>CM040128.1:76666365-77261712 GCA_022559845.1 Amorphophallus konjac | reverse complement strand
CCGCCTTGCTTGTTGCGGAAAGGTCAGCCTCTCGAACACAGAAATTCTTCTTCTTTCTTCCCGCTCGGGAGAGGTTTCATTGGCTTCGATCTCAAAGCCGTCATTGTGTCCGTTTTCATCGACCGACGACATCCTCATTATATCCTCCATTTCTTCTTCATCTGCCGTTGATGGGCAGTACTTTTCTTTAGTGGTGACTGTCTGCATCAGCCGCTGCTGTCCGAGCGAGGTGTTACCCAATCCTCGGAAATAACTTCTGACTAGGCAGGCCATTTCTTCTCGACCCCGTTCTTGATGTAGCACGGGGGAGAGTGGTCGACCTCCAGCAGGAGGAATGTAGGCCAGTCGAGCTCTGTCGGCTGGCTGTTGGAACCTTCGCCCCGTGGCAGGGACGTTGGCTTGACGGGCCGTAGCCCAGAAACTTCTGTGACGCGGAGGATCCGCAACCACCTCTTCTTCATTCATCGGGGGCAAGCCCCTTTCTCTTCTCGCTCCCGCCTCGTCGTTCATAGGATGACGGCGGGTGGGCGTTGGATGGTAGGCAGGTTGGGTCCGCTTGGGAACCCACACCTGTTTGAATTTCCTCGGCCTGAGCGTCGGGTTTTCTTGGCCATGGTGGCCGGCTTCTTCTCTTTCTGCCCTCCTTCCAGCGAGAGCTTGATAGTTGTTGTAGACAGGGACGTTCGGGATGACGCGGTCTGGGGTCACCCGTGCCGTGCGCCCGTTGAGGAAGACACGCATGCCTCCCACCAGCATCGATTTTCCGGACTGAGAGACAGTTCCGGTGATCACGGCAGTGTTCTTGCGAGCCTGGCGACGCTGACGTCCTCCAGGGGGCTTGTTGATATCAGTGGGATGCATCCCACGTACAAGGTGGTGCACCAGGCAGCTAGCGGCCGGGGCCGGATGTTTGAGCGAACCATGACAGCAGGGAGCCTTCAGAGGCTCCATTTCCTTCACGGTTTCCTTGACGGGTTCCGTGGCTTCGACTTCTAGCATGTCAACAAAGGCCAACCCCAAGAAGTTGGGGAAGCCCACAGCAGGAGGAAAGCTACCAAACTCCATGGGCACTGCCAGGTACCCTTGCGCGTGTCTGGCGACGATCGTAGGACTGAAGCCGACGCCGGTTATCCCGTGAGTCGTCATTGTTCGCACTGCAAAGACAGACCGGAAAATAATCAGTAGTCTTTGAAAGGGCTTCGAAGCCCGAATATCTCGGCAAAGAGATGAAAGGTGACACTAGTCCCACCGGGCGTGCCAGACTTGTTTCGCGCATCTTTTTTTTCTCCTTTCGTTTTGCCTTTTCGTTCGCGTATCGATCAACCAATTAACTAACTTGTAGTCAACTGACTGATTGACGACGCGGGCGTGCCAGTCACATGCGTGACGATTCTATTATGCGCTCATTCTGACCCATGTCAGGCGAATGTGAGGTTCGGTCGGGACCAGCAGTCCGCCATACCATAAAGGCTATGACGTTAATTACATCCCCCACGAGGAGGGAACACCTTTGATTAATTGCCGAGATAGCGGGCTGTCGAAGCCGGATTAAAAAGAGCTACATGATGATCACGACGAAGGCATGCCGGATGCATATGTTTATGGAATTATGGATCCTCGGTACATGGCGGAGGACGTGGGTCCGAAGACCGCCGTCGCGCATAGCGAAGACTTCCGACCAGACATAATCCGGCTTTTCCGTCGACGCCATTTGATATACCCAAGGATGTATGCATGGATGCACATATGACGTTCGTGACTATATTAAGCATGATAATGGAATGGTGAAAGCAAATGATGGTCAGCCACGTTTATTACTCCTCATCGAGAGGATGGAAGGCAACACAAGTGTGACAGCGAAAGCAAAGTGCTAACGGACATGGTAATGAAGATACGATGACAATATAATTCGGGCTCGCTTGGTCCCTCCCTTGTTCAATTTATTATCCATTATGATTTATTAATGCCAACCCCGAGGGACGAGGTCCACTCGGGGGCAAATAAGCGATTAAAGCAACAATAGGTTTCAAAACCGGCGTGACCATGCAATAGGTAGCTTATACGGCGCGACGAAGCGTAGGTATAGCATCTTAATCCGGCGCGGCCATGATGAGAGTTAATACGGCGCGAAGAGACGTAGGTGTAGATGTTAATACGGCGCGGTGACCAGCATGTTGAAACGGCGTGCAAGGACTTTGGGGCGCGCCGGAAAGGCACAAAGGAAAAAAAAATGGAAATGAGTGTGGAGTTAATCCGGCGCGGGGGGGTACCGCGCCGGTTTAGGGCGCGCCGGTCAAGACCGCGCCGTAATAAGCTAGTTTTATTGAGTTTTGAACTCTTTCAAGTTTGTTAGACTTCATGGGACCCTTTCTTGAGTTGTTGGGCCAGATGATTATTCGATTGGAGTCCACGGCCCTCTGGAGATGAGGGGGGAGGTCAGTGCGAGGTTCATACTCGAGCACCGAGATGATTGAGTCCAGAACGATCATTTCATTAGAGCTTATTTATTCTTAATCTGTCCAAAATTGGACAGCATCTCCCCTGGACCTGAAGAGTTGCAGGGGAGAAGCGGGGTCATGTTCACTTGTGGAACAAGCCCCTAAACCGCCGGTGTACACGGAGGCACCCAGCAAACCCCATCGGATAGGATACCCTGAGGACTAGCCTACGAGGGGCACCAAGGCTCCGCAAGGGGAAGGATAGAGAGACGAGGTCATTGACGATGGGAGCATCACCCCGAGGGCTAGCCTGCGAGGGGTGGACAGCCCACAGCTTATGACTCATCCCATAGAGGGACCGACCACCAAGAGGGTTAAGCTCCGAGGGCTGGCCTACGAGGAGCACACCTCTCTTGGCCTCGATTGGGTCTCGGATTGTCGAGGCGAAGCCTGTTAGGCTAGGACCCCTGTTGCTATCTGCTGTGGCCTTGGGGGAAACCTTCACCATGGGGGGGGGGTAAAGTTCCTGATCGCCCAGCAGCTATGCGAAGTAGCAGGGAATGTCCCCCTCCCCGGACGATTAAGACGAAACAAAGGAGTCTCGGAACGGTTCACATGACTATAATGCGGAGGGGTGATCAATTCATAGGCGAGACGAGCCAAACATAGGGCCATATGCTCGAACAGTTACGGCGCAATGTCAAGCCGATGCATCTTGCAACCCCGAGTACGATTCCCACCTTGCGAGCCACATGGCAATAGGAAGAGAGGAATCGAGGGGAGCTAGTCCTTGACAACACGGTAGAAAGAAGCATACGCAGAAGCACAGCTCTGTCCACGGAGGGCATGCGGGGGCCCTTAAATCATACACGAGCACGGTCAAAAAAGAGGGGAAAGAACCCCGGGGAGGGGGTGTTTCTGTAGCCCACGGTGCTTTGGGGCATGATCGGGGCTCAGGGAAACCGGGACCGGAGAAAACGCACGGAGGACCCTGAACATACCCATCGCCGTAGATAGGGGAGGAGACAGAAGTTTAGAATCAATCATTCGACCTGTTAGTCTAGATATTCAAATATGCATTGCCACCCCAGAAACAGGAATGGGCTACTCATTTACACGCTACGAATCCGGCGCCGACATCATTGCTCAGTCGCCGTTCATCATTTTGCCGGGGGAAAAATGTAGTAAAAAGAAGAGATCGCAGAGGAGGGGAGGGGTCGGCTCATATCATTGCCATCCCTCCCCTCTCTGCTTACAGTTGGTGGACGGAGACTCCGAAAGAGAAAAAGAATCCACGAAAAAAGCAAAGAAGATAGACGCCGGCGCCCACCTGTTCTCAAGACAGAGTATCGGAAATTTCTCCTTCTCCGGCTCCGGAGGACTTCAATCAGAACAGAGGAAGACCGCCGTTGAAGGACGCTCGGGTGGAAACTTCTCTTCCCAGGAAGCTCTCTCTCCCTTCCGAAGGCCTCTCTCGAAAGACCCTCCTCTTACCCTTTTTCTTTTCTCTCCTCTCAGGTCTCGATCTGTCTCCCTTTTTCTTCTGTGCCCCTCTTCAGCCTTTTCTTTTCAATCGAACCTCGCCCATATATATAACAGGTTGGAGGCTCTTCATCCGGCGTGAGCTTTTGGCGCGCCGAGAGGAGTCTTCGTGAGCTTATCGCGCCGGTTTAAAGCGCCATCAGATAGGGTAGCTTGCGCGCCGGGATGAGGGCAGAAGGCAAAAGGGGGGCGCGCCGGGGTAAGGGCTGAAGGTAGGGGGCGCGCCGGTTTAAGGGTAGGAAGGTAAAGGGGCGCGCCGGGATAAGGGGCATTGAATGAGGGGCGCGCCGGTTTAAGGCGCGCCGGGCTAATGCTTCTCATGCGCCTCGAGCCCGTCGATGAGTCCGGGGATGATTCCGGGAATCACCGTGAACATTAATATTGCCAATGCTCCTCGGAACTTCGACGAGGTGTCTTGTAGAAGCTCCCAAGTTGACTTACGGCCCTCCTTGAGACTCCTGATAGCTTTGATTTGACCATGCGGGCTTTCCACTGACACGGCCTTTGGCTCCACGCTCCCTGCTGTTGGCTCGGTCTGACTCGTGCCCGAAGCTCCTTAGGGGGTGATGTAACACCAAGGATAGTTCCGCTTGAACTGGGCGATCATTTAGCCACTAACGGGCCTATCTTGCCGGGAAGCCGTACCCGCGTCGGGTGATCGGGATCTTCTGCCATCAGAGCTTTCGGCCCTCCGTCTCGGGGAACCAGGGGGAAATTCCTTTATCTTCAGGAGAGCCCTTTCATGTGGTGGGGGACCACCGGATAGACCATTGTCCTTGATCGGACAACGGGTGTGGTGGATGCGGCATGACAGAGTCGATGCCGGTTCATTGGGCAGGCTTGGTCGCACTGCCGGTTGGTTGTGAGCTTGTCCCGGCTCCCCTGAGGTGAAGTCCCCGTATCTATACGGAGCGACTCGAGGCTCTGGCGGCTTGAAAAGTCTTCAATATGTTGATATTTATCGGCTTCTGTGCTTCGGTGGACCGGGTCATTCGTCTTTACGGCTTGGTCACCGACGATCATATTTTAGGTGCCAATAGCACCACAAAGGAAGTATTGGCCCTGGGCACTCGAGGAGAGGGAAGGGTGAATCCTTCAGACCAAAAGACGGATTTGGGGTTAAACCCCGCGAAGAAACCATAAGAGGAAAGAGACCATGCACGAGGATCTTCCGGGAGTAGACCACTCGAGGCGGCATTGCGCTGAGGCAGTGCCCATTGAGCTGGATAGGCCAGTATTGCGGAAGGAGACCATCAAAAGGGGCCAAACCACCGGTGAAAAGGAAGAAACAAGCCACCTAAAAAAATGAGGAAAGGGAACGCCATGAGCATCTAACAAGCTTCCTTCTTTTATTCTTACCAGAGGAGCAACCCAAATGAGCTAATACATTGAGAGGAAACAAAAAATAGAAAGGGCGAAAAAGCCAAAATAAACACGGTGGGGGGGGGGGGATGGAGCATCAGCTCCTCCCCTCCCATAGCTCACTCTCTTCTCTCTTCTTTCCTTACTCCTTCGCACAGGCGGTGGCAGACGGGATAGCAGCAAGGGGACGGGGGCCTCTTCTCCCTTCTTCTCTTCTTATCTTTTCCTTCTCCGATCAAACCCCAGCCTCTATGGGGAAGGGGGGGGGGGGGCTCCTCTGTGTTTCTGTCCCCCCTCCCTCTCATGGAGAAGGGGGGCTTTTTATATCCTCTACAGCGGGAGGGTCCAAAAGCCGGAAGCGCTCGACGAGGACGACCATTAAATGGGATTTGACTCCTCCCGTCCTGGATGGCAGGGGGTAGCTTGCGTGCCTTCCTCCTTGGGTGACACCTCAGCTAGCCCTGAGATGGCTCTACTGCACGCCAAGGGTCGTAGGGGATGGGCATCACGTCGCTCTGTCGGATGCGTCGGGTGAGGAACAAGCCATAGCGTGCCGCTGGAAGGCCAGGCAGCTATGCCGCTGGAGGGCTTTGATGGCGTGCCGTGGAAGGCAACCCCTGGGCGTGCCGTTGGTGTGGCATCCAGGGTGTGTCGTTGGGGGGCTTGCAGAGTGTGCCGCTGGGGCTTCAAGGGGCGTGCCGCTGAGGGTGCCCAGGGGGTGTGCCGCTTGTGGACCTGTAGGGCGTGTCGCTGAAGAGCCAAAAGGGCGTGTTGCTGAAGGGGCCTGAGGGGCATGCCGTTGAACAGCTGCCAGGGCATGCCACTGAAGAGCTCAAGGGCTGTGCCGCTGAAGGGCGTGCCACTGAGCAGGGCAAAGGGCGTGCCATTGAACAGCTCAAGGGCGTGCCGCCGAACAGGGTAGAGGGTGTGCCGCTGAAGGCCATTGGGCGTGCCGCTAAAGGCCATTGGGAGCATGCCGCTGAAGGGCTAAATGAGCGTTCTGAGCCCGTTGTGAGCATGAGTTGTGGCCATGTTGACACCTAAAATATACCAGAAGAGACCAAAGCAGATTCACAGCATTGAAGATCAGTCGAGGGCACAGCTCACGTACCATCCCAGATGTTCCGAGAATCAGAATAGAAGAGACCCGTTATTCCTAACACTTTGTTCGGCTAAAGCCATCCCTGGCTAGGCTGCTGTCCAGTACGGTTATTATTCAGGTAGCCGGGCTGATAAAACCATACCAACATATAGGCAATCATATGTCTGCTAAGAAAGGATGCTCGGATAATTCTGATTCTCCGAAGGCGAGATGCACAGTGCCTCACACATGTTTGTGAATGCAAGGTGTTAAACAAGCCCCATTAAGTCTTAATATATATGCCAAGAAGCCCACTGTCGGAAGGAGTCCATTAGGTGAATCCTGTGCCGAATGATAGGAAAATGGGCCAAGCCCAAATGTGAACTGAGACGCGTCGAGGGCTGCCTGCGCCGGGAAGATGGATGCTGGCACGCCGGGAAGCTCAGGCCGAGAGAATGTGGGTCATCCCTCTATAAGAAGGCTGCCCTTTGAGAAGAAAAAAAAGAGAGGCAACAGAAGAGAAGGAAAAAAGAGAGGCAACAAGGGAGAGAAAAGAGAGAAAGAAAAAGAAAGAAAGGGGGAGCTCGAGGGCCCTTCATAGAAGAAAAAGAAAAGAGAGAGACAGAGGCTCGAAGGAAGAAGCCTGATGGGGTGTGCCGTTCGATGTCCTGAGCAGCTGCAGCTCCTCTTCCCCCTCTCTCCTCTGTCTGAGTATTGTTCCCGTATCCCTGTTTTCGAGCATCTCTGCTCTTGTAGCACCAAATGCCAATGTAACCCTATCCTCAGGGATAGAGTAGGCGTATGCTTCTTCTTCTCCCGAGTTGAATTCGTGTATGTTCATTTTTTTCTTTCCGATGAAATAGTTAATGACAGATGGGTTGGGTTCTCCCCCCATTACTATTCCTATGTTTCTGCTTCTGCATTATATGCTATGGGTATTGATGGCTGCACCTCTACGCATGCTTTACCGTTCCTATTTTTTTAATTATGTTGAACGTTCTTCCATCGTATGATTCTTTCAACTCTACACTTACAACGAGAGCCTGAGACAGCCTATCTCATGGCTTCTCGTCTGTGAAACGAGAAGGGACGAATCCGGATCGTGAGGTTTTCGTGAATGGTTCTGCTCCTAGTGAGGCCCCAGAAGGAAGGGTGTCTCCACCCCGAATCACCCTCTCTACGATCATCCAAAATGGTCTTCAGATTGTTGAACAAACCCCTTTTCTTCAAACGCCCAAAGCCCGGCCTTAAAACCCTTCCAAAAAAAAACCTCACCTAAGCCTCCTGGCGCGAGCACCTCTCGGCGCAAGTCTCGCGCCGAGGGCTTGCCGCGCTGGTTGGGTTTCCTTCTTCACACCGAGGCCTAACTCCTTCTTCACGCCGATACCTTTACATCTTCTGGCCACGTCAATGCGTTTGTGCCAATGTCGCCAGGCTATGCCAACTTTGCTCATCATACCCTGCCCTATGGAGACGTACTACCTTTCCCTCCATCCTCACGGGAGCCATATTAAAGGGGTTCATTCCCCTACATTCTACAACCCCATCAAGTCACGGGGCCCTGCCATTGTAGGTTATCCGTTGACTGCAGCGGGGATATCACAACAGGGGGGATAAAGTCCCATATGATTTAGATCCCTTGGATCTCGGGCTACGCCCGGCTCTCATTTTGGTTTCCACTCCGATAGTTCGTGAGTGGATGACCTATAATACCCTTTTGGCACTCCCAAAATAAGGGGAGGTGCTGTCAAAATCTGTTCAGGCTGTTACTCGATCGCATAGTATGATGTTTTCATCAGAATTGTGCATTTAACTCCCTAACTGCGTGGCAAGAAGCTGAGCTATGTCATCTCATGGTATCTTGGCCACCACAGGGAACATATCTTAAAGTTACATGATCTCCTTGGACCCCTTGGTGAATGAATCCACCCTCATCTTCTATTTCATCCTATTATTGCCATGAAATCCCCGTTGAACACAGAAGATCCCCTTGAATTCATCAGAACCCCTCATGATATCTGAAGAAAACCAACAAAATGGCCACCGATGCCACTTCCTCCCGGCGCCACTGCCTCCCGGCGCCACCTCCTCCTGGCGCCAAACCCGCGCCGGGTGAAGGGCGCGCCGGGAACCCTCCCGCGCCGTATGCCTTGCCGCGCCGTATACCCTGCCGTGCCGTCTGCCTATATTTCTAACCACGCCGGTTGCCCGTCGCACCGGGATCCCCTCGCGCCGACTCCTATTGGCGCCGTTTCACCTTATTAACAGGTGCCATTCAAAACCTGATATCTTAACAATCCCATTAAATCCAAAAGCAGTCCAAACTCAAATGTCCCTTTCTTATCAACTTCCGTGTTAACCTTCGTCACCTTACGAGGGAATTATGGTTCTCCACCCAGGTCCACGGAGACATATTAATGGGGGTTTTTCCCTACATTATACTGAACACGATGTTTCTTCCGTCACCCTACGGACCCTCGGAGTTCTGCCACTGCATGCCCTCCAATGGTCCTTTGAGGGGAACATCAACAAACGATATGGTAGTGAACACTGTCCCGCCACATTCAAATCCCTTTGGATCCAGGGCTACGCCCGTCTCTCTTTTGGCTTTCATCCCGACATCTCGTGGGTGAATGACCTATATTTCCCTTTGGCATAGCCCCAGATAAGGGGGCATGCTGCCGGATTTGCGTTGTAACATCATTATCACGTCCCGTATAGTATGTTTCCCATGCATGTTTCGCATCCCGTTAGCGGAGTTAGCATAATAGTCGTATCTCATTTTGCCCCCGAGACATCCCTTCTTGGCAACTAATCAAGGGTTGTCCTTCCCCGGAAGGACGTAATTAACGTCATAGCCTTTATGGTATGACGGACTTTCGGTCCCGACACGAATATCACAATCGGTTGACTGAGTCAAGTCGAGCGCATAATAAATCGTCACCCTGGTGACTGGCACGCCTAATAAGCCCAATAAAATAAACCTAAACAAAAAGCATCCCCACAGGCCAATTTAATTTTCTTCGAGGCCCATGGATCGTGGGGGCCCTTGGTGGTTGATTTCTCTTCACTGTCGTGACTCCGGAGACGGCTTCACGGCGGTGTGTGTGTATTCAGAGAGTCCGGATGGCCTTCCCTTCTTCACAATCTCTTCAGTTGACGTTGTTGTTGATGCTGGACTAGTTGGAACATACAATAGTGTAATTTTGCATGTCCACAGAGGTCCCCTCGTTGCGAGTCGCTATCCAACATGGACTAGTCAGCAGTGAACAAACTAATGCAGAAAGAAGATTGGAAGAGCTTGCCGAGCTCGATGGAAAGCATCTCCGTGCACAACAAAATGTCCAACTTTACCAAGCCCGCATGGCCCGTGCTTTCGATAAGCTCGTCAAAGGACGAGAATTCAAGAAGGGCGATCTTGTGATGGTCAAAAGGAGAGAAGTAATGGCCTCCAACCCCAAAGGGAAGTTGGTTGAAAACTGGGTTGGACCATATATCGTCCGTTGAGTATATGAAGGGGGTGCTTACGTCCTGGTAGACCACAAAGGAGTCGTCCAGTTCTCTCCCCTCAATGGAAAGCATATAAAGCTATATCATACGGCACAACCGACATTCCGTGAATAATCGAAATACCCTTCACCTTGGTCTAGTGGCACTCCGCCCTGGCCGAGCTACCCTGAACCTTAGTCTAGTGGCACTCCGCCCTGGTCGAGCTACCCTGAACCTTGGTCTAGTGGCACTCCGCCCTGATTGAGCTACCTTCACCTTGGTCTAGTGGCACTCCGCCCTGGCCGTGCTACCCTGAACCTTGGTCTAGTGCCTGATGCGAGACGGACACGGGAACTGACTCTAAGTGATGCGGACCTCGGACTCTAAATGCGGACACGACCAGCAACATACAACAATGGAGACACTTTGGCCCGACACTAAGAGTTCCTATGGGCTATACATCGCTAACAGAAACGCAAGCTCACTCGTCGTCCCAAGCGAGGGGAAACGTGGATCCGCGCGGTTGAGAAACCGGCAGAGTCAAGGGTGGTCGATTCACTTCCGTGCTTGGATCGAGTCATGGGACGGGTCACTCTCTCGCTCACAGCGGTGACATGGACTCACGGGCTAGAATCCTACACTCTCACAACGGCATATGACCATATACTAAACTAGCAAATGAACGCCAAGGAGTTAAGACCGTTACCTCCATGCTCCCGGCGTGGGGAAGACAACCCTGGCCAAATTCGGACTCCCGGTTAACAAAGTTTTTCTGCGGCATAAAAATTTGACCCACTCCATGCAGGGAGGTAATAGGTCACATGTGAGGCCCGTGAGTCACGGGAATTGGGTTGACGGGCAGCATCTTGATGTCGCTCCGGCGGTGCCGACACCCGCATTTAGTGCTGTCCGGATGGCGCGATCTACGGGTTCGTGGGGCCCACGGACCGCTCTATCTTCCGGGCCTAATGGGGTGGGTCCCGTTGTGATGGAGACCCCTGGTGGCACGCCTCCCTGGAAGGCGGTCGGGCGGGAACACCGGTCGGAGGCCGGGCGGCTCCGATCTTCAAGACTTGGAGTTGCTGCCTACGGGTCTGCTGTTTCTATTTTTAGGTGCGCGACTCGGCGAGAATCGCCGTTGTGATCAGCACCGATGTCGGATCTGCACGAAACCAGCGTCGTTAGAATGCTGACTGGAAATCCTTTGACCCTATGGGACTCAAAAAAATTCACCGGAGCCGTGCTTCTGATGGGCGATTTTAGAACCGGCCTGTTCTCAGTCTCAGATCTGACTGGGCAGAAACTGAGTTTCCTAAGAGTTGGCGTTGACTACGGGGTAGACCTCCGAATCAGAAGATGAGCTCTTCATAAAAGTTTTAGAGGGGAGAGAGAGGAAAACGGCAATAATTATTATGACCGATTTGGTTAAGGTTTGGATAGGGAAAATATTTTATACTGGTAGGTGGTCGGATATGGACAGAGGCAGACATAACTGAGTGGGATCTGAAAGTAATTTTTAGAAAATAGGTGTAGGCCTTAGAACTTCTACGAAAATTCGTGGGTGGAGGGGGTGTTGGACAGAACCTCCAGTAAAATTGGGGGCTCACGCAAAAATCAAGAAGAGGGAACACATGACTGTTGTGACAGAAGACAGATAGTAGATAGATCTGGAAGGAAAAGATGAATGAAAATAGAAAAATGGAAAATGAAAACTAGAGGCCAAACCAATTTTGTTAGGACGTGGTGAGGACCCCTAGAACTCACTCTAAAAGTTTGAGCTCCAGATGGGTTCGTGGCTGGGAGTAGAAATTCGTGGAAGAAGGGTCTGTCCTGGGTGGAAAGAATTCCGGCGACGATGGTGGTGGTGCGATGGCGGCACGGTGGCGGCGACGATCTCCGGAACCGATAGAGGAGGCTTCACACCTCAGGATCACAGCATTCCCAGCTGTTGAAGGGGGAGAGAGGAGAGAGAGAGAGGGGGCGGCCCTTGCTCATGGAGGAAATTCCAAGATTTTTTATCCATTAATTCCACTCAAAATGAAAATACAAGTCTCTTATAGAAAATACAAAAAGACTAATTCTATCCCTAGATCTAGGATTGGTGGGGGGTAAAAGAGGGAGTTTACAATTTATTTCTCCCATGTGGTTTGGAACAAATAAAATAAGAATTCAATCCTAATAAACTATATTATACATGGGGCACCCCCTTGACTTATGTGTTCCAAATTTTGAATTTTGTTACCCTTTGTCCCCCCTTGGTCCAACCTTTCTAGAAGCCCACCTTGGAGGGTTGACTGACACCACATGGGCCCAAGAGATGAGGTGGATCAATGGGAGAAGGGATGGGGGGCCAACGAGACCCAAGTGGTCCCAAATTATAAATAAACCCCTATTATAATCCGAATTACATCCAAAGAAAATCAAATAAACACACATTACACACAAATAAAATCCCCATAAATACTATAAATATGAGGACTCAGAGCGGAGACTCCAGACTATCTCCGAGCTAGATGGAAGCTGATGTAGCTTGAGTAGTGCTCCGCATACGGTACCGACGGCTCGCCGATTCATGCCTCTGGATCGCTCTGGTGTCCGCACCAATTCTCCCCGGGTGGGAGAAACTCGACCCTGTCGAGTAAGGGTCTGCATCGCTCTGGTAGCGCTCCAGTAGATCCGGATCTAGCCTCTGCAACTCTCCATGGGTGATCCAAGTATCCTCGGTGGCGGGTCTCCCTCTCCATCGCACTAGGTAGCGCGGGTAGGATCCACTCCTGGTAACAGTCACCTGCTCATCCAGTATATGATCTATATGCTCTCACTGTCGTGAAAATGGGGCTGGTGGTGGACACTCAGGTGTGGGATCACTCTCAATGGGATGAGATGGCTCGAAAGGCTCACTAGGGATCACCGCTGGGTCCCTATATGCAACTAGATCCGACACATTGAAAGTTGAGCTTATACCATATTCCTCGGGCAGGTCCACAACATACGCATTGGATCCAACACGTTTCAACACTCTAAATGGATCGGCTCCACGAGCTTGCAATTTCTTTACGGTTCCAGTGGGAAACTATTCAGGTCTTACCCTGATCATGACATATTCACCCTCTTGGAACTCACAGTGGTGTCTAAGGGCATCGGCTAGCTCCTTATACCATGCATTGCTGGCCTCGATGTGACGATGGACGTCGTCATGCAGACTCCTAACATGCTTAGCAAAAAGAAAAACACATGGATGCACACACGACCCTAAATAACCCTACAGTTAGTCCGACCCAATCATATGCAAGGTGGTCCAGGACATCCGAATGTGTGCCATGCATGTATTTGACGTAACCGGAGGTTAACGTCGTGGTGGACTCCTAGACATCCTACGATGCACCAATCATGGACATTGGGCTTGGATGTGGGAAGTCCGGGAGGTTCGGGTGGTTTAGGTGGGCAGGGGGAACCAAAGTCTTCATTACCCCTAAATGACGGTTCGGACCTATTTCCATGTGAAGGTTGCCAGGCCCGAGTGGGAGGGGTGTGGTAGTGGACTCCCTCGAAGAAATGAAGTATATATGGTGGGTCTAGAGGTCCACTAGGGAATGGGTCAAAGGGATCAAAGAAGGTATGACCCCTTGTTGTGGGTTCCCACAAGTCATGGTCTCATGTGTGGTAGTCATGAAGGTGTGGATGATCACCTTCATGCATTGTGGTAGGTGGGACGGTGATCATGTGTAGAAATTAAGATTCCTCCTGTTGAGTCCCAAACAGTGACAATCAAGAGGGGAGGGGTGAATTGATTGGCCAATTAAAATTTCTTCCAAGGAAAACAATGATAAGTAAACATATAAGCACTAGACCTTACTCGATCATGATCTCACTTGAATGCTTGTAGATAAAGGTGGGTGTTTGATAAATGAAATGGTGTACGCTCAACTCACCGTGAAGCCCACTCGACAATAAATCTGGAAAAATAAACCACAAGTAACACACGGAGTTTTTAGGTGGTTCGGGTACACTGCCGTGTCCCCTACGTCCACCCCTCACACGTGAGGATTAAGACTCCACTATGAAGTGAGCCACACACACACGCTGTGTAGAACAGCAAACACACACACACGCGGCACCCGATCTGGGCTACCAAACATACGTACACACACACACGTTCGTGTTTCCGATCACGAACACCACACACAAGAATCTGATTTAAGATATACAACAAATGCACAAGCTCAAGCAAAGATTCAGAAAATGGAGAGTGAAGAATTGTTTATCGTGGTTGAGGCTCCCCCTTTCACTTCTTTGAAGGTAATTGAATGCTTCTGCAGGAGAAGATCGATCCTTGAGGAAGAATGAAGCTATCTCGCACAAGCAAGGTTGTAGCTTTGATATCCCACGCAACTTGCTGTTGGGGATGATGTAGAGGCTTGATTCAAGCTTCCTCCCTTCACTTTCAGGGTCAGAACAAGGTGGAAGAAGCCCCTGGAGCTGCTACTGCGAACCTGCACTCACAAGGGTTAGAAAAATAACAGACTCTAGATGCCTCTTGCTTCTTAGGGTTTCATACCCCAATAGGATGTATATATATAAAGTTTGGAAAGTTCAAAGACACCCTAGAGACCAGATCCACAAAACCTGGAATGATTGAGGGAGGTTAGGTTCGATTGGTATGACTTTTGGTGCATGTGCACGCAAGTCAAAAATCACGGCTCGGGTTCGAGACTGAAAGGGTCGACCCTTGGGGTCGACCCTCGTGAGGGTTTTAAGGTTTCTGGGCCAATGGGTCCACCCTTGGGGTCCACCCTCGGGGGTTGTCCGTGCGGGTTTGGAAAAGAGTTTTCAGGGGTCGACCCTTGGGGTCGAAACTCGAGTGAATGGGTCAACCCTTGGGGTCGACCCTTGCAGGTATGGTGAAGGAGCCTGCCGGGTTCTAAAAAAATCACCAGGGGTCGACCCTTGGTGTCGACCCAATGGGTCGACCCTTTCAGCTGGAGATCAAAAACCCACGTTAACAGAATCAGGGGACCTAGGGGTCGACCCAATGGGTCGACCCTTGTTCCAGAACATCCAAGAGGTTGATTGAAAGACCCACCAAGTCCAAGAACAAGTCTAGGGGTTTCAAGATGGTTTTTAAAGCATGAGAGGGAATGAAACTCAACCCATTTAAAGTTAGATAAGTTCTAAACCAATTTAATCATTGAGATCAAAATAATGAACTTCAAACCACACAGTCAAAAGTCAATATGTTGAAGTCGATCTCACCAACCGTCCTCGAGTTCCTTAACCACGTTCCTTGCCCTATAAAGACATACATTCTGAATTAGATTTAGCATTGTAATTTACGTTCAAAAGCCTTACCAGACGAAGTTACTCTTGTACCTCCAAAAGCTCCAAGTCTACATCAAGGATGTGCATTTCCAAAGCTTTTCATGTTGGAACAACTCAATTTCAATTCACACATAAATATAGTGTTTGGTCATCATCAAAATCTATTTAGTAATACCCACAAGGAGGGGGTTCAACAATCTCCCCCTTTTTGATGATGACAAAATACTACATGCCTTACATAAACATATGACTTCAAAAAGATTTAGCATTTACATTGAATTCCACCTTAAACCTTCATATTAAGAGTAAAACACAAGAAGCATTGTTCAACTCTTCATGCATCACATGAATTGCTCAAGAAGCATTATAATAGTGAAATACAAGACCAGCCAACGATGTGAGATTGAAGAACATAAACACATTCCAAAGTACTTTGCCGACAACACAGGTTAAATGTAAACAAGGTCTGAGTTCAAGGGCGAATTACAAGATGCAATGCATGAGATGCACACAACTTAAATGCAAACTGAAATGCAACAAGACTTAAATGCAACATTGCTAATGAACAGAAATATGATGAAATCACACAGGCATGCAAGCACACAACACACACATAGAATATAAGTAGTCGATAGCCGATTGCCTTGGCACACATATAGCACAAGATTTCTCCCCCTTTGGCATCATCAAAAAGGAGGGGGTGACAAGGGATAGGAAGTGTGCCATTATGCAAGAGCATAGCCGTCTAATCATCATCCGGAGTCGGTGAGCTTGGCGGACGCCTAATATACTCCAAGACTTCTTCAAGCAAGTGGGATTGATTAGCCAAAGTATCAGTAACATACTGAGAGTGCTCTTGATGAGATAACTTCAGATCAGCAAGAGCATGTTGCATAGCCCCCGAAGTCTCCCCATAATTGTCTAAACGATCATCAATATTATCCAAACGGTCCATGAGCAGCTGAACCGCCTCAGAAGGCATGTCCTCAACAGGAATATGTGGCTGTTGCACACCGGCCTGTGCATCATCGTCATCCTCCTCCTCAGAACTGATTTCATGTGCAGTACTTTTCAATGTCCGGACCAAGCTACCATCTCGCAGTTCATAGCCCATATTATGACAAATAGAATGAATAGTAAATATATCAGCCTCTCTAATGGTTTGAGAAGATTCTTTGGAGAGGTTGATGTCCATGTGTGCAAATATAGCAGAAAGTGCGGCGGCATATGGAAGAGTTCTATTCTTGTGCTTCATGCTGTTACACATATGAGCTAAAAACATAGCTGGGAAATTAACTGGAATACCACCCAAGAGACAGTAAAATAAGAACATATGGATCTCTGTCACTTTGTCATGACCTCCTCCTCTTGGGAGCAGGATAGTAGTGATCATCCTTTGTAATATATGCTGCAGGGGAGGAAAATGATTGGCGTTTAACCCAGCAAGAGAATGTTCACCTTTTTCTTCAGATGTCATCATTTGATAAACAGTTTCTCCAGGAGCCACAATATCTCCAAATGTAAAGCCTTCATGAGGGAGATTAAATGCCACTCCTAAAAATTCTGTGGAGAGTATAACCCGTTGGCCATTAACCCCAGTAATCGGATGTTCCCCAGACATGGTGAAGTTGCTATAAAATTGATGCACCAAATTCGGATAAATGCGTCGATGTTCAGACATGAAGAAGTCCAAATTTGGCTGACTACAAAGAACATCCACTAAACTCGGAAGATGGCGGTTAAGATTGACAAATGATACCGCTCGAGGTCGGAGTACCTTTCTGTCCAAGACCTTGCTCGAAGGCGCAGATTCTCTGCCATATGCGGCCTCCCTACCATGACGTGCCATGGCCGCACTAGACTCCCCTCTGCTGCGAGAAGAACGCCTCTTTGGGGCCATCTAAACATAGACCGAAGGAACCAGTTGATGAGGGTGTAGATCTAGATGGTTCAACGAGAGAGGAAGGCTATCCACAAAGATTTATGATCCTCCACACATCAAGAACATACCTCAGTGGGAGTGAAGCTCAAGGAAGACGCGTTGGAATCGCTCGAAAAGGATTTGTGCCCGGGATGCCACCGAGAGAGCCGCGGCTAGGGCTTGAGCATGTGGGTGCCAAGAGGGGATTTGAGGGCATGAAAGGAGTGGTGGCTAGGGCTAGAAGGGGGGATTTGGGGGTTTTAGGAGATGGGAAGGGTGAAACATAGGGTTTCCACCCCTTTTAGGGCGGTTCGGATGCGGCGGATGCCGCCCGACCGTAACGGGTCGACCCAATGGGTCGACCCCTTTCACCCCAGCCCCAGGTAGGATCCGCTATCGTGAGGGTCGACCCTTGGGGTCATCCCTTCTTCGTGGGTCGACCCTTGGGGTCGACCCTTCCACTATTTTTCACCAAAAAATGTGTAAGGGAAAGGGAAGATAAAAAAAATGATGTGGCTCGAATCCCCAATGATAATATCATGTTGGAATCAAGGAATTGGAGTTGTTTTATGGGTGAATGCATTGTGGAACTTGTTTCAAGAAGATCTAGGATCATAGTAGACGTTCATATTCTAACGTCTCCAAATTTCAGATTTCGAGGGATTATGCTCTCTTGCTGGCATGTAAAGAACTCAAGGAAATATCGGCCATAGAAATTACAAAGATATGGTTGTATTCTATAAATAAAAGACATGCAGGACATGCAATCATGATTTGTCATACATTTTTTGTTTTTCAAGCAATCATAATGCTCATGCATGACAAGGGGAAATTCAACTATACACCATACTAATCCAAATGCATGCTATGCTGACGTATATACATAGATATGCAACTGATCAAGACTCAGACACGTCTATCCTACAAACCCCTAATTCTCTCCTAAAAGTTGTGAATTTATCTTCACTTAGAGGTTTGGTGAAAATGTCGGCAATTTATTGGCCTGTTTCAATGAACCTGATTTTTACATCACCTTTGCTCACATGATCCCTGAGAAAATGATGTCTAATCTCAATATGCTTTGTGCGAGAGTGATGGACTGGGTTCTTTGACAAGTTTATGGCTGAAGTGTTGTCACACAAGATGGAAGTGTTTTTGAAAGAAATGCCATAATCAATCATCTGTTGTTGGATCCATAGCACCTGGGCAACACAACTCCCGAAAGCCACATATTCGGCTTCGGCAGTTGATAGAGCCACTGAGTTTTGTTTCTTGGAGGCCCATGAGACCACGCATCCTCCAAGAAATTGGCAATACCTGCTAGTGCTTTTCCGATCCACTTTACAACCCGCATAATCGGCATCGGAATAAGCAATTAAATCAAAGCTCGAATTACGCGGAAATCACAATCCTAAATTACTTGAACCAGCAATATATCTGAAAATTCGTTTAACAGCCGACATGTGTGATTCTTTTGGATTGGGCTGAAATCGTGCACACAAACACAGAGCAAATTGAATATCGGGCCTGCTGGCAGTTAAATACAACAGGGAACCGATCATGCTTCTGAAGAGTTTTTGATCTACGGATTTACCTGATTCATCTTGATCAATTTTTATTGAGGTGGACATGAGAGTTGGTTGTGGTTTGGTAGGGGTCAAGTTGAACTTTTTCAGCAGCTCCAATGCATACTTCTTCTGATGTATGAACATACCATCATCTGTCTGTATGACCTGCAATCCCAAGAAGAATGTCAGCTCTCCCATAAGACTCATTTCAAACTTACTTTGCATCAATTTGGCAAAAGTCTTTGCTGAGAGCATCTTTGGTGGAGCCAAAAATAATATCATCCACGTAAACTTGAATAATTAAGATTTCCTTACGTTCAACTTTGTGAAAAGAGTTTGATCAACATTACCTCGTTTGAATCCATTTTGAATGAGGAAATCACTTAACCGTTCATACCATGCCCGGGGTGCTTGTTTCAGACAGTAGAGTGCCTTATCTAGCTTGTACATATGGTCTGGATGCTTCGTGTCCTCAAACCCCGGTGGTTGCTCCACATACACGTCCTCCTAGATATAGCCATTCAAAAATACAGTCTTAACATCTATTTGAAATAGTTTAATGTTGTTGCAACATGCAAATGCTAAAAACACTCTCACTGCCTCGAGTCTTGCTACGGGAGCAAAAGACTCATCAAAGTCAATCCCAAGCTCTTGGCTATAGCCTTTAGCTACTAGCCTGGCCTTATTCCTAGTTACCACTCCTTGATCGTTTGTTTTGTTTCGAAAAACTCACTTTGTTCTGATCACTGAGTGGTTTCTAGGACATGGCACGAGGAACCATACTTTGTTCCTTTGGAACTGGTGTAGTTCTTCTTGCATAGCCATGATCCAAGACTCATCCTTCAAGGCCTCTTCAATAGAGTGAGGTTCAAACTGTGAAAGTAAGGCAATATAGTCCTGATTTTCAACTTCCCTGAAAGAGGCTCATGTTCTTGTTCCGTCTTCAACATTGCTGATCACATTCTCCGGCGGATGGTCCTTTTCGAAAGTCCATTGCCTTGGAAGCTGATGTTCCAAATGATCTTTCAGATTTGCATCATCTTCTTGTGGTTCTTTTACTTCTTATTTTTCAGTTTTTCCTTCCATCATCTTGATATTACCGTCATTCAATTCATCGTCCTGCAAAATAGATTTTTCATTAGTGCTTTTAAAAGATGATTCATCAATGATGACATGGGGGGTTTCCTCAACTACAAGAGTTCTCAAGTTATACACTCGATAAACTCTTGAGCTAAGAGAGTATCCAAGAAATATACCTTTGTCACTTTTGGGGTCAAATTTAGCCACGTCCACCTTACCATTATTGTGAATGTAATAAACTGAGCTGAACGGTCTAAGATAGGAAATGTTTGACTTCTTACCTTGGTACAACTCATAAGGGTTTTTCTTTAACTGTCGTCTTACCATGGCGCGATTGACAATGTAGCAAGCAATGTTCACTGCTTCAGCCCAAAAGTACCTCGGCAAATTATTTTCGTTTAGCATGGTTCTTGCCATCTCAATTAACGTCATGTTCTTCCTTTCAACAACACCATTCTGTTCGAGGGTTCTTGGTGCGGAGAAGTCATGCATATAGCCTTGAGCCCTGCAAAAGTTGCTGAACTCATGGTTATCAAATTCCTTACCGTGATCGCTCCGCACGGTCTTGATGCAACACCCCTTTTCATTTTGAACTACCCTACAAAATGCTTCAAATTCTGTCAGGGCATCATTTTTATGTGAAAGGAAGTAAACCCAACAAAATATTGAGTAATCATCCACAATGACAAAGCCATACAATTTACCACCCAAGCTATGTGTTCTGCTTGGTCCAAATAGGTCAATGTGGATTAACTCAAGGGGCCTTGATGTAGTTACATCATTGTTGCACTTGAATGATGTCCTTGTTTGCTTACCCATGCTGCACGTCCCACAGACTCCTTCATCAGTAACCTTCAGCTTAGGCAATCCAACAACCAAATCATTTCGAGATAGTTTTAGCAAAACATTAAAACTAGCATGCCCAAGTTGGCGATGCCAAAGCCAAACATCATCATTATCCTTGCAACCAAACACAGATTTTCATGAGAGGGTTCATCCAAATCAATCATATATATATTGTTATGTCTAAGACCAATGAACTTTATCTCATGAGTATTTTTATTCACAATGGTGCAGTAGTTAGAATCAAAAATCACGTTGCATCCTTTATCACAAAGTTGACTTATACTCAAAAGATTATGATGCAACCCTTTCACAAGCAAGACATTCTCAATGTCATGATTTTGATTCTTACCTATCTTACCTTCTCCGATAATTTTGCCTTTATCCTTACCACCAAATGCCACTGTTCCACCATCCTTTTCATGTAGGTCCGCAAATAATTCTTTGTTTCCCGTCATGTGTCGAGAGCATCCACTGTCCAAATACCACCTATTCCTTTGAGCTCTCAAGCAGACCTGCGATCACAACAAATGTACTTATGCAGATTTTGGTACCCAAGCAAGCTTGGGTCCATGATGGTTAGAAACATGAAATCTGTATGATCTATTTCTCATTCTAGCAAAGCTTTCGTCATCAAATTTCAGAATTCTGCAATCATACATGTCATGGCCTAATCTTCCACAATAAAAGCATGTAATGGCTCTATCCCTGTTTCTTTTCCTTCCTTTATTCAGGAATGAATTATGCACATGAGTTTTTGACGTGGATGGGGATGAACTTCTGGGAGACATATGAGTTGAATGTTTTTCAGATTATAAAGTTTTTCCTTTTTCAAAAATGGCAATAGCATACTTCAACTCATGATTTTCATGTATTAGAGAATGGACTTGATTTTCGACCTTTTCTTTTGCTTGATTGCATGCCATGCTTTCAAGCTTTTCTTGTTCCAGATTATTTTTTAAATCATCATGCATTTTACTTAGAGTGAATTGCTCCTCTCTCATGCATGAAATCTCTTCTTCAAGCAATTCATTTTTGGACACAAGAATTTCTTTCTCATTTATTAACTTCTCAGTTTCAGATTTCAACACATGACAATTTTCACAAGACTTTGCAGCATGCACAAAATGATCAATTTTCTTTTTCAAATTTCTATTTTCAGATCTGAATTTTTTGCATTTTTCATACACAGACTCATAAGCAATCTACCATTGTTCACATGTAAGAGATTCGATTTCAGAATTTACCTCATTGGCGTCGTCTTCATTTGCCATGAAACATAAATTCTGAACTAGCTCATCCAGTTCATTTTCATTAGCCAACTCTTCCTCATCTTCATCACTCCATGTGGCCACCATGGCTTTTGGCTTCTTGAACCTTCCTTTCTTGAACTTTTTCATCAGATCGGGACACTCACCCCGCATATGACCGGGTTTCTTGCATTCGTAGCAAATAACTTCTTCCTTCTTGCTACTTTCACCTCTATTAGGACCTTGCTTCCTTGGTCCTTTTCTGAATTGGCTGTCGAACTTTCTTGTTCCTTTGACGAATCTTCTTGCTCTTCTTGTGATCATGGCAACCAGCTCCTCATCTTCGGTGTTGCCGGTGGAATCATTATCACTACCCTTTGATTCTTGTGGATTCACTTTTAGAGCCAAAGGTGTGACTACCTTCTTCTTTTTATGGTCCTCCTCGCTCCTCTTGATGTTGATTTCGTAAGTCATCAAGGAGCCAATTAGCTCGTCCAATTTCAAAGTGCTGAGATCCTTTGAGTCCTCGATTACAGTGGCCTTTGTGTGCCATTGTGATGACAAGGATCTCAGTACCTTTCTGACGAGTTCCTTGTCGGAATACTCTTTACCAAGACCCTTTAATCCATTCGTGATTTCTGTCAATCTTGCAAACATATCAGAAATGGACTCTTCTGGTTTCATCATAAATAACTCATAATCCCGGACTAGCAGATTCGCCTTGGTTTCCTTTACTTCCGATGTTCCTTCATAGATCAACCGCAGCTTGTTCCACATCTCCTGCGCAGAAGAACACATGGAAATACGTGAGTAATCATTAGGATGAATGGCACATTGTATTATATTCATGGCTTTAAAGTTTGCTGAACACTTCTTTATATCCTCATCATCCCACTCATCCTCATTTTGAGACAGAGTATACGGACCCTTGCTTATGACGCGCCACACGTCATAGTCTTGGGCTCGTAGAAAAACATACATTCTGTTCTTCCAATAAGGGTAGTTTGATCCATCAAAGAACGGGGGTCTTTGGATCGAATGCCCTTCGGGCATCATCCCCTTGTTTGCCATAAGGAGGGATCTACTCTACAACCGTGTGGTCGAGTGAAACAGAGACCAAAGCTCTGATACCAATTGTTGAGTCCCAAACGGTGACAATCAAGAGGGGAGGGGTGAATTGATTGGCCAATTAAAATTTCTTCCAAGGAAAACAATGATAAGTAAACATATAAGCACTAGACCTTACTCGATCATGATCTCACTTGAATGCTTGTAGATAAAGGTGGGTGTTTGATAAATGAAATGGTGTACGCTCAACTCACCGTGAAGCCCACTCGATAATGAATCTGGAAAAACAAACCACAAGTAACACACAGAGTTTTTAGGTGGTTCGGGTACACTGCTGTGTCCCCTACGTCCACCCCTCACACATGAGGATTAAGACTCCACTATGAAGTGAGCCACACACACACGCTGTGTAGAACAGCAAACACACACACACACGCGGCACCCGATCTGGGCTACCAAACATACATACACATACACACATACGTTCGTGTTTCCGATCACGAACACCACACACAAGAATCTGATTTAAGATATACAACAAATGCACAAGCTCAAGCAAAGGATTCAAAAATGGAGAGTGAGAATTGTTTATCGTGGTTGAGGCTCCCCCTTTCACTTCTTTGAAGGTAATTGAATGCTTCTGCAGGAGGAAGATCGATCCTTGAGGAAGAATGAAGCTATCCCGCACAATCAAGGTTGTAGCTTTGATATCCCACGCAGCTTGCTGTTGGGGATGATGTAGAGGCTTGATTCAAGCTTCCTCCCTTCACTTTCAGGGTCAGAACAAGGTGGAAGAAGCCCCTGGAGCTGCTACTGCGAACCTGCACTCACAAGGGTTAGAAAAATAACACACTCTAGATGCCTCTTGCTTCTTAGGGTTTCATACCCCAATAGGATGTATATATATAAAGTTTGGAAAGTTCAAAGACACCCTAGAGACCATATCCACAAAACCTGGAATGATTGAGGGAGGTTAGGTTCGATTGGTATGACTTTTGGTGCATGTGCACGCAAGTCAAAAATCATGGCTCGGGTTCGAGACTGAAAGGGTCGACCCTTGGGGTCGACCCTCGTGAGGGTTTTAAGGTTTCTAGGCCAATGGGTCGACCCTTGGGGTCGACCCTCGGGGGTTGTCCGTGCGGGTTTGGAAAAGAGTTTTCAGGGGTCGACCCTTGCAGGTATGGTGAAGGAGCCTGCCGGGTTCTAAAAAAATCACCAGGGGTCGACCCTTGGTGTCGACCCAATGGGTCGACCCTTTCAGCTGGAGATCAAAAACCCACGTTAACAGAATCAGGGGACCTAGGAGTCGACCCAATGGGTCGACCCTTGTTCCAGAACATCCAAGAGGTTGATTGAAAGACCCACTAAGTCCAAGAACAAGTCTAGGGGTTTCAAGATGGTTTTTAAAGCATGAGAGGGAATGAAACTCAACCCATTTAAACTTAGATAAGTTCTAAACCAATTTAATCCTTGAGATCAAAATAATGAACTTCAAACCACACAGTCAAAATTCAATATGTTGAAGTCGATCTCACCAACCGTCCACGAGTTCCTTAACCACGTTCCTTGCCCTGTAAAGACATACATTCTGAATTAGATTTAGCATTGTAATTTACGTTCAAAAGCCTTACCAGATGAAGTTACTCTTGTACCTCCAAAAGCTCCAAGTCTACATCAAGGATGTGCATTTCCAAAGCTTTTCATGTTGGAACAACTCAATTTTAATTCACACATAAATATAGTGTTTGGTCATCATCAAAATCTATTTAGTAATACCTACAAGGAGGGGGTTCAACACCTCCCTTAGGCAAAAGGGAATGAAGTCGGGCTCGGCTGGCATAGGGAGGAAGAGAAGAATCTCTGTGGTGACACAACCCACGGTGCACATGGAGGTAATGGACCCTAAGGCCGGATGGGTGAAGCTAAGACTAGTGGGTTGGTCAAAGTCTCGGGCCAATGAGTGCGTCAACGTCCATTGCCGGTGTAGACCCATAATAAGCTTACCCAAGGTATAAACGTGGTGATTAGATCGGAATGTGGTATGAAATGAGTTGACTGATACTAATGGTAGGGTGGGGTCCATGGATGGGTAGGGAGGTGGGACCAAGCCATGCTTGAGCCAACTAAGGAGTGGCTCGGCTATGAGTAGCTTTCCCGTAAGAAACACGGGTAGCTGTGGCTGAGGTGGCTCCGAATAAAGATCGGAGAGTGAGGCTTCTCCAACCCTTTTCCCTAGGGCTAGAGATTTTTGAGTGGGACACTGTCCGGCAAAGTGGCCGAACCCCTGGCAGCGATAACACTGCTGTCATGACCCCCTAGGCTCCCTGATAAGTCGGTCCTGACCCTTATCCTCCCGACGGACATGGGGTCTAGGCAATGGGGCTCTCGTGGGTGGGGGAAGAGGATCCATCATGATGGGGAGAGGGCCTTGGGATGGCACCTTAGATGGCATCGGGTTGGGGCTACCGGTTGCTACCTCCTTAGGCTCATGCTTGGTTCCATTCTGTCTAGGAGGTAGGTAAGGGGGGACCAGGGACTCGATATAAGCACACCTCCTATCCACTCTATCCGAAATGATTTGGAAGAGTTCGGCAATTGTGGGGTTTGGAGTAGGAGTAAGGTGATGGACTCTCCCATATCGACTTGGCTTAGTCGTGGACCTAGGCTCTTCTACATGCGCGGTGCTTTGCCCCCGATTATGGCCCTCTTGGCTGGAGGTGATTGGGTGGGGTCGGTTGGAGGTGTGACCCACGGGGTTGGAAGTAAATGGGTGGGATGGGTTGGAAGGTACCGGATGGGGAAGGTAGACCCTCCTAAGCTCTCTCTTCATGTCCCACCATGATTCGATGGGCCATTGCCTCCTAACCTCTCTCAAGCCTTCGATGTCTCTCCACTTTTCGGCCGCCTCGTGGAGGAGCCTCTTCTTGGCAAAATAGAATTGCCCGGCTTCGGACATAGTATAACAATCAAAGTATGTGTCCATGGCGGCCTCCCACTTGAGGTAGTCGCCCGGGTCATTGGAGCCATAAAAATTCGAGGCTTCGGGCCTACGGAAGTGGAGAGGGTGGTTGCCAAGTCCATGGGTGTGCCAACGGTCATATCGCTTGGGCGATCGAGATTCCATTGGAAATGGGGAACTACAAGATGGACATGCTGACACTTGGACAAGACACTAGACACGACTATGCAAGGTTGGAATGCACTAACTAATGCACATTAAGGACCCTAAACTTAAACCAAGATCCGGTACGTTGGCGGAGATACGGGATCCGAAGATCCTCTAGCGCAAGTGTGCGATCTTCCCGATAGGTGTACCCTAACGTTCGGACAACACCTTTTAATATATCGAATAAGGTATGCGATGCAACCTTGGACCGACTTAAACTTAGACTCGACTTAAATGACTCTTTTTTTTGTATTTTTGTTAAGCAATGATGAATGACTACCCTAGACTCAACTGGCGCTCTGATACCAAATTGATGTGGGATGGACACGGGAACCGACTCTAAGTGATGCGGACCTTGGACTCTAAATGCGGACACGACCAGCAACATACAACAATGGAGACACTTTGGCCCGACATGAAGAGTTCCTATGGGCTATACGTCGCTAACAGAAACGCAAGCTCACTCGTTGTCCCAAGCGAGGGGAAACGCAGATCCGCACGGTTGAGAAACCGGCAGAGTCAAGGGTAGTCGACTCACTTCCGTGCTCGGATCGAGTCACGGGATGGGTCACTCTCTCGCTCACAGCGGTGACATGGACTCACGGGCTAGAATCCTACGCTCTCACAGCGGCATACGACCATATACTAAACTAGCAAATGAACGCCAAGGAGTTAAGACCATTACCTCCACGCTCCCGGTGTGGGGAAGACAACCCCGGCCAAATTCAGACTCCCGATTAACAAAGTTTTTCTGCGGTACAAAAAATTGACCCACTCCACACAGGGAGGTAATAGGTCACATGTGGGGCCCGGGAGTCATGGGAATTGGGTTGACGGGCAGCATCTTGATGTCGCTCCGGCAGTGCCGAAACCCGTGTTTAGTGCTGTCCGGATGGCGCGATCTACGGGTTCGTGGGGCCCACGGACCGCTCTATCCTCCGGGTCTGATGGGGTGGGTCCCGCTGTGATGGAGACCCCTGGTGGCGTGCCTCCCTGGAAGGCTGTCGGGCGGGAACATCGGTCGGAGGCCGGGCGGGAACACCGGAGGGCGGCTCCGATCTTCAATACTTGGAGTTGCTGCCGGGTCTGCTGCTTCTATTTTTGGGCCGCGACTCGGCAAGAATCACCGCTGTGATCAACACCGTTGTCGGATCGGCACGAAACCAGCGCCGTTAGAACGCTGACTGGAAATCCTTTGACCCTATGGAACTCAAATAAATTCATCGTAGCCGTGCTTCTGATGGCCGATTTTAGAACCGGCCTGTTCTCAGTCTCAGATCTGACTGGGCAGAAACTGAGTTTCCTGAGAGTTGGCGTTGACCATAGGGTAGACCTCCGAATCAGAAGATGAGATCTTCATGAAAGTTTTAGAGGGGAGAGAGAGGAAAATGGAAATAATTCTTATGACCGATTTGGTTAAGGTTTGGATAGGGAAAGATATTTTATACTGGTAGGTGGTTGTATCTGAACAGAGGCAGACAGAACTGAGTGGGATCTATAAGTAATTTTTAGAAAATAAGTGTAGGCCTTTAGAAATTCCACGAAAATTCGTGGGTGGAGGGGGTGTTGGACAAAACCTCCAGGAAAATTGGGGGCTCACGCAAAAATCAAAAAGAGGATCGAAATGGGGAAACACATGACTATTGTGACAGAAGACAGACAGCAGACAGATCTGGAAGGAAAAGATAAATGAAAATGGAAAAATGGAAAATGAAAACTAGAGGCCAAACCAATTTTTTTAGGACGTGGTGAGGACCCCTAGAACTCACTCTAAAAGTTTGAGCTCCATATGGGTTCGTGGCTGGGAGTAGAAATTCGTGGAAGAAGGGTCTATCCTGGGTGGACAGAATTTCGGCGACGATGGTGGTGGTGCGATGGCGGCACGGTGGCGGTGGCGGCGGCGGTGACGATATCCGAAACCGATAGAGGAGGCTTCACACCTCAGGATCACAACCTTCAAAGATACTGAAGGGGGAGAGAGGAGAGAGAGAGGGGGCAACCCTTGCTCATGGAGGAAATTTCAAGATTTTTATCCATTAATTCCACTCAAAATGAAATACAAGTCTCTTATAGAAAATACAAAAAGACTAATTCTATCCCTAGATCTAGGATTGGTGGGGGGTAAAAGAGGGAGTTTATAATTTATTTCTCCCATGTGGTTTGGAACAAATAAAATAAGATTTTAATCCCAATAAACTATATTATACATGGGGCATCCCCTTGACTTATGTGTTCCAAATTTTGAATTTTGTTACCCTTTGTCCCCCCTTGGTCCAACCCTTCTAGAAGCCCACCTTGGAGGGTTGACTGACCCCACATGGGCCCAAGAGATGAGATGGATCAATGGGAGAAGGGATGGGAGGCCAGCGGGACCCAAGTGGTCCCAAATTACAAATAAACCCCTATTACAATCTGAATTACATCCGAAGAAAATCAAATAAACACACATTACACACAAATAAAATCCCCATAAATACTATAAATATGAGGACTCAGAGCGAAGACTCCAGACTGTTTCCGAGCCAGATGGAAGCTGATGTAGCTTGAGTGGTACTCTGCATACGGTACCGACGGCTCGTCGTTTCGTGCCTCTCGATCGCTCTGGTGTCCGCACCAGTGGCGCTCCGCCCTAATCAAGCTACCTTCACCTTGGTCTAGTGGCACACTGCCCTGACCGAACTACCTTCATCTTGGTCTAGTGGCACTCCGTCCTGGCCGAGCTACCCTGAACCTTGGTCTAGTGGCACTCCGCCCTGATCGAGCTACCTTTACCGTGGTCTAGTGGCACTCCGCCCAGGCCGAGCTACCCTGAACCTTGGTCTAGTGGCACTCTACCCTGATCAAGCTACCTTCATCTTGGTCTAGTGGCACTCTGCCCTAGCCGAGCTACCTTCATCTTGGTCTAATGGCACTCTGCCCTAGCTAAGTTTTACCTACCTTAGTCTAGTGACACTCTGCCCTGGCTAAGTTTTACCAACCTTAGTCTAGTGGCACCTCACCCTAGCTAAGTTCTACCTACCTTAGTCTAGTGGCACTCCGCCCTGGCTGAGCTCTATCCACCTTGGCCTAGTGGCACTCCGTCCTGTCCGAGCTCTAAAAATTATATATATATACATATAATGACATATAAAAAAAATAGCATTGCCATTGCGGGCCTTCCGCCCGAATTGGCATAAATCTGCCCTTTGCGTTAGCATTACCTTCTTGCTAACGAATAAACCATTTTCTCGGCGCAAGACTTCGTGTCCTAGCCGACCCTTCTACAACATTGTCATTGCGGGCCTTCCGCCCGAATCGACACAAAATCTGCTCTTTGCGTTAGCATTACCTTCTTGCTAACGAATAAACCCTTTTCTCGGCGCAAGACTTCATGTCCTAGCCGACCCTTCTATAGCATTGCCATTGCAGGCCTTACGCCCGAATCGGCACGAATCCTCCTTTGCGTTAGCTTTGCCTTCTTGCTGATGAATAAACCATTTTCCCTTGGCACAAGACTTCCTGTCCTAGCCGACCCTTATACAACATTGCCATTGCGGGCCTTACGTCCGAATCGGCTCAAATCTCTCCCTTGCGTCAGCATTGTCACCTTGATGACGAATAAACCTCCCCTTTTCTCGGCACAAGACTTCGTGTCCTGGTCGACTCTCTCAACATCCTTCTGTTGCATGTTTCAAAAAAAAAGAGAAAACAAAATGGGGTTAAAAATAGAGATACCCCGCAGGACTTGTTCCTATATTCGGAACAAGGGCAAGAATGGCTATAACCCGGCTGCGGCGAAAACCCGAAAGGGCGCTGCAGGTAAAATCAGGTACCCCGCCACGTGAAAATTCAAAAGGGCGCGTGGGCAAAAGCAAGAGGGGGCTGGCTTACGTGAAAACCCGAAAGGGCGCGTAAGTAAGTAAAGTGGTAATCTAAAAAGTTCCTCTTTACTCTCCTCCTAATGAAACTCTATAAAGGATAATCATCAAAAGTTCCACCGGAGATCCCCTACCAAACCCAGGTTCAACCCTCGTCATCATCGGCGAGATCGGTCGACCTCTACCTTTAACTTGGACCTTTATCCCTGTTAATGAACATACCTTTGCTTCGACATTTAACCCATGTCGATGAACAAACCCAGGTTCGACCCTCGTCGTCATCGACGAGATCGGTCGACCTCTACCTTTAACTCGGAGCTTTCGTCCCTATTAATGAACATACATTTGCTTCGACATTTAACCCATGTCGATGAACAAACCCAGGTTCGACCCTCGTCAACAGCGGCAAGATCGGTCGACCTCTACCTTTAACTCGGACCTTTCATCCCAGTTAATGAACATACCTTTGCTTCGACATTTAACCCATGTCGATGAACAAACCCAGGTTCGACCCTCGTCATCATCGGCGAGATCGGTCGACCTATACCTTTAACTCGGACATTTCGTCCCTGTTAATGAACATACCTTTGCTTCGACATGTAACTCATGCCGATGAATAAACCCGTCTTCGACCCTCGTCATCATCGGTGAGATAGGTCGGCCTCTATCCCTTGACTTGGACCTTTCATCCCTGTTAAGAGATATATAGCATTTGCTTCAGCATTTAACCAATGTCAACGAACTAAACCAGGATCCGACCCTTGTCATCATCGACAAGGCCGGTCGGCACTCTAGCACGCAAGCTCTCCCTTGTTCCGAATTCTCCACGGAGTACAAAAAAAAGAAGAAAGAAACGAAAAATGGGGTTAAAAATAGAGATACCCCACCGGTCTTGTTCCCAAGCTAGGACAAGGGCAAAAATGGCTATAACTCGGCTATGGTGAAAACCCGAAAGGGCGCTGCAGGTAAAATCGGGTACCCCGCCACGTGAAAACCCAAAAGGGCGTGTGGGCAAAAGCAAAGGGGGCTGACTCCGGCGAAAACCCGAAAGGGCGCTTGAGTCAGTAATGTGATTAAAAAAAGATGATGATGATAAAAAGTGATGAAATGAAATGATGATGTGGTAACGAGGTCACTCTCGTTCGTCATTCCACTTTCACTACCTTTTTCGACCCTTGTCACCATCGGCAAGATCGATCGCTACCTTTTCGACCCTTGTCACCATCGACAAGATCAGTTGCTACTTTCTTGGTCCTTGTCACCATCGGCAAGACCGGCTATCTTTTCGACCCTTGTCACCATGGCAAGATCGGTCGCTACCCCTCTCAGTCCTTGTCACCATCGGCAAGACCGGCTACCCATTCGGCCTTTGTCACCTTCGGCAAGACCGGCCATCCTTCGACTTTTGTCATCATCGGCAAGATCGGTCGCTACCTTTTCGACCCTTGTCACAATCGGCAAGATCGGTCGCTACCTTTTTGGTCCTTGTCACCATCGACAAGACCGGCTATCTTTTCGACCCTTGTCACCATCGGCAAGCTCACTCGCTACCTTTTCGGTCCTTGTCACCATCGGCAAGACCGGCTATCTTTTCGACCCTTGTCACCATCCGTAAGATCGGTCGCTACCCCTCTCGGTCCTTGTCACCATCGGCAAGACCGGCTACCTTTTCGACCCTTGTCACCATCGGCAAGATCGGTCGCTACCCTTTCGGCCCTTGTCACCATCGACAAGACCAGCCATCTTTTCGACCCTTGTCACCATCGGCAAGATCGGTCGCTACCCTTTCGGCCCTTGTCACCATCAGCAAGATTGGCCATCCTTCGACTCTTGTCATCATCGACAAGATCGGTCGCTACACTTTCGACCCTTGTCACCATCGGCAAGATCGGTCGCCACCCTTTCGGTCCTTGTCACCATCGGTAAGATCGCCTGTAGACACGCCGTTCTTGACGTTACCATGAGTAAATCTCATATTATACCATGACACCCCAAGGTTACCTTCACATTTTTAATTACTTTGGTGATTTTCTATTTTTTTTTAATTTTTTTTACATTTTTTAAATTTTTTTCATGAAAATCTTTGACGTGTCAAGATGGTTAGACGCCTCACTTTGACATGTCAAGGACCCTAGATGCCTTCTTTAGAAACCTCGTGCAGCGTGCACGCGGCACCGCTCTAGTCATTTAGTTTGACGTTTTCGAATAAGTCCAATCATAGAGACGTCTTGTAGACTAGATGCGCCCTTCGAGAGTCACGGTTACCTGCCGAAACCACGCGTCTTCTCTACTGTCGACGGCTTTCGGTGGCGATTCGGTGGGCGAAAATAGGCGCGTCCAGGGTCCCGGACGCTTCAAAGGAATTAAAAAAAAATAAACATAATAAAAAATATTGAGACGTCCATATGGTTGGACGCCTCAAAGACAAAAAAAAATAATAATAAAAACTAATAGCATTGAGGCGTCCAGGAGACTGGACGCCTCACTCAGGTCCTCCTCTATAAATAGAGGACCCCCTCCCTCGAAGGAAGGGGGCTTCAGATCCGACAGAGGAAGGAGAGACTCTGTCGGATCTCATTTCTAACCGGTGGGTCTTTGCAGGGGGAGGTTCTGTCGGCTTCTCGGGTGTCCGCGCTCGCGAGAGGAAGGCTATCTCCGTCCATTCTGCTTCCACGTCATCCCTATGTTGCTGAAGCTTCGCCGAATCCCACCATCGGCATCTTCAATAAGCCACTCTCTCCCCTTCGCTTTTGTCATTTCTGTCGCATGCATCATCCCGCCATCTGTCATCTCCCTTCATAGGAGAGATCCGTTTCTTTACGCACGTTTGCATGATCTTCCATTCATCATAGCATTTTTATCCTACTCGTGTCCGAGAGGGGTTTAAAAATAACACCAACCAGGTGTGTGTCTTGTCACGATTTCATCATTCTTCGTCATAAGAACTAATACTACACTCACTTTTCTGATTCACTTGTTATCTACCTGTTCTCTCTTTTGCAAGGGTAACCAAGGAAAGCCCTCTTCATCGGCCGGTCGAAGGGAGAGAAGAAGAACCCGCCATCTCCTGCTCTTGAGGTAGGCGCAATCACCCTTTTTTTATTTTGGGGTCTCCGGCCCTAGCGATCACATCATGTTCTTGAGGCCGCGGAGAGTCATTTCCGCAATGGCCGTTTAAAGTTCTGTCATTTATATTATGTGCTGTGCTTATATCTGCCCATATTCTCGAGGCCGCGTAGAGTCATTTCCCGCAATGGTCATTTAAATTTCTGTCATTTATATTCTGTGCTGTACTTATATCTGCTCATATTCTCGAGGCCGCGGAGAGTCATTATTCGCAATGGCCGTTTAAATTTCTGTCATTCATATTTTGTATTGTGCTCATATCTACTCATATTCTCGAGGCCACGGTGAGTCACTTCCCGCAATGGCCGTTTAAATTTTCGCTCCTTATATCTTGTATTACTCTTATATCTGCTCATACTCTCGAGGCTGCGACGAGTCATTTCCCGTAATGGCCGTTTAAATTTCTGTCATTTATATTCTGTGTTATTCTCATATCTTATCATATTCTCGAGACCGCGGCGAGTCACTTCCCGCAATGGCCGTTTAAATTACTGTCATTTAAATTCTGCACTATTCCCATCCCCCGAGGTCGCGGAGAGTCATTTCCCGCTATGGCCGTTTAATCCCCATATCTTGTTACGTTGTATCTGTTCTGCACACCCCGTCGGAGCACTCTCCCATGGTGGTTTCTTCTCTCCTCTTCTCTCTTTTTCTGTGTGGCAGCAAAATGAGTTCGCGCGCTCCGCTTCACCTCCTCCGGTGATCCGCGTGACGTCGCTCACATCTTGGCGATCACGGTGGGACCTCTTTCGCTTTCCCTTGGTTACCCTTGCAATTTCGGCACCGCCGTGTGCTCCTCCACCCTTGCGTCCTCGCGCACTCCAGTTGTGCTCACGGTAGCACTTTTAGCTCTTATCCCTCGTGCACCTCGTGCAGTTCACCCCTAATCCCTTGTAATTCATTGGGTGTTGATTATATCTTTGTTATCTCTGTTGTTTTCTTATGTTCTGTATATCTGTTCATCACTTCATTGCATACATCCACCCTTTTTTATTATTTTTATTTCTTTTCTAAGGATCACCCTCTCTCAGTGAAGGAATGACTCTCCGTTCGGGAATTCCTCTCGACGGACTAGGATCTCCTCCACCGGGACCTCCGTAAGTTCCCGACAGTGAAGGATTCCCTCTTCGTTCACTGGGCTGGTTGTACCATTGAAGTTCTCCGGAGTTAGTCAACCCATTCGTGGTGAGACGAGAGACCCTAGTTGACACGGCGATGAAACAAAAACTAACTAGGGTCCCTATTTTTGTGTGAACTTCATATCTGGTTAAAAACACAAAAAAAAATATCAAAACTAAAACATAAAAAAGGGGGTAAAGGCATCCACATGTTTGATAATTTCTGCTATCTGCTTGTCGGTGTATGTTTTTGCGTTTCGAAAAACTTTGAGAATGGCTCATGAATCTTTTGAGGAGAACCACCCTGGTCGTGGTCAGTCAGTCGAGCCGCGAGTCCATGCTATGGACTCGGGTCCTTCTTATGAGCCCTCACGTGAGATGTAGGTTACCGCAGGGGACACATCCCCACCACATGACATCTCCTCTTTGCTAGGTGTCCTCGCCAACACGGAGCTTACCTCTGAGCAGCTCCGGGCCTTCCAGGCCATTCTGAAAGGGAAATCTATTTCTCCCGCCCCCATGTGTCAACTCCAGTCATCGCACCCCTCCAAGAGTCGGTGCAGACCATCCCATCTCCTTCACTAGCGCAAGCCATCCAGTCTCCCTCACTTCAAGGGCAGGCGAGCGAACAACCGCCCTCGTTCCAATTCCCTTCACAATCTCAAACCCCTGCTATTCTCCACATACCGCTCCAACCGGGGCTAACTACCGGCGGCCCGGCAGCTCCCTCTCATTCGGGGTTTCCCCCTCAAGTCTCCAGGAGACGTTTTCCTCCCCAGTGGCAGGTGCCACCTTCACCTCCCGAAGAGCTCGCCCAATCGCTCGTCAATAGGTTCAATAGAATGGACAAATAGTTTCAGAATTTGAAGAAAATGGTGGACGTGAAATCCACCCCGGAGGTTGCTTTGCCAATCCTTCCGGTGATCCATCTTCCTCCCTCCGAAATGCCTACGTACCGCAGGTACAATGGCATTGACAACCCCTTTATTCACCTCAAGGACTTCATGTATGAATCCTCCTATTGGTAAAATGACCAGAGATCACTGGCATACCTCTTTCGGAGATCATTGGATGGTCATGCGCTAGAGTGGTTCTATTCTTTGGAACCCGGCGAGGCTGAGAATTTTGATACAGTCCAAAGAAGGTTCTTGCAAAAGTATCGAGATAGGGTTGGTCCCTCTCTTTCCATTACCGACCTAGTGGCCGATAAAATGAAGCTCGACAAAGATTTTGTCCCCTATGCCGAAAAATGGAGGTCCCTGGCAGAAAGGATAAGAGATACCCTCTCAGAGCCTGAGCAAGTAAAGATGATTGTGTCCAATGCAACCCCACAGTTCAGGCACATCTTGGCCATGAACAAGCTCACCACAATGGAAGAGCTCTATGAAAGGGCTCGGTATATCCAGACCCAGTTAAAAGACTCCCCCATTATGCACATGTTTGAGCCGCCAAATCCCAAGTTGGTCAGAAAGACATGCACTGGTGTCCCAAGTGGCGCAACAGAAGGGGTCGTAACAAATGAGCAAGTAAGTGCAGTCAACAACGCCAACTATGTGGCCGACCCACGGCCTCCACAAATGCCCCGACTTCCCCTCCAGCAAGGTCCTTTCCCTTCTCGTCCTCCACCCTAAAATAATCCACCCCCAAACAATATGCCTCAACCATTTCAACCCCAGCAACAACCCCGACCCTAGCAACAACAACCACCACCTTGGTACCACCAAGTTCCACCCCCAGGGAATTACGACCCCCCACAGCAACAAAGGAGGTCGATTGGCCCCAAGAGAGCCTATTACCCACCATTGCCAGAAACATTGGCAGATATTTTCAGCGCCCTCATGGCCTCAAACACCCTCATCCTACCCATGGAAAGGCTCGCATGGCCCCCGAATGTTGATACCTCCAGATACTGTGTCTACCACAGGCAGCCAGGACACACAGTAAAGAACAGCTTCCAGTTTAAAGATTACATCTATGATATGAATGATGAAGGCAGAATTGACTGGGATGAAATGAGGCGATACATCGCCACCCTCAAAGCCAGGGAGACCTTCTCCTAGACCACAGTTCCAACAACAACAATAGTTACAACAGCAGCCGCAGCTACAACCACAACAACAACAACATCCTTAGCAAGCACAACCACAACAGCCCAACATGGGTATAATCCAGAATCCATTACCGGAGCACCAACCGCCCAATCACCAGGTCAACCCCATCTCCTCCTTTCCCGGAAGTTGGGAGAGAGCAGGTGTGGCACCCAGAAAGTACCTCCGTTCTTGCTACCACCAACCCTATCGTCAGGCAACCCCCTCGCCCCGCCCGGGTAGCACCTCTCTCTCATCAGCCCGCATCACAACCTATAGTACGGCCTTCACCATTTCCACAGTCATTACGTCCTCTCATTCGCACCCCTCCCACTAACTCACCAATGACCTATCAACTAACGCCCTCCACTATGCCCTCACACCCTCTCATCTTCTCTCCCCCCTCCATTTTGCCATCCACCTCTACTGCATCTACCCCTATGCCTTCCAAACCTCTTATTATCTGTCAACTGTGTGTGACCCCGCCTGTCTCCACCATACCTCCACCAATGCCTTCAAAACCACTCATCACACACCATCCATCTCAAAACAATTACCCATCTCAAGCCTTATCCACTTCCACTTTACCTCCACCTCCACCTTCCAAACCCCTTACCTTCCATAGCCCATATGATATCCTCTCTACCTCCACCATGCCTCAACCCTCCAAACCCCTTACCTTCCATAGCCCATATGATATCCCCTCTACCTCCACCATGCCTCCACCTAACAAACCCCTCATCAGAATCCCTGCTCCCATCGTTACCCCGGTTTCATCAACCATTCCTCCACCTCTACCCCTCAAACCTCTGTTAAAACCCACAGCTACCCCCATAGAGGTACAAAAGCCACATGCAATGGTGCTCCGGAGTGGAAGAATTTTCTATAGGGTTTTCCCCCAGAACAGTCAGAACCCCGAGCAGTCTTAGCCAGAGAAGGACAATGGAGAACAATCAGAAAAACCCATCCCTGGAACACAGTATGATTTGTTGAAACACTTGGACAAAACGCATGCTCGGATCTCCATTCTTGAGCTACTTCAGAGATCCACATCCCATCAGGCAGCCTTAATAGAATATCTTCAAAAGGTCATGGTGAATGAGGACCTCCATGTAGAGAAGATTTCGGCCGTTCTGACGCCGACAGACATACAACTGGCTATTATGTTCCACAACCACGAGCTCACCCCCAAGGAAGCTCAAAAATATGCGTTGTGTGTTTCAATAAAAATCAATGGAGTGTCCATACACCTTGTGTTTGGTGGACACGGGCGCATCCATAAATGTCATCTCCATGAGCACCCTTCAGTTATGTGGGGTCGCTGAGGAACAGGTAAGACCGTCCTCAATCACAGTCACAGCATATGACAATAGCAAAAGGCCACCACAGGGAATGATTGTCTTAAAGGCAGAATTAGGTCCTGCGTCAGTCTCTACAGAATTCCATGTCCTTGACATGGATCTCACATTTAAGGCTATATTGGGTCGCCCCTATATTGAAGTCATAGATGTTGTACCCTCCACCAACCATCAATGCCTAAAGTTTCCATACAATGGGATGATTATTAAAGTGGTCAGCACGCTTGTCCTTCATACAGTGGATGCTGTTAACATCTCTTTGCCATCAGTTTGGCCGTCTCATCGGCCCATATTGTCACTACTGGATGTGTATGACCCGTCCCGCATTCCGCCAACCCCAAAGAAGCCACTTTTGGTACCGACGTCACATCTCCCTTCTCATTCTAAAGGATGGGAGATAATGACGAATATCGGCTATCAACAAGGCAAAGGCCTGGGCGCGTAATTACAAGGAAGGTTGAAACCGCCAAAGGAAAGAAGGTTGGGCCACAAGTTTGGCCTATGCTTTGAAGGATCACTCGAGGCAGATGGGAAACCCCTCACGTGGACCCTATCCTCTCACTTCAAGAAGGGGCCCGTTGTTCAGATGGGGGATTACCCGCAAGAAACACATGGAGGATAGCATGTTGTATACTTGGCTGAAAAATGTTCAAGAGCCGCTAAGAGTGGCAAGATTAAAGACCCGGAAGACGAATGGAGCAAATGGTTCGACATATAAGATATTTCCATTGCACTAGAGAGAATGTTCTCTCCCCCGCGGGTGGAAGGGCCGCCATTGATCTCTGAAATGCCAGGGGATACCACTACTGTTGCCAGACTTCCAAACCATCCTCGCCAAGAGAACTCTGTCACCAACGGATCTTCATCCGTCATCAACATTACCATCGACGGCTCATTAGCCATCGTCTTCTCCATTCACTCACCTCAGCCTTCGCTGATATCTTCTTCCTGGGCCAGGCAATTGTCTGACGATCTTCCAGGTCCCCTTCTCTACTTACATACCTACGCGGATTTTTCAAACCGCGCCAGGTTTTCAATCATGATTTGCTGTATAAGCCTCCCAACCCTTTACCCATAATCACTTTCCCCCTCCTCCGATTTCTTTTTCATTGCTTTGTCATCAAAAATGAAAATGAAAAAAAAACGTCAATTTTCAAACTCCTCAACAACACATCTTCGTTGAAGAGACCTCCTACATCTTCCACGAGTGCGTCCCGACCTACGGGTCACTCATCCAAGGTCCTATGAGCGACCTTTTCTACCCGTCCTCTGAGGGGTCCTTCCCTGTACATTCTTCAGCATCTTCTTTAGCTTCTTCGTCCATAGGACAGCTCAGTCAACCTAGGAATAATGGGTCAAGGGTAGTATCCAAAAGCAAATCTAAGGGTAAGCAGATCCCTCGTCGATTCCTTCTAGATCTAGCCAGTAGGTGTCGAGCGTGCCTATCCATTCCTCGATTGCTAGAAATCCCGTCCAACTGCCAGAGATAGATTGTGAGGAGAATTGCACAATTGATGAAGGGTGTGGAGTCTATGAGCTCACAGATAAAGAATGCCCTATTGAAGAAGAGGATGAAGAATATGAGGACGTAGCCGGCGCATATGCTAGTGGAATGAGGAGATTCGACGAGCCGTCAGCCGTCGTAGAAGAGTCAACCAAAGAAGTCAACTTGGGAACTGAGGAAGACCCTAGGATCGTCCTCATAAGTGATAATTTACCACCCTCTAAGAAGAGGCATTAATTGAAGTTCTCAAAGAGTATAAAGACATGTTTGCATGGAGCTACGAGGATATGCCGGGTTTGGATTCCACCTTGGTCGAACACCGCTTAACTCTAAAACAAGATTCCGTCTCGGTAAAACAAAGGTTAAGGCGTTTCCACCCTTAGATGGCTTTGAAAATGAAAGAAGAGGTCGACAAGCTCCACAAAGCCAGGTTCATTAGAGTTATCCTTTATCCTCAATGGGCGGCGAACATTGTCCCGGTCATGAAGAAGGATGAGAACGTCAGGATTTACATCGACTTCCGGGACCTTAACTGCGCGTGTCCAAAGATGATTTTCCCTTGCCTCACATTGATGTGTTAATCGATAACACGGCAGGCTATGAAACCCTCTCATTTATGGATGGATTTTCGAGATATAATCAAATTCGTTTGGCAGAAGAAGATCAGGAGAAGACGTCATTCACTACACCTTGGGGAACATATTGTTATGTGTTCATGCCGTTTGGGTTAAAGAATGCTGGAGCTACTTACCAAAGAGCTATGATGGCCATATTTCATGACATGATGCATATATATCTGGAGGTGTATGTGGATGATTTATTGGTGAAATCAAGAACTAGGGTGGAACATCCGAGGGTCTTGGCTAAGGTGTTGCAGAGATCAAGGGAGTTCCAATTGAAAATGAACCCGAAGAAGTGTGTGTTTGGCGTATCATCGGGCAAATTACTAGGTTTCATTGTGAGTAAAAGGGGGATTGAAATAGATCCCGACAAAGCTAAGGCCATCAGGGATATGCTGCCTCCCATGAATTTGAGGAAAGTCCGAGGTTTAATTGGGAGGTTGCAATTTATTCGTGGGTTTGTGTCTCAGCACTCACAAAGGTGTAGACCTTTCTACGAGTTGACCAAGTCAGGAGTAGAATTCCATTGGGATTCTAAATGCCAAAAAGCTTTTGAAGGATTAAAGGAATACCTAGCTAATCCACCCGTTCTCATTCCACCCAAGCCAGGAAAACCTCTGATCCTTTATATTTCAGTCTTGATGACTCTATGGGAGCCATCCTCGCACAAGCCGATGAAGAAAACCTGTGCTACCCTCGTTTGAGTAGTGCAAAAATTGAAGCACTACTTCTTGGCTCATGAGGTCCATTTGATCGCCCTCATGAAACCTATCAAGTTCCTCCTGAAAAAATCTATCCTTACTGATAGGCTAGCACGCTGGCAGAGTTTCCTTTCTCAGTTTGACATCGCCTACATCCAGGAAAAGGCAATTAAAGGCTATGCTATAGCCGAGCATCTTGCTCATCATCATCTCCCCAATTTTGATCCTGTCCAATTAGAATTTTCAGATGAGGAACTAATGTCCATCACTCAATCCGATGAGCCAATATGGACGTTATATTTTGATGGAGCTCTGAATTCTCAAGGGAGGGGTATCAGCATTGTCCTTCTGACGCTCGAAGGCATTACTATTCAAGAGGCATTTCATCTCGCATTCCCAGTCACCAACAATATTGCTGAATATGAGGCTCTTCTAGCTGGTCTGGAACTAGCCTATTCTTTCTATATCACCGAATTACGAGTTGTGGGTGATAGTCAACTTGTTCTCCGCCAGGTGCTCACCAAATATCGCACCATCGATCCCAAACTCAAGCCTTATCAAGAGCTGGTCTCCGCTTATGCCAAATTATTCACCAAGCTGATGTTTGTTCATGTTCCTCGCGAACAGAACATTCTGGCCGATGCCCTCGTCTCCTTGGCGTCATCTTTTAAATTCCCTTTAGGTGCATAGTCTAAATCCATCACCATCTACAAGCGTCTCGTCCCTGCCGTTCAAGATCCTTATGATGGGAATCGACGCCGAGCATTGACATTTTTATTTTATATTTGTGTCCTTTTTGTTTGCTTTTATATCCTTGGGAAAGTATATGTGTAATTGTAAGACTTTATAAGCCAATGTGTCATTCCTTGAATTCTTTGGGTTTTTGTGCAAATTGTCAGTAGGTCCAGCAAGGGGGCCCTCACTCCTTCCCCATTGGTCCACCTAGGCCATATGGGGCTGGTCAACCTTCCTAGGTGGCATCTAGAAGGTTTGACAAGTCAAATACCCACATGGGAGACAATTGGTTAAAATTGTCAAAGTTGGCCACCTACCATGTCTCCCATGGTCAAGGGGGCACACCCCCCATTATAGAGCTTTAATTTTGTTTATTTTTTGCTAATTGGCCACATGTGGGATTAAAATATCCCAAACCCTAGGTCTGAGGGCATTTTGAGTCATTTGCCATTTCATATAAATAGCATGTATTTCATAATTTGAGTAGAATTAATGAAGTAAATTTTTAGAAAAATTGCTTGGAGCCTCTTGAGGGTGCACCCCTCTCCCCTCTTCCTCTGGTTCTTCTTCTTCCTCCAGCCCTCTAGGATGTGAAGCCCCTTCTCCTTAGCCCCTCTGAGTTCCCTTTCTGCTGCCGCCGCCGTCGCGCCGCCGCCACCGTCATCGAAGTTCTATCTCCATCAGGATAGAACCTCTCCTCCAAAATTGTATCTCTGGTTCTTGTTGTCTGATTGAGCCCTAATTTTGAGGGTTTGTTCTGTCCATCTCTCCTAACCTCCAGTTAAAATTTCGTGTCATTTGAAGTCCATTTGACAATTTTCCCATATTTGTGTTTGTCCTCTCAATAATCTGCCCTTTTACAGATCTACGGGGCAGAGTCACCTTGTTGTAATTTCCCCACCCACTTATAAAATTTTAGAAAATCCCCAAAAATTCTCTAGTGCTCCTCACGTATACCCCCTACCACCATAATTTTCGTTGAGTCAGAAAAAATCATTAGCCCTTGGTCCAAGGTCTATTTCAGGCATGTTCAACTCTACCCTGTGTGTCTTTCAGTCCCAGTCAGAAAAAAAAAGGTAGTTGGAGTCATTTTTATTTTTAATCCGTTCTGTGGATGGAGCCACCAAAAATATATGTTGTAGATCTCTGAGTCTTCTATCCATCGGTACCTCTTGTGCATCAATCTGACATCGGATCTGGTCGTAGGAATTCTTTTTGTGAAGGTGTGCAGAGTAGATCCGAATTCAGCCAACACAACTCAGTCCGGGAGAAACTTCAGTAATAAATATCAAAGGTCAACTTCAGCGACCGCCCCTTCAGAGAGTCAATCAGGGACATCCCGCCATCGTCCCAGCCAAGCGGCCCCTCCCGAAGATCTCAGGAAGGCAGCGTTCCTTTGGAAATCGTTGCTTACTGTCCAATGAGTCAGCATTCGAGTTGGCGCAGCACCGAGTTAGAATAGTGCCGAGTCGGACCAGCAGGCTGAGTTCGTGCCGTACGCACCTCCAGATTGCTGCCCGTCAACCCAGGGTCGGTCCTCTCGGGTCCTACTTGTAGCCTTTTACCTCCTTGCGTAGAGTGGGCAATAAAATTCACTGTTCTAATTAACTTTTACCGTTGTACCGGGAGTTACCATACTTGGCCGGGAACGTCTTCCCTACACCCGGAGCGTGGAGGTACACTCGCTACCCTCCTTGTAGGCATTGCTTTACTCGTATTTATTCGTATATGCCGCTGCATGTGATAGGTTATTAGCCCGTTATATCATTTTTATCACCGCTGCGAGTGAGTGAGTGTAACCCGTCCCGTGACTCAATCCGAGTTAACACGGAAAGGCCGATACCCGAGACTCACTGTCGGTTTCTCAACCGCGCACGGTCCAGCGTTTCCCTCGCATAGGGACGATCGCGAGCTAGAGTCCCAGGTCGCATGTCCGTCCCGCATCAATTTGGTATCAGAGACAGGTTGAGTCTAGGGTGTTTAAAACAAAACAAAAAAGAGTCGTTTAAATCGAGTCTAAGTCTAAGTCGGTGTAAGTGTCACATTTGCATACCATTAGTCGGTATATCAAAAGGTGTTGTCCGAACGTTAGGCTACGCCTATCGGGAAGGCCACACACTTGCGCGAGTGATCTTCGAATCGATTAACTCTGCCACGTACCGAGTGTTGGTTTTGTCTAGGTGTGTAGTCGAGTCTCATTTCAACTTTGCATTTGCATCGCATTCTAAGTCGTGTCTAGGTGCTTGCATTGGTTGGCATAACATTTTGCTTATAAAATAAAAAAAAACAAAAAAAATGGCATTGCATGACCATTCCTAGGGATCCGTTCCCATCTTTTGGCAACTATGGTCAACCCATACCTCACGCCCGACCAAGGCAACCTGTCCGTGTCCGAGTACATTAGGGACTTCAAAGTGTACCGGTTAAGATGTGAAGTCGGGCTGGATAACATCGAGGCCGGAACTTAGTTCTGGAAAGGTTCACGGCTTCACTTCCAATTTAAATTATTTTGCCGCCACGTGAAAACTTTGGGGGATTCCTATAAGGTCGCTTTGGAGGTCGAGTCATTTGAGTCTCGATTTGATGCTGCCATACGGCTAGCCGATGCCGCCCTTCGGCGAGCATCTACCTCCAAGCCGAGTCTCGATCCGGTCTGACCCCCACCCCAGTCGGGAAATCCTTCACCACCCGAGAGTGCTCCATTGTCACCCTCACCTTCCGATCTTATTTCGGAGTCCTCTCATTTGGAGCCACCAAAGCTCGAGCCACCCATGTTTCTAACGGGTACGCTTTTTATAGCCGAGCCACTTCTTAGTTGGCTCAAAGATAGCTTGGTCCCACTTCCTTACCCCTCCATGGACCCCACCTTACCCCTAGTGTCCGTCAACTCCTTCCATACCACATTCGGTCTAGTCACCATGTTGACACTTTGGATGACTTTCTTGTGGGATTAGACGCACAAATGAAGTTGATGCATATGTTGGCCCGAGGCTTCGACCAACCCACGAGTCGTAGCTTTACCCACCCCGCCCTAGGGTCCATTATCTCCGCGTGCACCGTGGGTTGTATCACCACGGATATTCTTCTATTCCTCCCGATTCCGGCCGAGTTCGAATTCGTTCCCTTTTGCCCAAGGGAGGAATCCTATCTTCTAGACATGACCGTCGTCCCACCGATCACAATGTATGACGGTGATTATGAATGCTTAACTTGGGACCGAGTCATGGGGGAACCCACTTCATGGGGTCATACCTTCTTTGACCCTTTTGACCCCTTCACTAGTGAACCTCCCGAGCTATCATACTTACTCCACTTCTTCCAAGGAGTTCACTATCCCACCCCTACCCCTCGGTCTAGTTGGCAAGCCGTACCTACGTCTCGGGGTAATGACGAGGGTAGTTTTGGATCTCCTAGCCCTTCCCCACCCAAATCCCATAGGTCACCAATGCATGAGTGGTACCTCTTAGGGTGTCTAGGAGTCCTCCATTCCGTCAACCATCGAGTACATCTAGTGTATGCATGGCACATATTCGAGTGTCCTGGTCTGCCGTCACACACGTACGGGTCGGACTAACATTAGGTTTATTTAGGGTCTGTGTGCGTCTTTGTTTCATCCAGTTTGTTTGTCGAGTGCATTGTGTGTCTGTGCATACATTGAGTCAAGTCGATTTTGTGCGCCCGCGTTGTTAGTCCCTTTCGAGTACGAGACTTATCGTACTTTGGGATCGGCTGTACGCTACATATCGGATCTAGTCACATAAGGGACTTAGCGGTGATTCCTAGTGAGTCTTCGAGCCGCCTCCCTTCATTTGAGAGTGACCCCACCCCGGAGTGTCCACCTCTAGCCTCATTCCCACGGCATCGTGTGCATATCGAATCTATACGGGATGAGCAGGTGTCGATTACTTGGAGTGGAGCGTACTCCGCGCTTCATGGTACGATGACGGATCCACCGGAGCTACTCGAGCAACCACATCCCTTACTCGACGGGGTCAAGTTCTTCCCACCCGGGGAGAGTTGATGGGAATCGACGCCGAGCATTGACATTTTTATTTTACATTTGTGTCCTTTTAGTTTGGTTTTATATCCTTGGGAAAGTATATGTGCAATTGTAAGGCTTTACAAGCCAATGTGTCATTCCCTTGGATTCTTTAGGTTTTTGTGTAAATTGTCAGTAGGTCCAACAAGGGGGCCCTCACTCCTTCCCCATCGGTCCACCTAGGCCATGTGGGGCTGGTCAACCTTCCTAAGTGGCATCTAGAAGGTTTGACAAGTCAAATACCCACATGTGAGACAATTGGTTAAAAATTGTCAAAGTTGGCCACCTACCATGTCTCCCATGGTCAAGGGGGGGCACCCCCCATTATAAAGCTTTAATTTTGTTTATTTTTTACTAATTGGCCACATGTGGGATTAAACTATCCCAAACCCTAGGTCTGAGGGCATTTTGAGTCATTTGCCATTTCATATAAATAGTATGTATTTCATAATTTGAGTAGAATTAATGAAGTGAATTTTCAGAAAAATTGCTTCGAGCCTCTTGGAGGGTGCGCCCCTCTCCCCTCTACATCTGACTCTTCGTCTTCCTCCAGCCCTCTAGGGTGTGAAGCCCCTTCTCCTTAGCCCCTCTGACTTCCCTTTCTGTTGCCGCCGCCACCGCCGTCGCATCGCCATCGCGCCGCCGCCACCATCATCGAAGTTCTATCTTCATCAGGACAGAACCTCTCCTCCGAAATTTTATCTCTGGTTATTGTTATCTGATTGAGCCCTAATTTTGAGGGTTTGTTCTTCCCATCTCCCCTAACCTCCAGTTAAAATTTCGTGTCATTTGGAGTTCATTTGATAATTTTCCCATATTTTTGTTTGTCCTCTCAGTAATCTTCCCTTTTACAGATCTACGGGACAGAGTCGCCTTGTTGCAATTTCCCCACACACTTAGAAAATTTGAAAAAAATTCCAAAAATTCCCTAGTGCTCCTCACGTATACCCCCTTCCACCATAATTTTCGTTGAGTCAAAAAAAATCATTTATCCCTTGGTCAAAGGTCTATTTCAGGCAGGTTCATCTCTGCTATGTGTGTCTGTTAGTCCGGGTCAGAAAAAAAATGTAGTTTGCAGTCATTTTTATTTTTAATCTGTTCTGTGGATGGAGCCACCAAAAATATATATTGTATATCTCTGAGTCCTCTATCCATCGGTACCAACTTGTGCATCAATCCGACATCAGATCTGGTCGTAGGAGTTCTTTTCGTAAAGGTGTACAGAGTAGATCCGAATTCAGCCAGCACAACTCAGTCCGGGAGAAAATTCAGTAATAAATATCAAAGGTCAACTTTAGCGACTGCCCCTTCAAAGAGTCGATCAAGGACATCCCGCCATCGTCCCCCGCCAAGCGGCGCCTCCCGAAGATCTCAGGAAGGCAGCGTTCCTTTGGAAACCGTTGCTTGCTGTCCAGTGAGTCAGCAACCGAGTTGGCGCAGCACCGAGTTGGAATAGTACCGAGTCGGACCAGCAATTCGAATTCGTGCCGTACGCACCTCTAGATTGCTGCCCGTCAACCCAGGGTCGGTCCTCCCCGGCCCCACTTGTAGCCCTTTACCTCCCTGTGTGGAGTGGGCAATAAAATTCACTGTTCTAATTAACTTTTATCGTTGTATCGGGAGTTACCATACTTGGCCAAGAACGTCTTCCCCACGCCCGGAGTGTGGAGGTACACTCGCTACCCTCCTCGTAGGTATTGCTTTATTCGTATTTATTCGTATATGCCGCTGCATGTGATAGGTTATTAGCCCATTATATCATTTTTATCACCGCTGCGAGTGAGTGAGTGTAACCCGTCCCGTGACTCAATCCCGAGTTAACGTGGAAAGGCCGATACTCGAGACTCACTGTCGGTTTCTCAACCGCGCACGGTCCAGCGTTTCCCTCACATAGGGACGATCGCGAGCTAGAGTCCCAGGTCGCGTGTCCGTCCCGCATCACCTTACCTCTTAAAAATCAAAGAAAGCGTCTTACGGAAGGTTCAGGAAAGAGAAATTCTTGAGAAAAGGGGGAATCATGTTGGCAGAATTTGAAGAAGAACTGGCCGATGAGGAGAAACCTTGGTTCTATGAAATCGTCAAGTATTGCAAAGATCAGTCTTACCCTGAAGGAGCCACCACAGAAGATAAGAAAGCCATAAGAAGGGTGGCCCAGAAATACACATTGGTTGGAGGTCTACTCTATAGGAGAAGCCCTATTGGTGTTCTATTAAGATGTCTTGATGATGATGAGGTCTGAAAATGTGTAGAAGAAGCACACTCAGGTGTGTGCGGTGGCCATGTAAATAGCCAAATTCTCGCTAAGAAGATCGTTAGACAAGGCTTTTACTGGCCCACCATGGAAGAAGATTGTGATATCTATGTCCGTAGGTGTGTCAAGTGTCAACTTCATGCCGATAATATTCATTCACCATCTTCCTCACTTCATCCTGTATCCTCCCCATGGCCTTTCTCCATGTGGGCATTTGACATCATTGGTCCCCTAGGTGATCCCAACTCCCTCACCAAGCAGAAATCCTTCATCTTCACTGCGACGGAGTATTTCACCAAATGGGCCGAAGCCGAAGCTTACACAGAAATCAAGGCATGAACAGTCTTCAAGTTCATCATGAAGAACATCCTCACCAGCTTCGACATCCCAAGCACAATCGTCACCGACAATGGGCCACATTTCATTTCTCAGACCTTTAAAACCTCTGCAAAAGGTACGCAATCGTATTGCATCATTCATCACCTTATTACCCACAAGGTAATGGCCAGGCATAAGCCACCAACAAAACACTGATCAAAATCATTAAGAAAACCTGCGAGTCCAGTAAGTTCTCAGACTGGCCAGAAAAGTTTATTGAAGCTCTATGGGCCTATCGCACTTCAATCCGTACCCCCACAGGGCAGACTCCATTTTCCCTTACTTATGGGATGGAAGCGGTAGTTCCATACGAGACTCTGATTCCTTCTCTCAGGGTACAATTGGATAAGAATTTCCACTCGACGAATGTCGTGATTCACTCCTTGCCTAGTTGAAACTCTTAGACGAGAAACGGCTGGCCACTGCCGAGCATGCACGTGTTTATCAAAATAGACTCGCTCGTTTTTACCAAAAGAAAGTCATTGAGAGAAAATTTAAAGTCGGCGAGATGGTTGTAAAAAGAATTTTTGTTAAACCTGGAGGTCCGTGTTCTAAACTTCAACCCAATTGGGAAGGACCATATGTGGTTCAGGCTGCGTACCCCGGCAATGCCTACAAGCTAGTCAATGCCAAAGGAACCGAGTTATCCCACCCCTGGAATGGGCTTTATCTTAAGAAATACTACCCTTAGATAACCATAACAACTGGCATGGTACGAGGACCATCGGAGTTGGAAAGCCACTCTTTGGTCTTTGTAGTCTAACTCAGGGTTAACCTGCGCATACTCCCACACCTATCTTTCGGGATCAAACGAAGCGGAACTCGAGGGAAGCTATAAAAAAAGAAGAAGAGAGTGCCTGGTGTTCATCATGCAGTGAAGTTTTTGCATCTGTTCTTCATGTTAGGATAGGACCCATTAATGTTCGGTAGGTCTCAGGTCTTGGCCCCCCAGAACTGCAGAGATTCATGTCCAGTCATGTCAGCTTACGCCCACTAAAAGAAGGCAACACACACACACGTAGCTGTTTTAGCCAACAATTTGGTGGTATTCCTTATTGTGGGGCCATACTCAAAGGTCTCCAGAAAAGTCGTAATCTTTGTTCTCTTCTTTCTCGACCCAATGAGACAGCCGGCGCCCTTAAAACGCTGAGCATAAGGGATCCAAAATACCATACCTTGAAGGCGAGAGTAGGATTCATCTCCTCGAACCCGAATCAGAGCACGAGAAGAGGGCAGTGTCCCCGCAGGCATACAAGAGGAATTCCCACATATCAAATTATCATGTCCCCCTCAAAAAAAAAGTCAAGTATGAGCTTTGTCGTGGCCGTGCCTGATTTCAACAAAGGCTAAATTCCAAAAGGGGCAACACAATCCTGTTCGTGGATTGGTCCGAAGTCGCCCAAAAGGGAAAGGTTGAGTAGGTCCCGATTAGCTCGTCGGGTTAACGATTTTTCCGGTCCTCTCGGAAGGTTTACCCCACCGCACTCTTCTTTCTCCCCTCAAAGATGAAAGCCCAATGAAAATCTTGAAAGACGCGCCCCGCTAAGACAAGTGACCTCGTTTTAGCAAGACACACATGTAACTGTCTACTTCGAAACGCGAAAGCCATTGTCGCAAAGGAGTCTCGGTGTTTCTATCTGGTCAAGACCTCTATTTACCGTCTCGGTGGATTCTTACTTCAACCTCAGGCTTAGGTCAATGCAAGCTCGTCACCAATAGGTGCGCCGACGTCTGATTCGGGTCAGCGTCTCGCGGTTGACCGTTAGGGTTCCAAGGTGTTCCATCCTATACCATCTAGAATTGTGAGGAATTAGACCCGGGTCGGACAAATCTTTTACCTCGAACACTCTTTCGGCGTATCCTTGCGGTCGGAAGCAACTGGGAGTCTAAGCATGGCATGACGGTTTTGTCATCAGGTTAAGTCTTAACCGGCAGGATTATCATTAGAGGAGTCTAGGGGCCCAAATCAATCTAGATGTGCGCACAGGATACCTAGGAGGTTAGTAGGAAACCCTATCTTTACAAGAGTCAGGTGCCATAAGGATGGTCACTAGGCATTAGTTGTCTTATATATATATATATAATTTGTAGTGGCCCTCGGAAGACACCGTTAGGTGAGTCCCCAAGTGGGAATTCTCTTGGAACATGTTAACCCCGCATTACGCTACTTAAGAACGATTTAAACACCCCTGGTCGAAAAACCATGCCGGTTATAATAACAAGTGTTTTTCAAAAAAAAAACAAAAAAAATAAATATATCATTAACAATAAAAAATAAAAAAAATTTTGGATCCGTGTGATCTCATTTGTGTGCTACATTTTTACATTCTTTCCCATTTGTGTGTCTGTGTGTTGCATTCATCATCTTTGCTCTTGCCTTAATTCATAAAGGCTTGGCCCCTTGACTCGTTATCAAGGTTAGTCTCAAAGCAAACACGGCACTGTCTGGGCAAGGGGCCAAGTCAGAACGGAAAAATTGACTTGTTTCATTGAGCAATGTGTACAGAATTAAAAAGCAGGAATGAAGACAGAAGATAGGAAACTGAACATTCTTTCCTTTATTTCCTTCTAGAAATCGTACATTAAGTTCCGTCCTCTCTCTCAGTGTTACCCCTTTCTCCCCTCTCCAGGCGAGGAACCCTAGAGGGTGTTGCTAAACCATGCAAGACGGAGCCTCTACTGCTCTGTACCCCCCTTCCCGTCTCTGCTCCCCGTCGATCGACAGGGGCGGCAAAGAAGTTACTAACATGAAAGTCACGCTCTCGTGCTCTTCGGTAACGCTTTTCACCATCTCTCAGCCATTGTTCAATAAGACCGAGGCTGGTTCGGAGTTCAAATAGTTAGGCCTCCATGGCCCTCCGCTCCTCCCTCTCAGTCAATCTGTCGGCTCTCTCTCTCTCGATGTCTCTTTCCATTTCTGCGCGTTCTCTCTCTCTGTCCTCCCTTTCCAGCTGAAGGGTAATCCTCAGCTCCACGGCGTCCCGAGAGGAGCCATCGTCTGGGCGATGCTGCAACTCTTCCTCCAGTTCCGCTATTCTGGCTTCCCCCTGTGCGGTACGGGCAAGTGCATCTTGCACCTCTTTCGTCTGCCATGTTTGCCATTTTAGATATATAGAGGCACGAATAAGTGAAATTCAATGACAAGACTCTCACCTGTGTGGAGAGCATTCCTTCTGCCTCCGCAGCTCGCTACGTAGTATGAGCAAGCTGTTCATGAAACAAATCGAGTTCGGAAGTGGGGATCCATAGACTGGAAGAGACACCATCCGCCCCCATTGCTGAGGAAGCCGCATCAAGCTGGGCATGCTGTAACACACATAAGGTGACACTGAGGACCTAGCACGAGGAATCTTGGTCTATGATCATGTATTTGTAGGCTTACCGAGGAACTCAAGGCTGCGCGAGTATCATGTAACTGCCGCTCCGTGCCTACCAGGCGAGCTTGCAAGTTCGCTATCATAGTGTCGCGAACGTCCTGTGGCCAGGACATAGGTTTAAAAAAAAATTTGTGCTTACCTCCACAGTCCCCTCGGGATGGAGTCGCTCTGCATACATCACCTTCTAGAGGCGTAGATAATCCTCATTGTCTTGAGCATGTGACTCCACGAGTGTGCCACCCCGTTGCCAGTCTTCATATTGCTCGGGGAACCGCACTCGCCAATCAATGGAGGTCATCGGGCCACGCGTCTTCCTCCCGACACGTAGTGTTGTAGTCATGTCCACCCATTCCTGGGCGAGCCCTAGGGTCCTCATGGCCAATCGTAGCCGAAGTAGCTCGATTTCGTTCAAACAGTGCATCCAGAGGTCACGTTCGAACCGGGCACGGCTAGTTATGACCCATGACCGATCGGCATCGGTCATGCCCCATAAGGCCTCCAGACCACCTAGGTCAGGTCACACATCTTCTTAATCATAAAAACAATGATGAAATAATAACTACCATCGCCGCGGGGAACTCTTGCAACTCGTGTCATAACACCATCAGCTGGTAGGATAGAGGGGCTGGGTTCGTGATGGGTTGCCACCGCCTCGCCAGCGGCACCGCCATTGAGCGCCAATGATGAGCCTTCCTCATTGGGAGGTACTAATAGCTCCACAACTGCACCGCCATGTGTCATTAACATATCAAGAAAAAAAGGGGGGATAGGGGGGATACCTGGATGAACGTCGTGAAACCACTCACTGTTACCTCTCTGTCTGCTCTTTCAGATAGACCCGCGAATAGATGCGTCGGCATGGCTACTCCCCAGGCGTATCGCCCCACTTTCTCAGGATCTACTAGGAATTCTAAGAAGCGGCAATGAACGCTATCTCCTTTCGAGCCTGGCAATAATTTTCCCAACAGGAAAAAGAGGAATCTCCTCAAATCCATGTTGGCTCTCTCCCAATTGCTCGCATCTACATAGTAGACGGTGCGGCATCCTCTTTCAGTCCTCTCCATGAACTCTTCCGAGGACTCGTCATCACGGGGATGAACGTCAGTAAGCCCCAACGTCTCCATGATAGGCGTCTTGGCTATGGACCTATTCTTGCGATCATCTAGGTCCACTCCTAGTAACCTCTGGGCAGCCTCTCTGTAGTCGGAGTACGTGATACCAGTCAGCATCTTGCCATCCACTTTCAGGCCTGTAATTCGGACCACATCCTCCAGGCTGGGCACCATGTGCCCCCAAGGCATCAAAAGGGCATGGCTCATTGGATCCCACCTTTCACGCAATGCTTGGATGAGGGCGAGGTCAAGCTTGACTGGCTCGATCCGGAGAAAAGCTCCAAGCCCCATCACGTCTAGCCTGGCCTTCTGAAAATTTGAGAGACCCCTGTATGCTGCCACCACCAACTCCCATGAAATATGTGATTTCATCACACTCTGTGCATACACAAGCAATGGAGAGGGGTTTGTGTCAAAAGAGAAAAAGAAAGAAAGAATGAGAGAAGGGGCAAGAAAGCTCATCTTACGAGTTGGGATTGGGTCCTCTCACTGAAGTGCCCTTCGAGGTCTGAGAGTCTTCTGGAACTGCTACCGTTGGACCTGCTTCTCTTCGAGGAGTGGGAGGATTCGCCCTCCATTCTGAACCTCAGAACTCTAAGTTCCTTCTTTTCCGTGGAAACTTTTACTCTTCGAGTTGGCTCTCGATGCCCCTGAGAGAACGAACGAGGAAGGTATTTATAGAAATGGAGGAAGTGCGAGCCAAAGCTGCCTCCATCACCTTTAACAAAGACCCTCGTGCTAGGGCACCTTCCTTACGGTCCCATGCGTCACTTCACCGCTCGCACAAGGTAATTGATTGGATGGTGTAATGTGACACTCTCTCTCTACGTAGCCTAGGGACGCCCTGTCATGTTGTAGAGGTCATCCGGAAAGATTGAAAGGTCATCTGGGAAAAGCGGTTAGAGCCATCATTGTTAACTTCGACGACAGATTTCCGTGGGGAAGATGGTCGGAGCGAGATATGATTCCCCGTTTTGGGGCGGGGTCTCGGCAAGCACATCACATGGGGACAGTAAAGGGGAAGAAGCGTATCCAAGAAGGAACGCACAAGAGAATAAATAAGTAACAGGAAATCAAATCACTCCATTCATAGGTCTACATAAACTGTCATAAACATCACAATCATGAACATCGCAAAAGAGGAGGCGGGTATGCTAGCTCGCCAACTCTCACCATCATCTTGATGCTTGTCCCTCTAGGCGTCCCTCTCCTCTTCCCTGAGGTGAGGGTCCCTCAGGGGCCTTCTGGGGCTCCGTGAAGCAGCAATCCCCTCACCCCGTGATACCTGCTCCACAGCAGCTGCTCGCTGTTGCTCCCCTGGCGTGGCGAAGAGGCCACCTACAGAAAGGTGGCCAGACTGGCGGAGTCGCGCCCCGAACTCTCGTGCTCTTTCATAGCGCGTCTCCATGACTCTTAACCTCTGCCCCATAACTTGAAGGCCTAGCTGGAGCTCCCTCACCTGGGCTTCCAAGGCCCTCCTCTCATCCTGATCCTTTTGCCGCTCGGCCTTTCTTTCCTCCCTCTCCTTCTCCCTCTCCGCTCTCTCCCTCTCTGCCTCTCTCCTCGCCACCTGGAGGAGGACCCTTAACTCCGGGATGTCTGGAGGCTGCCTCTCCTCGTCATGACGCCGCAGCTCTGCCATGGCTGCTGCCCAAGCATCACGCTCCTCCTCAGCTCGGATCGCGCGGGCCACCGCGCTGGCAAGTTGCTCCCGCAGGGAGGCGATCTCCAGAAAAGGAGCATGAGAGTTGGAAGACGATCAGCCAGCCATCCATGCCATTGCTGCCTGATGGGAACACTGGAATAGACAAACAACAGCCATCAGCTAAGCTCCCAGGATTTCAAAAAAAATAATAAAATAAATTAATTTAGGGTCCTTCTTTCACCTCTGTCCGTCTCCCGAGTTGAAAAGGCCCCACATGGCTCTCCCTGCATGGCTTCAGGTAGTCGGCACTCTCCTGCACTTGCGCACCACCTTGTTGCCCGTCCTGGAATTGGGCAGGGAGACGTATGCGCAGGTCTTCAAATATTGCCTTGCCGCGTCTCTCTCCCCCGACGCGGTTCGGCTCATCCGCACTCGCCCACTCATCGGCCAAGTCCGAGATCCTTGTCATACCCTGCGCATCAAAAGGAAGGGCCACATCATTCAAAAAAAAATGTCTCCTGTCGAAGACACGTTCATCATTTGAGTGCAACACTCACCGAACCCTCTTCTCCCTCTCTACTTGTTCGTTACAAAATTAAAAAGAAATCAAAGAGGTGGAGATCAAAGGAGCTTACCAGGCCATGCTCACCCCCCTCCATGTCCTCGGGTCCCTCGGGTCCCCCGAGTGCCAGAAGAGGCCCTTCCTCTTCGGTGGCCGCCTCCCCGTGCTCTTGCACGACCCTCCTCGGGCGAGGGGTTCCTCGCCCCCCTCTCCCTTCACCACAGTTTGGCCCACCGTACTCCATGGATCAAGAGTGTAAGAAGATGGAGCTAGGCAAGCTACTCTCCACGAGAGGAGGAATTGTTCGCGGGCAAGGTAAGGAAGGAGAAAGGCCATCCCGCGGTTCTCGGTGATTTAAATTTGAATTCAAGCTTAAAACGCGTCTTCGCGCCTAGACGCCTCAAGGAAGGAGGGGAAGATGGCATACCCTCCGCACAAGGCATATTTCTCCGCTTTCGGGGTAAGATGCTGTAAAGCGTGTCACGAGAAAAAGTAAAGGAGAGGCGTAAGGGAAAGAACGTGCACAAAAGACAGTCAAGTAACAGAAAAGAAACCATTCCATATAACAAACTGTCTGTCATATACATCATAAATAAGGATGGCGGGTGTACAACTCACTCTCTAACTCTCACCACCACCCTCCTGGTCATCTCTGATCATCCCTCTCCTCTCTCCTCTGGCGTGGATCCCTAGGGAGCCTTCGCGAACTCTAAGAGGCGATGCTCCCCTCGCCCTGTGGTGCCTGGCCAGCCTCAAACGCACGGTGCCACTCCTCGGCCGAAGAAACTGGGAAGCTGCCTACAGAAAAGAAACCAGACTGTCGAAGGCACAACCCGCGCTCCTTCGCTCTCTGGTACAGCTCCTCGCTCTCTCGCAGCCTCCCCTCTGCCGTACCGAGACTCACTAGGTGCTCCGTCATCTGGGCCTCCAGAGCTCTCCTCTCCCCCCTCTCCTTCTCCCTCTCTGCCCTCCTTTCCACCCTCTCCCTCTCTGCTCTCTCTCTGCCTCTCTCCTCGACACCTCAAGGGCAATCCGTAACTCTAGCACGTCGCGAGGAAGCTCCTCCGCCTCCCGTCGTCATCGGTCCTCCTCTAGCTCCTCTATCCGAGCGTCGCGCTCTGCCACCCAGGCATCGCGCTCCGCCGCCCAGGCGTCACGCTCCCTCTCTGCACGGACCGCACGAGCCAGTGCATCCCGAATCTCCGCCACCTGTCAAAGACCATATTGAAGTCAACAAAGGAAAGGGAATATGCGGAAAAAGAACACGTGTCAAGCAAAAACTCACCCGAGCCGCCTGATCACGCTCGGCCTCCTCAGCACGGGCCACCGCACCCGCCAACTGCTCCTGGAGAGAAGAGACCTCCGGAGGAGGGGCTCGCAAGCTGGAGGCCGCCCCACCAGTCATCTCGACCGCCGCCGCTTGATGGGCATGCTGAAACATAGAACAACAAATGACAATAAGAGGCTAAGCACCAGGAATCCAGGTGACAAAAAAAAATGATTACACATTACATAAGCTCACCAGGATGTCCAGCTCTTGACGGGTGACTGCCAACTGCTGCCTGGCAGCTGCCAGCTGGGCCCGCAGGTCAGTGATGATAGTGTCACGAGCATCCTATATTCATAAGCCTATAGATTAATGTCACATGCATGCATTTGTATAAACAGAAATCCGCATTTCATACTTACCCCTGGTGGCCTCCCTAGGTAGAGGCGATCCGCGTACGTGTCCCGATACCGTCGCAAGTAGTCGGCGCTATCCTGCACATGGGACACCACTGAAATGCCACCCTGCTGCCAGTCCTGGTGCTTTGAAGGAAAGCGTGTGCGCCAGTCCAAGAGCTTCGCCTTGCCCCGGGTCTTCCGCCCGACGTGGCTCGGCTCGTCTACCTCCACCCACTCCTGGACAAGCCCCAGGGTCCTCATGACTAGCCTGAGCCGCAGTGGCTCGATCTCGTTCAGACAGTGGACCCAGAGGTCCCGCCCGAAACGCGGTAGGCCCGCTACAACCCAAGGCTGGCCAGCATCGGCCATGCCCAAGTAAGGCCTCCATACCACCTGCATCACCATACATGCATCATATCAGTCCCCACTCTAGTAAACAAAGTAAACGCGCAAAAAAAAATCATATACATCATACCATGGCCTCGGGGTACTCGGTCAGCTCACGTCGAAGCGACGTTAGCTGGTAGCTGCGTGGTGCCGCAGTCGTGACCGGCCTCCACCGCCGCGCTAGGGGTACGGCTATCCGGTTCCATTGCCTGGCTCTCCCCATCGGGAGGTAGTAATAACTCCATACCTGCATCCTACATCATTAGTACCAACAATTGCATGACTGTAAATTAGGAATCATTGTAAAATACATAAATGAAATGTTTACCTGGAGAAAAGGCGCGAAGCCGCCGACTGTCGTCTCCTTCTCTACCCCCTGGTAAAGATCAGCGATCAAGTGGGCAAGCAGGGCTGCTCCCCATGCATAGTGCCCCACTCAGTCTAGGTCCGCCAGGATCCCAAGGAAACGACAGTGGATGTCGTCCCCCTTCGTCCCTAATAGAAGACGGCCCAGTAAGAAGAAGAGGAATCTCCGAAGGTCCAGGTCCGCCCGCTCTCGGTCGCCCGCGTCCTGGCTAAAAGCTCACCGAGCTACTCCCTCTAGCCGCGCTAGGAACTCTGCTTCGCTCTCGCTGACGTGCTAACGCGAGTCCACGAACCCGAGCGCCTCCATGATGTCTACCCAGCCGACTATCCTGCTGTCTCTGTCAGTCGCGCTAGTCTCCAGCCCTAACAGCTCCAGGGCACTCTCTTTGTAGTCGGGGTAGGTGACCCCACTGTGGCCTCCCCGTCCACCCGTAGTCTGATAATCTGGACTACGTCCTCCAGCGTCGGCACCATATGCCCCAAGGGCATCAGGAACGCTCGACTCGGCGCGTGCCAACGCTCCCTCAACGCCTGGACAAGGGGCAAGTCGAGCCGGAAGGGCTCAATCTGCAAGAACGCCCCGAAACCCATGGCGTCCACTCGGGCCCTCTAGAAGTCCAGCAGCCCTCGGTACGTCGCCACTACCAGGAACCATCTGATCCGACTCCTCATCACACCCTGTAAACCACAAAAACAAGAAATTACATCAGAGCCACAAATAAGGAACAACACGATGAATATATATATCTAAAAAAAAGACATAGACGCGTCAAACCCCTCTTACGCTTCAATAATTTATTTGTTTTTTAATATTATTTTACATTTAAAAAAAAGCGTCAAATACCTTTGACGCCTCAATTATTTCTTTATGTTATTTTATTATATATTAAAAAATATAAAAAATAATAAACGCGTCCAATGGTTTTGACGCCTCAATAATTTCTTCTTCTTTTTTAATAATATTATTATTTCGTATATATAAAAAAGAGAAAAAAAATAATAATAAATATTGAGGCGTCCAGTTACCTGGACGCCTCAATCACTCCACTTCCAAATCCTGTCCCTCGCCCCATTTCTCGCACAAAATCACAAAAAATAAAGTTCTAGGCGGCCTATCGGGTCGTGCTCTTCCTCTCCCGCTCCCCCGGGGCCTTCCACGGCCAAGGGAGGCGCCTCCTCTTCCACGGCGGCCTCCTCCTCCACCGCGGCCTCCTCCGCGTGATCTCGGGACCTCCTCGGCCGACGAGCAATCCGCTTCCGCTTCTCACCTCCCTGGCTCGATCCACCGCGTTCCATGGACTCAGATTAAAGGAGGGAAGGTCGAAGGGGGAGAAATGAGAGGTTTGGGAGAGAGGAGGGTCGTCTGTTTGGTTGGGAAGAGAAGCGTAAGCGGCCTTTTAAACATAATTTCAAATTTTTTGACGTGTCCAGACACATGGACGCGTCAATAAAAAAAATTTTTTTTTTTTGGGGGCGTCCAGGTGCCTGGACGCGCCCATACAAAAAAAACGAAAAACTTTGGAGCGTCCAGGATCTTGGACGCGTCCAAAAAAAAAGAAGAAATTTTTTTTGGAGCGACCAGGATACTGGACGCGTCCATAAAATAAAAAAAAGAAGAAATAATAGTAATAATAAAAATAACAACAATAATAATAATAAAAGGGGGAAGAAAATTAAAAATAAATAAAAATAAAAATAAAAATAAATTGAATTAAAATAAAAATAAAAATATAATAATAATAAAAATATTTACTCGTCAGGTACATTAGACGAGTTCAAAAAAAGGAATAATAAAAAAAAATGAGGGCTGAAAATTCAAAGAAAATTTTTGCACACAATAACTTCTCATTTATTTCATTAAGACAAGGGAGTGAGCTACATTAGGGGCTTTGACGCTTTAGGCCTTAACTTCCCCAGTTCGGTTACATAAGCTCTCCACAGCTCGCATTCTTCCTCTACATGCACTAATGCCATTCCCGCAATGCTCGACTTCCATGGTGGTTTGATGACCTTCACCTCCTTTGCATCGTCTTCCGTGCCCAACTCTCTCTTCCTTAGAGGAGCAGTGCCAAGTAACGGTGGAAACGAGTGGCGGGGAAGGCCGATTTGATTGCAGCACCGATGCACATTGTAAAGAACAAACTCAGTCGCGCCAATAAGTTAGAGTTCAGCTTCGGGGGAAGACCTCGTAAGGAGTTCGCGCGAAAGTAGACATGACGGTGCACAAGTGAAGAAGCTTTGTGTCATAGTTTTGAAGTGAGACCTCCAGTTTTCACGCTTCCTCAGCCATGGAACGCGGTTCACTATATTACCATTAAAGCCTAACACATCGGCTATGTGATAAAGGGGGCTTTGTTGAAAGATCTTCGAGGCAGTTGGCATCCCCTCACGGTGATCAAATTTGAAATGTAAATCAACCCAGCAATCCAGAAGAAGTGCGCAACCAAAAGGAGACTTACCCATGCTAGAAGCAGTAAGGCCACTGTAAAGGTAAGTAAGAACGGCAGGTCCCACCCTTTTGTCATTCCAAATGTCGCAAATAGCACTCATCTGATCTTCCTTCACTATGTTGTTGGTATGAGGGAATAAGAGAGCGCCCGCCAAACAGATTGTAAATCCCTTCATAATTTCTTCCAAACGATCATCATCTGGCAATCCTCTCAGGGCATCCATGACCCATTCCACGAGCTTTTACATGTTAATTCCCTTCTGAGTCTGGACGTTTCTAACGGCACCAGACGGCATGAAGCTTCCAAGGACGTCCTCGGAAGTCACCCTCCTCGGCATCGGCATGATCTTTATCCTGCCATCCCTTTTGAATCTTTTCAACCCAAGCAAGAGTTCCACCTCCTCAAGAAGGATGGTTGCCTTGAAGGTGGGGAAAATGAAAGTGTGAGTCTGAGGATGCCAGATCTCCACCAGCGCACCCATAGCCGCCCAGTCCATGGGAATCTTTTCGTAATGCTTGGCGTGAATCAGGAGCCCCTGAAGATGTCACCTCGTGAGTATGGCTCTCATACTAATGGAGATGTTGGAATTTAGCTTCGAAAGCCACGGCAGTTTGGAGAACTTCCTCGGGCCTGGGAAGAGGGGGCACGGCTGGAAAAGAAGAAGGAAAAAGGAAAGAGGTGAAGGAAAGGTCATACTAGAAATTTGAAATGAATCAACTCACCATACGCGACTGGATCATCCCACTCAGATGTCCTTCGAGGTCGGAGAGTCGCCTGAATTCGCTGCTGGGCCTGCTCCTCTTCATAGGGCGGGAAGACTCGCCTTCTATCCTGAAAGAACCCAAGAATCTTCTCCTCCTCCCCTTAAGTTTCAAGGCAATTCTTCTCCTCCTCCTTGGTGCATTTGGTTGAACTAGGCAATAGGGGGGTACTTATAGGAAGGGAGGCGTATAAAAGCCAAAATGCGTCACATCAATGATGAGTCGTCGTTGTTGACTTTAGCAAAAGATATTTTGTCTTGACCCCCCTTGCGCTGTGGTGCAATTCTGCTACTTTTAATGATGTTGTTCAGTGCAGGTTTCACTACTGGACACCACTGTACCGTCTTCTACCGTCATCATTCGGTGACCGGTCCTACCGTGTCATGCATTATATTATATGATAGTTACGTTACTAGAGCACGTCAAGGACCTTGAGACCTGAATGATTCTGGAATTTGAGTTCCCCTTCAACAAAAAAAATAGTGATGATTTCAGAGGAATTTAAGTTGTCCGGATAAGCCGTTAAGTTGTGAAAGCATGGGGACGATGGTTCCATCCAGTGAGTTGGTGCGTGGATAAATGGGCCCCGGCTCAGTGTCAGCTCACCGGATCGGTATCCTGACCCGTTCTTAGCAACTTGACAATATTATCCTTGGCTATTTTCTATTTTAGTTTGTTTTAAGTTTTCCTTTAAACCCAGCATGTATTCATGTAGGACTTTGATTCTATTGCGAAAGATCATTCAAGGTAATTCGATTGTGAAGGCCGATGTGCTTAAAGTCTTATAATGTGAGATATTCCATTCCGGATGAAATACTGAGTTTCCTTAAGACAGCCCTGGGCTGTTCTTCCAAAAGAGATCTTTGTTTGGATTGATCCTCAAATATTCCTTTACTTTTACTCCATTTGACCCACCTTGGCCGCATCACTTCCACATTGGCTGGTAACCACTCCCCAAGGTGAAACCTGCAAGTTTACGACCCGGGTACTTCCACAAAGAGAAGTTGGTCCCTTTTTCTACTTGTGCCTGAGCGCACATCTTCCCCTTTCTTGTTTGATTTTCGTCCAAGCAATTGTTGAATTCGGAAGACCTTCTTCAAGGTCGCCTCATTGCAAACTCTGAAAACATCCCAAACCGTAATGTTCAAAGTGTGTCTCATCACACCTTGGCATCTACTTTTCAGTCCGCTCCCACTCCATTTCATTCCACCTCCATGCCACTCCACTACGTGCCACTCCCTTGTAAAGTAGACGCCAAGGCGGGGCAGCTGTAGACACACCGTTCTTGACGTTACCATGAGTAAATCTCATATTACACCATGACACCCCAAGGTTGCCTTCACATTTTTAATTACTTTGGTGATTTCTTTATTTTTTATTTTTTTTATATTTTTTTAAATTTTTTTCATGATAATCTTTGACGTGTCAAGATGGTTCGACGCCTCACTTTGACGTGTCAAGGACCCTAGACGCCTTCTTCAGAAACCTCATGCAGCGCGTACGCGGCGCCGCTCCAGTCATTTAGTTTGACGTTTTCAAATAAGTCCAATTATAGAGACATCTTGTAGACTGGACGCGTCCTTCGAGAGTCACGGTTACCCGTCGAAACCACGCGTCTTCTCCACTGTCGACGGCTTTCGGCGGCGATTCGGTGGGCGAAAATAGGCGCGTCCAGGGTCCCGGACGCTTCAAAGGAATTAAAAAAATAAAAAAAAATAAAAAATATTGAGGCGTCCATATGGTTGGACGCCTCAAAAAAAAATAATAAAAAAAACTAATGGTATTGAGGCGTCCAGGAGCCTGGACGCCTCAATGTTGAGACATCCAGGAGACTGGACGCCTCACTCAGGTCCTCCTCTATAAATAGAGGACCCCCTCCCTCGAAGGAAGGGGGCTTCAGATCCGATAGAGGAATGAGAGACTCTACCGGATCCCATTTCTAACCCGTGGGTCTTTACAGGGGGAGGTTCTGCCAACTTCTCGGGTGTCCGCGCTCGCGAGAGGAAGGCTAGCTCCGCCCATTCTGCTTCCACGTCATCCCTACGCTGCTAAAGCTCTGCCAAATCCCGCCATCGGCATCTTCAATAAGCCACTCTCTCCCCTTCTCTTTTGTCATTTCTGTCGCATGCATCATCCCGCCATCTGTCATCTCCCTTCATAGGAGAGATCCTTTTCTTTACGCACGTTTGCATGATCTTCCATTCATCATAGCATTTTCCTCCTACTCGTGTCCGAGAGGGGTTTAAAAAAAACACCAACCAGGTGTGTGTCTTGCCACAATTTCATCATTCTTCGTCACAAGGAACCAATACTACACTATCACTTTTCTGATTCACTTGTTATCTGCATGTTCTATCTTTTACAAGGGTAACCAAGGAAAGCCCTTTTCATCGGCCGACCGAAGGGAGAGGAAGAAGTAACCCACCATCTCCTGCTCTTGAGGTAGGCACGATAACCCTTTTTGTATTTTGGGGTCTCCGGCCCCTGGCGATCACATCATATTCTCGAGGCCGCAAAGAGTCATTTCCCGCAATGGCCGTTTAAAGTTCTGTCATTTATATTCTGTGCTGTGCTTATATCTACCCATATTCTCGAGGTCGCGGAGAGTCATTTCCCGCAATGGCTGTTTAAATTTCTGTCATTTATATTCTGTGCTGTGCTTATATCGGCTCATATTCTCGAGGCCGCGGAGAGTAATTTCCCGCAATGGCCGTTTAAATTTCTGTCATTCATATTCTGTATTGTGCTCATATCTGCTCATATTCTCGAGGCCACGGCGAGTCACTTCCCGCAATAGCCATTTAAATTTTTGCTCCTTATATCTTGTATTACTCTTATATCTACTCATACTCTCGAGGCCGCGGCGAGTCATTTCCCGCAATGGTCGTTTAAATTTCTGTCATTTATATTCTGTGTTATTCTCATATTCTCGAGGCCGCGGTGAGTCACTTCCCGCAATGGCCGTTTAAATTGCTGTCATTTAAATTCTGCACTATTCCCATCCCCCGAGGTCGCGGAGAGTCATTTTCCGCTATGGCCGTTTAATCCCCATATCTTGTTACGTTATATCTGTTCTGCACACCCCGCTGGAGTAATCTCCCGTGGTGGTTTCTCCTCTCCTCTTCTCTCTTTTTCTGTGTCGCAGCAAAATGAGCCCACACGCTCCGCTTCGCCTCCTCCGACGATCCGCGTGACGTCGCTCACACCGCCTACCTCTTGACCCTTATCACCATTGGTAAGATCGGTCGCTACCTTTCGACCCTCGTCACCATCGACGAGCCCGATCAACTATCCTTTAACTTGGACCTTCCGTCCTCATTAATAGACAAACTACCATTGCTTCAACATGTAACCCATGTCGATGAATAAACCGCACTCTCAATTTTTGTCATCATTGGCAAAATTAGTGGGGCCCATCCGCCTACTCTACCCATGTCCCACCCTGGTCAAAGCTCGATTCTGGGAATAGTTAATCCACGGTGGAGCGAACACCTCACCCCTTCGCTGAAGGCGTGAGCGCTCTCCTGCACTAGTAACTTATATCCCTGGACTGAGCCAATCGGCTAGAAAAGAAAAGAAAAAAAAATCGTGATTGAAGCGAGAAATAAAGATATTTCATTGATATGAAGTGTCAGAATGCATCTTTACCTGGGGCATTCCCTGAGATACATGAGCTCCGAAGAAAAAAGGAGTGAAACAAAAAGAGAGAGAGAGAGAAGCAAGGGAAAGCTACTATAGAGGACGCCGGAAAATGTCTTCCAATTCCAAGAGGCCCAGGGAAGGATACTGAGTCAGCTCTTGCAACCGAGACTCGGTAGCTGTCAGCTGCGATAATTTTTCGTCCAGAGAGGCAAGTTGTCCTTCAGCTAGGTCAGCTTCTTCTATGGTCTGAACCTCCAAGCGCTTAGTCTCCTGCAATTCAGCTTCAGCCCTGGCAAGTTCTGCACGTAGCTCCACTATACGCGCTGAGAGAAAGGACCAACGTTCTGATGTAGTGCTAGCAGCATCTCTTAGTTGCCCCGCTGTCCCTCTCAATGAGGTCGCAGCAGCTCTGCAGTCAGCCTTCTCCAATTTTACAGCCGCCAGCTGATCAGATATCTTCCGGCTAAGATACTCTCGCCTATTGGCGTGCTTCAACAACATTGTAACCCGCGGGGTCCAATCATCCATCGGGCATCCGAATGCTAATGATGAGCGAGAGAGGTGTTCTATCAGACTCCTCAGCTGTGCATAAGTCAAGCCCGGGGAAGCCGACATGGCTCGCTGAAGATTATCTAGAGACTGCCATACCATGTCGCTAGAAAATTGTAAACCCAGTGGCGAAGTCTTGGGAAGCTGAAAGTCTACCTTGCTGTCCACCTCGACCCAGATATCATCGTTCACCCCGGAGGATGTCGACGGTAGGGTTTACAGGGCACCAGCGCTGGACTCGACAGCTGATATAGTTGGAAGATTCTCTACTACAACAACTTCCTTGCCTGCCCCTGAGATGAAGCCGTGATGGCCATCTCAATAGCCGAGGATACTCGCTCCTTGTGTACAGTCCCACCGGCTCCTACAGAAGAAGATTCCTCAATGACGGCCAAGGCCTTAGAAGCATTGGCCTCTTCTTCAACAATTTCTCCCGCTTCTATCTCCGGGAGGCTACTCCACTCCAGCAGTGATTCTTTGCCGGCGACCGGGGCTTGAGGTTCCGTGACTTCGGTCGGGCCACCAATTTCTACAATTGCTCCGAGCTCCTATGAGGCTGTTGCTGCGGCATAAGTCTGTGGAAGTCGTAAGGCGATGGGACGTAGAACTGGTGGAAAGGTTGGTTGGCCCATGCCTAAGTTTGGAAGAGGTATGCGAACCGTCACAGTTGGCGGCACCACCTCAGCCTGCATCACATATATGTATGTCAGCCAGCTGGCTTGGAAATAAAAAGAGGGGCTGCTGGCGGATGTCGGAACACTTCCTACCTCGGTCGGCACTATATTTAGGCCTTCAAGAGTGGCCTCTGACAGTTCCGGCCCTCCTCCTGCGATTGGGTATGATGGCCCGTGCTCGATGCCTGGTAGCCTCGGAGGGCTGAATGTCAAAAAGTCACTTTCGTAAGTTGAAGAAGCCCCAGTGTCTTCAGTTTCTGTATCAGCCGGTGGAAGCTCGTCGTCACTGGAGCCACCACCGTAATCAACCCGCTCAGGGGAGGAAGACTCTTCGGCCTACTCTCGAATCTCCAGCATCTGAGCAGGTGCCGTGCTACTAAGAGTGACTCACTTAGCCGAAACCTCTTCAACGATTTCTATCTCAGGAGCATCAGCTTGCTGAATATCTCAAGATTCTTCCCCGGAAGTCACCTGCTTTCCAGCAGCAACTTCTTCCGCGACTTCAATTTCGGGGAGTGTCGTGGGGTGAATGTCAACTGGAAGCAAGGGCAATGAGCAGTCAAGACCTGACTGAAGACATGGTGGGCCGCAGAGCTCTATAGACAAACTGCAAGTTACCTTCCATCACCTGATGGGGCGTTCGTGAAGGTAGATCCCTTTCAACAAAAGCTGGAGGGGCTTCCCCCTCTCCCTCTCTGACCGCGGCACCCGTCACCGCTTCCAGCCCAACAATGGCAGAAATAGTGCCAGCAGCTACAAAAAGATGATCAGCCAAGATGGCAGAAATAAGTGAACAAGCCGCAGAGGAATGAGAGGCTACCTTCACCTTCGGGCCCTTGTGCCCGAGCGGCCTCAAACTCAGCGAACGAAAGGATCCGGGGAGGGGCGACAACTGGCTCCTCCTCAGCAGCCTTCCTCCGGCGCGCTCGTGTAGCACGGGTGTCCGCCTTCTTGGCCTTCTTGGCCTTGCTAATGGCCTCCCCGACCTGGGACCTGGTTCGCTTCTGTGAATCGTCAGGAGGCAACGACGTCGTGGTCAGAGCCGGCTCCGAGATGTCAAATCATGAAGGCTTCTGGGCCTTAGAAATCAGCTCCCTGTAATGCTGAGTCACCTCCACAGAGAGGTGAGCTGCAAAGGTGCATAGGTGAGAAAGATGCATGCTGAATATGAAAGAAACAGCTTGAAGCTGAAACAAAAGACAAGCATACCTGGCGGCCCGGTGTATCGAGGAGCGAGTGGCCAATAGAATACTGGGGGCGCCTTGTCTTGGGAAGCTGCCTCACGGACATGCCAGTAGACATCACCTATTTTCTCACTCTTCTCAACCAGCTGTGCCAAATCTTCATGGCCGCGAGAAGATAAGTGATAATATAGGCCCAAGTGGTCTAACCCCCAGCCATCAGCATACTTAAAAGAGATTAAGAGCTGGTGGTCCAAGATGGCTTCTAATGAGCCGGTAATTGAGAACCCTTGAGAATGAAGCAGGGCAACTATCCAGGGGGTATTGGAATACAGGCCTTCCCGCCTATCCTCCCTCCTGATGAAAGTCTGATACGGATGAAGATGGTCAACCTCCGGACGCCAGCTCGCCACTATCGGAAGAGACTCCTCCGCCGGGATGGGGATCGTCTGAAGGACCATCCGCTCACTGCTAACCCGGCACAACCCCCAAAGTGTCTTCACATAATCATCCTTTTGAATTTCCGGCATCTTCGGGTCAGCCTTGGATGACCGACACTTCGCAGCCTTCCTGGCTTCCAAATATGCCATTACTTCAGTATTGGACCAGGATTTCAGCTTCTTCAAGTAAGTCGGATCAATGTCCAAGGCAGGTTTTGGCTGAAAATCTATAAAATGCCGCTCAGCAACATGCCAGCAGTCTTTGCGGGAGGTCCGATAGAAACCTGTACGGGCATTCCACCACTTGAGAAAGTCCGGAGTTACTCTGGGCAAATGAGCAGGGGATGACACCCTGAAGGACACATCTTCCCAGTGGTGGAAGTAATCCCACCATGTACGAGCTTCATCCGTGGTCGTCTGGCTAGCTCGATGTCTGCTCGGAAGATTAAACCGCGCCGAGGAGGAGGGGATGTTATGGTCATACCCAAAATTCCGGCCAAAGCGGAAAGGGTAGTACGGCTCCAGCCACAACAAGCCGCTCTTCCTGAAGATAAGGACACTGGGGTGAATGGCTAGTGCCCAATCAATCAGCTCTGACTCCAAGATTGGCCTTGTGCTCTTGGCGCCGGCGAGCAAATGAATGAACTCTTCTGTCTCGAACAAGCGGCACTGCCGCATCTTGTTCACAAGGGGGCTGGAGCTAACTGCCAAACTCCAGAAATGCAGAACTCCTGGCGAATCTGTCGGGACTGTGGTCAACTTCCTCCGAATAGCAAAAAGTTGATCTGCCATTGAAGACGGCTCAGCACTAGCAAACTCAATCATCCTCGGCATAGGACGATCGGACTGAAGCGACCGGGGAGCTACCTCAGGAAACAAAGTGCAGACCCAGGCGTTAAAGAAATGCATCATACCAACTGTCCGTGAATTCCTGGGGATGCGTGATTTGTGCAGATCCCCCAGCATCTTGTAAGTAAGGCATAAAGCCACTAGGCATAGGGACAGCTTCATCTCCCAGGCCATCAGACAAGCAGGATAAATGGCCTCTGGCCTAATTATTGTCTCGTCTCCCTGAGGAAGAGCGAAAGAGCAAAGCCAATAAGTCAGATACACAGCACAGTGCGTGACTGCGTCAACCCCTGTGGGGTTTGGGCCCCCTTGCCGCCCTCTCCTGGAAGTGGTGGGATAGGTTGTCTGGCGACGGGCCCTCTTCTTTCGCTTCACTGCTGTCGGAGCAACTATGGGGAAGTCTTCATATTGCTGCTCCCCACCAAAGAAGTATTGAAGCCACGTGCCCATCCGCACGCGCCTTTTCTCACCAGGCTTCTGCGCTTCCCGAGAATCAAGCGTCAAATGCAGTAGGGTGCGGTATGCCTTCATTAGATAGCGATAGGCGAAGCCTGTGAAGTATTTGCCTTCGCCGTCCGTCTAGTCCTTCAGCTAGTCCAGAAAACAAACCTTTTAATATGGCTCCCCGTCTATCGGCAAGCCGCTCAGTTGGGACAGACTCCAGAGATCCAGCGAAGTTTCTCCCTCTACAGTATAGAAAGTATTGTATTCCGGGCAGAAGACTTTGATCATTCCGCAGCACAGACCTCGGGAGATTGGGTACCGATACCGGGAAGCATATAAGCTCTGATAAACACCGGCGTGCACCAGGATTGGAGCATACTGCCGCAGTACATAATCTGTGAATTCAACAGCTTCCGGTCTGAAGGCGTGAGCGTCAGTGGCTTTAAGCTCTCCAAACCACCCCACTGAAATTTGATGCTTAAAGCGGATTGCCAAGCAGTCTAAAAGAAAAGGCTCATCTCGATACCCCCATTTCAGCGGGGCAAGGAATAAGCCATATATGGGCTTTTCTCTGTCAACACGCCCGGCAGTCTCGTTCCATCGAGCTGGCGTAAACTGTGGCGCTCTTGTCAATAGCCCGATATCCGGAGTCAGCTCATGCACGCCGAGAACGACACCCCATTTTTTGACTTCTTCGGGAAGATATATGGGCATGCCCGAAATGATTGACTCATTCAGACTATCTCTGTCTGCTAGTAAAGCTCCTTCAGCTCGACGGACAAGAATTATATCACGCTTTCCGTGAAGGTTGAAGCGCCTGAGGAAGTCCATCAAGTGCTTGTCCTTGGGGTGGTCCAACCTGACGCCATCCCCTCGCTCGTACTTAAAATGATTACCGTCGAGAATCATCAGGCGGCTGGTGTCAACGGTATCAGTCTCCGAATCTGAAGACTCTGCCACCACGACTATCCGCCTGGACCCCCGATCAAGGGAATAGACATTCTCCCATGTCACAGCGACGCGGGACGTAGAAAAAGAAGAATCGGATGCCATGTTATCTGCAAGACAACATCCAGAAGAGAATAATCAAAGTCAGAAGTCGGTTAATTGAAGCAAGATTTCTGACAAAATTTCGGCAGAGTCTCCCCAGCCCGGGAGTTTGCCAAAAGAGGAGCGGAAGCCGTCCACCAAGGGAGCGGCCCCTAAAAGCAGCCATAAGCATTAAGCCAAGGCCAAATGGGACACCCGGGGGATTTAGTTCCGAGGACATGTCCTGCTAGGAGCCTCCCAGGGCCCGAGAAATGGGTTTTAACCCAAACAAAATGAACACAAACTTGTTGGGGTGCAAGGCACTGATTCAGAAGGGGGGGTGAATGAATCCTCGATAAAATTCTATTGCGGAATAAATTTTTTGCCTCGATTCAATGTAGTCTCATGGGACTACAAGCTTTCTCACTCAGAAATCCGACAGCTTAACTCACAAGAGCAATTGCCATGAGAAACACTAAGAAGCAAACGCTTCTGCTAAATGTTCTATCATACACTTGTCAGTTGAAACGAATTCAAGCAGAAATCACATATACTAAAATGGAGTGCCCAAGCAACCTGAGAAGTGGAAAAAGAAGATAAGGAAGATGTATGCAAAGCAACCCACAAAGCAATAGGATTTTTAGGTGGTTCGGTCCACAGACCTACATCCACCCCACACTCTAACCAGAGTGTAGCTTACTACTGCCAAACAGCTTGAAACCGCTGGGCGTCACAGCTTGCCTACAAACGCTACCTAACAGCTTGAACCAGAGGAACACACTCCTCTCTTCCTCCTACTCGGAAGGAACCACTAGTGACACCCAGTCACTAGCAACCAGAGACCAAAGTCTCTCTTCCTCTAAACCAGAGGGAAACCACAAGCGACACCCAGTCACTTGCTAACCGGAGGACCAATCCTCCCTTCCTCCAACCCGGAGGAAACCTAGCGACACCCAGCCACTAGCAACTAGAGACCCAAGTCTCTCTTCTCCTGAGTCCACAGGTGGGACCCTGACCTCAAATCAGAGAATCGAAAAACACAGTTGAAAAGGGAAAAACAAGTGTGAGAAAATTCAGCTACGGAAAGCTGGAAATAAAGCATAAGAATGTAGCTCTCGCAGGAGCATATTCGTCTGGATCTGATCCAGAAGCCAACAGATAACATATCTTCAATTTGCTTCAGCAGCTTCACTATCTCTCTTCTTCCTCGAACTCTCTCTTTTTTCATCTTGTTTCTTCGCATCAGATATATATATATATATATATATATATATATATATATATATATATATATATATATATATCTTCTGTCACTGAATCCCGTGCTCACGCCTTGGGCGTGTGGAGGGTGAACTCCCGCCCAAACGGCTTCCAGAAGGCTCTCAGTCACGTGTCACCATCTAAGCGTTGTAGCCTTCTTCGTGGCACTCTTTCGGAGGTCGATCTGCCTAGGATCACGTGCCCCTCCTCGGAGAGAAACTCTGTCAGAAAATGCAAGGCACTTACTCAAGCACTTAGCATAGTTTGCACTGAGGAGAGTAAACATAGCATGCACTGAGTTGATAATACAAGACGTGGGAAATGTATTGACTTACAAATATGCATGACACCATATTGATTTACAAATATGCATGACACCATATGCCCACATCTTAGTGACCACCCGTGCAACTGATGTGCACGGACATGAACCCAAGAGGCACAAGAAGAAGACTATGCACCGAGTCAAAGAAAAAAGAAGGACCAAAGATATGCAATGACTCTAGAGATGTCTAGGGTGAACAATGCACTGACTCTTAAAAAAAATGCGTAACACAGTAGATGCACCGAGTTGGATTTGCGGTCCAAACACGAGTTGCACCGAGATGATGGAGAAGAGTATACGGATAAAAGAAAAATGCAAGACAGAACTTGCACCGAGATGATGGAGAAGAAAGCACTGACACTAAATGACAAGGCTAAACAGTGCGTGCTGTGCAAGTATTGCACGGACCTAAAGACTTGCACCGACCTCGAAAGGTGAGATGCAAAGACAAGGAATGCACGAGCCTAAACGCGCATGCTGCATTGAAATACACTGACCCCTTATGTGTATGAGACAGCCAAGAGAATGCACCGACTTGGGTGCGTGCAAAGGATGCCTTGTACCGACCTATCCAGCGTGCACCAACAAAGGTTGCACCGACCTAAGTATGGTGTGTTCACGACCAACATTGCACCGAGTGCACATATGCATCGAAGTAAAACATGCACTGACTATGCTATATAAGTATGCAAAGTTTGCACCGAGACAGAAAATGCAATGACCTTCTTCAGTGTGATGCATGCACAAGCATACCCATGAAATGCTCATCAAACTCGTGATGCATACAACAATTATTCTCGTGATGCATACAACAATTATTCACCAGCACTGACTTAAGCAATGCACAGCAAGAAAGAGTAGATGCATAAACATTCAATCTTTCATGCAAACACATAGTGACTTATAGTGTTTGCTATCATCAAAATCACAGAGGCACAACAAAACTTACCCTCTCAAAAGATCCCCTCACTCGCTTGTTCGCTCGGCACCGCGGTGGAGAAGGGAATGAAGAGAGAGAAAGGTTCTTGCCAAATGAATAGTGAAGAAGAAAAGAATGAAGGAAAGGCCTTTATATAGGGGGGCTCCACTACTGATTAAAATGGCGCGCCCCGGAGCGCACCGTTTTAACCCGATTGCACGCCGGTTAGCCCGACGCCATTTTAACCTTCAATCAAAAGGGCGCGCCGCTTTACGTGGCGCCGTTTTAACAAGCAAAGGCAAGGGCGCACCGTTTTAACGGTGCCATTCAAGCTTCCATCCGCACCGGATTAACATCCAACACCGGAATTAAATGCCGTTCCGAGCTCCCGTCATCAAAAGAGATCAATCCAGACGAAGCTCATCCGTCGGCCCTACTGCACTCTTGCCTCGCTTGCAACACCCACGTCTGGGGGGCATTTGTTGGCACTCAAAATGTGATGCACGGCGACCGAGTCACAAAGATGAATGACACGGCCCATTGAAGCACAGAATTTGATGAAGAACAACCTCTTGAAGACTTCTCAAGATGCCAGAGCCTCGAGTCACCTGGAATGAACACTGGGGACTTCGCCTCGAGAGAGTCGAGATGAATCCACAACCAACTGGCAGTGCGACCAAGCCTGCCTAATGATTCGGCATCGACTCCGTCGTGCCGCTACCCTACACCCGTCGCCCAACCAAGGACGACGGTCTACCCTGTGGCTCGCCACCTGAATGAAGACTCTCCTAAGGAGGAAGAACGCCATCGGTCCTTCGTAACAAGGAACCGGGGGCCCTGGCAGCGGAAGGTCCCGATCACCCCACACGGGTTCGACTTCTCGCTATATTGGGTCCGTTAGTAGCCGAATGATCGCTAGTCAAGGGGGAATTGTCTCGGATGTCATACCATCCCACAAGGAACTCCAGGTGCGAGTCAAGCCGAGCCGGAAGCACAAATCATAGCGCCGAAGGCCGTGTCAGCGATAAACCCGCGTGCTCAAGGCAAACACACACGGAGTTTGGATTAAGGTCGTACACCGTACCAAGAGCTTCGTCAAACCCCCGTCTAGGTTTTCCAAGGACCATGGCGAAAGGAAGAGTCAACGAGGGCTTCTGGAACCATCCCCGGACCCATCGGCTAGCCTGCGTCGAGCGAACAAGCTAAATTGGCGCACAAGAGGTCACCGGCGCCCCTTGATCCGGCGCGCCAAAGCAATTGGGGGACATTTGTCCCCGGCGCCACTAAATCCGGTGCACCCTTTGTGGTGCCGGATTAACTGGTTGCTATAAAAGCAACACCTCGTTCGACCAATAAGAAGGGGGATTTTGGAAAAAGAAAGAGGAGAACATTCGGAGAGAGGGAGAATCCAGAGAGCCTGAGGGTTTTCATGTGGGAAAAACCTCCCATCTGAGCGTCTCCACGGCCGCCACCCCTCTCTACACGCACATCCCGGTGCCGGAGAAGAAGATCGTCTGCTTCCTCGCTTGTTTAGGTAGGTCGTTGTAATTTCCCTATCGATCCCCTCTCTGTTCGGGTATATTCTCCGATACGATGTAAATGAGAGGGGGGGAGGATGGCAATGATATGAGCCTTCCTTCCTCCCCCCCTCACCATCTCTGTGGTTCTCCTATATTCGCTTCTCTCATTCGTTGTCGACGGCGACCGTGCGACAACGCCGATGTCGGGATGAACTCTGTACATTCATTATATGGAATGAATGAATATACCAGTGGGTTAAAGGGGTTTAATGGTATTGTTCTTTCTTTGCATCACCTCTTCTTCTTCCCCTTTGCGTTTCTTCTCTTGGCCGCTAAAGCAGTGCCGTGCAATAGTGCCGGCGTCGGGAATGTGCAATATGTACATGTGCACTGTTCGCTGCATCCAAGATGATGAATAAAACGCGTTCGAGCGTGGTGCCGTATTCATCTCCTTCCATTAATATGTTTCTTCTATCTGTGCATTTCACTGTGCGAATGGTTTCCAATGTTCATCTTCTCCGACACCGATATGCCCTGCTACGCTACGGGCTACATTGATCCCCCTCTCCCTGGGGTTTCTCTTCCACTCAAGTGTCAAAGATTTCGTCGCCAGAAACGTACACATAAGTGCGTCACTCTGGCTGGTCCTGGGCCCGTCCTCCTATCCCCCTCTATTTTGAACCATGAACGAGGGCAGGGGAGGCCGTCCCTATATTCTGCTTTTTTTGCCTTCTAAGCATCAATGTAATAGTCATTTTGTCAACTTGTTAATATATATGCATATATGTACACCTATAGCTATCACAATTAGCTTGCTGACTGAGTGTGTCTTGCAACCGTGCCGTATTACCATCTCTTCGAGGAGATCAGGTGACCGGGGAGAGGGGAACATCCCCACTGTTCCATCGTGATAACGCTCTGTCTACGGGAGACCATCCAACAGTGATGAATCTCCTACGGATTAATGAGTGAACAGTAAACGGGCTAATCCGAACACCTCAAATCCACGGCCCTTAGTAGGCCTTGTGGTGGCCGTGAGATGGGTGCCCCTTGTAGGCTAGCCCTCGGGATTTTCCCTCTCTATGGGTCGTCCCGACTTAGACGTGATACCGACTCGGGTCGCATGCCCCTCGTAGGCTAGCCCTCGGGGTCTTCACTCCCATTATGAGTCGCGCTATACGTCTACTTCCCACCAACGGACTTGGTACCCCTAGTAGGCTGGCCCTCGGGGTTCTCCTATCTGTTCGAGTTCACCGGCCGCCGTTGTACCACCCAGCTTTTAGGGGTTGCTCCGCCACGTGAGTACTCCCCGCTTCTCCCCGACAATCCTCCGGGATGGGGAGATGCTGCCGAAATTTTGGCTCGAACGAGTTTGACTCGGAACGATCGCCGCGCTCGAGTTCGAACCTCGCGTGAGCCTGTGACTTGACCTCCGGACGGCCCGAGACCGATCCGATGAATGACTGATTCAATAAACTCCCAAAATTTCCCAAAATGTTTTAATAAGTTCAAAAATAAACCAATCAAACCTCGGTTTCCGTGAGCTGGGCTAAACCGACGCCGTCGACACCCGGCGCGCCTTAATACGGTGCGCCCTATTCCGGTGCGCCCCAAGGGTTGCCGCGCCGTTTTAACCTCCCCCTCTTCACCTACGCTTCGTGGCGCCGTTTTAGTCTATACCTATGATTTCCACGCCGTGTTAAACTCTTCTCCTACGTGTACCTCACCGATTTCGTTCCGATTCGTGTCGTCGTGTAGTTTCTGCCCTCTCTCCTCGCCTCCGAGGTGATTTCTAATGCTAATAATAGAATTAAATAAACCATGTAATCAATAAAATTAATAAACTGGTTTGTCTAAACCTGAATTAGCTAGTTTCATAACTTCATCATCATACTTTAGTCTAAGCATTCATGCCGCATCAATGTATGCCTGAGTCCATGGGCCCTCGGTATATCAAATGACATGAGCAGAAAGCCGGGCAACGTCCGACGGGAAGCTCTTGCTACGCGTGATGGTGGTCTTCGGACCTAAGTCCTCCGCCACGTACTGAGGGTCCGCCCTAATAAATTGTGCATGGTAGATCATAGTATCTTGCATGATCATTCGCATCCTTTGCATCCTTTATTCCGGCCTCGACAGCCCACTATCTCGGCAATTAATCAAAGGTTTTCCCTCCTTGCGAGGGATGTTATGAACGCCGTAGCCTTTATGGTATAGCGGACTGTTGGTCCCGACCGAACCTCACTCTCGCCCGAAACAGGTCAAAATGGGTGCATAATAAACTCGTCACGTACGTGACTGGCACGCACACATAGTCAATCAGTCAGTTAATTATCGGTTAATTAATTAGTTGATCGATGCGTGAATAAATCAAATAAACGCCAAACAATAATATCCCATCGAAACAAGGCCCAACCCAAGACCACGCGGTCCGGGAACATGATCACGACCTTGCCATCGTGAACCCTACCCCGTCTAGGGAAAACCTCCGGTAGCTTCTACCGAAAACCCTAGACCTGTATATCAAAAAACACGTGGGAATTACTCGTAAAACCACGCCTCGCAGATGGGAAATGGAAACTCGAGTCATGAGATCTCGTCACGTGACGGGAGTACTGCCCACTAGAAGCAAGACAGGCTGCATCCACTGTCGACATAGTCCATAGCCTCAGGTGTCTCCCTACTCGCCCCAAGCGGACACTGAGACACTGTACCAGTAACCACAAAACAAGGGTCTAGTCGGGGTCGTGCTCGTCAGCACGCGTCCGAAGTCCCTGAACATATGTGCACACACTGACTAACTGCACTACGTCAGGCCCTCTAGCTGGTTTTCCTCCTAGCCCGGACTCGAGCCGCTATAGTGGGAGGCCCAATGGCAAACTAGCCTAAAAATCATCTCACTCTCGGGTGTAGCTCTCCACCTACTCCCAGGTGGGTCGGCACATGTGTGCCCAGTCAGCTACGACTAGTGGAGGGCAACTAAGCGGGCGACTCTCAACAAAAACCATCGAAATATGGACAGGCTACGCACAAGTCCGTCATAATTAGCTCAAAAAATTGGTGGCATGATGCCACCAGACTGAGGGACAGTCCGCTAGACCTACCAAATCCAACGGCCCTTGAGTCACATGACTCAGATCAAGGACGTCGTATAGGGCGACTCCATGCCGTCAATCATGGCCTATCCCTAGGTCGGAAATCACAATAAAATAATTGATGGGGCGGCGCACGACCGCCAAACCTAATCCATTTCCAAGGGAAACTGAGAAACCCTCCAGCCCCAGGCTGGGTGACTGAACTAACAGTCCAAGGGCCATACGCGTGGCCCACATGGAAATTGCTTTTCGAAGAAGCCAATGACGTGCGGGAATAGCCCTCCGCACTTGTACCTATACACGACGACTCGATCTAGTGAAAACACCGAAGCCCAGAACACGCGGGGTCATCCGAACCCTCAAAACCCACAGACATGCTAATCGAGGTAACACAGTACCTCCGAACACCCAAAAATACGGTCACGGTACCCTCGGGGTGTCCGGGACATCCACGGGGCCAAAGGTCGACCAAAGGGTCACAACCGGGTCGACCGGAGACTGAAATGGGCATGCCCACTGCATTTCAGTCAACCAGCCCACATGGGTCAGTCAGCCAACTGGTTCGGTCGACCGAACTGGGTAGAACTCCCAGTTCGTGTCGAACGCCCGAACGGTCGATCGAACCCTGCGGTCGGTCGATCGAAAAGGGCAGAACGTCGTTCGGACCTAGCCCAGGGGTCCGTTTCCATGCCCCAATCACCCTCGGGTGATGGGGAAAACATTGGGAATCCATTCCCCAGCCTTTGGACCACCAAGAGGCGTCATTCAAAACCCCAAAACATGATCAATTCGAAGAATCCGTCGCACGCCCTAAAAACATGATTTTAAACCCCCGACGTGAAATAAACCCTCTCGGCTCACCTCGGACTACCAAATCCACGGGAAAGGAAGTACAAAGGTTAGGGAACCATCCCCCTACCTGCACCAAAGATTACGCACACCAAGGAAGCCGATTCCACGCGAAACGGCTCACGAACACCACGCCGGCGACCCAAACTCGCGAACGAGCACCGCGCCTCCACCACCCCGATCCTAGACCCGTCCTCGCCACTCCCCGCCTTACGAACCTCGCCGCCTCACCCCTGCCTTCCTCAGTCGGCTGCCGGAGAAGAGAGGGAGAGAAGAGAGAGCATGAGAAGAGAGACGGAGAGAGTGAGAGTTGTGAGGAGAGAGAGGGGGTGGTTTAAATAGAAAACCATTTCGGGATTTTGAAATACAGAAAATATAAAATTAGGGAAAAATACTCCCCACGATCCTGAAAAAATGCACAACACGTCTGTAACGTCCCGGAGCCCGACAACATGTCGGTTCACCCTGCACAAGGTTCCGAAGACTTGATAGTCAAAAATCCGAGTAAAGCACAAAACACCCTCCGGGACTCACAAGGGCGCTCCGAAACCCACGGATCCTGATCCATAAAATCCGAGACATTACAGCCACTCTTTTGTGGCATTGATTAACTCCATATTATTACCGGCCATTAAAATGTTGTCAACCTATAACGACATAAGGAGAAATTTATCTCCCACTCGCTTGACATGCACACAGTGGTCTTTTCCTCGATCATCTCAAAACCAAATGAGATAATAGCTTGATAAAATTTTAAATACCATTGTCTAGATGATTGTTTTAATCCATATATGGAATGCTTAAGGCGACAAACCTTGCGCTCTTTTTTGATGACCTCAAAACCCTCTAGTTGAGTCATATAAAGTTTTTCATCTAGTTCTCCATTGAGAAATATAGTCTTTACATACATTTGAAACAATTCTAAATCCAAATGTGCGACAATAACTAGTATAAGGCGAACAAAGGTGAATCTCACCACCGGAGTAAACGCCTCTTCGTAGTCTATACCTTTTCGTTGGGTATAACCTTTTGCCACAAGTCATACTTTATACTTGTCAATAGATCCATATGCTTTACGTTTTAGTTTGAAAACCCATTTGTTTCCAATTACTTTATGTTTAGGCGGAAGATCCACTAAGTCCCATACCTCATTCTACATCATGGAATCCATCTCATCTTGCATGGCAGCTTGCCATTCTTTCCCAAATGATGATGTAAGAGCCTCTCGAATGGATTTGGGCTTATCATCATCTGTGGGTTCACAAATGAGTGCCTCGCCTTCAATTTCAAAATGTCGACGTGGAATATGCCCACGTTGGCTATAGCGTATAGAGTCTTGAGTTTCTAGTGATTCTACTAGTGTACTTCTGCTAGGCACACTCCCACTAGGCCGATCATCTTTACTATTTCTAGCGGATATAAGAGGTCAAGTATTTTTTCCCTTCCCTCGCTAGAAAATGGTAAAAGATCATATTGCTCATTTAATTCATAGAAATTAAGACCTTGCCCACTTTTGCCAAGGCTAGGAAATTCCTGCTCAAGGTATTCTTTTTTGGTCATTCCCCCATTAGGGTGTGGCCCATACATCACATAACCCATCGAGCTTTCCGGATATCTTATGAAGATAAACTTTTGAACTTTAGGGTCAAGTTTTCCAAACTTACTGGAAGTATCATGGACATACCCCACTGAACCCAATGATCGAAGATTACTTAGATTGGGCTTGTGACCATGCCACAATTCGTATGGGGTAGAGGAAACTGACTGTGAAGGTACATGATTAAGGATGTAGGCGGCAGTCAAAAGAGCATCTCCCCAAAATGATATTGGGAGGTTGGCCTATGCCATCATCTATGTAATCATATCCAGCAATGTTCTATTCCTCCTTTCAACAACACCATTTTGTTGCGGCGTGTATGGAATAGTAAGTTGCCGTCATATACCTTTCTCCTCACACAATGCTCGAAATTGATCCGATAAATACTCACGTCCACGGTCTGTCCAAAGAGTGTTAATACTCCTCTCTTTTCGATTCTCAACCTCAGCTAAGAAGTGCTTGAAACAGTTCAGCGCCTCAGAGCGGTGAGCGATTAGATATACATATTCGTACTGCGAATAGTCATCTATAAATGTGAGAGAATAAGAATAATCATGCCGATCCTTAATGCTCATTGGTCCACAGATGTCAGAATGGACTACCTGTATTGGTTGTAAGGCTCGTGGAGCCTTACCAAAAGGTTTTTGACATGCCTTATCGGACAAACATGGTTCACATAGTGGCAAGTCGATTTTACTGAGTGAGCCTAAAAGGCCTTCTCAAGCTAATCGGGTCATTCTATCTTGTCCTATGTGACCAAGACGACCATGCCATGTGGCGGAATCAGGATTTTTATTATGCAACACATATGTTGTAACAGAAGAAGAATAAGGGATGACATCATCAATAAGATCCAATTTAAAGAAACCATCACTCATATAACCACACCCATAAACAACATCATCCAGGGTAATATTTACATAATTTCCAACAAAAGTTAGACAAAAACCAAGGGCTAACAAACTAGAAACGGACACAAGATTATGCTGGACTCGTGGCGCATAAAGTACGTCACGCAAGATTAGCGTTTGACCATTTCTGAGATGGAGTTGATACGAACTGACTCCCAAGACCTCCTCGCTGGTTTCATTGCCCATGAAGACTCTTTGCGTGCCAGTCGAGATCCGTCGATAATTTACAAATCCTACTCGTTCCCTTGCGATGTGCCTTGTTGCCCCTAAATCCACAATCCACACGGGATTAGGATGTGCAACAAATATATGTGAACACACATAAGCAAATGGAGAGCTAGAAGTGTAAAGTACATTTTTCGGCTCAGTGCACTCACGAGCAAAGTGGCCCCATTTCTTATAGTTGAAGCATCTAAGCTTGCTCTTATCTTTCTTTCCGCCACGCTTACCACGACGCTTTTTGAACATGTTGTCTGCCTTGGCACCTGGTGCAATCTTTCATCTTTTCTGTTTCTTTTGTGGTCCCTTCCGGCCAAACGGTCTACCCCTCTAGGCCACATTGGCAGTAGCGCGAGCCACTTCTTCGCGCTCAGCTTCTAACTCCACATGACGAGCAATATCCGTAAATGTTGTTATATGCTCGCTGTGTGTTAGAACTAATTTCACAGGGGTCCACGAATCAGACAAAGAGCGAATCACAGCCTGCACTTGCTACTCATCAGTGAGATCATTTCCGACAACATTCAAATCACGAATCATACTAGACATCATTCTTACATGTTCAGTCATCGTATGGCGCGGAACTTTTCGATAGGTTTAAAATTTTAGGACAAGAGCCCTCAACCTAGTTAGGGAAGTTCCCCCAAATGTGAACTTTAACTGGTCCCACATTTCTTTGGCAGTTTCATATTTTTCAAATTATTCGTCGAGTAGATCGTCTTGCATGCTACTAAGCAAAGTAAATCGTCCACTACGATCTTTGTTGAGCCAGAGGTGGTATGCCTCTTGGTTCCAGCGGTGTTGTGCAATATTATCTTCTAGAGGTGGTGGCATGATTATGGTAAGATGGTCGAGCAACTCTTGATCATTCAATAGGTATAGAATCTTACACTGCCAGATGTCATAATTAGTGCCATTCAACTTATCACCCTTAGGGAGTGCAATCACATTCTTGGCAGCCATTGTATTGCTACATATCAAAATAGAAAGTTTTTAATGACATCACCCAACACATCCTCTAAATACCTGAACCAATCTTATTAAACTCTCTCATATAGTGAGATCGAAAATAGTGCTAGGGAAGCTATAATCATCTCCTACTTATGTGAAATGATTTAACAAGATTAGAACAATTTCAAGCAAATTCTTCGTGTGCAAGCAAGAAACATATATTTCATGCACGAGAGAAAAAAAAATGTTGATGATTTATACATGATCGTATTTATGCAATCACTTTCTCAACATGCTTGTCTAGCTTTCGGTTACATAAGCAAAGCATATTTGCAAATTAAATAGACATAAAGTGTATTAAACTACGCATGGTGTATAAAGAAAAATATCTATCTATTATATTCACAATATTTGTACAAATATATACAACATGCTCACTAAAGCATACGCGCAAAAGTGTGAAGCACAACACTATACAAGGTCTACTATATATAATATTCAGCATAGTTGAATATACCCTCGAACCACGATCTCCCTCCCGTCAGGGGTTATCAAGGTAAGATAGGAAGGTAGGGTAGGTTGGACGGGTTGGAAAGGTGGAACCCAACATGGTGCCCAAACAGGCTGCATGGGCAGCCAATAACCCATGACCCCCAGGTATACAACAAACGGTAGTGGTGCCCAATACCTCGATGAGTGTGACCACGGGGTTCGTACTGCAGCTCGAAACGGCGCACGAACGTTGTGTCTTGCCTATGACGTCCGTCTATAAGCTCTACGAGGTACCTGCCAAACTGCCCGAACAGGTTTACGTGTTGGTGCAGTCGGTGCAACTGGAGGAGGAACCCAAGGTACGATAGCTCTAATCGGTGAAGCTGTTGAACGAGATGCAGCCTCCGCCATGTTGCCGGACGTAGGAAATGGTGCTGGATCCTGGGTTACCAGCTACTCTCTCTATCCACTAGCAATGTGATCTACCGTGCCATGGTGCACCTCGGCTACGACCAATATAACTTATGCGTTGAGCCAACTATCATCAGGTAATGCTGATTGAAACAATCGGTAGATCTAGCTAACGCCTGCTGGGTCACTACCGAGTGCACTAGCACAAGCGGGTGAGCCATTAGCTACTACATGGGCCTCTGCCACTGTAGCTGCTGTGCTCAAAGGACCGATAGCTATTGCCATTACAACGTTTGCATAGGTAGTCATACTGCCTACTTCGGACTCACCCACGGGAACTACAGGTGGAACGGTAGGGGGAGTCATCGCCACCACGACTGGAGGTGTTGTACTAGCTACAGTACCCACCAGTGACTCATCTGGTGCGGACACCAGGGCGATCAAGACGCGGAGCACCAAGTGGACTACATCGACTTCTCTTCAAAATGGGGACAATTTGGCTTGAATTTGGACCTTTTTTGCATTGAAATTGGACTTGTAATGGTTATTGTATTTGTAATTTGCTAATGGGCTTGTTGTAAGGCTCCTAAAGGGCCAAATGGTTAAAGCCCCTTAAGCATTCCTTAAGAAGGAATGGCCTTGGTCCATTTGTAATGGATCCATAAGCCATATGGTCTTCCTTCCTACATGGGCTATCTAGATTGGGTTATCTAGAGTGGGCTCTCTTCATTCATGGGCTTTCAAGGGTGGAATGACCTTAAGCCATATTGGCTGGGTGGGCTTGGTTAAGCCATGGCCAAATTTGGCCCATTCAAGGCCCAAGAAGGGGGGCGCCCCCTCTTTTGGCTTATTAGGCTAGGAATTGTGTTTATCTATGTTTCTTCCACCTCCATTTACCACGTGAAGTATTAGATGGCTGCTGGTCAAGTTCCAATGGCTGCCACCTACCTTCTTACCTTTGAATTTCAAAGGGTAGGTGAGCCACCATGTCCCCTTGTCACCTTCTCCATTTCCCTTTCACCCATGTCATATTCCATGCGCATTCCCCCTCCCCCTTCTTGCATCTTGCGCAAGTCCCCTCCCCCCTACCCCTTGCATTTCCCTATATAAGGGCATGTATAGTGTTTATGTAGAAGTGAATGAAAGTTTTGTGAGAAAAGATTGCATTAGAGAGTGAATCTCTTGGTTTCCCCCTTGGGTGTGACTCCCTTGGCAAGTCCTGTGACAGGACAGACCTGGGTCGTATGACTCGACCTCGTATCCCCCTCTTCCTCTTATCTTCTTCTTCCACAAAAAATCCCAGTGATACCTTTGCAAGTTAGTAAAATTTCAGCGCTGGTTTCACGTCAATCGAAGTTCGTGAGCAACGGCAGCGGTTCGTTTCGTGGAGGCACGCAGATCGGTTCCAGATTGCTGCCCAGATCTGGAGGTGACTGTGTTTTAAATTCTCCAGCCCAACCCCGACACCATCTGAAGCTGTTCCTGAAGAGAGATCGTAGGATTTCAAGTCATCTTCATGTCGCCGCTGATCTCGCCTCGATCTGATCACTGTGCTATTCGTGGCGGAGAATCTCGTGAGATCGTGCAAGAGATCTGAGCAGATCCGGCCCCAAACCAGAGCTGACTTCCAGAGTCCATCCCGACTCATCCGGTCGAGATCTGTGAAGGATCTTCGGAATACATCTTCCTCTTGACATTGCCAACAATCTCCCACAAATAACGTCTCAATCCGACATCGGCAGCTATTTTTCAATCATTTTACCGTGTCGCTGCGTCGTTCTGAGAGCTCAAAACCAGAAGCTGAGAAGAAATGTTACTGCGCCCAGATCTGAAAAGATCTGATCATGCCCTTCGGAGTGAAGAAACTACATCCTATCGTGGACATTCTCCAACAAACGGCGCTCCGATCGAGTATCGGATCTGGCCGTACCGGACTCCGCAAGTTTACTGCACAGGGTGACCAGCGTGGACAGCACCGGGTCGGCTTTCCGTCGGCGTACCCGAGTGGCTCCGGCACGCGTCCCTCACCTCCTGCGAGTGTGGCCCGTCAACCCAGGTTCTAGCAACCCCAAAATTATCAATTGTAGCCCGATACCTCCCTGTGTGGAGTGGGTGTTCAGTTCTGAAATTGTAAAGTTACTCATTTGTGTATTGGGGTTGTTCGGAAATCGGCAGGGAGTTCTTCCCCACGCCTTGTCGTGGAGGTATGCGATTCGTTCCCCACTCACATTGCTGTTTAGTATGCTTTCTATATTGCTGCGTTTGTGAGAATAGGGCCGATAGCTAGTTCAAATTCACCGCGTTTGTGAGTTGTGAGCGCCCGTTCCATAGCTCCAATTGAGCATCGAGCGTGAATTAGCACCCTAGACGACGGTGGTTTCTTAATCGCCGCGATCCCCACGTTTCCCTCGCAAGGGACGATTGTCGGGCTCAAGAGAGTCGCTGTTGAGAGACGTCTCCACCCGGAGAATACCACGGTGGTCAGCCGCCCGGCTTGCCTTAGTGTGCTAGTGCTGGCTGCACAACGAGTCGGTCGTACATCTTAGCCCGAGTCGGTCATCCGTCCCGCATCAAATTGATATCAGAGCGTCGTTCAAGTCTAGGGTCATTTAAGTCCAAGGTTGTATTTGCATTCCTCTACTCGGTATATCAAAAGGTGCGACACGAATGTTAGGCTACGCCTATCGGGAAGGCCGCACACTTGCACGGGTGATCTTCGGATCGCTTAACTCCGCCACGAACCGAATAGTGGGTTAAGTCTAGGTTCCTAGTTAGTGCATTCCAACATAGTCATGTCTAAGTGTGTAGTCGAGTCTCATGCCAACTTTGCATTAGTATTTTGGGTCATGTCTAGTGTCTTGTCGTGTCCAAGTGTCGGCATGGTCATCCATTAGCTCCCCGAGTCCCATGGGTTCCCAAATGCCTCGTTCATATGAATGGTGGCGACACCACCAAGGTTGGGGAATCCAACCCCACCACATCCGTAGGCCCGAAGCCTCAGACTTCTATGGAACCAAGGTCCCGAGTGACTACCTCAAGTGGGAAGCCGCCATGGACGCATATTTTGAGTGTTATACTATATCCGAGGCGATGCAATTCTCTTTCGCCAAAGAGCGGCTTCTTCATGAGGCCGCCAAAAAGTGGGACTACATTGAATGTTTGAGAGAGGTTAGGAGGTAATGGCCCATCGAGTCATGGTGGGACATGAAGAGAGAGCTTAGGAAGGTCTACGTTCCCCAACCGATCACCTCCAACCGACCCCACCCAATCACCTCCAACCAAGTGGGTCCTAGTCGGAGGCAAAGAGCCCTACACGTAGATGAGCCTAGACCCAAGCCTAGGCCGGATGATTACGGGCAAGTCCACTCCGATACCCCTACTCCAACCCGGACCGTTGCCAAACTTGTGCAAATGATTTAGGATCGGGTGGGTAGGAGGTGCGCTTATTTTGAGTCATTAGTCTCCCCTTGCCCACCTTCGAGGTAGGAGGTAGCCATACCCGCACCTAGGGAGGCCATAGCCCGTAGCCCCAACCTGGCCCCATCTAAGGGGTCCCCAAGCCCTCTCCCCATTATGGAGATCCCTCCTTCATCACCCGTGAGTACTCCGTTGCCATCCTCTCCTTCCGAACTTCATCCGGAGCCGTCTTGTTTGGAGCCACCTCCGCCCGAGCCACCCGTGTTTCTTACGGTAATGCTTTTCATCGCCGAGCCACTCCTTAGCTGGCTCAAAGATGGCTTGGTCCCACCTCCCATCCCATCCATGGACCCCACACTACCTCTAGTGCCAAGCAACTCGTTTCACACCACCTTCCGGTCTAGTCACTATGTGGATACATTGGACGACATTCTTAAACGGTTAGACCGGCAATTGGCATTTACGCACTTGTTGGCCCCAGGCTTCGACCAACCCACCGGTCGTAGCTTCACACATCCCACCTTAGGGTCCATTACCTCCGTGTAAACCGTGGGTCATGTTACCACGGAGGTTCTTCTACTCCTCCCGCTACCGGTCGAGCCCGACTTCACTCCTTTTATCCCGAGGGAGGAGCCATATCTTCTATACACTATCCCATTTACCACGATGGAAGGAGGTGACCATCACCTTCATGAATTTCAAACATGGGACTATGTAATGGAGGAACCGGGGATTCACATATTCTTTGACCCATTCGACCCCTTCTCTAGCGGGCCTCGTGACCCACCACTTCCCCTCTACTTTGTCAAGGAAGTCCCCTACCACTCTCTTCCCACTCGGGCCAATCAAACTCCACATAGCAATAGGTCCGATTATTGGGAAGCATGGCATGCCTTACCTACATGTAGTGGTGATGAACCTCTTAGCCCACTGACACCCACATCTGATGGGAAGTCCTTGCATGCATGGTGTCTTTTGGGGTGTCTAGGAGTACATAATCCTACCTACCTTTGGTTGCATCTAGTGTATGCATGGCACACATTTGGGTGTCCTGGTCCGGCATCGTCCATGCATAGGTTGGACTAACCATAGTTTTGTCTAAGGTCATGTGTGTGTGTGTTTGTTTGTCTCTCTAGTTGTTCTCTTTCCTACATATGGTTTGCATTAAGTTGTGTCAATAAAAGGCCAGCCATGTGTGCATAAGGAATTAGCTGATGCATGCTACATGTCCGTGAGTTCAAAAGGGAGAGTACGTCATGATCAGGGTCATACCTGAACGGTTCCTCTTGGGGCCGTAAAGCAACCCTAAGTCCACGATACCCACCCTTTCCGGGTTAAGAAACAAGTGGGTCCGAAAGCGTACGATATTGAACTACCGAACGACGATGGTGTCAATTCGACATTCCATGTTTCCTCTGGTAGCATATTGGAACCGCGGTGATCCCTAGTAAGTTTCGAGCTTTATCTTTCTATTGGGAGTGACCCCTCACCCGAGAGTCCACCTCTTCCAGGGCTCAACGCATGCATATAGATTGTATACTGAATGAGCAGGTGATCACCACAAGGAACGACGCATACCCACACGTCCTAGTGTGTTGGCGAGGATGCCCCAGGATGACCAACGCCTTGATCACATGCAGAGAGCGCAAGCTTCGAGACCCTTACTCGACGGGGTCGAGTTCCTCCCACCCGGGGAGAATTGGTGCGGACACCAGGGCGATCAAGTGACACGTCGGCGAACCGACGGTGCCATACGCGGAGCACCAAGTGGACTATATCGACTTCTCTTCAAAATGGGGACAATTTGGCTTGAATTTGGACCTTTTTTGCATTGAAATTGGACTTGTAATGGTTATTGAATTTGTAATTTGCTAATGGGCTGGTTGTAAGGCTCCTAAAGGGCCAAATGGTTAAAGCCCCTTAAGCATTCTTTAAGAAGGAATGGCCTTGGTCCATTTGTAATAAATCAAATAAGCCATATGGGCTTCCTTCCTACATGGGCTATCTAGATTGGGTTATCTAGAGTGGGCTCTCTTCATTCATGGGCTTTCAAGGGTGGAATGGCCTTAAGCCATATTGGTTGGGTGGGCTTGGTTAAGCCATGGCCAAATTTGGCCCATTCAAGGCCCAAGAAGGGGGGCGCCCAATCTTTTGGCTTATTAGGCTAGGAATTGTGTTTATTTATATTTCTTCCACCTCCATTTACCACATGGAGTATTAGATGGCTGCTGCTCAAGTTCCAATGGCTGCCACCTACCTTCTTACCTTTGAATTTCAAAGGGTAGGTGAGCCACCATGTCCCCTTGTCACCTTCTCCATTTCCCTTTCACCCATGTCATATTCCATGCGCATTCCCCCTCCCCCTTCTTGCATCTTGCGCAAGTCCCCTCCCCCCCTACCCCTTGCATTTCCCTATAAAAGGGCATGTATAGCGTTTATGTAGAAGTGAATGAAAGTTTTGTGAGAAAAGATTGCATTAGAGAGTGAATCTTTTAGTTTCCCCCTTGGGTGTGACTCCCTTGGCAAGTCCTGTGACAGGACAGACCTGGGTCGTGTGACTCGACCTCGTATCCCCCTCTTCCTCTTATCTTCTTCTTCCACAAAAAATCCCAATGATACCTCTGCAAGTTAGGAAAATTTCAGCGCTGGTTTCGCGTCAATCGGAGTTCGTGAGCAACGGCAGCGGTTCGTTTTGTGGAGGCTTGCAGATCGGTTCCAGATTGCTACCCAGATCTAGAGGTGACTGTGTTTTAAATTATCCAGCCCAACCCTGACACCATATGAAGCTGTTCATGAAGAGAGATCGTAGGATTTCAAGTCGTCTTCGCGTCGCCGCTGATCTCACCTCGATCTGATCACTGTGCTGTTCGTGGCGGAGAATCTCGTGAGATCGCGCAAGAGATCTGAGCAGATCCGGCCCCAAACCAGAGCCGACATCCAGAGTCCACCCCGACTCATCCGGTCGAGATCTATGAAGGATCTTCGGAATAGATCTTCCTCTTGACGTCGCCAACAATCTCCCACAAAGAACGTCTCAATCCGACATCGGCAGCTATTTTTCAATCATTTTACCGTGTCGCTGCATCGTTCTGGGAGCTTAAAACCAGAAGCTAAGAAGAAACGTTACTGCGCCCAGATCTGAAAAGATCTGATCCCGCCCTTCGGAGTGAAGAAACTACATCCTGTCATGGACATTCTCCAACAAACGGCGCTCCGATCGAGTATCAGATCTGGCCGTACCGGCCTCCGCAAGTTTTCTGCACAGGGTGACCAGCGTGGACAACACCGGGTCGGCTTTCCGTTGGCGTACCCGAGCGGCTCCGGCACGCGTCCCTCGCCTCCTGCGAGTGTGGCCCGTCAACCCAGGTTCCAGCAACCCCAAAATTATCAATTGTAGCCTGATACCTCCCTGTGTGGAGTGGGTGTTCAGTTCTGAAATTATAAAGTTACTCATTTGTGTATTGGGGTTGTTCGGAAATCGGCCGGGAGTTCTTCCCCATGCCTTGTCATGGAGGTATGCGATTCGTTCCCCACTCACATTGCTATTTAGTATGCTTTCTATATTGCTGCATTTGTGAGAATATGGCCGATAGCTAGTTCAAATTCACCATGTTTGTGAGTTGTGAGCGCCCGTTCCATAGCTCCAATTGAGCATCGAGCGCGAATTAGCACCCTAGACGACGGTGGTTTCTTAATCACCGCGATCCTCACGTTTCCATCGCAACGGACGATCATCAGGCTCAAGAGAGTCGCTGTTGAGGGACGTCTCCACCCGGAGAATACCACGGTGGTCAGCCGCCCGGCTTGCCTTAGTGTGCTAGTGCTGGCCGCACAATGAGTAGGTCGTACATCTTAGCCCAAGTCGGTCATCCATCCCGCATCATCGTCGGTGTCCCGATCTCCACTGTGGAGATGCTCGTGACATATAAGATAAATTTGGTAAGGTATGACTTCTCTCTCAAGACCCACGGGCAGATCAATTGATGTAGTGGTGTTCTCCCCACAAGAAGAACGTATCCTGTTATCACTGTCAGTCTCGTGTTGCACTTCCGTATGGAAGACACGAGGTGGAAGCTGCGTAGCACGAATCCACACATTCCAAGGATGGCTGATAGGGAGAATCATCCCGGGTGGCGAGGGTGACTCCACAAGCTGATCACTGAGAATAGACATGTCGGGTACCAGGAAAGCCGACGGACCCATCATCGTCGAGAGTCTATAGTAGACACAAGAATCATGATAAACCAATGGCTCTGATACCAATGTTTATAACCCACGACCGTATATATACAATTACAAAAATTATATGTACAGTGTTTAAGGACGTACCTTGTCGGGTACAAAATAAAAATGAGAAGCAGAAGCAGAACGGAAGCAGAAGCCGAAGTTGAAGTCAAAGCCGAAACTCACACAGTGCTTTTAACGACGTCGACAGACTCAAGCGGTGTCGGGGTAGACGATGATAGCGGACCTGCTAGTCCACCCTCCAAATTCGTAGGGCTGTGGTGATGACCCTCTGGATCCGTAGACGAACTTCTCACTGCCAGTGATTAGACAAAGGGACGACTTGGAGAGAAGAAGATAGAGAGGGATAGAGAGAGAAAACTATTTAATTATACCCTCTCTCGTATGCACCAGAAAACAAATCCTCTCTCACATTTATTCTCTTTTACCATCTGCACTCTTCATTTCTCTATTACACATCTTACATATTTTTTTTACCACCACTCGCTGCATGTATGCATATCTGAGAAGACCCCACTTCATCTCTATTTATAGTAGAATGAATGGGGTTAGGCGGTGATTTAAATGGCGATAGAGGGGGGTTTACGTGGAGGATAAACTATAGAGGGGTGATAAGGTTATACCTGGAGAAGATATTTATCTAGATGGACTGAAGATAAAATCACGTGGGTTAAAAGAAGAGTGCAGAGAGTGAGGAGGTGGTGGGGCTGCCAAGTGCCACGTGTAGGTGGCTACCCAGCCAGCCAATGCAAGCTCATGCTGGCACTAGGGGCACAACCCAGCGGAGGTGGGGCGCAGGGAAGCCATGACGCGGGTGCAGCAGCACCCAGGTGCGAGCGTGAGCTGCGCTGTGGTAGGTGCCGCAGGCGTCTGCGGATGTCGCGAGCTGGTGGGCTCTGCAGGCGGACCATGGGCACACGGCCCATTAACAGATCTATTAGGGATGAAACCACTTTGTTCTGTTGAGATTAGCATGCTGATCACTCTCCTTAACTTGTATATTTCATTACGTTGACTGTTTGCGGCCTCCAATTTTTTGCCTTCCTTAGTGCATCATTTTTGGGGATCAAAGTTATAAAAGGGGAGTTAAATAGTTTGAGGAAGCTCTCTAGTGGTAAAGAACTCTTGGATTGCCTCGAACACATCTAGCTTGATGTCACCCCAAAAGTGTTCGTAAAAGTGTTAGGAATCATTTATCATTCTCCAAAGCCTAGCCATTAAGGTAGGCGATTCTTTTTCTTATAAGTCGGTCTAACCCTTTATGGAATCCAATGTAAGACTAAAGTCACTGGCCATTTTAGTTGGCTGAGGGACTCACACTCTCTTCGGGTACTCACACCATCCACCCGTAATAATACCTCCCTCTTTACAAGGCCGATGCCCTCATTGGCTAGGTACCGATCGAGATTACACCCATTCATGCGCGGCAGGTAAATATACGTCACAAATGACCAATAAAGGTTTAGCTTAGACATTGGAGAGGGGAAGATTTACAGCCCAACATTTCACGACCCAAAGGCCCATAAAGGCCTACGCACCCCAGTAAGTGACAGCCTCATTAAGGCCCACTTGCTATAGGACCCGTGGTAAAAGGTCTAATAAGGTCCACCGAGTCTTGGCTCGGTTGCTCGAATGGAGGCCTCCCCAATGCTCGAGAAAAGCCCAGGGGACGACTGAATCAAGCCATCCAAAGGTGGGTAAGATGTTCCCTCAGGAATGCCCAAACCTAAGACTACTTGCCTAGACAGGGAATATCCCTTATCTCTCAAAGATCAGCCCGCTTTCAAGACTCCTTAACAAGCCAGGGCGAATTCTTCGCAGCTGGGTGATAAATGCTATATTTTACATCATAAGTTGCATCACATTCATCATCTTTGTGCATTAAATGAATAAAGTTGTGCTACATGAGTAGTTAATTTCATTCTCACCATTATTTGAGTCTGCATGTATTTTATCATCTTTTTGAGCCAAAATGATAATGTAAGAAATATTCAAGAAATTGCATAATCATTTGAAATTCCTTTTTGGTTGAAATATATTGATATTTTGAATTTTTTGAATTTTCAGGAAATAACGACCGGATAGTCAGACGCCAATTTAGAAAATCTTTTTAAAAAATAAGAAATAGCGACTGACCGAATGGGTGCCAATTTATTTTGCTGGAAAAATAAAATAAAGAAATGAAGAATTCGCGACTGACTGAAGAGGCGCAGATACATTTATGGAAATAGAAAAAAAGAAAATAGAAAAGAATGTACGACCACACACGAAGGCGCTATTTCTTGGGGAAAAAGAATGAGCGACCATTCATGTGGGCGCTATTTCTTCTGTATGGAAAATCAAAAAGAAAATAGAGAAAAAATGGAAAAAAATAAGCGACTGTTTGAACAGTCGCTATTTCTCGGATTTATGAAAAATAAAAATGAAAAAAAGAATTAGCGACTTCCTAGAATGTCACCATTTCCTAATTTATGAAAAAAAAGACAAAAAGAGCAAATAAAGAATGGGCGACCTTGTGAGCAGCCGCTATTTTAATTTATGCCCGACGCCCCAGTCGCCATTTTCAGAAGAGTTTGAAGCAAAATAGGCAGGTTCCATTCAAAGTTATCTTCTATATTTCGAGCTTATCCTTGCTAGTTTAAAGAAAGGAGGGCTCTATCTATGGCAAACTACCTCCGTTGATTGATCTTTGATGTTGGAAAGTAGGATTTTGTGTTGATCTCGACAGTCAGATCGTGAAAGGGTTTCTCTACTGCACTATATAAAGCACCCGAGAGTGCCATGGGAAGAGTTAGATAGTTAGCCGTCTGAATTTCTAGCCTTATTTTTATGCTTCTCTAGTCATAATTTTAAATTGATTTCTTCTTCAAAGTTATGCATTTTTAAGTCTTCTACAATTTCTTCTTCTTCATCTTCCCATGATTCTTCCCCATTTTAAGTTATTCTTCTTTTTTCAAAGTACCGTTCTTCTATTTTTACTATTCATCCTCTTTTTCACAGTTCTTCGCCCCTAGTTTTCTCCTTCTTCTGATCATCTTTTCTTCTTCCTGTCTTCACGAAAGTTGCTCGTTTTTAGTTTTTCTTCAATTTCTTATTCTATCGATTCTTTCAAATCCACCTCGTTTTAAAGTTATAATCAATTTTCCAAAGTTTAGTTTTTTTAAGCATTTTCATTATTCATCCGCGTCATTACCCCGTTCTTCCATATTTTCACCCTCTTCCTCTCATCTTCTGCTTCTGAGTTCTTTAGTAATTTTCTTCGTCTTTTCGTCCTATACAACTTTCTCTTCTTCCACCTTCTCTAACTCCTTCTAATTTTAAAGCTATCTCTCTTCCAATCTTCCTCTATTTTTATTTTATTTTTACTATGTTTTCATTCTTTCCACCGTAACCTCTGTCTCTTTTTCTATTCACTCTTTTCTCAAATCACACTCACGCACATACTTTGCTTTATTTTTAATCTTCTTCCATCTATCTATCTACCTCTTCTATATTTCTTCACACATCCCCTTGGCAGATCTTCTTCCTTTGGTCCTCTTGGCGGTATCTACTTCCACGACGGGGTGAAATTCTAAGGCTCGGCACGGCAAGGAGACGGCAGCACTCTTCATCTTCTTGACTCTAATTTCTTCTTTCACTCTTCTATTTTCAGTCAAGTTGTAATTTTTATTTTCATAGATTTGTACTTATCACCTCTCATAGCAATCAAATTCAGATTTTGTGCAATTGTGTTCTTCTTAATTTTCTCCCTCTCTTTCTAATTTCTATTCTTAACCCTCTCATATTCTTTACTTAGTTTATTTTCCTGCAAGTTTCATTTTCATTACTTTAATCTCACTCCAAACTTCAGATTTTTCAAATATAAGAATTCTCCTCCATGCTATTTTAAAACTATTTCTTCCTTATGGGATCGACCCGTATTCATCACTTTGCTTGAATTCTAATATTTTTAAGTGAGTGAGTTCGGTTAATTTTAAATTGTGACACGATTTTTTCAACGACGGGTTTGTGGCTATCAAATTTTGACATCGTTGCCGGGGAGGAAATAATTTTTAATGGTTGGAAATTCTTGTGTTTGATTTGTATATAGTTTTCTAATTTTTCTATTTTTATTTTTGAAGAAAAAAAATCACGAAAATCAGAAAATACACAAAAATTTGGACCTGAAAATTCTCAAAAAATAAACTGTCATAGAAAGTGTCACTGAAGCCTGAAACTATAGCAGAAAATAGAAATTCAGAAATTCAAGAAAATTCAAGTGTCGCTAAAGATCAGTAAACGTAGGAAAATATCCTATTTTTCTAATTTTTGATAAAACACAAAAAATCTAAAAAAATTGATGAAAAATTGAAAAAAATTAAAAAAATCAGAAAAAACCAAAAATATGATCTTAGGTTTTAATTTTCAGTAGTTTTACATATTGTTTGCTATTTTTAGTTGATAGTTATATTTTCTTCATATCTCTCTTTGAAAAAAAAAAAGAAAAAAAAATAACTCTCTGAAAAAAAAATCAGAAAACAGAAAACAGAAAAAAAATCTCAACATGTCATCATACTTTCATCTTAGTTGCATCTCTTTCATGCATTTTACATTCTACTTGATTTCTTATTTACTTGCATTATCATTTGAAAAAAAAAATCTTTCTCTTCTTTTCTCTTTCCCCTTCTCAAGGGCAAGTTAGGATTCCTTACACCATTCTTGGAATTAGAAAGATCCTCCATTGAGCATTCCATCTCTTTGGATTAGCATTTTCTTTTTCTAAAACCTCCATAAGTCCCCGCACCCGTGGATTCCCTCACGGACGGCGGACTGGTTGCACCAAGAAGTACCTTGAAGGTATATTGCCCTTAGAAAGTTTCACATAAAAAAGAGAGTTTTAGAATTTATTACTATTTTAAAAAATCGGTGTTTAAGGCTAGAGGTTTTGTGATAAACGCCCAAGTGAGATTACGGTTATTTAATTAGGACCCTACGAAAGTAGGGGGAGCCTCCCACAACTCCACCTCTTATCTGGTCAGTTGACCAATTTAGTAGTGAGTACCAATTCTTCTTTTCAAAAAAAAAATAGAGAAAACATCCACACTTTACATTCATATAGTGGTTGATTCATTACTTTATTTCTGAAACTCATTTGCATAAAAATCTTTGAAAAAAAATAAAACAAGCATTTTTGCATACTTAATTCGTATAGTTGCATTTGCATTTATTTTGAAAAGAAAAAATTCAAAAATTTTAAAAAAATCTAAAAAATCAACAATTTCTCCTTGGGCCCTTTTACATTGCATGCAAGGTAGGAGATCCCTACACCCACATTTGTTAGGGCCCATTAGTGAGATTGAGAGGTTATCGTATTCTAGAAATCATCCACAACCTAGTCTCATGGAGAATCAAAATCAAGTGTAACAAGTTGCTCACAAGCAGATGAATGACTATTTCATACCTAATCAATATCAACCGTCCTTCTACGTCCAAACACCTCAGAACCAGGCGGTTCAATATGAAACCAAATCTAATACCATCCAAATATTGCCATCTTTCTATGTCAATACCAATGAAGATCCATATAAACATCTTGATGAATTCCTCCAAATATGCTCAACTGTGAAAATCTAAAACTTTTCAGATGATGCTCTTAAATTGACTCTCTTTCCTTTCTCAATCAAAGATAAGGCTAAATATTGGTTAGGTCCCTTGGGTAGATCCATTGATACATGGGCTGAAATGCAAAAGAAATTTTTGAAGAAATTCTATAGGATGAACCAATACCATGAGGAGAGCCATAACTGGATTCACACAAAATCTTGGAGAACAAATCCATGAGGCATGGGATAGGTTGAAAGATTTGTTAAGGAAATGCCCCCACCATAGATTATCAAGATGACAAATTGTCCAGACATTCTATGAGGGTTTGACAGAAAACTATAGACATATAGTGGATGTTTCATGTGGGGGAACATTTATAAGTAAGAGTTTAAATGAGACCTATGATTTATTTGAGATGCTTAGTGAAAATTTCATTAGTCATGCCTCGCTCTCATCTTATGAAAGAATGATTGAGCCTTCTAAGAGGTTAGGGCTATATGAAGTTAAGAATCAAGGGGAATTTGAGAACAAGATGGATATCAATGCCATTACTCAAAAATTAAATAAAATAGATTTGTTGGCTCAGAAGATAGAAATGGTTGATTTAGTAGCCTAGAAGTTAGATCAGCTGCTATCTAGGTAGAAACCTTCTTTTTCTTCTGTTCCTCAACCTCAACCGTTCTCAGCTCCCACTAATGAAGAAATCCGTGCTTTATGTTCTAGCCCTAACCATGTTGTCACTGATTATCCTACGGCGGCTCAGCTTGCCCCATTCATCCAAGAATAAATCTTTGCTGCTCAGGGTGTGTCCAAACGTACTTTTGATCCTTATTCTAACACCTACAATCCAGATTGGAGAAATCACCCCAACTTTTCTTGGACACCCCAGCAAGGTCCACCTATGCAAGCTAATCCCTCAAATCAAGCTGTTCCAAAACAATCTTTTCAAGTGTCAAGTCAGTCTCACCAGCATTTTCAACCTCCTTTTCAAAAAGCTCAACACCAATACTCTCAACCTCCATTCCATCAAGCTCAGGCCCTGTATCATCAAGCTCAATTTTCTCAGGGCCCATATAATCAATATCCTTCTAATCGTTTTCATCAACCCTAATACCAGCCACCTCCTACTCAGCCCAATTTCGATGAGAAATTCGAACAACTCCAACAACTCATCCTTACTCAACATCAATCTATTTCCAAGTTGGAGAACCAAATAAGGCAGTTAGCAGCGAATAACATGAGAAGAGAGGTAGGCCAGCTTCCTAGTCAACAAGTGGCTAACCCCCGAAATCAACCCCCAGGTTTCACTCAAAGAGCTCCGCCTATTCTTCCTCAACCTAACCAACCTCAGCCTCCTCCTCCTGTAGGCCCTCAATTTGAGAATGCCAAGGCTATATCTGCCCTTAGGAGCGGGAAGATTTTAGATGACCCTTATAATCTAGGGAAGTTGGAAGTAGTTCGGGCCATGAAGCCCAAGAAGAAAGTGATAGTGAAGATGAGGAGCCGGTGATTATGCAAGAGGAAAAGAAGTTGGAGAGGAGAGAAAATAAGCTGGATAAAGGTAAGGCTAAAGTTGATGAAGAAGGACCCCAAGAGTATGTTCCTAAAGTCCCTTTTCCTGATGCTCTAAAGTCAAAAGCTCAGAAGGAAAAGTCAGTTCAACAAGAGGAATTAGTGAAATTATTTAAACAAGTGAATATCAATATTCCACTTCTGGATGCGATCAAGCATGTGCCAGCATATGCAAAGTTTCTGAAAGAGCTATGTACTCCGAAGAGAGAGCCTAAGGCGATAACTCAAAAGATCCGCCTATCCGAAGATGTTAGTGTTGTGGTGAAGAACCACTTACCTAAAAAGTTGAAGGACCCTGGAGCTCCTCTAATTTCATGTGATATAGGTGAAGTTACATTTGATAAGGCATTGCTAGACTTAGGTGCTAGCGTGAATCTTTTGCCCACCTTTATATATGAGTAATTTAATCTGGGGGAGTTGAAGCCCACTTCTATAATCCTTCAACTGGTGGATCGATCTGTGAGAACTCCAAGGGGTTTACTAGAAGATGTTATTGTGAAGGTACATGAGTGCTATTTCCCGGTGGATTTTCTCATTTTGGATATGGCCTTGTCCTAGGAATTAAAACACACGCCAATTATTTTGGGACGACCGTTTTTAGCTACGGCAAAGGCCAACATAAATTGTGTCACGGGAATGATGGATAAATCATTCGGAGGTAAGAAAGTTTCCTTGAATGTGTTTAGACCATCCCAATATCCGGAACAAGATGAGGAATGTAATGTTATAGATATTTTTGAAGAATTGATCGATGAAAATCCGAATGAAGTAAAGGATACCTTAGAAGAGGGTAGCATACTGTAGGATTCCCTATTCTCTTTCGCACCCTACTCTAAGATAGAGCCACTCCCTCCATTGCAAGCTGAACCCATTCTTCCATCTTTGGATCAGCCACCCGTTCTTGAATTGATACCTCTGCCAGATTTTTTCAAATATGCTTATCTGGGCCCCGACCACACTTTTCCCGTAATCATTGCTTCCACTCTCACTTCTACTCAGGAGTCTCAGCTTTTAGATGTCCATCAGGAGCACAAGAGGGCGATGGGTTAGTCAGTGACAGATTTCAAGGGTATTAGTCCAAATGTGTGCATGCATTATATTTATCTAGAGGACAATGCCAAGTCGAGCAGAGAGATGCAGCGCCGGTTGAATCCAAACATGAAGGAGGTAGTGAAGAAAGAAGTTGTGAAGTGGCTGGATGCTGGGATTATATATCCCATTTCAGATAGCAAGTGGGTTAGCCCCACGCAAGTTGTTCCTAAGAAGTCAGGGCTGACGGTTGTTACCAATGAGAAAGGAGAAGAAGTGCCCATGCGATTACAAACATGGTGGAGAGTATGTATAGACTATAGAAAATTGAATTTGATGACAAAGAAAGATCATTTCTCACTCCCATTTGTGGATCAAATTCTGGAGAAACTGGATGGGTAGAAGTATTTCTGCTCTTTGGATGGCTATTCCGAGTACAATCAAGTTGTTATTTTCCCGGAAGATCAAGAGAAAACAACGTTCACATGTCCCTATGGCACGTTTACTTTTAGAAGAATGCCGTTTGGGCTATGCAATGCCCCAGCCACCTTTCAGCGGTGTATGATGTCTATATTTTCTAAAATGGTAGGTGAATTTCTGGAAGTGTTTATGGATGATTTCTCTGTGTTTGCTACTTCCTTTAAGGATTGTTTAGAAAATCTAACTCAGGTGCTAAAGAGGTGCATTAATTCAAATCTTGTGTTAAGCTGGGAGAAGAGCCATTTTATGGTGAGAGAAGGAATAATTTTAGGCCATGTGATTTCAGAAAGGGGAATAGAGGTTGATAAGGCTAAGGTTGATTTGATTTCCAATCTTCCTCCTCCTTCTGTCAAACAGATTCGATCTTTTCTTGGCCATGTTGGATTCTATCGTAGATTTATCAAGAACTTTTCCACCATCGCTCATCCTCTAACTCAATTACTTACCAAGGACACTCCTTTCAATCTTGATGATTCTTGTCTTAAGACCTTTAATTCCTTGAAAGCGGCCCTAACTCAAGCTCTGATTATTCAATCACCGAATTGGTCGCTCCCTTTTGAGATTATGTGTGATGTTTCAGACTACGCTATTGGAGCTATCCTAGGTCAAAGAGTTGATAAGAAGCCCCCTGTGATTTATTATGCGAGTCGCACCCTCGCCGATACACAGTTGAATTATACCACCACGGAGAAAGAATTGCTAGCTGTTATTTTTACCCTGGGAAAATTTCGCTCATACCTGTTAGGGGCTGAAGTTATTGTTTATTCTGATCACTCAGCTTTGAAATATCTCCTTTCCAAGAAGGATGCCAAACCCCATCTCATTCGATAGATTATATTGTTGCAAGAATTTGATTTGGAGATACGAGATAAGAAGGGGTTAGCAAATGTGGTAGCTGATCATCTATCCAGGATAGTGATACCTGAAAGTTCTCCTATGTCAGATTCCTTTCTTGACGAACAAATTCTTTCTATCTCTCACACAACTCCTTGGTACGCTCACATTGTCAATTACCTGACGGTAGGACAAATTCCGGGAGGGTGGACTAAGCAGGAGAAGGATCAATTTTTTTCAAAGGTAAAGCACTATTTTTGGGAGGACCTAGAGCTGTTTCACATGGGTCCAGATCAGATAATAAGAAGATGTGTCCCCGAGGAGGAGCAACACTCTGTTTTGAACTTCTGTCATAATCTGGCTTGTGGGGGATATTTTTCTAGAAAGAAAACTGCGGCAAAACTGCTACAAGGTGGATTTTATTGGCTCACATTATTTAAAGATGCATATGAATTTTCAAAAACTTGTTTGAGGTGTCAAGCAGTGGGTAATAATTCAAAAAGGGATATGATGCCGCTTAATCCCATTCTGCTAGTAGATATTTTTGATGTTTGGGGAATAGACTTTATGGGACCATTTTCACCTTCATTTGGCAACGAATATATTTTGGTGGCAGTGGACTATGTTTCAAAATGGATTGAAGCTGTTGCTACTAGGACCAATGACCATAAGGTAGTAATGAAATTTCTCAAGAAGAACATTTTTTTTTAGATTTGGTTATCCTAGAGGTATCATTAGTAATGGGGGTTCTCACTTCATGAATTCTCAATTCTGAGCTCTGTTTCATAAATTTGGCATTACTCACAATCTCGCTACCCCCTATCATCCCCAAACTAGTGGCCAGGTTGAAATGTCCAATAGGGAAATCAAAAATATTTTGAATAAGACAGTTAGGCCAGATAGGAAAGACTGGTCTGAGAGACTAGATGATGTATTATGGGCCTATAGAACTGTATATAAAACTCTCATTGGCATGTCACCCTACCACCTCATTTTTGAAAAAGCCTGCCACTTACCCGTAGAGCTAGAACATAAAGCATATTGAGCCATAAAATCAGTCAATTTTAATCTTACTCAAGCTGGTGTCGAAAGAGCTCTGCAACTTAATGAGCTTGAGGAACTACGAAATGAAGTCTATGAAAACTCAAAGATTTACAAAGCTAAAATCAAAGCATTTCATGATAAGCATATTCACAGAAAATTGTTTTCTATTAATCAAAAGGTTTGGCTCTTTAATTCTAGGCCGCGCTTGTTACCCGGTAAGCTCAAATCCAGGTGAGATGGACCATTTTTTGTCGTTAAAACTTTTGACCATGGTGCTGTTAAAATTTTGAACCCTAAAAATGGTCACATTTTCATTGTTAACGGTCAAAGATTGAAACCTTACTTGGAAAGTTAGCAGCTGTTAAAAGAGTCTATTATTTTGAATGATCCAGAATGAAATCTTTGTGAATTTTCATGCGTCTGGCTGAAGACGGAAAATTTAGCGCTTCTGGGAGGCAACCCAAGGTTTTTGTTATTTGATGTTTTTTTTTTGTTTAAGTGTGTTTTAGAAGGCCAAGGTGAAGATGCCGTCGCCATCTATTTATGAAGTTTTCATCCCGCACACCAGGTTGTATCATTCCGTCTCAGCATTATTTATTGTTACATTGTTCTGTTACTTTTATTTTATATGCCATTGAGGACAATGTCATTCAAGTTGGGAGGGGAGAGAAAAATTTATTTTATGATGCATACAACCTGATAGGAGTTCTGTCTTGCATGATCATATTGTCTTGCATTTTTACATACAATGAAAAAGATGAAATCCCCAGTTGAGTTTTATTGATTCATGCTTTGAATTGAAAGTAATTCTGGAATAGGAAAGACTAGAGAGAAGGATGAAGTAAAACTTATTTCAAATCTAACCATGGAAAATTGATATAAGAATCTTTTTAAAATTCATGTGCACTTTTGAAAAATAAATTCACTCTGCACACTAATGAAACAAGCAAGACAAGCCTTATGTTATTTTAGGTATGTTGTCTGATATTTTGCACTTCTCAAGAAAGAGATCTTTTTACAAAGCTTTCTGCCAAGTTAGTTATCCAAGTTAGTTATTAATTTAGTGCAAATAGCACATTGAAAAAAAAATAAAAAAGAGAGAAAAAAATATAATGAAAAATGCGCCTAGTCTTAGTAACCGGGCCTACTTCACCTAAGACGTATTGAGGCTCGCGTAAAACGGAAAAGGGAACCTTGATCTGTGTAACTGGGCCTGCTTCTCCTAAGGTAAGAGTCGAGGTTCATGTTTAACAGTGAAGGGTAGTGCAGCATCATCTGTGTAGAAAAAATAAACAAAAAAAAAATCTCAAAAAGGGAAAAATTAATCAGGCATAAAAAAAGCTAGTATAGATAATGCTTTGATCTAAGAGATGCAAGGTTGAAAGACACTTGTTTAGAATAGCGAATAGGAGACACAATTGTCTAAACTGTGGATTTGGTAGTTACACATGCACAAGTGCTATTGAGCTTTGATCTGAATTCTTGATCATGTACCTTAATTTTCTACATAAGGCTAGTGTGCATTAATGATTCCAGATTCCTAATCTTTGGTTGATTCTATGAAGGAGAGCTGGATATGAGAGTATGAATTTTGTAAACTCTTGTTAGTCTTAAATTTTAATTTATTTACATTGCTAAGGGACTAGCAATGAGTAAGTTGGGGGGGTGTGATAAATGCTATATTTTACATCATAAGTTACATCACATTCATCATCTTTGTGTATTAAATGAATAAAGTTGTGTTACATGAGCATTTAATTTCATTCTCACCATTATTTGAGTCTGCATGCATTTTATCTTTTTGAGCTAAAATGATCATGTGAAAAATATTCAAGAAATTGCACAATCAATTGAAATTTATTTTTGGTTGAAATATATTAATATTTTAAATTTTCTGAATTTTCAAGAAATAGCGACTAGATAGTCAGATGCCAATTTGGAAAATCTTTTTGAAAAATAAGAAATAACGACTGACCGAATGGGCGCCAATTTATTTTGTTAGAAAAAGAAAATAAAGAAATGAACAATTTGCGACTGACTGAAGAGGCGTAGATTCATTTATGGAAATAGAAAAAAAGAAAATAGAAAAGAATGTATGACCACGCACGAAGGCGCTATTTCTTGGGGAAAAAGAATGAGCGATCGTTGATGTGGGCGCTATTTCTTCTGTATGGAAAATCAAAAAGAAAATAGAGAAAAAATGGAAAAAAAAATAAGCGACCATTTGAACAGTCGCTATTTCTCGGATTTATGAAAAATAAAAATGAAAAAAAGAATTAGCGACTTCCTAGAAAGGCACCATTTCCTAATTTATGAAAAAAAAGACAAAAAGAGCAAATAAAGAATGGGCGACCTTGTGAGCAGCCGCTATTTTAATTTATGCCCGACGCCCCAGTCGCCATTTTCAGAAGAGTTTGAAGCAAAATAGGCAGGTTCCATTCAAAGTTATCTTCTATATTTCGAGCTTATCCTTGCTAGTTTAAAGAAAGGAGGGCTCTATCTATGGCAAACTACCTCCGTTGATTGATCTTTGATGCTGGAAAGTAGGATTTTGTGTTGATCTCGACAGTCAGATCGTGAAAGGGTTTCTCTACTGCACTATATAAAGCACCCGAGAGTGCCATGGGAAGAGTTAGATAGTTAGCCGTCTAGATTTCTAGCCTTATTTTCATGCTTCTCTAGTCATAATTTTAAATTACTTTCTTCTTCAAAGTTGTGCGTTTTTAAGTCTTCTACAATTTCTTCTTCTTCATCTTCCCTTGATTCTTCCCCGTTTTTAAGTTATTCTTCTTTTTTTAAAGCACTATTCTTCCATTTTTACTGTTCATCATCTTTTTCACAGTTCTTCTCCCCTAGTTTTCTCCCTCTTATGATCCTCTTTTCTTCTTCTTGTCTTCACAAAAATTGCTTGTTTTTAGTTGTTCTTTAATTTCTTATTCTACCCATTCTTTCAAATCCTCCTCGTTTTAAAGTTATAATCAGTTTTCTAAAGTTCAATTTTTAAAGCATTTGCCCTGTTCATTCGCGCCATTATCCTGTTCTTCCATGTTTTTCACCATCTTCCTCTCATCTTCTACTTCTGAATTCTTCAGCAATCTTCTTCGCCTTTTCGTCCTCCACAACTTTCTCTTCTTCCACCTTCTCTAATTCCTTCTAGGTTTAATGCTATCTCTCTTCCAATCTCCCTTTATTTTTATTTATTTTTAGTATGTTTTCATTCTTTCCACCGTAACCCTCTGTCTCTCTTTCTGTTCACTCTTTTCTCAAAGCACACTCACGCGCATACTTTGCTTTATTTTTATTCTTCTTCCTTCTATCTATCTACCTCTTCCATATTTCTTCACACATCCCTTTGGCAAATCTTCTTCCTTTGGTCCTCTTGGCGGCATCAACTTCCACGGTGGGGTGAAATTCCAAGGCTCGGCACGGCAAGGAGACGGCGGCACTCTTCATCCTCTTGGCTCCAATTTCTTCTTTGACTCTTCTATTTTCAGTCAACTTGTAATTTTTATTTTCATGGATTTGTACTTGTCACCTCTCATAGCAATCAAATTCAGATTTTGTGCAATTGTGTTCTTCTTAGTTTTCTCCCACTCTTTCTAATTTCTATTATTAACCCTCTCATATTCTTTACTTAGTTTATTTTCATGCAAGTTTCATTTTCATTAGTTTAATCTCACTCCAAACTTCAAATTTTTTAAATATAAGAATTCTCTTCCATGCTATTTTGAAAATATTTCTTCCTCGCGGGATCGACCCGTATTCATCACTTTACTTTAATTCTAATATTTTTAAGTGAGTGAGTTCGGTTAATTTTAAATTGTGGCAATGCTTTTTCAACGATGGGTTTGTGGCTATCACTGGGCACTTATCATTAATAATTAAAGCGAATGTTACATTATTATCTAAGAAGTGGAAAGCTCAAGTGGATAAGGGGAGGGCAAGAGTCCGTGAATAGCCAGAGTTCCTACCATGGACGTGACGCCCCTTAGACCCTCACACTTCCCCCTACTCCAGAGGGGCCTACAGCTATATAAACTCAGGGAACCCCTCCAGAAAGGTAAGCCAATTTCTAGCCACTTCCACTGGTGACCTACACCTCCATTGCCTCCTTTTGTAGCTTACTCTTGCCCTTGTTGAATTAAGTATCGAAGGGTTTTCCTCGGGATAGCCATCCTGGGCCCCCTGATCGTTTCTTCCCTTTTGCAGAACTCCATTCTGAGGCGGCTATGACTTGTGATTGCCCTAGATCTGACGGCAAGTAACTTCGTATGAGATCTCGCCTCTTCATTTGGTGTCGTCTATATATGGAAATCGAACCCACGACCACATGGTGCGAAGGAGCAGCAGCAAGAGGGTCACTGGAAATACGGGGAAGGCACCGACAATAGCAAACTAGGAGCCTGCGCTTTCACACTCGTTGATCGGCCCCTCCCTAATACTCAGGCCGGTGCCCCACCCCCACCACCGCCTCAGGGGGGACAACCCGCGATAATGGACCCAGAGGCCTTTCTCTCCCTTAACGTTATACTGGACACCCTCGTCAACTTGATGAGGGCCCAGGTAGCTAGGGAAGAGCGGTCCTAGCACTCTCGTTCGGGCCCCCCTCGAGTTGAGACCTCCCATCGGACGGCGGGAGGTCGTTTAATCATTCAAAATGGCCGCATCATCTGCAACGTGGCTATAAATATTTTTTTCTTTTTTTTCTTTCACTCCTTGTCCTTCTTTGCGCACCAAGATATGGAATGAAAAATAACGGTAAAGGGGTAAAAGGTGTTAACAAATCGTGATTGCCACCAAGACACTAAATGCAAGGAGAGGGCACCTCGTACCTTGGAAAAAGGGATACGGATGAAGCACTCGCCAACGATGCAGCGCTGGAACAGGGTGAACACGGTCCTCTGGAGACCGCTTAAGGATGTAGATGGTCGGATAATAGGCCGCTCAGCGCTGAAGAGGAACGCGGGAAGAAGACCTGGCTGGCGTATAAAACGGTCTGTTACAGGCCGCTAGAAGGAACTGGACGGCCTGAGGAAGACCGCTTATCCTTTTAGATGGACGGAGATAGACCGCGTAGCACCTCCAGATCCCGAACTATGGAACTTATTCCTCCACCACTTTCGGCCGGCCAGAGGGGATGGGCCTCGTGCTAAAGCTTCTGTTGACTTGTAAAACACAGCCAATGACAAGAAAACACAACCCAGATTAGTTTTATGAAGTGTAGTATCTATGAAGCAAATGAAGAACTAAACGCATGAATGGAATGGGGAATACCTGGGGGTTGGGTTTTTAACCCCTATGGGGCATGAAAAACAATAGGAAAGGTGAGAGAATGAGAATGCCAGTGAAAAACGTGGAGAAAAGGTGAAGGAAAATGAGCATGCAATGATGAACGAATGACCAAACACCTAGACCAAAATACTAAAGAAACTACTACTCCCTGAACCGAAGGCTCAAATGGACGTAGTGAGCCTTCCACCCTGGCTGAGATCCGCTCAAGAATCCGACAACACTCTGATGCAAACGCTGGATCTCCCCCCTTTGCGAGCTTGGACCAAGGGCACTATTTATAGACCCCTGAAAGTTCACTCGAAATTGAGGGGTTTCTAGTGATAATTAGGATGAAATTCCTTTGGATAAACTAGAGATAATATCACCAATTTTCTCCAGGATCAAACGACATCACATTTGGTTAAGAATCCACGGAGAAAATCGAAGACGAAGCAGCTCATTCGACCACGGATGGAGAGAGAAAGGGCAACCAGTCCAAGGATCTCAGACATATACGCGGTCTCCCAATGGGCCGCCCACCTCAATACACGGTCCAACGCTAGACCGCTTATGGGTGTCGGTGATAAATAGAAAATAAGATAAATAAGCCATCTATCCCAAAGAACAGACCGACGGAAGCAGCGTAGGACTCTCAAGATATAAACGGCCTGTCGATAGACTGCCCACCAAATTACACGGCCCATTGCTAGACCGTGTATCAGTTGTCGGTGATAAATCAATAAAAACAAGATAAGTACATAATTATCTAAAATTCAACCCGTTTAGGACTCTGGCCACTAAACGGTCTAATGATGCACCGTTTAACATGCATAAATGGCCCATTAAAAGACCGCCTGTAAGATTGTCGGTGGAAAATCAGAAAATAGCCAAAAAAATCCAGAGATAAATCTGAGTGATATAAACGGTCTCAAAGTGACCGCCTAACATATCAAACGGTCTATTGCTAGACCGCCTTTATGCTAGGCAGTTGAAATCAATAAAATGGGATAAATAAGCCTACTTACCCCAAAGACCAAATGAAATCAAGGCCCACTAAGCCCGAATTCGAGAGCAAACTTAGCCAGGGAGGAGGTATCCATAAAATAAGCCCAAAGACATGCCTGAAAATGACCCAACGAGTCACGAATAACTTGAGGCATCAAAAAATAGAGGTAAGAATGACTCAACTCATAGGCAAAAAATGGACGTCAACAGATGACCCTCCTTAACGTCCTCTTTGTAGGGGAGCAAGCGGAGGTGAAGCGAAAGTGAAATGGAACAGGGAGATGAAGCGTAAATGAAGCGGAGCGGGCTGAAAAGCGGACGTTAAGGTAAAAGGACACCCGTTTCCTCGCCAACGAGAGATAGAAATCTTTCGGAAAACTCCAAACCAAACACAAGGAATGATCGACTAAAATGACACGAGTCTAGAGAAACTAACTAAATGAACAGTAGGAAAAAAATGGGCAACCTCATCAGGGGACACAATCCACAACCAATAAGGGAAAATAAGCAGCAACGAAAAGTAATAAAGTAGATTAAAACTCCAGATGTGGACTCTTAGTCAATCAAACCAAGTGAACAGACCAGATAAAACCTTCCAACTCTGAGTGGAATTGTTCTCTTACCCAAAAAACCATGAACAAACAATCATCCATCACTGACGAGACATTTTCAGACAAGCCATGGGTCATGAATGCTCAAAAGATGCGCATGATGCATGTTGGGCTAAAATAAAAGAAATCATCAAAACGAATGCAAAGAAAGCCATAAAATAGAAAGTACTCAAGAATAATATTGTTAGACCAGACAAATCAGGGCCAGGATACTATGCGTAACCATGGTGTGCGAGACAGAACCGTCGCTCCCCCAATCCTCCCAACCTAACGGCCTATCCATTGATTAAACACGTGCACCTAGATCATCATCATTTTTTGTTATAGCGGAACGTCAGATCCCAGAACACGTGAATGAACAGCTGGTTCTCGAGATAATATAGCATAGATACCATATAGTAATGCATTAAGGGATACAAGGATACAGGATACTTACCTGACTTACCTGTCGGTAATGGAAGTGGAGTGACGCTGCAAAAGAGTCATGAACAGGATTTTGCAATGATACATATCATGAAACAATATTACTTGAGCCAAGATATCATCAATCAAGCACATAATGCAGCAAGAAAAACTATTTTAGCACATAAAATGGTCTGCCCCAGACCGCCAAATATATAAATAGTTCCATTAGGGCTGTAAGGAAAGTGGGATTTTGAACCTTATTACGGAATAGACACGGCCCAGCACCAGACCGCCCAGATTGATACACGGTTATATGCAGACCGTGTAAATGCACATGGAGCGTCGTACTCAAATGGTCTTAAAAAGACCACTCAAAATGACACACGATTTATCGATAGACAGCTTACATACTGTCGGTTTCAAAAAAAAGAAACCAACCCCCATCATCTCCCTCCCACCCTAACCGACGGAGGAGACTCCCCCCACTCTCTCGACCTTAAACACCGATACCCTCTCCCGCTCCCTTCTTCTTCTCACATTTTCCATTCCACACTCTCCCCCACTCACCCCTAGTCTCTCCCTTCCTCTATGCGCTTCAAGCACTAAGCATTGGAGCGTAGGATGGCTCGAGAGGACGCCCAAGCACCGCCACCATCATCCCCGCCGGAGAGGACGATGCCGCCGCTAGAGGCGGTCGAGGGATATGCGCCGCCACCGTCCACGGTTGAAGGGGCAACACCGCCACCGTCAGTGGCCGAAGGAGAAACGGCAGTAGTGGTCGTCGGAGTCGCTGAAGGTAGCGGAGCGCCGCCGGAGATGGCGGCCGTGGCGCCAGAGTGACCAACGCGCACCTCCGAGGTAGGTCCCCAAAGCCCTTCCATTTCCCTATTTCAATGCATGCATGTAGCCTAGGTGGATTGGAACGGGGCGTACGACCCTTACAGGATCGGTTGGGAGGCCACTTTGGCCGCTGCCGTTGGTGGGGATGGGGTTTGAATGCCACCGGGGATGGCGCGCAGTACACGGTCTCTCAGTGACAGCGTGAGGAAACTACACGGTTCAATCGGAACCGTCTGAGTGAAGAACGGTCCATGGGAGACCGTTCAAGGGGATATAAATAGACGGGGTACTGGGGAGTCGACACGGTCTAAGGAAGATCATGTAGAGGATAGACGGTCCACGTTGGGCCGTCCGGGAGCAGACCCGTTGAGAAACTAAACGGTCTCCATCAGACTGTCCACCAGACAAACGGTAAAGGGATTATCCATGTAGACCTAGATCAACAGGGGCTTGAGGGGGAGATCAAACAGTTAGGTGGGGACGGTGGGATTCTGAAGATGTTGGAGGGCTACCGTTGTTGGGATAGACGCATGAGAGGTACACGGTCCCAACTAGGCCGTCCACTAAACACAACGGTCCATGGATGACCGTGGAACTCTAGATCCTAGGAAGGACTTATCGGAACGATAAAACGGTTGGAAACCAACCATTAGGAGAATACAAACAGCCCATAGAGGACCGTTAACCTGAAAGAATGCACATTTTTTTCTTTTTTCTTTTCTTTTTATTAATGAAAATGCATGATTTATTATGACATGTATGACTAATGCAAATTGTTTAAATGCATGTAGGGAAAGCGCAGGTCCCGGATCTCCTGGCTCCAGGTCCGGGCAGTGTACCTCGCACTGCCGGACTTCCAGCGGGAGAGGCTCACGGCGATGGGGTTCGGGGAGTTTCTGAGCATGGAGGTGACGAGGCTTGACACCGCACTCCTCTACGCCTTGCACGACCGGTGGGATCCAGTGAGCCGGACGTTTCTCTTCCCATGGGGTCATATGGTCCCGATGTTGGAGGACGTCGTGCGCATCACCGGCCTGTGCCTGCACGGGGCGTCGGTTAGTGGGAGGACTTTCCCCGACTACCGAGAGCTAGCTCAGAGACTACTGGGCTTGGAGCTGCTACGGCCGGAGCGTCAGTCGACAACGCTGCTGAGAGCGAGACTACAGGAGAGTCTCGGAATGAGGGGAGCTGGGATTGCGATAGGAGAGCTACCCGAGCAGCACCTCGAGAGACTGACGGACCGGGCACGACCACGGGTAGCAGCCACAGCGAGACCGGAAGGCAGGATAGGGTGCTGAGGCGGTTCTTGATGCTCTTCTTCAGGAGGCTCCTCTTCGCCACTCGGGGAGACATCGTCAGCTGCTGACTACTGCCACTACTAGAGGAGGTGGACAGAGTCGGGGAGTACGCGTGGGGAGCGGCCGTCCTCGCGCTCTGCTTGACACCTTGAGCTCAAACGAGCCGGAGGACATGCGCGGCGGGTTCTCGCCCCTACTACAGGTACGACTCGATCCTAACATGTTCATGCAATTGCTATATGATTATATGAATGCTGACACTTATTGTAATGTAATGCAGGTGAGGGCCTATGTGTACCTCCCTGGGCTGGGGAGAGGAGTGGAGACGCACCCCCGATCGGCTGCCCATCGAGACGGTGGGCTGCACCACGGGAGGTCGGATCCCTGCGACGCCAAGTGCGGGTGATCCAGGATGACCTCGACACGCTACCCTATGCCTCGGTAAGATTCTAAACTTAAACTTTACATTAATGCAACTATGTGCTCTTTATGCTAATGTAATTTGCCTTTTTGACAGATCCGGTGGACGCCCTACCAGGGTGAGGGGCACGAGGGCCAGCCATGGGTGGTGATGGCCCTAGCCTATGTAGGACGTGACATCTGGCTCCACTGCATGAACGTAGTGGAGCCCCTCTACTACCGGCTCGTGATGAGGACCATCGGGGTCCATCAGGCGGAGGTCGACTTCCCGGCGCCCGAGAAGCTGGAGGACCGCGTCGGACGCCACGCACGAGGCCTGGTGACGGAGACCGACTGGACGGCTAGAGTAGCAGAGCAGATCCGCGATTGGACGGGGCTTGGGCAAGTGGTACGCGCTCAGGCAGAGAGCGAGGAGGCCTACTTGACGGCCTATGCCAGGCGCTACGGAGACCTGGTCTTCCGTGGCACTTGACGACCGGTACGACTCTAACCCCATGCTTTCTATTATGCTTTATGATTATGATGCATTGACACTTGACTTCTATACGTAGCTTGACCCCCAGGGGCAGATTTTCAAGCTCTAGGGCCTCCTCCATCTCACCATCCAGCAGCGAGATGAGCTCCGACAGGCGCTGGATCTCCTGATGACTATTACTGAACCTTAGACTTAGTTATGCATATGCTTATGACATTGACTAACATGGAGTTCTAAATGCAGTGAGCCGAGGGGACCCGACGTCAGGGAGCGGACGCACCTTCTTCCTCCTCCCAGCCATCCGCGGACCGTGCCGAGCGGGATGCAAGAGTTTGCGAGGATGGTGACACGAGCCGAGGAGGCTGAGGCGGCACTCACCGAGAGGGTAAGTGAACATCTACATTTTCCTGGTTGACTATGATTATGAAATGCAACTAGCTGACCCTGATGCATGCACATGCAGACGACTGAGCTGATGGCGGCCCTGAGCGAGGTTACTAGGCTGAGGGGGGAGATAGAGCGCAGCCGACCAGCAGACCAGATAGAGACGGCGCTCATGCGGGTAGAGCTGGAGCGACTCCAGGCCGAGTGGGACCGATCCCGGCTCCAGGTGGCAAAGTTGGAGGGTGTTGTGGAGGCCTATGAGAGGATGAGCCGGAGGTCAGAGTGCAGCGGAGCTCCGAGCGGCACACATGGTACACACGGCTTCTACAGGAGTTACTTCACGAGCTCCTCCGGTCGCCGGAGGAACGAGGAGGAGGAGCGGCGTCGACGGCACCGGGAGGAGGCGAGCTCAGCGATGGCCCCGCCATCGACGGGGCATGAGGGCTCTGGTGAGAGTGGGGGTCCAGGAGAGCGACTGGCCTGATGTATTTAAATGTGACTTATGTACATATGGATGTTATGCATGCTTATGATATGCTGGATTTTTTTTGGTTTTGCAAATGAATGTGTGAATGCTTGTCGCTAATTGACTAACAACGACTCCTAAACTGACACGAGAGAGTAAGAAAGAGAGACAAAAAGCATTGAGTGGAATTGATGCAAGAGAGACAAAAATTAAGGCATCAGGTAAATAAACGGTCATCCAGATAACCGCTCCAGGCTCCAGACGGCCCCCTGATAGACCGCGAAATGTTGTTCATCTTAGACCCCAAAGAAGGTTATAAACGGTCCCCATTGGACCGTGTATTACGGAAGACAATCCTTTTTTGACCGTTGGGCTTGACAAACGGCCTATCATAGACCGTCTAGGCCGTCGGGAGGCGAAGTGTGTAGAAGGCGTTCAAACGGTCCATTGTAGACCACTTTAATGTACCCGCGGTCTCTTGATAGACCGCTTACGTGGGAACGCTGATAGCCCCGATCGGGACTCTCTTGGAGAGTCCCAATCTGAGGGTAAGGAGTCCTAACCCATGCCCAAGCCAATCCAAACTCGAGTTGGAGCTATCCTATCTCAATCCTAGTGGTATTAGGCCATAAATTAGGCTCTATAAGTAGGAAGGCACCCAAAATTCGTTCTTCACACAAACCCTCTCCTTTAAGCCTTGAAAACCTTGCAAAACCTTCCCAAAATATCATGAAGAGGGCTCTAGAAGGAAGCTCTATGGGTGATGTCGCTTACCAAGGGCCAAAAGCCAGCTAAGAAGGAGTATGGGGTGCTGCAAAGGTTGACCGCCATCCCCGGGCATCTGAGCTCCAGCCCTTTGAGAGAGGAAAGTCAATTTAATTTCTTTTATATCATTCAATTTCATCAAAAATGCTCATATTCTTCCTCTCTCCTTCTCTCTTTTTTCTTTCTTTTTCTCTTCCGTCACCTCAACTTCTCCTCGGTCCCAGGCGTTATTCCACCTTGAAGTGGATGTCTCCCATGATCCGTGAGTTTCCTATAGTAGTGATATCCATCCTCAAGGCCTGGCACTTGCATCCTCTCTTAATTTTAGCCAAAAACTTCCCCAAGCTTTCGTTGGATTGGCACAGCATCACAGCCTTGGTAGAAATATGGCATCCCCAGACTCATACCTTCATCTTCCCCTCCTTAGAGGCCACCATCCTATTGGAGGAGGTAGAGACTTATCTATCCTTGCCTAGATCTAAAGTGGGTGAGGAAGACTTAGTTTGCCATACGGTTGCCCCTGTAGATCCTGCCCTCATTCTAGGGGAGTTCCTACCTAGTGCTAAGGATGTCCGCACCATGATTGGCCCATACCACATCCATTTGCTACCCTTGAGCCAGTGGGTCATCGCTCATTGTAAGAATAAGTGTGGGTGGGATGAAGCCATAGTCAAGGCTATTTCCATCTGCCTATGTGGTGTCATGCTCTTCCCTTCTGCCGACCACGTCCTGGACTTTCCCAACCTTAGCACCATTAGTGGCCTGTGGCAGGGTCTTTCCATCTCTCAAGGCGTTCTTGCTTACTTGTACGAGGGCCTTAGCTTAGCAGCCTTAGGGGGTCCACGCTTTGGCTCTATGATCCTTCTTGAGTGCTGGATGGGTGTCAGGTTGAAATTCATGCCCAAGGAGGATATCACTTCTGTCAGCCGTATCTTTGGGAGCCATCCATTGTTCTTCATTGGCGATTCTTTTAGGTTCTCTCAGTAGGTGGAGTGTCGGACTGCAGACAAGAAGACTAGGGATGAATGGCGCCTCTACATCAACACTCTGCCCCCGGACCAGTTCGTGATGCGCCCATCCTTCCTCTACGGCACCACCCTCAGGCTTTCTTGGAGGCTGGGACTTGACTTGAGGCTCGTGGGAGACACCACCTTGGTGATGTACAACCCCCACAGGTGCTTTCTCTAGGTCGGACTCTCCCGGATGACAGTTCCAGCACTACCCCACCTTCCCGCACTATAGGCGAGGAGGCTTGGGACAGAGGAGGATGAGCAGGCGGTCAGAAGCGCCCTAATCATGTGGGAGGTTAGCAGGACAAGCATCCTACCAGTGGAGGTGATAGAGCTTCAGGATGAATACTAGGCGTATGTGAGAGAGTTGCGTGAGATTCGGCCTCGCGGGGATGCCCGGTTGAGGATTGAGTGACTTTTCTTTCATGATGTGTAGAGATTCACGGATGGATCTTGATTTGCTTGATTTTGCATAAAGAATGGGATGCTTGATTGAATGAGATTGGCCTTGCTTCTTGTGCATTTGTGTGGATTGAGGTGGTTCTCTAGAAAGGAAGCGGTCCATAAAAGACCACTACATGTGTTAGACGGTCATCATATGACCGCAGAATTAAGATAGACGGTCTTAGATAGATTGCTTAAGAGACGGATGCGAGGGGTTCAGGACAAAAGATAGGCGGTCTATCGAGGGACCGTCTAGGATGATAGAGCGGTTGATGAGGGACCGTTTAAGCATAAGTGGTCAAATTCAAACCGCAGAACCCTGGGCGCAAGGAAAAGCCACTAAGCTAGAGAGATAACATTAAGGCGGCCTTATAAAGACCGTCTGAAACATGAAACGGTCACATTTTGACCGCTTAAGATATTGAAACCATCGCAGAAGGACCGTTTATCTGTGGATGCCATAATCACTTGTCGACCTGTCCCTGCACACACACTTAGACAAAAAATAGGTTAGTTCTGTTTTAGGCTTAACCCCTTGCCAACAGCAAGTTAGGGAATAACCAATCCTTGATTTTTGGTCAAGGGGGTAAGCCTTATTAAATAGGCATAATGACAAAAGGAAAAGGATGCAATGCATGCCATGAAACACAAGTGATGATTTTGAAAATACTTTTGTAGTTTTGAAGATATTTGATTTTTTTTGTTTTTGAAATATCTGATTTTTTGAGATTTTTAGAATATTTATTTTTTTTGGAATTTTAGAAATGTCTGATTTTTTAGATTTTTGAAATATCTGATTTTTTCAGATTTTGAAATATTTGATTTTTTGGACTTTGAAGTATTTGATTTTTGTGGATTTTGAAATATTTAATTTTTTTGGACTTTGAAATATTTGATTTTTTTGAATTTTTGAAATATTTGATTTTTTTTTGATTTTTGAACTAGTTCAGACCCGACGACGGGAGACCCACACATTTCATTAGGGGCTCCCCAAGTACAACGTGCGTCATGGGTGACCATCCATGGCCGGGGTCCAACTTCACTTAACGGTGCCTCTGCTGAGGCCATACCTAGGGTACGATCCAATCCTTGGGAAAAAAAAGAGAATTTGATAGGAAAGCCGATAATAGGTATAGGGATTCTTAGGACTTGAGTTCTTCTCACGACAATCCCTCTTCAAGAGATTTGGTCTGTTGCACTGGGGTTTTGTGTCCGTCATCGAACCTTCATCCTCTCTAGGCACGCGTACGACCGGGCTCATAACGTCCCATGGGGAAACTGTACTGCCACTCCTGCCATGCCTAGTTTCATTCTTTGGAGCAGTTAGACTTTTGAGCTTCGAGCATTTGAATGAGCTTTTAGCTTTTGCCTTGGTTTTGCCCCTTTTCTTTTTTCCTTCTTTTCTTTCTTTTGCTTTTATGAATGCGGAATTAGGTCATAACGAACTACCCCTATTTGAGACCTCTCTTTCATCGGGGTGTCTAGATCAGTTCTCGCCCCCTTATTCACCACTTGCCCCTACATTCGGTCGAAGAGGAAAAAAAATAAGGATTTTCACTTTCCCTTAGGCATGGCCAAAGGAGAAACGATGCTGCGTAAAAGAGGAAAACCCAACCTTGGAGATCGTGTAGTGTGTGAATGTCGTGCTGGGGATCTCCCTTCATGATCAAGGAGAGGAACACCCCGCCATCGGGCCGTTGCTATCTCGACTCTAAGGATAAAAACGTTTGAGATACAACCCATTCCATGGATTAGACAATTCTTCACCCTCTGCATTGATGAGATGGTACGCGTTCTCAGGATAAACTTCTTTGATTACAAACGGACCCTCCCAATTGGGTTGCATCTTAGACGTAGGACCTGCTGATTTAATGAATTTGCGTTTCAAAACCATATTACCCACTTGAAATTTTCTTTTGATGACCTTCTTTTAAAAATGACGCGAGACACGCTTTTGATAAACAGAGACGTGATTGGCCACATTAAGCCTCTTCTTGTCCAAGAGTTTCAGCTGGACTAGCAACGCCTCTCGACGTTCATCGAGATTAAGTTCTTTGTTGAGCTGCACTCTTAGGGAAGGGATCAAAATCTCATACGGGAGTATCGCCTCCATCCCATAGGTGAGAGCAAAAGGATTTTGCCCCGTGGGAGTACAGACGGAGGTACGATAAGCCCATAAAGCTTCTATTAATTTATCGGCCCAATCAGCAAATTTATGCGACTCGCATGTTTTCTTGATGATTTTAAGAAGAGTCTTATTAGTGGCCTCGGCCTGGCCATTGCCTTGGGGATAGTATGGTGATGAATGATGCAATGAGATGTTGAATTTCTTATAGAGGTCATGGAGTTCTTGTGACATGAACTGTGGTCCGTTGTCGGTGACGATGTCGCTTGGCACTCCAAACCATGAAATAGTGTTCTTCAGGATGAAGCGACAAACTATAGTTGCTTTGATTTCTGCATATGCTTCGGCTTCGGCCCACTTGGTGAAATACTCCGTAGTAGTGAGGATGAAAGATTTCTGTTTGGTTTGGGAGTTTGGATCACCTAGTGGGCCTATGATATCAAAAGTTCACATGGAGAATGGCCAAGGAGCAGAAAGAGGATGAAGAGATGAAGCAGGAGCGTGAATCTTATCGGCATGAAGTTTGCACTGAAGAGACCTACGGACATAGGTGGAACAATCTTCTTCTAAGGTTGGCCAGTAATAGCCCTGCCTAAGAATCTTCTTCGCCAAAGCCTGACGATTAACATGCCCTCCACATTCGCTTGAGTGAGCTGCTTCAACAACTTTCCAAGCCTCATCATCGTCTAGACATCTCATAAGAACTCCATTAAGAGCACGCCTATATAACTCTCCTGTAATAATGGTGTATCTGGAGGCTACTCTTCTGATGGCCTTGCGCTTCTCGGCGTTGGACGACTCCGGGAATGAACCATCCCTACAATACTGCTCGATTTCATGATACCAAGGCAGTTCGTCTTCTTCTAAGATCTCCTCGAGCTCAGTTAAAGATACTTCTTTCAAATCCTCCTTCTCAGCCTTCTTCTCTACAGATTTCCTAAGGTTATCAAACCAGGGATCCTGAAGGGAAGGAGCATCTAACCGCTGGACCACAATGGTCTCAGTGGAACGACTGAGGGGAAAGGAAAGGGAAGAAGCGAGCGATGCAAGTGCATCGGCAAGAATATTCTACGATCGAGGGGTATGAATGTAAATTAGCTTGCAGAATTGCTTAGCCAAGAGCGTGACCAAATCTTGATAAGGTTTGAGCTTAGGGTCACGGGTGCGATAGGTAGAAAGAACCTGGCGCAGCACCAACTGAGAATCTCCTATAATGTTCAAGTATCGCGCGCCTAGAATATAAGCGTGCTTCAATCTGGCAAGGAGAGCCTCATACTCGGCTATGTTGTTGGTAGCAGAAAAGTGAGTTGATATGCAATGGGAATAGTCACTCCCTCGGAGTGAGGAGGACGGCGCCGATCCCTCGGCCCTGAGAATTGAGTGCACCATCAAAGTGCAGCGACCAGAAAGGGTGATGAGTGAGCACAGCCAGGTGTTCATCGGGGAACTCATCCTGGATAGAATCTGTACAAGGGATAGGTAAATGAGCAAGATGTTCAGCAATAGCATATCCCTTGATTGCTTTCTGAACGACGAAGGTAATCTCGAATTGAGAGAGAAAGCTCTGCCAGCGAGCTAACCTGCTAGAAAGGACGGGTTTCTCTAGGAGATAGCGAATTGGGTCCATTCTAGAGATCAGCTTAACCTCATGGGCAAGAAAATAATGTTTCAATTTCTGGGCTACCCAAACTAAGGCTGCGCAGGTCTTCTCCATGGTGGTATATTTAGATTCTGTAGGATTGAACAACCAAGAGAGGTAATAGGCTGCCCTTTCCTTCCCTTCGTCGTCCACTTGTGCCAGGACAGCTCCTAGGGAGTCCTCAATAACAGAAATGTATAAAATCAGGGGGTTTCCAGGAACAGGGGGTTACAAAACCTGGGGATTAGACAAATAAACCTTAAGATCCTCATAGGCTTTTTGACATTGCTCGTTCCATTCAAATTTGGCCCCCGCCTTCAACAGTTCATAGAATGGGCGACATCTTTGCGAATGTCGAGATATAAACCTACGGATAAACTACAAACGCCCAATCAAACCTCGAAGATCAGTAATGTTCTTAGGCGGTGGCATATCCATAACGGCCTTTGCTTTGTTTGGATCAATTTGGATCCCCCGCTTGCTAACTATGAAGCCTAGTAACTTCCCTGATGATACCCCAAATACACATTTCTTCGGGTTCATTTTCAATTTATACTCCCTAGCCCTTTGCAACACCTTGGCCAGGATAGCCGGGTGCTCTTCTTTCGACCTTGATTTCACCAGAATGTCATCCACATAGGCTTCCATATAGACGTGCATCATGTCGTGGAAGATTACCATCATTACCCGTTGGTATGCGGCACCTGCGTTCTTCAGTCCAAATGGCATGACCACGTAGCAGTAAGTGCCCCAGGGCGTGGTGAATGAGGTCTTCTCTTGGTCTTCTGGAGCTAGACGGATTTGGTTATACCCTGAATATCCATCCATAAATGAGAGGGCTTCGTACCCGACCGTGTTGTCCACCAACACGTCGATATGAGGAAGCGAAAAATCATCTTTAGGACATGCCTTATTCAAGTCCCTGAAATTGATGTAAATTCAAATTTTTCCATCCTTTTTCATCACAGGGACTATATTTGCCACCCATTGTGGATATAAAACAACTCTAATAAACTTGGCCTTATGCAACTTATCCACTTCTTCCTTTATCCTTAAGGCCATTTGGGGGTGGGTGGAATCTTCTTGATTTTTGCTTAACGGGCGTCACCCCTGGTTTGAGTACTAATCTACGTTCTACTAGGGCGGGGTCAAGGCCTGGCATGTCCTCGTAGGACCAGGCAAATGAATCGCTATACTCCCTCAAAACCTTGACTAGCTCCTCTTTAACCTGAGGGGGGAGGTTAGCAGAAATGATTATGAGCCTGGGATCCTCTTCGGTTCCAAAATTAATTTCTTTCATAGGTTTATCCACTGCCGATGACAGCTCATCAAACCTCTTCAAACCCTGTGAGTATAAACCGGAAGTGTCATCCACGTCGCTATCCTCATAATCGATAGGGTCCTTCTCATCTATGATCTCATAAACACCTAACCCATCGTCACTCCAAACCCCGTCTAGCTCCTCATCATCCTCTAGGACGATGGCTGTCTCTACAAACTCAGGACACTTAAGGAGGGCGTGGCAACATTGAGCAAGATCCTGTAGGAATCTAGCAGGAATGGTTCTAGAATAACGCGTCACTGTGCGCGTAGCCAGCGTGGAAGGGTTGGAGACACCGGAACAAGACCATATTTCACTAGACCCAATCGACTCTACTTTCCTAGACTCAACAAGCCCTACATCTAACCTAATGGATAGAAAATCTACAGGAAGGGAAACAGGGGCCTCATGCCCCTGGGAAGAGGACTGACAAAACATAGCATAATCCTCCACTGAAATCTCCATTTTGACATTGGCGTTTTTTTTGGAGACTGGAGGAAACCATACAACAAGATAAATTAGGGGGGGAGGAGGAGGAAGTTGAAGAGGGAAGAGAGACGGAAAAAGAACATCAAAGAACAGATCAGATGAGGAGAACCACATAGTGGAGAGATCGGATGAGGGGGACCACATGGTTGAGAGATCAATAGGTGGGCAGCGCCCACATGGACATGTCACAATCAAAAATCCAGTTGGCATTTCTGCCAACAAGGGATCAATCATAATTGGAGGTGAGCGAGGTATAAACTCCAGCTCTTGGAACAGGGAAGTAAGGCGGGAAGGAGACCAAAAAAATGTAACAAGGGAGCTCCCCTCTTCCCACGACCTTTGGTAAACTGGCTCTGCTGGAGTGTACTTTACAAGCTGCACCCCTGGATTTCTCGGACACTCTTCTTATTCATAGAACAACTTCTCAAAACTGTCATAAAAATCTTCTATATCACCCACCGGCCCCATCAGTGGCGGCGGCAGGTTAGCAACAGTACAAGCATCACTGTTTCTCATGCCAGAATAAGGCGGCGTCTTCAGGGTACCTGGCTGTAATGGGCCCTTCACAAAGTGCTGACGGTAGTCCCACGTCAGCGGCCCTGAATCTCCCGGAATTGACAATGCGGACTCTCGGTAGCCGAGGCCTATTCTGCTCATTTTTCTGCCCCTTGGGATTAGCGTAGTCTGCCCCTGTAACTGGGCTCTGAGACCCATGCATGGCTGGTAACCTAGTTTCAAAATCATGTTCCAGCCCTTGGACTCTCTTATCTTGGACTTGGCTTTGACATTAATAGGTGTAGTGGTGGGCTTGCGTGATGCACATGCCTAGGGAAAATCCAAGTCCATTACAGAAAGGACCGGCTTATTGCTCGGCCAGAGTGTTGGTAGTATCTTATCGGAAATAGCTTCAACAGTTTGCACAATGTAAATACTCTTAACCACGGACGACCCAGAATGGCTTTGAACATTGGATCAATGTCCAACACATAAAACTCCATGGCCATCGATAATGGCCCAAGCTCGGCTTGAACAGTTACCACCCCATGTCAAGCCCTCTTGGAGTTGTCATAAGCTGCTATAGTTGTCAGAGTCAGCCTTAACAAATCCTCAGAAATATTACACGCACGTAAAGTGCTCAAGGGACAAACATTTATCGAAGCTCCGATGTCCACTAGAGCCGCGTTGACCGCCACTTTATTTAATGTGATTGAAATGCAAAGTGGCATCTGGCGTGCTTCGGGGGGTGCTAGTTCTGACTCTGAAAAAGAGATGGCCAGTCCTTTTGTAATCGTAGCCAAAACTGACGGTAAACTGTCCACGGCCATGTCCTCACTTACCATGACCTTCTGAAGAAAAACCTTTAAAGCATATTGGTGTAGTGTGGATCGCTTGATCAACTCCAATATGGATATCTTGGCCGGTGTCCGGTCCAAGTCCTGCAATAGATCATACTTTGTGCAAGGTATGGGGTCGGCTTCTTCTTGTTTGACTATTGTTGATGGAAACTAAGGGTTGGGTACAGGTGCACCGGTAGAGGGATAACTCCTTTGGATAAACGCCCATTCCGGAGGGCAAGATTTTGTGACGGCATGGCATTAGATGGACTCACGACGGGTGACTTGATAGGCCCAATGGGGTAAGTAGGTGATGAGGGCATCCCTTGCCCCTCCACATTTTCTCCGGACTCGGATTGTTCGTCGGCAAGCACCATTATGTTAGTCATGTATTTTTGAGTCTAGTCATGTAATCTTCACATTTTCTTTCAGTCAATATCATGTAATTTTCCCTTTATTTGAGTCATGTACCTAGGTTAGTGAGTCATTATCCTAAGTATTGTGTCATTAGGTTGGTTTGTTAGGCTATTAAGCCCAATTCATTGGGCTTGGCCCAAGGGCGCCCCTACCCCTTCGGTTATTTGTCATTGAGTCAAATGTCAGGGACTTTTGTAAAAATGTGGGTTGCCTATATATAGGCCCTCATTCCCCTCATTTTGAACTAATGAACCATTGCATGAATATTGAAATCCAATTCCAAATCCCACTAGATCTCTCTCTCTCTCTCTCTCTCTTCCCCAACCCCAAAATTCGAAATTTTCTCTCTCCTCCCCATTCAGCTCTCATTAAGACCCCTCCCCTTCCCCATACACTCATTTAACTCCCCTCCAACCCCAAGGTGGAATCCCCCAATCACTAGGCCACCCTCCAACCCCCAACTACCCTACCCACTTCCCCAAGCACCCTTCCCTCTCCCCCATACAACCCACCACTTCCCTAGGCCATTTGAATTCAAATTCCCCTTCCCTCCACATCCCTAGGGCACCCCCAAGACCCCTCCCCTTGGTTAGGGTCGCACCCCCCTCTCTCTCTCATCTCCACCATTCTTCCTTGCCCCACTCCAACACCATTTGATACTACTAGGTTGCAGCTAGCGATCTGCAGAAGACCACCTGCTTGCAGCGGCGACCCTGATCACATCCCAGTGAATCTGAAGGCCCAAGAGGGACCGTTGGAAGCGTCTTCGAGTCATCTTCGCAACGGTGGTGGTTTCGTTTGGATCCGAGCTTCGAGCTAGCCGTGAGACCATTTCTCCCCCGACTGTGCGCAGCTTCCCTGGCAGAGCACCTGAGCCGGAGTTGAAGCTCTACTGCGACATACCTGTTAGGAATCAGATCGAGCTTTCTTCAGTAAAAATGTTCTACTTCAAGCCCTCCACCATCCCCAACAAGCAGAGCTTCAATCAGCATCCAGAACCAGGAGTTACCAATTTTCTTCCCTGATCGTGCGGATCTGCCTCCCCTCTGTCTGCACCGACCCTCCGTCACTGATCAGAAGCCACCAGTTGACTCCGACATCATTTGGTATCCCCGTAAGTTTGGCTTCAAAGTAGACCCGCCTACAGTTCCAACGGCGCCAACGGCACTGGATTCCGAGCTCGGGATCATTCGTGACGCCGTCTGCATCTTTCTGCTTGGAACCTGCAACCGTCAGAACCGAGGAGCTGCTACCCTGATCAAGCCCCTACCCCGACCAGCAGCTGTACTAGGAGAAATCAAGAAAATTTAGGCACCTTCTCGGTCCAGTTACGAAGGTTTTCCCATAGGTTTCGTCTTCAGAAAAATTCGGGAGTGGCCGCAGTGTCCAGAGAGCCGACTACCTGTCCAGAAGCGTAGACAGTGGGCAGACCCGGTTACGGTGACCATTTATCATTTCTAGCTCAATTTTCCCTTTCTGCTTGGCCGGCTGAAGGCCCCTCCCTGTGTGGAGGTAACTTTTTGGTTGTAATACATTAACCCCCACCCTGAGATCCCCCCCCCTTGCATGGGGAGTAGTGCTGTACTCCTTTCAATTTTAGGTTGAAGCGACACCGACGCGGCGTGCGGGTGCATACCCTCGCCTCCCCGCTCGCCCCCGTCTCCGGCCGGAGTCGACGTCTTCACGCCGGCTAGGTGAGCTGCTGAACATCTTTCATTGCTATAATGGACTTTCTTAGCTTAGTATTGCTATAGTTACTCCGTCGGCGGTGAGAGAGTGTCCGATTTTAAATTGCCACCAAATTGAGTGACCACCGCGGGCGAGTTGTGAGAACTTCCACTCAACCCACACCCTTGGTGTGTTAGCCGCCCATGATTTGGGCTTCCCTTGGCCCATTTGGGATCCGCAATAAGCTAGCCGACCATTGGAGAACCAAGGTCCCGCCTCGGACCCTCTCCATCATCACCGAGTCGCCTTCGGGCACTAACGTGCGCCAAGCGAGTGAGTCGCTAGTGTGAGTCCGTTGCCTAACCCGAATGCTTGCATACTTAGGTCCAAGGTCGGTCTCACATCAATTGGTATCATCATCATAGCATCCTAGTTGGTCTCACATCAAGTGTATCAAAACATCTTCATCACATCATCATAGGTCTTAGGTCGGTTTTACATCAAGTGGTATCAGAGAAAGTTCACAACTTGTCTCTATCAAGTTGGTCCTAGGGCATGTCTATGCATTTAGAGTCTTCAAGTGCATCACTCTTGTCCCCTAGTATGGCCACCTCATATCGACCTTACCAATCGGCCCACTCCATAAGTCTAAGCCACCAAGAGATGCCTACCACTAACACCCATAACTTCCCTGGCTATGTCAACTACTTCATGAAAGCCTTGACCTATGCCAATGAGCGGCTTGATAACATATCAGGCCGACTCAACCAACTTGGAGAAAATAGGCCCGCCCCAAGGATGGACGATAGGATGGTCCCTTTCCCACTTCCCACCTTTGATGGAACCTCTCCTAGAGAATATTTAGATTGGGAAGCTACAATGGACCAATACTTCACTTGGTATCCTATGTCCGAGGATGAAAAGGCATGGGTTGCCAAAATGCAACTTACCAAATAGGCAGAAACTTATTGGATGCAAATTGTTGGGCTAAAGGTACTTAGAAGGGAAACTCCCATCACCACTTGGAAGGACATGAAAGAGCAACTTAGGGAAAAATATATGTCCCCTTCCTACCCGGGTTACCAAAGCCCAAGGAGCACTCCCACTCCCACTCCCCCAACCCCACCCGTCCAAAATCTCACCCCTAAAACCCAAGTATCTAAGGCCTCCACCTCCTCACCCAATCCCATAAGGTCCCCCACACCCCAACCAAAACCCCCTCCCCTAACCTACACTAGTCAAGCCCCTTTAACCCCCACCTCCACCCCAAACGATCCCAAGGGCAAGAGACCCTTAACCGGCCCGATTCCCTCCATAAAGACCACCACTCATCCAACCTTCACCACTCAAACCCAAGTGGACCCCATGACCACCCCTCCACCTAGGCCCATAATGGCCATCACCCCCAACCCAAAACCCCTCACCCAACCGACCTCCCGCTTCCTACACCAATCTTTCCCCAACCTAGGCCTCCTCTACTTCCCCTTCCTATCCAAATCCAAGTCCAGCCTTGCCCACCACCCCAAGTGCACCATGCTCCAGCTATCATCAATTCTCCCGCATTAGACCTACCCAACCCATTAACACTAGGAATTGAAACCCATACACCCATCCACATGGAAATAGATGCTAGTCCCGAACAAAAACCTACCCTAGAGGAAATCCAAGAACCTCCACTTCCACCCACCTCTCCTAGTCCGGATCCTCAAAAGCCACACACATTCACCATGAATGAAGTCATACTCCAATGGCTCAAACAAGGACCCACCCTTCCTAGCTCACCCCCACCTCCCTCACCGTTGGGATACCCATCCCAAATTGCCCCCCTCCACTCCTATCACACCACAATCCAATCCTACTATGAGGTAGAAGGTTGGGATGATCTCCTCAAGGGTTTAGAATGGCAACTAGGGTTGACTTACTTATTGACCTTAGGAAAGGCCCACCCAAAAAGCCTTAGTCTAATCCACCCATGTGATGGTTCTATCACCTCGGTCTTCACCATTGGTTGCTACACTAGTGACCTCCTTCTCATTCTCCCTATGGATGAAAAACCCATCATGATCCACTCCACTTCCATTGAGATCCCAAGTACCTTGATCGACTGGCCCACTAACGACCTTGATACCTTGAGGGAGGAGGACCCACCGTGTGAAGACCATGTGGGCATAGAGTCTCTTCTTCTAGGTAACCCAGTCCATGACCCCTTTGATCCCTTCCTTTGGGAGTATGGGTACCCACGTGACCCACCCACATCACCCACCACCCACCCTTTCCTACCCCCACCCACCATGTTGGGCCAAGCCCACCTCATCCATGACCCAGGTTACACCATAGGAATCATGACCTTAGGCAACACCCGCCTAGAGATCAAGAAAGTGCCCCACCCCATATCCACCTACCTAGATCCCTTCGACCCTTTTGAGTGGAAGCTCAAAGGCCACCCCACCATCCCACATGAGGAAGTCATCTTTCGGAAAGGAATTCATATGTCTTGGCACATCACACCGCTTGGCATGATTAGTCCGTCGGGTATATTCATCCACATCACCCACATGTCAAGTAGGAAGCATAAGTGGACCATATTTGGATGTAATGGTCCACCCTCTTTCATCATGAGTCATAAGCATGAAAAAAGCATACATGGATGTCCGGGTCCCCCAGCATTTGTCACCACCATACATACCTATGGATGCCCCGGTCCTCCCAAATCATTCAACGTCCTCATAACATCAATGCATGATAGGTCTATATGTGGTTGTCCTGGACCCCCTTTGCATACCATACATTGTCAACTCACATCGCATCATAGTGCATGGCATATGCATTCAAGCAAGTATCAAGCAACAAGCGGTGGGATTCACAAGAAGCGAGCACAAACTCCTAAGCACCACTTTGAGTTCCAAGTTGACAACTTGGTGATGATGGCTTTGGAGTGGCTCTACTTTAGGGTCACCTCCAATCTGAGGGCACGAGGACTTGGACCTTGCCAAGACCTGAGTGGCTTTGGTAACCCAGCTTATGGGTTGGACTTTCAAATGGGTTTTGGGATTCACCCCACTTCCCATGTGGCGGATCTAGCACCCTCTAAGGGCACCGCGGTGGATCCTAGTGAGTGCCTCGAGCTTACACCTACCCTTGTGAAAGACACCCTCGGAGTGCCACCACAAATAGCTTGAGAGCCCGACGTGAGCACACGACGGCAATACTAGGCAAGCAAGATCCCATCGCCAGCATGAGGGTATGACCGAGCCACTTTGTCGAGCTGAAGCGCCGTTCCCCGACTATGGTCGCGGGTTGAGTATGGAGATCGTGGATTGCCCAGAGCCGCAGTTCGATGTACTACTTCCTTGGTGGACCCATACTCGATGGGGTCGAGTTTTCCCCACCCCGGGGGTATGATGAGGGCATCCCTTGCCCCTCCACATTTTTTCCGGACTCGGATTGTTCGTCGGCAAGCGCCATTATGTTAGTCATGTATTTTTGAGTCTAGTCATGTAATCTTCACATTTTCTTTGAGTCAATATCATGTAATTTTCCCTTTATTTGAGTCATGTACCTAGGTTGTTGAGTCATTTTCCTAAGTATTGAGTCATTATGTTGGTTTGATAGGTTATTGGGCCCATCTCGGACCCTTGGAGAACCAAGGTCCCGCCTCGGACCCTCTCCATCATCACCGAGTCGCCTTCGGGCACTAACGTGCGCCAAGCGAGTGAGTCGCTAGTGTGAGTCCGCTGCCTAACCCGAATGCTTGCATACTTAGGTCCAAGGTCGGTCTCACATCAATTGGTATCATCATCATAGCATCCTAGTTGGTCTCACATCAAGTGTATCAAAACATCTTCATCACATCATCATAGGTCTTAGGTCGGTTTTACATCAGTAGGGGGAGTAAAAGTGGTGGTGGTTACGGTAGGGGTAGGTCTGATAGGCCCTGGCGGAAGGATGACGGGCGATGGGCTAGGTGAGGGGGTGATGATGGGGGATGTGCCGTCCGCTAGAGTTAGGAACGGCGAAGCGGCGGGCGATGCAGTAGGTACAACGAGGGGTCTAGAAGGGATGGCAGGTGTGGTGGAGGTTATGATGGTGAGCCGAATGATAGTGGAGATAGAAGGCGAAGGGGGGTTGTCGTAGGTGTGGTGGAGGGCCAACAGGTGAGCTAGAGTCTCGTCATCATAAGACCACCCGGCGTTGGGAGTTGGGCGGTGGACCATGTTTACTTGAGCCAGTGCCGGCAACTGCAGTTGTGGAGCAGGCGGATGGTTTGGCATTGGATTCTGATGAATCCCTAACTCTTGTGCAGACTGTTGCGGCTGCTGGGGTTGAGGTTGCTGTGGCTGATACTGCAGCCTCGGCGCCTGTCTTCTTCTTTCTTTGATTTATGTAATCAACTTATGCATTTCTGCCCAATCGATCCGCTGTCCTTCATGCAAATCGTAGACCAAGTCACGGAACTGGTAGCACCTCTCAATCGTGTGCCCAGGCTGCCGATGGAATATGCAAAATCTGGATGGGTCGGCGGCGGGGTTCCAGTTCGGGCGTTCCGGAGGAAGTTGGAGATCACCAGTGTGCATAAGAGCTGAAAAGATATCTGGAAGAGTTTCAGGAAGTGGAGAATAGTGGGCTCTCCTGGGACCCGGTCGAGCAGGTGCGTAGCCATTTGGTGGAGGGACATTATGGTACTGTGGCGGCTGTTGAGGTTGTTGTGGCGGTTGTGGTTGCTGGGGAGCAGAAAATGATGTTTGGGTGGTTGGCTGAGCGATGAACTGGGGGTTACGGGAAGGTTTCTGAAAGCGAGGTGGAGCGGATTGGTTGGGGAAGTGGACAACCTGTAGCTACTCATTTGTCTGGATTCCTTTGGTGACTGGGCCCTAGGATTTTCTGGCGGGTGTCGATTTCTGGGCCTCGAACAAAGAATGAATGGGGGAGTCCTTAAATTGGGTCTGGATGAACCAGGCCCTACTGTACAACTGGTGCATATTAGAAATATCATTCATGGTTAGGATATTCCGAAATGTGGGAGTGGCATTAGAAATCAGCAGCTTTACTTTCTCTTCTTCCGGAATTTGCCCGGGCACACGGGAGGCCATCTGCCTCCATCTGTCAGCGTAGGTAGCAAATTCTTCATCAGCTTTCATCTTCTCAGCCACCAGATCAGTAAAGGAATACTCTGGGTCCACCCGGTCTTGGAATCTCTGTATAAATTTCTCTTTAACAACTTTAAAACTGTCCGCCTCTTCCAGTGGCAGAGTGTAGAACCACTCCAATGCTACCCCGTCCAACGAGCGGCGGAAGAGATCCGCCATGAGGTGATCATCGTATTGGAACTGCACCGACTTGTATAATAACTCCCTTATGTGAATGAAGGGGTTGCCATTCCCATCGTACTTGCGGTACGTGGGGAGCTCCGACCGGGGAGAAAAATAGATATCATGAAAATTGGGAACGGGGATATCACCAAGGGATTGTGGGTCGACCCATTTGTGAAAGAGGTCAAGTTGCTGCTGCATGGCAGCCCACTTGTCAGGAAGTTCCCGTTCCCGGGATGGAGGAGGTAAGACTGGAAGGGAGGACCCGGTGTAAGGGGCCGACGGATGGACAGACGGAGGGGGAAGCCCATAAGAGGGATAATGGGCCAAGGATGGGCCCATATCCACATGAGCCAGTTGGGAGGCCCCAGCTTGAGAACGTAAGAGGTCGGCCGGGCCTATAAGAGCCTGCGGCGCTGGAGGGATGGTTCCATAAGGATTAGCATAATGAGATGACAGAAGCAGGGTCTTCCCCTTATCGAGCATCTGATTGGCCGAGCTAGAAGCTTGACCCACATCTGGATTGGTGAAGCGGAGGACCCTGGGTTGGACATGGGTAAGATCGATGGGAGCAGCAAGCGATGCACCTAGCCCACTAGTCAAGGATGAAGAAGGGGCGACAACAGACATGCCCTGGGGAGGAACTGAGGATGGGGCATCCGGCCCCTGTAAAGCTTGGCGAAGAATATGGAGCTGGGTAGGATCCAGCTGGGCCATCATGTGAAGAACATGATTGGCCGAATTATGAGTGGAAGAATCAGAATGGGAGGGTTGACTACCCTCAACAACAATGGTCGGAAGAGGAGGGGCGGACCCCTCTCTCCCCTGCACAGTGGTGACCCTAGGTGGGTCCTCCAGAAGTCCCTGAGGAAGAGAGTCCTCGCGGGAATGAGAGAAATCATGGAAAGACATGTTGGAAGGGGAATCGAACACGGGATTGAGATAAGAGATGAATAAGGAATTGCCTCTAGGAGAAGATCCTGTGGGTGCAAAGCAACTCCACATGCAACGAACACCTTGAAACAAGAGAAACAACACCTAATAAGCACCTAACTGGAGATAGCTAACAAACATGCACAAACAAAGAGGAGATGAGAGGCAACCAATTATCAACCAAGTTGTAATGATGCGTGAAAGTTTTTATATGTTCCCCTTTTAGAACCTTAATGAATTGAGTTAAATGAGCGTTCTCTCAACAATAGGGTTCCCAATAAGGGTGGAATAGGGACTTGGTTGACTCTAAGTTTACTCTCTCTCAGAGATGCAACCTGGATTGGGGGTGGTAAGGTACAACCTCCCGGCATCCGTGTGGGAATCCATGGCTGACGGGGGCTTACAGAGGTCCCGGGCAAGGTCACTTAGTCAGCTCCAAGGAATATGGAGACGAGAGGATCCCCTACCATTGTAGGAATGCAACTAGTATGATAAAAAGTATGAACCTATGTGCACCGGAGTGCATACAAAATCTAGCCTAAAACTAACATACAATGACCAAACAATATGGGAAATATGACAACAATAGTGCAAGGATAAATGACAACCAGGGGAGATGAATAGCACCCAAAATAAGTATGAAATGATACAAAATAACACGCAACTGTGGAGCTCGGGCGCACTGTAGCACAAACGCGGTCTGAAGGGAGACCGCTCAGGGAGTGAACATGGCCCTGGATAGGACCGCAAAATGACAGGGAGCAGTAAAAATAATAACACAAAACAAAAATAAACTGAAACGATGGTAACTGCAGCATACCTGAATGAACTGGGCGGTCTAGCAAAAGGCTACGAAACCTGTGAGACAGCCCTGACAAGACCGTGTAAGCATAGCAAATCCACAGAAATATGAATGGCCGAAACATACCTGAGGCAGTATTGGACGGTCTATCGACAAACTGCGTGATGATGTAAACGGCCTTTCAGAAGACCGCGCACAACCCCGGGAACAGAAAATAGCAATAATCGAAATGGCAAACCAAAGTGGGCTAACAACTAAGCCAACCACAGAAAAGGAGCAGATCAACAAAATCAGAAGCACGATGGGCAGTAGGCGTCCCACCGTGATCGCCTAAAAAGGTGTGTAGATATTTTTTTCTTTTTTTTCTTTCACTCCTTGTCCTTCTTTGCGCACCAAGATATTGAATGAAAAATAACGGTAAAGGGGTAAAGGGTGTAAACAAATCGTGATCACAACCAAGACACTAAGTGCAAGGAGAGGGCACCTCATACCTTGGAAAAAGGGAGACGGATGAAGCACTCACCAACGATGCAACGTTGGAATAGGGTGAACACGGTCCTCTGGAGACTGCTTAAGGGTGTAGACGACCGGACGATATATAGGCCGCTCAGCGCTGAAGAGGAACGCGGGAAGAAGACCTGGCTGACGTATAAAACGGTATGTAACAGGCCGCTAGAAGGAACTGGACGGCCTAAGGAAGACTGCTTATCCTTTCAGACGGACGGAGATAGACCACGTAGCACCTCCAGATCTCGAACCGTGGAACTTATTCCTCCACCCCTTCCGGCCGGCCAGAGGGAATGGGCCTCGTGCTAAAGCTTCTGTTGACCTGTAAAACACAGCCAATGGCAAGAAAACACAACCCAGATTAGTTTTATGAAGTGTAGTATCTATGAATCAAATGACGAACTAAACGCATGAATGGAATGGGGAATACCTGGGGGTTTGGTTTTTAACCCCTATGGGGCATGAAAAATAATAGGAAATGTGAGAGAATGAGAATGCCAGTGAAAAACATGGAGAAAATGTGAAGGAAAATGAGCATGTAATGATGAACGAATGACCAAACACCTAGACCAAAACACTAAAGAAACTACTACTCCCTGAACCGAAGGCTCAAATGGACGTAGAGAGCCTACCTCCCTGGCTGAGATCTGCTCAAGAATCCGACAGCACTTCGACTCAAACGTTGGATCTCCCCCCTTTGCGAGCTTGGACAAAGGGTACTATTTATAGACCCCTGAAAGTTCACTCGAAATTGAGGGGTTTCCAGTGATAATTAGGATGAAATTCCTTTGGATAAACTAGAGACAATATCACCAATTTTATCCAGGATCAAACGGCATCACATTTGGTTAAGAATCCACAGAGAAAATCGAGGACGAAGCAGCTCATTCGACCACGGATGGAGAGAGAAAGGCCAACCAGTCCAAGTATCTCGGACATATACGCGATCGCCCGATGGGCCGCCCACCTCAATACACGGTCCAACGCTAGACCGCTTATGGGTGTCGGTGATAAATAGAAAATAAGATAAATAAGCTATTTATCCCAAAGAACAGACCGACGGAAGCAGCGTAGGACTCTCAGGATATAAACGGTCTGTCGATAGACCGCCCACAAAATTACACGGCCCATTGCTAGACCGTGCACCAGTTGTCGGTGATAAATCAATAAAAACAAGATAAGTACATAATTATCTAAAATTCAACCCGTTTAGGACTCTGGCCACTAAACGGTCTAATGATGCACCGTTTAACCTGCATAAACGTCCCATTAAAAGACCGCCTGTAAGATTATCGGTGGAAAATCAAAAAATGGCCAAAAAAATCCAGAGATAAATCTGAGTGATATAAACGGTCTTAAAGCGACCGCCTGACATATCAAACAGTCTATTGCTAGACCGCCTTTATGCTGGCGGTTGAAATCAATAAAATGGGATAAATAAGCCTACTTACCCCAAAGACCAAATGAAATCAATGCCCACTAAACCCGAATTCAAGAGCAAACTTAGTCAGGGAGAAAGTATCCAAAAAATAAGCCCAAAGGCATGCCTGAAAATGGCCCAACTAGTCACGGATAACTTGAGACATCAAAAAATAGAGGTAAGAATAATGACTCAACTCGTAGGCAAAAAATGGGTGTCAACAGTGGCAGGTGAGCCTTCTCACCCCCCGCCCCCAACTGCAGAAAAGGAGGCCTCCTCCAACCCACACACGAGGAGGCGTGATGCGCGGCCACTCATCCCGCTGGTGGAAATTGTCATCCCCACCACACGGCGATAGGGAGAAGAGCGAGAGTGCGCTGAGAGTCCCCCAGTGCCCTCTCGCACCCATCCGGAGCTCACTCTTCAGCTCCGAGACTTTGAGCGGCAATTCGCCGAATAGGAACGAGCACTCTGAGCTCTGCAACAGAGCTCTGCAAGTAAGGAGGATGAGGAGCAGTCCCCATGCTCCCATGAGATTTTAGCGGCTGGGTTATTATGGGAACACTTTTTATTTATTTATTTATCTTTATTTATTTATTTTATTTTGATTTATTTAATGCATAGGCGTACCAGTCACAAGGTGACAGTTTATTCAGACTCCAAAGACCGAGGTGACTTAGAGTCACTAGCGCACACCGTCTGACTGATCCGACGATAGTGGGTATTGGGTCGGGACTGAATGCCATGGCGTTAATTATATCTCTCTGAAGAGGAGAAAACTCTTGATTAGTCATCAGGAAGAAGGAACCTGCCGGAGCTGTCGTTAAAAGCCCCAAGGAGGGCTACCTATCATGGGTGCTAGAGGCTGCTGTTAAGAGACCCAAAGGGAGGCTACCGGTTATGGGCCTAAGGGCTGCCGGTTATGACCAAGGGGGGCTGCAGTTAAAGACCCCAAAAGGTTGCCGTTCGAAGCTCTAGGGGCTGCCGTTTAAGGCCTGGCGCGCTGCCGTTTAAACCCTAGTAAGCTACCGTTTAAGGGACTTGAGGCTGCCGTTTAAGGCATTTGGGGGCTATCATTTAAACTTTGGCGGGCTGTTGTTTAAGGCAATTGGGGGACTGCTGTTTAAACCCTAGTGAGTTGCCATTTAAGGGACTTGAGGCTACCGTTTAAACCTTGGCAGGCTGGCATTTAAGGTGCCTGGGGGGGATGCCATTTAATGCCTTTCATTCTTTTCCTTTTTTCGCCCGGGCTTTCGCAACCTGACCTGTGGCCGTTTGTCTTCAGAAGCGCCTCATACTCCTTTGGTTTTAGATTCAGTTAATCCGTTGGGACGCAAATCCATGGTACATCGTTCACCATTTAATTCTTTATAGAAACATTGTTGGTCTTTTTTGGAGACTCGAGTGTCTCAAACCTGCCCTTATGCTCTTTGCTGCTAAGCACTGATGGCGGAGTTCGTAGCAGTGTATTGTTCAGGAATGCTATGGCTTCCTATAATTTTAATTTGTCCATTAGGACACGAATTAATGTTGCACAGCGAGGTATCCTTTGGGGTTTGTCTTCCCACAATGCATGACACATTGTGGTATATTTGTGGACCTCAAATTTTGTATGTCAACAGCAGTGCACCAGACGCATTGTCTTCTGATTGTTTCCTGAAGTTGGGTGAGAACCCATCAAAATTGCATCCAGTCTGAACCCCTCTTTGTGGGTTCAATGGTCAAGTTACTTACCCCGAGGGAGCCTTGAGCCTGCCTGTTACCCTCGGGACTCCCCAGAGCCGTAAATTTCATGGCGAATTTCTTTGTGGTAAAGGGGATAATGACTTATAATGCCATCTTTGGCTGAGGTATTATCAGCCGAATAAAGGCAGTGCCCTCCACCTACCACCAACAGATGAAGTTCCCCAATTTGGTGTCAGATAGGTCTGAGGTAGTTGGACAATAGCTAGAAGGTGCTATGTGATCTCGGTGAAAGTTGTACCTCCCGAGGAAAAAAACCTAGGCAAAGGTATCATCGAAGAAAAGGTAGTAACAAGTAAGCCCGGAGGGAAGCTATTGTCGATTTGCCTAAAGGATGACCCGACCCTCGAGGTCAAAATTGGGGCAGATTTATCACCCGAAGTGAAATCTCAGTACAAGGACTTTCTTTTGGAGTATGTCCATATCTTTACATGGTCTGATGATGATCACCCCGTAATCCCCAAGGAAACTGTGATGCATCACCACAATCTTGATCCCGTTTTCAAGCTAGTTCAACAGCAGAAAAGAAAGCATGCCTAGTGGCTATTCCCCTTACCCCTGGTAAGGGGTGCACTCTCCCATCTATCTCTAGGTAGGGTTTTCCAAAAAGAAAGAAAAAAGAAAGCATGCCCCAGCGAAACAGGCGATCATTGAAGAGCAAATCAATAAGGGGAAGAAAATCGAACTATTTCACCTGGTCCTTTACCCAACTTGGTTGGCTAACATCGTCCTGGGACCCAAAGCCTCGGGCAACTGGCAGATGTGTGTCGATTTCACCGACCTCAACAAGGCTACTATGAAGGATTGCTATCCTCTTCCGAGCATAGATCAGTTGGTCGATTCGACATCGGACAATGAGCTTCTCAGTTTTCTCGATGCCTACTCCGGATACCACCAGATCCGAATGCATCCCGAAGATGTAGAGAAGACGGTGTTCACGTCTGATTTCGGTGTGTACTGCTGCACCCGGATGCCTTTCGGGTTAAAGAACTCCAGAGCAACATATCAAAGGCTGGTCAACCAGATCTTTGAGGACAAGATCGGTCGGAACATCGAGGTCTACATCAACGACATCCTTGTCATGTCGTCGAAAGTTGAGGACCACTTTTACGACCAAGCATAGACTTTTGAAGCCCTCCAGAGGTAGAACATGAAGCTCAACCCCTCAAAGTGCGCCTTTGGGGTCAAGTCTAGAAAGTTTATGGGTTTCTTAGTGACCCACCTATTGATAGATCAAATCCCGCCCCAAACAAGATGAGCAAACATAGCAATAAGCATGCAACATAAGATGGGGGAAAGGGGCGATGAAGATATAATGAATGAACCGTGATCGCCACCAAGGGCTAACAAAGCTAAAAGGACTAAGAATAGAGAGCAGCGACACTGCGTACGTTGGAAAGAAGAAGAGAAAGACGCGGCCGAAGAAGGATCGCTACAATGTGATGACGCGTGAGAAAAGCATGCGGGAACTTGTGTGGATCAGACCTCCTCACCTTCCAGCCAGATAGAAGATGAGGGCCTCACGTTTACTCTTGCCTTCCTGCGAAACAAAGCCAAAACAAAGGCAAAAACCCATTAGAACATGTATGTGTAGCATCAATCCTGTATGCAGAAAATAGCATGAAAAACTGAGGGAGAACCCACCGGGGGAGGGTTTTTAACCCCTGTAGAAAGGAGCAAACGATAGGTGTGTGTATTGTGATGAGAAAAGAGTACAAAGGAGGATTTAAAACAAAGCAAATAGAGATAGAAATATGATACAAACATGCATGAATCTGCAGCAATGTGCAGAAAAGTGCAGAAAACTATGTGAAAACACAGAAAGATAGTGCAGAGAAATAGAATAAGGAATGAGGAAAGGAGAGCCCTAAGAGGATGCGGACGAAGTCAACACTTCCCTGGACGGCATGGGGTCGAAGAGGAGACTTGGCGGTGTGGCATGGCTTCGCCCCAAGCCTGAAACTCGCCCTCCTCTTCGCACACATAGTAGGGAGCTATTTATAGAGTTGCAGGAAACCCTAGGTCGATTTTAGGAGATAAACACCCACAATAAGGGATTTAGCTTGATAAATCACGAGATAATAGTGGGATAAATCCCCAGGGATAGATTAAACTCGAGGTGGCATACTATCATTGGTGAAAACATTGCAAACAAGGACTCCAAGGAGTCCTCTATCGAAGAAAATAGAGCCCAGAATTATCAGGATTCTGCAACGAGAATGCGGTCAGTCGCATGATCGCCACCTAAAGAAGGCGGTTAAGGGAAGACCGTAACTTGGCAGGGATATAAATCGAGTCGACGCACATGGAAGCGGAGTTCACGCACTCAGGAAAAAAGGAAGATGGCGGTCTTGAGATGACTGCCGCCTGATGGTGGCGGTCATCCCAAGACTGCTACCAGAGCGGGCCAGCAACCTTCCATCCATTCGAGCAGCAGTCGGGGAAAAACAACCTCCAAACCTTCAAGGGCTAATGGGCTTAAAGAATGACCAAGAATGGGCTCGAAAACGCCCAAGGAATGCTCTAAAACAACATGTAATTCGGGACATCACCAAGAATGAATAAGAGAAATGACTCAACTTGCAGGCTGAAAACGGGTGTCAACAGATGCCCCTCCTTGATGTCCGCTTTGCAAGTGAATGAGCGAAAGTGGTGCAGAGGCGAAATGGAAAGGAGATAGAGCGAAAGCAACAACGATGTAAAAAGGAGATGTAGCAGAGATGAAGTGGAGGGAACTGAAAAGCGGGCATCAAGGCAAAAGACACCCGACACAACCAACAATCGATAGGAATTCTCCCGAAAATGCCGAACTAACCACAAGGAACGACTGGCACGGATGAGACATGTCTAGATAACTAACTAAGGAAAAGAAAACACGACCGACCTTATTAGGGGACACAATCCAGAGCCAACGAGGGGATCGGAGAGCAAGAACTGAAAAGTTGGAAAGAAACTGAGATAAAATCCAAACAAGAATCAAGTTGGCCAACCAGACCGAGCGAATAGATCAGAGAAGACGTTCAAATTCGGAGTGGGATGAGGACATCTTATCCAAGAGAATTAAGTGCAATTAGCAATTGCTGAGGAGAAACCTTGAAAGAATCACAAGGCGTGAATGCTCAAAAATGACATGATGCATGCTGGCCTAAAATAAAGAAATCATCAAAAGAATGCAAAGAAAAAGAAAATAGAAAGTACTCAAGGATAATATTACTAGACCGAGCAAGACGGGGTCAAGAGTCTTCTTACAACCACAGCGTGTGAGATAGAGTCCATCGTCCCCCCCAACTCAACCTAACGGCCTATCCAACGACTAACCGTATGCTCCTAGATCATCATCATTTTTGATAAAGGTGAACATCAGATCTCAAAACACACGGAGAACCAGCCGGTCCTTGAGAGGATATAATAACGTAAAATATCATATAGTAATGCAAAAAAGAGAAGGGATAGAAAGTCATACCTGACTTACCTGTCTAGCGAAATGGCATTTTTTTGGATTTTTAAATTTAAGACAACTTCAAATAAGATGAACTGAACTAAAGATGAACAAAACCAAAGCATAACACCACAAAGATGAACAAAACATAACATGACATAACAACATCACAAGAACAAACAACAAGTGCGCGCGGGATTGAAAAACACGGTGGGACAGGACAACGTAGCGCGGTGGGATAGCACACGCGGTGGGACAAGAAACACGGTGGGACAACAAACACAGTGGGACAAGGCAACACGTGGGATGAAAAACACGTGTGGGATGACAACACGGGGGACAAGCAACACATGGATGATAGCATGGTGGGGACAAGAAACACATGGACAAGACCGCGAAAACAACTAAGAACTGAAATGACAAATGCTTCGGCCAAAACCTATGATCAGATGAAGCAGAACCGCCACGTTCACAATCGTAAGGCATAGCCCTCTCATGGAGATGATGATGCGAGGCGATCAAGAGGTTGAGAAGGACATGAGCTCCAGAGCAGATCAAAGAGATAAGACCGAAAAAGAGACAAATCAGAAAGATGTGAACAGAAGGCAGAGTGAAAGATAGAGCAAGGAAAGCTTGAACACCTGCAACATGCACACCTAACAAAGACATTATATCTGCCCTCCAAAATAGCCAGGAAAAATGAAAAATAAAACAAAAGACACGCATTTTTTGATTTTAGCAATTTTTAGATTTTTTAGATTTATTAAATATTTGATTTTTTTTTATTTGCTTTTGACAATTTTCTAATTTTTTTAGATTTTTGAAAATATCTGATTTTTTTAGATTTTTTCTAGGCTATCTGCAGCATACAAAGACGGGCTTAAACTATTGGCCAGGGGTCGTCGTTCCGTCCACTCCCATTAAAAACTTCCCTTGAGTAGAGTGTGCATTTAAAGTGGCGTGCCACAACCAACCACCTCTGAGGAACAGTGCCTCTACTAACGCCATACCCGAGATATAACCCAGCATAAGAGGGAGAAATAGAAGAAAAATTAGAGATAAGCTTTATGCAGGATGGGAGATATCAGGACTCAAATTCCTTCCAGGGCACTACCCCTCAAAGATACAGTCTGTTGTGCCGGGACTTTGTGTCCTTGATTTTAGACCCATATTTATCAGGCACGCATACGACCGGGCTCATGACGTCCCACGGGGAACTATACTACCACTCTTGCCATGCCTTCATTTCATGATTTTGACATTGATTTTCTTGATTTGGTAGCCCTTACTAGCTAGATTTAGCATGAAAGCTCATATTTTGAGGGTCATTAAGACTGCCCCTATTTGAGACCTCTCTCGTATTAGGGAGCGCCTAGGTTGGAGGTCTTATCATTTCATCTCTTGTCCCTGCACTTGACCAAGCAGAGAAAAGAAAAGGCCTTTGTGCATACCCAAAGGATGGCCAAAGTGTAGACACACTAAAATCGACACTATGTTGAGTAAATCTCATGTCACCACGTGATGCACCAAAATGGACTTCAATATTGGCTTAATATGAAGTTTTTCTAATTCATTTAGAATTTTTCTATCATATTTGTAATTCACAATCGGAAGAAGGGCGTCATTTAATTGACGACGATGTGGGTGGCGTTATTTCAATATTCAACGACTGTACGCGCAGGCGTTATTTCCTGGTGTTTCTTGATTTTACAAAATTCCATTCAAAAATAAATGAAAGTAATTGACGTCAGCTTTTAAGGCGTTTATTAATTAACGCCATTCAAGAAGGCGTCATTTACTATTTTTAAATATGGAAAGTCATTTATTTCTAAGAATTGATCCAGGAATCAGCAACTGCGTGCGCGGTTGTCATTTTCAAATAGCAACCGCCCTGAGGTCGTCATTTCAACTTCCGTATCCCTTTCGTCTGCTACCTTCCCGTGAAGCGTCCTTCTTCATTTTAACACCATATTCGATTGGGGAAGGGAGATCATTGCTGGAGGATTGCTATCCTTGTTTTAATCCTATTAGAATAAGCATTTTTGGCCTTATAAATACCCACGGTTTTCCTACGTGCGTGAGAGAACATACGAATACAACACACAGACGAGTAGAGAGAGAGGAGAGCTTTCTTTTCTGCTAACAATATTTTGCAGGTCCTACCTACGGCGGGATCTTCCTCCAAGCGATTTTCATCACCTTTGATGCTGCCGAAGCCTTTCTTCTCATCCCTCCTTTACTGTTGCAAACAGCAGAAGGATTCTTTCCCTTCTTTTTCTTTTGTTTTTCGTATAGCTCATCTCAAACTCACGGTTCTAGCTATCCGGCTAGCTTTCAAGCATACATATATCATTGCATTTAGTTCTTCTTCTACATATTATATTATTTGTTGTATCCATAGCATACATATTCCCCACCCTTTTCACTCCTCTAAGGGGTTTAAACAAACACACAAGGTGTGTTCATGCCTATGTTGCATAGTTCTATTTTTTTAGAGCATTGATACTACACTTTGGCTAATCCATATTTATTTATTTTTGTATATCTTGCAAGAGTAATCAATATAAAAACCCCCTTCATCGGCCGGCCAGTTGAAGGAGGAAGGAAGGACTCACACTCTCACTCGCTTCCTCACAAGGTACATGCGATCATCCTTTTAACTTTTGAGGTAACCCCTCTGGCAATCACCCTCATTAGAGCATCACATGCTCCTTTTATTCTTTTCTTTAAGTCCACATCATGCATGCTTAACTTTATCCATCCTTTTTTCCCTCTTAATATCCCCTTTTACAGAAATTTTAAATCTCCTTTCTTTTTAAAGGTCTATGTGACACGTTCACAAATTGGCGATCACGGTGGGACTCTTGATGTTTTTATTTTGATTACCCCCCATCGGCACCCACGTGTGCCCCTCTCTTTGGCACCCTCGCATGCCCCTCCCGTTGGCACCCTCGCGTGCCCCTCCTTTGGCACCCACGCGTGCCCCTCCTTAGTGCTCCACGTAGCACACTCCCCTTGTGCACCACATGCACATCTCCCACTGGATTAGCCAATTTTTGAATTATCCATAATATTTTTAAGAAAAAAATTTGATTTCTGTTAGTTTTCATCATTTTTTGTTCTCTGGAACTGATTAGCGACTGCCCTGCAGCCGCTATTTTATCATTCAGCGACCGCTCATAGAGGCGATGTTTCCATTTATTTTCTAATATTTTCATCATTTTTATAATCAACGCCCCTCCACAGAGGCGTTATTCCTGCATTCAACGCCTCACACCAAGGCGTCATTTCTCAGTTACTGTTGTTTCTTCTTACACCCCGGTCACTGTTCACTGATATCTGACGCCCCTCCAGAGAGGCGTTATTTGCATATTCAGCACCTCACACCAAGGCGCTATTTTACTTTCATGTTCACTATTTGCCACTGTTTACAGTGATTAGCGACTGATACCTAGTCGCTATTTATTGAGACCGCGACTTCTGTCAAGTCGTCATTTTGTTCTGTTTTCACAGAACCTTGGTTGTTGCTGTTACCTTCACATGTTGGCTTCATTTACTCATTTTTTGATTATTACTGCTTGATCTACCCGCATTAGCTTGCATTCTAGGGCATTTGGTTGAGAGACCTCCTCTCTCTACACTTCTAGGAGTCCACACCCTTTTCTTGGAATTGGAACGATCCTCCATTGAGCATTTTGTCTCTTTGGATTGGAAATTCCTTTTCCAAGGCCTCCGTAAGTCCCCGCACTCGTGGATTCCCTCACGGACGTCGGGCCGGTTGTACCACTTGAAGTACCCGAAGTTTAGTTAACCCCTACGTTGGTAAGAAGAGAGAAAGAACTTAGTTGACCCGGAGATTACATCTAAACTTGCAACTAAGACCCACATTGAAAAGTGAGAATTGATCACGCATTTAAAAAATCCACTTTAATCTCAAAAGAGAAACTTAAAACTTTGGGTTCATTACAACTTGAGTGAAAAATTTGTTTGATTGAGTGATTATCTCTTACTTATATTTGTTGGTTTGAAATATTTTCCTCTCCTTAAAAATGCAACTTCGTTCAGGTAAAATCAATAACATGGCCAGCTATGGATATTCCTATGATGGTTATGAGGAGGGTCAATTTGACCCATCCTATGAGGTCCCCCCTCAAGATTCCACTCATTCTGAGGGAAATTATGCTCTCTCTCATGCTTACTATTCCCAAGTTCATGTGGTTAATATCACTTCTCAAGAGGTTGAGCCTTCCTCCCAAGCTCAAACTACCACACAAAACACATCTGGGGACGCTGCCCCATCTTTTAATCTTAATGATTTGATCCATGCTTTGTTTCAATTGGATGATTCCCAACGTCAGGCGGTCCAGGCTGCTCTAAAAGAGAAATCTGTCCCTTCATCTTCAAACCCCCCTCAGGCCGCGGGTGGCCATCCATCTCTTAATGACCAGGCGGTCTCACAGAAAATTCCTTCACGTCCACCAACTCCTATCATGGCTACGCCAGCTCAACCGGCAAGCCACTCAGTGGTTAGGCCCCAATATCCTCCACCTCCCCAAATTTTAAGGAGGCCTATGCCAAATACACTCTCTTCCAATCCGGCCCCGGTCGAGTCCGATACAAACACCATACTCCTCCAGAAGATAGCTAGTATGGAGGAGCACCTTAAGAAAGTCACTGCACCGAAGAATGCTCCGGAGATTGCTCTCCCCACTTTGCCGATTTTCCATTTGCCTCCTTCCGAGATGCCGAATTTCCAGCGCTACAATAGAACGGGTAGCCCGTTTATTCATTTGAAAGATTTTATGTACGAGACTTCATTCTAGCAGGACAACAAGATCTCTTTGGCCTATTTATTTAGAAGGTCTCTAGATGGCCCGGCACTTGAATGGTTCTATTCTTTGGAGCTGGCCAAAGCTGGTGATTTTGACATTGTTCAGTGGAAATTTTTACAGAAATATAAGGACCGTGTGGGTCCGTCTTTGTCAGTCACAGATCTGGTTGCTGAGAAGATGAAGCCCGAGGAGGACTTCATTCTGTTTGCCGATAGGTGGATGGATATGACCAAGAAATTGAAAGACACTTTTAGAAACAGAACATGTTAAGATGATTACATCAAATTCTACTCCATAGTTCTGTCATATTCTAGCCATTAATATGCTAAGCACTATGGAAGAGCTCTATGAGAGAGCTAGGTACATATAGACCCAAATGAAAGACTCACCCATTATGGGTATGTTTGAATAGAAACCAAGACTGGTCAGGAAGACCACCAATGTTAACAAGAGTGGTGGCACAATCGAGGGCACCGTAACTAATGAGCAGGTGGGCGTGGTTGGCAACCTCGCACCTTTTCACCACCCTAACCCAAGACCTCCACAACCTCCACAACAACTCCCCTTCTTTAACCCCGCTCCCCAAGCAAACATCCCCCCTCGACCCTTCCATCCTCCCCCACAAAATCAGGCAGTCCATCCAAACCCACCAGTTCCTCAACAATACCATCAAGTGCCACCACCCACCAATTATGGTCCCCAGCAGCCAAGAAGACCACTAGGCCCCAAAAGGGACCAATACCCTCCATTACCTGAGAGCCTTCCGATATCTTTAATGCACTCATGGCCGCCAACCTGCTCACCTTGCCAAAGGAAAGAACGGCCTGGCCCGCTAATGTGGACACCTCTCGATATTGTGTTTTCCATCGATAGCTTGGTCATAATATAGATCAGTGCTTCCATTTTAAAGATTATATCTATGACTTGAATGATCATGGTGGTATTAATTGGGATGAGATGAGGCAGTTCAGTGTAGCCTTGAAGGCAAGAAGACCTCCTTGACAGCAACAGGCTCAGCAGCCACCTCAGTAGCAAGTTCAACCTCCACCTCAATAGCAGCAAGCTCCCGCACCTCAACCGGACATGGGGATTGTCCATAATTCGTTGCCGGAGCACCCTCCGAATCAGCAAGTAAACCCTGTTACCTCCTTCTATGAAGTGGAAAGAGGACAAGGGTGGCATGAAGAGAACACCTATGTCGGGACTTTAAATCAAACTCCAACCCAACCACCCCGTCTCTTAAGAACACCTCACCCTCCAACGCCTTCTCCCCAACCATCTCGTCCCCTTTTACGCACCACTAACCAAATTTCCTCCACCACCACTAATCCCTTACCAACTAGGCCACTCCTTATTTGACCTTTACCATCTTCCACACCACAACTGTTGTGACTCCTCTGTGTTGATGATGTTGACATTTGCTTCATTTCTTTGGCAACACCTTATCTTGATTGATTGTTTGTTTTGATTGATTGGCAACAGTTCCTATTTTGATGAAATTGCTTTTATCAGGTTGTCTGTGTACCTAATGCAGTCAGAGTCTATATTGTGTTCTGCACACACTCACAAGTCTTCACAGTGCTTTGCAGCATGAAACGCATTACATGGGCATACATTGCAGCGTCAACGCATCTATACATTGGCATATATTGCAGCGTCAACGCATTACATTGGCATACATTGCAGCGTCAATGCATTGCATCATCTTTACATGTGTGTACATTATCCACCTTAGTTAAAGTCCATTCATTGGACTGTGCATAGTCTATACATTGCCCGTCGTTGCAAAGTCCATACATCCACAGTGCATTGCATAGTCTATACACTGCACGTTTAAGTTCAAAGTATATACATTGCTGCATTACCTGCTAGAGTGAAGTCTATACAGCGAGCAGGCTGAGCAAGTTCATACATTGGTCGGTGGAAGCAAGTCTATACATTCGACTGCATCCAGCAAGTCTGTACACTGAGGACGCATGTTAGTTTTCAATGTCTATACATTGCTCATTCGTTCATTCAGCATTGTCAAGTGTGTACATTGCACCACGTTTCATCAAGTCTACACATTGGCACTGTAGCATGCAGTCATGAAGTCCATACATTGGTCTTCATATCCAAAGTCTGTACAGCCATTCCTTGAGATCAAGTATATACATCAGACAGTGTGTAGGCGAAGTCTATACATCTGTCCGTACAGTGTCTTGGCCACTGTCTCACGACCACCAAGTCTATACATTGGTCGGTGGCAAGTCTGTCTTGGACTCTTGATCAAGTTTGTACATCGTGGCTTTTGTGCTCCAAGTCTACACATCATGGCAAGTCCGAAGTCTACACATTTGAAGTATATTTCATTCATGCATCAATGCGTCGACCCCCTGATTAGATGAGTCGACGCCCCTTTAGACTTATAAGTCTATACACTGTGTTCATGCTTTGTTCTCATCCAAGTCTACACATTGCTGTTCTTCACAGCAAGTCTATACATTGCTCAGTCGTTCATTCAGCACTATTAAGTCTATACATCCACTGTTGAACTTCAAAGTCCACACATCGCCTCATTTCTTCAGAGTCTATTCATCCATAGTGGAACCTTAAGTCTATACATTGGACGAGTCTGCATCGTGCCTCAGTCATGAAGTCTATACATCGTCTGTCTTCATTGAAGTCTCACGAAGTCTGTACATTGGCCTTCATGCCTCAAGTATATACAATGCCTTTTTGTTCAAACAAGTCCATACATTGAGCAAGTATACACATTGTGTTTGTCTTGTAAAGTCCATACATTGATGTCTGTACGTCGGCTATAAACCGAAGTCTATACACTGCAATATATATACTTACAGTTGATGATCCGATACTCTGTCTGACAGGGATTCTCTACAGGGATTGCTGACATGGCTCGTGATCCCAGGAGGACGAGGTGATCAGATGATGACACGTGGATAAAGTTACCTCGGATCTAGCGAATTCCTTGGGCAGGAAAACGTGGAAACCACGCGCCCTTATCCACCTGCTGCCAGTATATATTGAAGCCTTGGTGTTCAGATGGAGGCTGATCGAAAAACTGAAGAGAGTAAAGTCTATACAGCCAGTCTGAAAGCAGCAGAGTGCCATCGATCCACTGTGAGAAGAGAAACAGAGAAGAATAAAAAGAGAGAAGAGAAGATCAAGAGAGATGAGTTGAGAGAGCTTGATCGAGAGAGTGAGATTGTGAGAGTTTTTGTTTGAGAGGTTGTATCTCAGTCTCTTGGTTCAGAAACCAGAGCTGAGCATTTGCTCATTCGAGCTACATTCCCATTTGGGTTTTCATTTTCGTTTTGCTTATGTCTTTCATTTCTGAATTCCTGTTTCTTCAAGCTGTGAGTCAGCGGATTTGCAGTGGAAGTCTCCACTGGACGGGTTAAGCTGTATTTCCCCAGCAGTTGCAGAGGATCTGTTCCTCTAGTCGGCAAGCTGTAGTGCCCAGCGAAGCTGTGTATCAGCGGTTGTTGGCCAAGCTATAGTGCCCAGCAGACGTAAGCTGTACTGCGCAGCAGTAAGCCATACTCGGTTGAGTGTGGGGCGGACGTAGGTCCTTGACCGAACCACCTAAAAATCGTGGGTGTCTTGTGTTTGTGTGATTGTCTATGAATTGTGTGCGACTGGTTGTCTTGTTTACTTTAAGAGCTTGATTCGCTTATGTTGAAATCTAGTATCAGGGTTAGTGATTTAGCAGATTTACCTATATTCCACATTTGAACCTTACATTGGTTTTTAAATAGGTATTAGATCTATTCACCCCCCCTCTAGATCCACATTTCGTGGAGATAGACTACGTCCATCTAACTCAACAATTGGTATCAGAGCTACACTCTTCTACAGGGACTCATCGCCCGAAGAGGATAGGCAGAGATGGATGCTCGAGGGATGATAGCTGAAGGTCACTCAACAACGAAGCCCCCATTCTTCAATGGATCTAACTACGCATATTGGAAGAATCGTATGCAAGTGTTTCTGAGGGCTAAGGATTACGAGATCTGGAAAGTTGTCAGCAAGGGACCTTATGAGCTGTCCCCGAATGAAGATGTCTGGACCAAGGAGGAGATCAGAAGGTCCACGCTGAATTGGAGTGCCGTAAACGCCATCCAGTGCTCTCTGCACCCTACCGAATTCTCCCGCGTGTCAGCCTTCAAATCAGCCAAGGAGATGTGGGATGCATTGGAAGTCATTCATGAGGGTACATCTCAAGTAAGAGAGCAGAAGGCCAATCTTCTTGTATCCGAATACGAAGCTTTCAAGATGAAGCAGAACGAGACCATCAGCGAAATGTATGCTCGGTTGACTGTCATTACCAATGGTCTTAGAGGTCTAGGGAAACCTCAGACAGAATATGATGTGGTGAGGAAGATTCTGCGGTCCTTGACTCATGCTTGGCACACAAAAGCTACAGTGATGGAGGAGTCAAGGGATTTGCGTAATACAAGAGCTGATGAGCTGATTGGCTCGCTAATGGCATATGAGATTAATATGCCAAGAACAAAAGAAGCTGAGAGGAAGAAGAAGCCGATAGCACTGAAGGATGGTTCAAGCAATTCCAACAAATCCAGCTCCAGCAGTTCTTCATCATCAGAGGAGAGCCCGAATGAAGAAGATATGACTCGTTCTGAGATGGCCATGATGACCAGAGAGTTCAGGCGATTTCTCAGAAAAGGAGCAGGACGATTCGGCCAAAAGAAATACAGTGGCAGCCGAAAGGATAAAAGGTATAAATCTAAACCTGCTAAGAAAACTGAACCTAACGTCTGTTACCAATGCAGGAAACCGGGCCATCTGAAAGCTGACTGTCCAGACAATCAGAAATACAAGGACAAGTCAAAGAAGAAAAACAAGAAAGGGAGAGCTATGATTAGCACCTGGAGTGATGAAGATGAAGGCTCCTTCAGTAGCAGTTCAGTTAGTGAAGCCGAATCTGAGAAGCCCATTTGTCTCATGGCAACAGCAACAAGCTCAGAAGATAGAGAAGAGGAATCAGATGAGGTAATCACTAGATTCGATGATTTTACTATCAATGATTGGATAGATGCTTATCATGACATAGCCGATAAGGCAGATGATATCAGAAAAGAGAATAGGCATCTTAGAAGAAAAATTAACTCCATGCAAAATGATACAACTCTGACTGATAAGATTGCATGCTTAGATTCTGAGAATAAAGAATTGAAACTCGCATGTTCTGAATTAGACAAAATCAAAAATGAGTTAAAAGCTACTAGGGAAGAGAATGTGAGGCTTGAAAAAGAAATTGATGAATGGAAGCTGAAAATTCAGAAATGTGAGAGTGAAGTAAAAATTGCTTCTGAAAAATATGAAGCTGTCCTCAATGTAAATAATGAACTAAAAAAGTCTATTGATGAAATTCAGAAAGACAATGAGGATAAGCTGAAAACCATTGAGAAAATGACCCAAGGAACAGATAATCTAAATGCTTTGTTAGGGTCAAAAGTTAATTTCAGAAAAGAGGGCCTATGATTTAATTCAAGTGCAACTAAACCTTTTGAATGAAAACTATTTCATTTGTTGCACAAAAAGAAAAAGGACCTCTAATTACCATGAATTCAAACATTTCTGTGAATAAAGCTGCTAATCTGAAAAAGATCAGTGCTGAGGAGAAGGGTAAACAAAAAGTCAGTGAGCCTAGTAGAGCTAGCACATCCAAGCAAAATCCTAGGGCTCAGACTTAGTTTAGGGGTCAACCTACACAGTCTCATAAACCCCTGGTTAAAGTCACTAAGTCTCCACCATCATCACCACCTCTGAAGAAGACCCAAAACAAACCTATGAATAGGACAGCAGGGTCCAAGGTGCAGGGGAGACAGAATGCTGCTAGGAGTCAACCCAAACATTTTTACCAACCCAGAGTTCAGACCTATCACAATGCACAGTCAACCTACTTCAACAGGTCAGATTGGACTACAACTCCGGGGAGGCATACAGGTCTTGCATATCAAGCTGCATAATATCAAAGACCTTACACTAGCAATTGGGTTAATGGGTATGGCAACTGGACACCTAGGATCCAACAATTCTTTAGCCAACCCAGGAACTACTATGGCCAAAACTTTGTGAACACACCCTGGCCAAGGCACTGGCACAGAAGTAACAACACTGTCAATAATCATGCTGCTGCCAATAAGAAGAGGAACAACAACAGAAGAAAATCTGTAGGATCCACTGAACAAAATTCATTTAAACAAATGTGGATTCTGAAAAGCCTGCTTTCTTGCTTTGCTTCTATTTCATCTGTTATGGAGCCCAATCAGTCTTGGGTTCCAAACCTCTTTACCAAATTGTGTATGTAGGTATGCCTGGCAGCCAAGAACAACTTGTGGTACTTGGATAGCGGCTGCTCCAGGCATATGACAGGAGATAAGGTCAAGTTCTGCATGCTGACTGAGAAACTAGGAGGCCTTGTCACCTTTGGAAGCAACACAAAGGGTAGGATTATTGGATCAAGTAAAATAGGTAAGTGCTCTACCTGCTACATTGATGATGTTATGCTGGTTGAAGGGTTAGCTTATAATCTACTTAGCATCAGCCAGTTGTGTGATAAAGGATACAATATTTTATTTGATTCTCAATGCTACAAGGTTTTTGAACCTGATTCTGAAAGTGTCAAATTTTCTGGAAAAAGAATAAATAATACATACATGATAGATTTAGATGACATTCAACATACTAACCTTTGCCTTACTGCCAGTAGAGATGACTTCGCATTTTTATGGCATCGTAGGTTAGGTCATGCTACTTACACTGTTTTGCACAAACTAAATAAGCATGGCATGGTTAGAGGACTTCCTGAAGTTTCCTTCAAGAAAGAAAATAAAATCTGTGATGCATGCACTCAATCAAAGATAACTAGAAAGTCATTTAAGTCTAGAACTGAAAATATGTCTTCCAAACCCTATGAGCTGATACACATGGACCTTTTTGGGCCAACCAGATATGTCAGCTTATCAGGGAGGAGGTATGGGTTTGTCATGGTAGATGACTTTTCTAGGTATACTTGGGTTTACTTCTTATCTAATAAGAGTGATGCTTTCTCAGAATTTCAGGAGTTCTATGTTAAAATAAATCAAAAAATTGAAAACATTTTGACTAATCATGGAGGTGAGTTTGAAAACTCACAGTTTGATGAATTCTGCAGGTCAAATGGAATCAACCATAGGTACTCCTCACCAAGGACACCTGAGCAGAATGGAGTTGTGGAGAGAAGGAACAGAACCCTAGTGGAGATGGGTCGTACACTCCTTGTTGAAGGTGGTCTACCAAGGAAATTTTGGGCTGAAGCAGTGAACACTGCCTGTTATGTAATTAACAGAGCCATGGTAAGACCTTCTACCCAACAAACACCATATGAGATCTTAAAGGGTAAGAAACCTTCTATTGCTCATTTCAAGGTTTTTGGATGTAAATATTTTATTCATATAAATGATAAAAGAGACCTTGATAAATTTGAACCTAAAGGTGAACCAGGAATCTTTCTTGGTTATTCTGAAAACACCCGAGCATATAGAGTGTACAATCTGAACTCTAAAACTGTTGAAGAATCTCCACACATAGTTTTTGATGAATCCTTGGTAAATTCTAATGTTGGTCAATGCAAGAATGAAGACAATGGTGAAATTTTGAAGGAAGGAGATCCTGCAGACAAATCCGAGGATGAAGGAGGACATGAAGAGCTTAATGAAGAAGAGCCTACAGTTCAGGGGGAGGTAAATCAAACACATGACAATTCAATTGTTAACATTAGTTATCTTAAAGATCATCCTGTAGATAATGTAATTGGAAATCTGCATGACCCCCCGAGGACTAGAGGACACTTGAGAATTCAACATGAACTGAATGCTTATGCTTTTGTATCAAACACAGAACCCAAGTCCATTGACTGTGCTCTCCAAGATGTGCATTGGATAAATGCTATGCATGAGGAGCTCAATCAATTTGATAGGAATAAGGTGTGGCATTTGGTTCCACCTCCTGATCATGAAACAGTCATAGGGACTAAATGGGTGTTTAGAAATAAAACTGATGAATCAGGGAATGTTATTAAAAATAAAGCCAGACTTGTAGCTCAGGGGTACAATCAGGAATTTGGAATAGACTTTGAAGAGTCTTTTGCCCCTGTAGCTAGGTTAGAAGCAATCAGAATCTTATTAGCTTATGCATGTTCCCTAGGAATAAATCTTCAACAGATGGATGTGAAATCTGCTTTTCTGAATGGGGAAATTAATGAGGATGTCTATGTGAGACAGCCTCCTGGGTTTGAATGTTTAGACTTCCCTAATCATGTTTACAAACTCAATAAAGCTCTCTATGGTTTAAAGCAAGCTCCTAGAGCTTGGTATGACAGGTTGAGCAAATTCCTCACCGACAAGAATTTCACAAGAGGTATAGTTGATCAAACATTATTTACCAAGGTGAGTCATCCAGATATTCTTATTATTCAGATTTATGTGGATGACATTGTGTTTGAGTCAACTAACCCCAAATTGTGTGAGGAATTCTCTCAAATTATGACTGATGAGTTTGAAATGAGCTCAATGGGTGAGCTCAAATTGTTTCTTGGACTGCAGGTTACACAATCAAAGGATGGTAACTTTATCTCACAGTCCAAGTACATAAAGAATCTATTAAAGAAGTACAAAATGGACAACCTCAAGGAAATAGCTGCTCCAATGGGTACCTCAACAAATTTAGATGAAGATCCTAAAGGTAAACCAGTGGACCAAAAGCTATATAGAGGTATGATCGGATCCCTTCTTTATCTTACAGCATCTAGGCCTGATATTCAATTTGCAGTGTGTTTATGCTCTAGATTTCAGGCTAGTCCTAAAGAAACCCATTTTAAAGCTGTGAAAAGGATTTTTAGGTATTTAATAGGCACCCAAGAGCTAGGTCTTTGGTATCCTGCTAAGTGTGAGTTAGAGCTTCTAGCATACACTGATGCAGACTATGCTAGGTGTCGAGTAGATAGAAAAAGTATTAGTGGCTATTGTCAATTCCTTGGTGGCTGTCTAGTGTCTTGGGCATCTAAGAAGCAACACACTGTGGCATTATCTACAGCTGAAGCTGAGTATGTTGCAGCATGTAATTATGCTACCCAAGTAATTTGGATTAAGCACCAACTGACTGATTATCAGATAAATTTGGGATGTATTCCACTTTTATGTGATAATACTAGTGCTATATGCCTTGCTAAAAATCATGTTCATCATTCTAGGACTAAGCACATAGAGATAAAACATCATTTTCTTAGAGATGCTGTAAATAAAAAGGAGATTGAAATGAATTTCATAGAAACTGAAAACTAAATTGCTGATATTTTTACTAAGCCTCTTGGGAATGAAAGATTCAAATTTCTTAGAAGAGAACTTGGCTTATGTAAATTTCAGCATGATGAATGATATGTTCAGCTGCTTTGAATGAAATTTCTGATTTGGACTTGCATCTGATAGCTTGAATAAACCTGTGGATGTTGAATGTGGCATCACACTCATGATCATCATTGCATATCATTTAGTCATGATTGTGTCTAAGCTTTATCTCATTCAATTCTTGCCATTCATTTGTAAAATTGCATGCATATAGACAGGGGGAGTTTCTGCTAGAAATTCAGAGTGTCTTCAACTTTCTTGAATTCAGTCATCCTTTAATTCTGAATGTCGATTCTGACATTATGGCAATCTGTTAGTCAATTCTGATTTCTAAGCAATAGAAAATGGACTTCTTCAGTTGTAAGAATTTGAATTGCTTAAGGACTGACCTAATGGTTTAAATTTTATAACTTTTGGAGTTTAAAAACTGCAATCAGTATAGGAGTAAGCTAAAAATTGATAAAACTCTCAACCCTTATCTTATTTCATGTCAGACAAAGCTAATCATATCTGAAATCATGTTAGAGAAGCTAAGTATGTGTATTGTTCTTAAACAAGTCATTCTGAAACATATAAAGGAGTAAAGGACAGCTAAGAAAGATATTGAAAAATATTGAAAATCATTGTAGAATAAAATTGACAGAGCAATGACTAGTAAATCACTGAGAAACTGAGTGATCCATCAAAGAAGTGGACAACACTTATGTCATGAAGTGTATTAGCTATCTCTGTATAAAATGATCAAAACAGTAGGGTGATTTCATTGAGTACCTGGGGGTAACTGGCGTCTGATAAACGTGTACCCTCACACAAAAAGGTGTAAATCACTTTTATTGAGTTTGATCATGGCAGAATGGTCCATCATGTTGAGTATCTAGGGGTATTGGCGTCTGATAAACGTATACCCTTATGCAAAAAGACAATGGCACCTGAATGCCCTTAATGACCTTGTATTGAAAATGCTGCTCCATCGAAAGAAATTTCATGACTGTCAATTTGTTTTGTTTCAATACATGACTTGGTATCTCTCAATCATTTTTTGACTATGAAAGTAAGATATTTTGAAACTGACTCTCTCGTGCAAATGTAATTCTGGTTTACTGTTTTATCATGCACAGCGAACTTATCTATTGATTGTAGTGCATGAACTCAACATTTTATAGTCTTTAAACCAGTACTGTATCTGAAAGTCGTCCCTAAATTCATATACCTGAAGACTTTGTGCTTTAGAATGCTTATTCATGAACTCCTTGTTCAGAATGCCAGTCAGCTAACTTCTTGCTCTTTCCCTTGCATTCCCTTTCCCTCCTCTTTGTTGATGGCAAAGGGGGAGAATATTGTCTAGGGGGAGTGTACGCATCATGCTATGGCAAAAGGGGGAGATTTTGTTAGCAGGGAGTTGCTTGCATTGTGTAGCATGCATTCATAGCATCTGCATGTCAATCTGAATAACAAATCATATTTTTCATCAAAATACATAAAAATACATCTGTTTGACAGGATGTTGCTATTCTATTTAATAAGGGCTTGCCATCATCAAAAAGGGGGAGATTGTTGTGACTCCTCTATGTTGATGATGTTGACATTTACTTCATTTCTTTGGCAACACCTTATCTTGATTGATTGTTTGTTTTGATTGATTGGCAACAGTTCCTATTTTGATGAAATTGCTTTTATCAGGTTGTCTGTGTACCTAATGCAGTCAGAGTCTATACTGTGTTCTGCACACACTCACAAGTCTTCACAGTGCTTTGCAGCATGAAACGTATTACATGGGCATACATTGTAGCGTCAACGCATCTATACAATGGCATACATTGCAGCGTCAACGCATTTGCATTACATGGGCATACATTGCAGCGTCAACGCAACTATACATTGACATACATTGCAGCGTCAACGCATTACATTGGCATACATTGCAGCGTCAACGCATTGCATCATCTTTACATGTGTGTACATTATCCACCTTAGTTAAAGTCTATTCATTGGACTGTGCATAGTCTATACATTGCCCGTCGTTGCAAAGTCCATACATCCATAGTGCATTGCATAGTCTATACACTGCACGTTTAAGTTCAAAGTATATACATTGCTGCATTACCTGCTAGAGTGAAATCTATACAGCGAGCAGACTGAGCAAGTTCATACATTGGTCGGTGGAAGCAAGTCTATACATTCGACTGCATCCAGCAAGTCTGTACACTGAGGACGCATGTTAGTTTTCAATGTCTATACATTGCTCATTCGTTCATTCAGCATTGTCAAGTGTGTACATTGCACCACGTTTCATCAAGTCTACACATTGGCACTGTAGCATGCAGTCATGAAGTCCATACATTGGTCTTCATATCCAAAGTCTGTACAGCCATTCCTTGAGATCAAGTATATACATCGGACAGTGCGTAGGCGAAGTCTATACATCCATCCGTACAGTGTCTTGGCCACCGTCTCACGACCACCAAGTCTATACATTGGTCGGTGGTAAGTCTATCTTGGACTCTTGATCAAGTCTGTACATCGTGGCTTTTGTGCTCCAAGTCTACACATCATGGCAAGTCCGAAGTCTACACATTGGAAGTATATTTCATTCATGCATCAATGCGTCGACCCCCTGATTAGATGAGTCGACGCCCCTTTAGACTTCTAAGTCTATACACTGTGTTCATGCTTTGTTCTCATCCAAGTCTACACATTGCTGTTCTTCACAGCAAGTCTATACATTGCTCAGTCGTTCATTCAGCACTGTTAAGTCTATACATCCACTGTTGAACTTCAAAGTCCACACATCACCTCATTTCTTCAGAGTCTATTCATCCACAGTGGAACCTTAAGTCTATACATTAGACGAGTCTGCATCGTGCCTCAGTCATGAAGTCTATACATCGTCTGTCTTCATTGAAGTCTCACAAAGTCTGTACATTGGCCTTCATGCCTCAAGTATATACAATGCCTTTTTGTTCAAACAAGTCCATACACTGAGCAAGTATACACATTGTGTTTGTCTTGTAAAGTCCATACATTGATGTCTGTACGTCGGCTATAATCCGAAGTCTATACACTACAATATATATATACTTACAGTTGATGATCCGATACTCTGTCTGACAGGGATTCTCTACAGGGATTGCTGACATGGATCGTGATCCCAGGAGGACGAGGTGATCAGATGATGACACGTGGATAAAGTTACCTCGGATCTGGCGAATTCCTTGGGCGGGAAAACGTGGAAACCACGCGCCCTTATCCACCTGCTGCCAGTATATATTGAAGCCTTGGTGTTCAGATGGAGGCTGATCGAAAAACTGAAGAGAGTAAAGTCTATACAGCCAGTCTGAAAGCAGCAGAGTGCCATCGATCCACTGTGAGAAGAGAAACAGAGAAGAAGAAAAAGAGAGAAGAGAAGATCAAGAGAGATGAGTTGAGAGAGCTTGATCGAGAGAGTGAGATTGTGAGAGTTTTTGTTTGAGAGGTTGTATCTCAGTCTCTTGGTTCAGAAACCAGAGCTGAGCATTTGCTCATTCGAGCTACATTCCCATTTGGGTTTTCATTTTCGTTTTACTTCTGTCTTTCATTTCCGAATTCCTGTTTCTTCAAGCTGTGAGTCAGCGGATTTGCAGTGGAAGTCTCCACTGGACGGGTTAAGCTGTATTTCCCCAGCAGTTGCAGAGGATCTGTTCCTCTGGTCGGCAAGCTGTAGTGCCCAGCGAAGCTGTGTATCAGCGGTTGTTGGCCAAGCTGTAGTGCCCAGCAGACGCAAGCTATACTACGCAGCAGTAAGCCATACTCGGTTGAGTGTGAGGTGGACGTAGGTCCTTACCGAACCACCTAAAAATCGTGGGTGTCTTGTGTTTGTGTGATTGTCTATGAATTGTGTGCGACTGGTTGTCTTGTTTACTTTAAGAGCTTGATTCGCTTATGTTGAAATCTAGTATCAGGGTTAGTGATTTAGCAGATTTGCCTATATTCCGCATTTGAACCTTACATTGGTTTTTAAATAGGTATTAGATCTATTCACCCCCCTCTAGATCCACATTTCGTGGAGATAGACTGCGTCCATCTAACTCAACAACAATAAACTCCCCCTCCCGTCACCAATTCCTCTCTCTTGCCATCTAGGTCACTCCTTATTCACCCCTCGCCAACACCTAATCCCTCCGCTACCACCAACTAGGCCACTCCTTATTCGGCCTACGCCTCCCTCAGCCGTCCAGGCACCTTGTATTACTCCCGTTACCACTATCCCTCAACTAGAAAGACCCCTCATAAGGGTTCCTCCTTTGGTCACCCCTCCAGCATCCACTAACTCAAACATCCCATCTTCCTCTTCTATCAATTCTCAGCCACAACACAACCCGACAGAGGTGCGATCATCGCAAACCATGGTGCTCCGCAGTGGACGGATGTTCCATCGTGTATTTCCACAAAGGGAGCCAGAGCCCGCACAGGGGCAAGAGGAATAAGAGCAAGAATAGGAATCCATATCGGGCACACAATATGACTTGCTAAAGCACCTAGATAAGACCCCGACAAGGATTTCCATTTTAGAGCTAATAAAGAGATCCACCGTTCACCAGCAAGCTTTGAAAGAGTATTTACAAAAGGTGATGGTTAATGAGGACATTCCAGCTGAACAGATTACGTCAGTTTTGACACCGGCATGTGGTCAGCCAGCTATTATTTTCCATGAGCATGAGTTAGCTTCGAAGCCAGCCAGGAAATATGCCTTATGCATCACAGTTGACATTAACAAGGTGGCAGTTAAACAATGTTTAGTTGATACTGGAGCATCCATTAATGTGTTTCCGCAGCACTTTGAAGATTTGTGGCATCCCGGACAGTCAGATTCGGCCATCTACTATTACAGTGACTGCCTATGATAACACCAAGAAGCCGCCTTTGGGCGTGATTACTTTAAAAGTTGGGCTAGGTCCAATCTCGATCACAGCAGACTTCCACATTCTGGACATGGATCCAACCTTCAATGGCATTTTGGGCCGCCCTTACATTCAAGAGCTTGATGCTGTGCCCTCCACTAATCACCAATGCATAAAGTTTCATCATAAAGGACGCATCATCAAAGTTACAAGCATGCCTATTCTGCCATCAGAAGATATACACTCAGCAACATCAGTACCTTCCGTATGGCCAGCCAATAGGCCTTTGCTCTCAGTGTTAGATGTTGCCGACCCGCGGTAGGATTTGTTAAGGCCTCCTGTCACAACACCTGCATCGGCTCTGATGTCTCCCCTACCCTCCAAGGGGAAGAAAAAGAAGAATATGATGAATACCCCAGGGTGGAATATTTTAATGAAAATGGGGTACAAAACTGGAAAAGGCTTAGGTGCTAACCTCCAGGGCAGAGTGAAGCCCATTAAAAATTACAAGCTCATTCCCCGAGGTGGCTTAGGATACAAAGGGCTAGGCAAGGAACATGGTAAATATGAAGGAGAGCCGTGGGCTGTTATGACTTCCACTCTCAAGATAGATAGATAGCCCCTTACATGGACCCTGCAAACACACTTTGTAAAAGGGGCCACTCAATATGATGAGTAGACCACATTGGTTACTTCCATGTTAGATCATCAAGATGTACATGCACGACAGTTTGCTCGCCATATAGCTCAGTTGGTCACATACAAAGCTCTGGAGTCTTTGAGGCCGGACAAAAGAAGGAAAATGGATGACTCAGAATGTGACTGGTATAGATGGTTTGATATGAATGACATTGCCATTGCTCTAAGCCTTCTATTCATGCCGACTGATCCGGAATGGCCGCCGCTTATTCATGAGTTAATAGAAAAGTCGGCAGTGATTACAGATAAGAGGCAGCTCTAAAGCAACTATACAGATACTGGCGAGCCAGATGTGCCGTATGAAGAAGGCTTCACCGTGGATAGGCTGTGGGCTGGCCTTTTCTCTCTTAATTCCGTGCATCCATCACTTATCACTTTCTGGTGCTCCAAGATGTTGTTTGTATCTCGGGAGAGACCTTATATTTGTATCTCTCGGTGACATCTTCCACTGTCAGCTCGGTGCTGGTTCGAGATGACAAGGGAATTCAGAGGCCGATGTACTACATCAGTAAAGTGCTCCTAAACGCTAAAAAGAGGTACCCCGCAACCGAGAAGCTTGTGCTCGCGTTGTTAACCTCGACTAAAAGACTTCGGCTCTATTTCCAGGTGCACAGTATGGTGCGGACACCAGAGCAAGCGAGAAGCACGAACCGGCGAGCCGTCGGTACCGTACGCGGAGCACCACCCGGGCTACCTCGGCTTCCATCTGGCTCAGAGATAGTCTGGAGACTCCCCCTTGAGTCTCGATATTTATAGTATTTATTGGCACTTTATTTGTGTGTAATGTATTTTTATTTGCTTTACTTGGATTGTAATTTGGATTGTAAGAGGGGTTTATTTATAAAATATGACCACCTGGGTCCCGCGGGCCCCCCATCCCTTCTCCCATTGATCCACTTCATCTCTTGGGCCCATGTGGGGTCAGTCAAACCTCCATGGTGGGCTTCTAGAAGGGTTGGACCAAGGGGGGGGACAAAGGATTGCAAAATTCAAAAAAAAGGGCACCAAAGTCAAGGGGGCGCCCCATGATATTATAGTTTAATAGGATTTGAATTTTTATTTAATTTGGTCCAAATCACATGGGGGAATAAAATGTGGACTCCCACTTTTGCCCCTCCCCAAACCTAGATCTAGGGATAGTTGATGTCTTTTTTTTATTTCATATATATTGCTTGTATTTTCATTTTGAAGGGAATTAATGCATAAAAATTCTGATTTTTGTTGGAGCTCCAAACAAGGGCCGCCCCACTCTCTCTCTCCTCTCTTCTTCTTGCAGCTGGGAAGGCTGTGTTCTGAGATGGGAAGCCTCATCTATCTGGTGTGGAGTTCGTCGTTGCCGCCGCCGCCGCCGCCACTATCGAGCCGCCGTTGCACCGCCACCGCCACCATCGATATTCTGCCAATCGGGTGACAGCATGCCATTCTTAGATTTTTAGCTCTCAGCCACGAGTTCATCTGGAGCCCAAACTTTGAGGGTGAGTTCCAGGGGTCTTCACCACATTCCAGAAAATTTGGTTGGGGTTCTAGCTTCCATTTTGCAATTTTCTATTTTCGTTCTTCCTTTTCACCCAGATCTGCCAGCTTTCAGTCCAGATTCATAATAGCTCTGAATTTCCCCTCTTCGGACCTCTTCTTGATTTTTGATTAAGCCCCCAATTTTACTGGAGGTTCTGTTCAACATCCCCTCCATCCACGAATTTTAGTGGAATTTCTAAAGGCCTTCACCTATTTTCTAAAAATCACTTTCAGATCTCCACTCAGTTCTATCTGCCTTTGTCCAGATCCGACGACCCACCAGTATAAAATACCTTTCCCTATCCACACCTCCACCAAATCGGTCATAAAAATTATTGCCATTTTTATCTTTCTCCCCTCTACAAGTTTCATGAAGAGCTTGAGGTCTGAATCAGAGGTATACTCTGCGGTCAATGCCAACTCTCAGGAAACTTCAGTTCTGCCCGGCCAGATCTGAAACTGAGATCAGTCCGGTTCTAAAATCGCCCATCAGAAGCACGGCTCCGGTGAAGCCTTTTGAGTACCGGAGGGTCGAAGGATTTCAAGTCAGTGTTCCAACGGCACTGGTTTCGTGCCTATCTGACATCGGTGCTGATCGCAGTAGCCGATCTCGCTAGGTCGCGCGCCAGAAAACAGAGGTTGCAGATCCATGGACAGCACTTCCGACAAGTGGTGATCGGAGCCACCCGACCTCCGACCAGCGTTCCAGCCCTGCCGCCATCCCGGGAGGCGCGCCTCCAGGTGTCTCCATCGCAGCGGGACCCACCCCATCAGGTGCGGAGGGCTGAGAAGCACGTGGGTCCCACAAACCCGTAGATCATGCCATCCGGACAGCACTAAAACGCGGGTTTCGGCGCTGACGGACGACATCAAGATGTTGCCCGTCAACCCAATTCCCGCTACTCCCAGGCCCCACATGTGACCTATTACCTCCCGGCGTGGAGTGGGTCAAATCTTTGTACCGCAGTATATATGTTTAACCGGGAGTACATAATTGGCCGGGGTTGTCTTCCCCACGCCGGGAGCGTGGAGGTAACGATCTTGACTTCTTGGCATTTACTTGCTTAGCTAGTATATGGTCATGTGCCGCTGCTGAGTGCGATAGGAACCTAGCCCGTGAGTCCATGTCACCGCTGTGAGCAAGAGAGTGACCCGTCCCGTGGCTTGATCTGAGCACGGAAGTGAGACGCCCACCCTTGACTTTGCCGATTTCTCAACCGCGCGGATCCGCGTTTCCCCTCGCTTGGGACGACGAGTGAGCTTACGTTTCTGTTAGCGACGTATAGCCCATAGAAACTCTTAGTGTCAGGCCAAAGCGTCTCCATTGTTGTATGTTGCTGGTCGTGTCCGCATTTAGAGTCCGAGGTCTGCATCACTTAGAATCGGTTCCCGTGTCCGTCCCGCATCAGTTTGGTATCAGAGCGAGTCGAGTCTAGGGTAGTCATGGCATAAATCTTGCATAGTCTAAGTCGAGTCTAGGATCATCATTATTTTCAAAACAAAAAAAAGGTGTTTTAAAATTGCATTTCATCCCGATAATCTGGTATACTAAAAGGTGTTGTCCGAACGTTAGGCTACGCTATCAGGAAGGCCGCAAACTTGCGCGAGTGATCTTCGGATCGATTAACTCCGCCACTCACCGGATATTGGTTTAAGTCTAGGTGCATTAGTCGGTGTTTACATTAGTGTGTGTGCAGCGACCCGGATTCCGGATACCCGGCATACCCGGTAGGACAACCGGATACGCGTGATGCCGCATGGAACCCGCGAGGCCTCCCAAGAGCGGGAAAGCTCCGAAGGGAAAAAGGCACGTGTAGAGTACATTGAAACCATAGAGATATAACAGAAGCAATTAAATTTCATTAGATAGGTTTGCTAAAGTAGCAGAAATAAAATTACTTTTTAATTAACTGTTCAAATTAACAATTATATCCCAGAGTCAGTCCAAAGCTAAAGACAACAAGTCTAGCACAGTACAATCGACAGAAAAGAAAGACGTACCAAAGGGTCGAGAGAAGCCCGACGTAGGTACCAGCTGGCAGCAACGGCACGCGACGAGCACGCACACTCCAGGAACCACGCGGAAGCAGAAGGTGAAACCCACCTGAAAAGCAAGGGTGAGTCTCTAACCAGAAACTCAGTAGGGGTCGCGCGGATCCCCACTGGAAAACGCACAGTGCAACGGAAGCAACTGTAAAACAGCAAGTACAGCAAAGCAAAAAAAGCTACACTACAAAGCTGTAAATAGAACATGGACAGCAGGAGTAGGGAACAGGCTACGAGCAAGGGGAGCTCAACCAAAAGAAAGAGCAAGGCCGCAAAACCCGGAACACGGCCACCGAGGAGAACTCGGCACTCTAAGCTACTCCAAAAGGCAACAGACGGTCAACCCTAAACTCACACAGTAGGGTACCCCAGTCCGTCGACCAACACCAAAGAAGAAGGCAAAAGCCAACAATGCAGACAAAAAGGTCTAGAAAAGACCTAGACACACGACAACCAAACATGAGCAGAAATGTCATCCACACAGCCCCACGCACGACCAGAACGTCGCGCACGCAACAGGGCACCAACCTCGAGTACAACCACGAGAGGGCCACTCGTAAAGGTCACATTGCGCAAGAAACGCCGAGAGTCACAGGCTAAAGTGATAGGAGCACCCTCCTCCCAGAAGAACAACCAGATACGTCCACTAACGAGTTACACTGCGCCACAAGTGCCACATCCAACTTGTCCAAAGGACAACGAAGACTAGACACACCAAGAACCAGGTCCGAGGAACAACAGTTCCAAGGAATAACGGCAACTACGGACACGGGACCGCAGTACCAACCGCGAGTAACTAGTCAGGGTCACGCCCGTCGGCGCAAGTCCTCAGTCCCTGACCACGTGTGCACACACTGACCACTACCTAGGCCAAGCCTCTAGCTAGTATTCCCCTCGGTAGGACGCTACCGCAAACGGGGCCCACGGAACTAGCTTAAGAACTGTCTCACAGGAAACACCCCTCCACAATTCCCGGTGGGTCAGTACTCAAGAGACCTAGGGCTACGACTAGGGGAGGCTCACAAGGCACGACTCGAAAGCACAGGTGCTAAAGCACAGACAGTCAAGGAAAGACCTATCTCGCGCACAACGAAGCACAAGGCAGTCAAACAACCGCCAACATACTCAAGACCAGGCAACTAGACCTACAACGTAACGATCTTTGAGTCAGATGACTCAACGGCAAGATCGTCACCAACAGCGGAACCAGCCGCCAATCGGTCTAATCCTAAGCCAGAAGAAACTGCGCTCCGCAAAAAATAACACACGGAGACCTGAGGGAAAACCAGAAACCCACATCACAATTGGACACGCAAAATGAGGTAAGGCAATACCTCGAAGCATCCAAAACCAGTGTCTCGGGCCGGACAGAACCGCCAAGACACGCACACACTAGGTCACACGTCAACCACAGGGTCACACTAGGTTGACCAGAACCTAACAACAATGCTCAAAAAGTAGGATAGAGGATCCTACCACAAGCAAGAAGACTCCTGGCCACCTTACAACGTAGTCTTAACCCTCATAGGATGTCAGAAGACATCCATGGGACAACGGGCAGACCACAAGGCCAAGCCAAGACAAGCAAAAATCGAAGGAACGGAAATCGGAGCACAAGACATGTAACGCACCACCCCTAGACCGCTACAAGCATGTGACGGTCTAGACCTGGGCCGTTACATCCAACGCGACGGTCGGCGGAGAGCCGTCACTCACACCGCCCTAACCAACTCTAAAGCACAGAAAACAGCATGTAACGGCCAGCACCGGGCGCGTTACACACACCTGACGTGCCAGACCGGGGCCATAAGGGCCAACAACCCTCAAAACACAAAACACACGAAGCATGTAACGCGCTAGACGGGGCGCGTTACAACGAGCTAACGCATGGGAGCGAGCGCGTTACAGCCACCTGACGCACAAGACCAGGCGCGTCAGGGCCAACACACCCACAACCAAAGCTAGCAGAGAGGCATGTAACGGCCAGCACAGGGCGCGTTACAAACGCCTGACGCACAGGGCCCCCACCGTTATATCCAACGGCGCAGCAACCCAACTCAGCCAACACAGCATGTAACGGTCCAGAGAGGACGCGTTACACTGGCCTAACGCATAGGGGCATTGCCGTTACAACCAGAACAGCACACAGCCACCTAAACTCGGCCAAAAATAGAAAGTAACGGCCTGGGGCAGGCGCGTTACGCACACCTGATGCGCTAGGGTAGGCGCGCCTGGGGAACCGCCTCAAAAGGTCAACGTCGGTCAAACGGAATGTAACGGCCAGCACGGGGCATGTTACATCCATCTAACGCGCTGGGTCAAGCGCGTTAGAGGAACCGACTTAACCCAAACAATAAACGACAAAAGAGATCTAACGCGCCTCACGGGACGCGTCGGGGAGATGTGACGCGCCAGCCCTGGGCCGTCACTCTCTCAAAACCCCGAAGAACTCAAACAACCCAGACGATGTAACGGTCAGTCGTGGGGCCGTCAGGGCAAGTGGCGGTCCCCGGAACGACCGCTACTTCGGCTGCGGCGGGAAAACAGAGGAATGGCCAAATCGGCCCGTTCCACGCCCCGTTCACGCCGAAACACAGGGGAAACACACGTAGACGATGAAAAACAATATTAGAAGGCTAAAAACCCCACATGCAAGCTCAAAAAGTCAAGATCAGGGCGATTCTAATGAATCCACCCTAAATGGATCAACTGGGTTCCCGGGCTCCAACCGGCCCCGAATGACCACCGATCAACACGAAACAAGCGTGGATGGGATCCTAACATCCCTGCGGTCAGTTTAAAACTAACTACACTGCAAACGGTCTTCGTTTTCTGACAAACCCTACAAACCATGAAAACCACGGTTTAGGCAAAATAAGCCCAAACTCGACCGTTTTCTTGTCAAACGACGTGCAATGGCAGGGAAAACGGAGAGGAAGAAGTGAGGATCAGTCACCCTACCTCCACCGAGGAAACCGTGCCCCGAAAGGACTAAACCACGCCGAAATCCACTCGCGAACTGATCCTCCGGCTTAAAATCCACCAAACGAGATCACGCCAGAATCGTTCCGATCCTCGCCCCATCGCGCACCCAGCCAGCTCCACCACGTCCCCAGCACACGCCCCTAGGCACCCCGTCTGCAGCCAGAGCCGAGGAGGCAAAACAAGAGAGAACAGAAGAGAGAGAGATGGCGGCGGCGAATGAGAAGGAGGAGAGAGGAAAAGGAAAGAAAAAGAAAAGAAATTAGGAAATTTTCCTAATTTCTGAAAATTCAGAAAATGCGCCGAAAATGCACAAATTCAGAAAAATACGCAAAAATAGTCGAAACGACCGGCTCGAAGAGTACATCGTCGCTGTAGCATCCACGAGTTCAAGAATTGACAAACAAACTCACCGTAGGGTTCCGTAACTAGTACGAGAGAAAACCCACACGGCTCGTAAAGCTCAACTTGGAAGCCACATAAGCGAACCGAAACTCACCGAAACCAATCCAAAAGATCCAATGAAGATCCAGCAATACCTACCAAGGATCCAGGGCATTATAGTGTGTCTCCTAGTTCGTGTGTCTTTGCATGCCCACCTGTCGAGGTACCCAATACTCGCCACCACCACCTATGGCGGATTCCCGAGCCCGTAGCTGCAACGAGCCCTCAACGGTCGAGATGTTCCGAGCCCTCATGGATCGTCTCGATACGCATATGGATGGCCTTAGTACGCGTCTAGATGGCGTAGGAACGTGTCTAGAAGGGAGGATGAAAGCCCTCGAGGATCGGGCCGAATCTTCGGACCAATCCATCCAGGGTCTTGTAGGGAGGATTGCCGTCCTCGAGAGGGCCCCAACGGCGGCGCAACCCGCGCCAACCAATGGTCAACAGGAGCCGGCTCAGCAACCTGCTGTGTCAAGAGCTCAGGCGATAGATGTTGGGAGGCAACAGGTGCACGAGGTGGCTGACTATGCATCTGATAATGAGCAAGGGGGATATGGTCGTCGTAACTAGCGACGGAATCGTGATGACGATGATGATGACCGCGTTCTTCGGAGCGTGCGTGCGGACCCTCCCCTTTTTAGCGGGTCCTTGGACCCGAAGGTCTATTTAGATTGGGAGGCCGGCATGGACCGGTACTTTGAGTGGTTTGAGATGATGGACCACCGGAGAGTTCGATACGCGAAGATGAAGCTGCATGGGTAGGCCCAAACTTATTGGACCAATGTGGAGAGCCTGCTAAATCCGCGACGTCAACCCCCGATCGGCACTTGGGATGACATGAAAATGAAATTGAGGGAGAAGTACCTTCCTGCCTCATATCGCCAACGTCTCATAGACAAATGGCAAAGTCTCTCCCAAGTGAACCGATCCGTGATCGAGTACACCGCCGAGTTTGATGAGTATTATTTACGGTGTGGAGTTACGGAAGAAAGCACCATGACCATATCACGCTTTCGGAGAGGTCTGCAGCCAAACTATCAATATGAACTTTTTCGCCGCAATGTGACCACTTTGGAACAGGCGTATCAGGTTGCTCTCGAATTGGAGCAATTCGAAGCCAAGTTCGAGCCTACCCATCGGTTGGGCTCCTTCCCCCTTCGTAGTGTCGAGCCCTATGGATCTTCTGGCACGTACTCGAGGGCCCCCATAGCCCGACCTCAGGAGCCCACTCGCCCCGAGCCGTTCCCTCCTAGGCCTCGCCCTCCACTTCCAAGGGACCTTCCTCGTCCCCAACAACTTACGGCACCCATTGCCCGTCCACCGGCACCCGCACCTCCTACTCGTCCCTTGTTGCCTTCACCTCCTATCCATCGGGAGGATAAAGGGAAAGGACCTTTGATTGGGGAGCCTAGTGGATCACGGCAGTAGTGTTATCGCTGCAATGGGTTTGGCCATTTCACCAACCAGTGTCCCACTCACCCATCTCTTGTCATTGGGGACACACAGGCCGAGGACGCCACCCCTACAGATCTCGCGTTAGTTAGCTATGAAGCAGATCCGGAGCAGCTGACAAGTATTATGAGGCCGAAGGTGATGGCCAGGATGCCCAGCATCCGGACAATACCCACTTGGGGGTCGTCAGGTGTATTCTCACCCAACCACAGGCCAGTGATGACTGGCGTCGGACAACTATCTTTCATACATTCTGTAGGCTGGGTAAACAAGTTTGTAAGGTGATCATCGATAGTGGGAGTTGCATCAATGCAATATCCACGGGCACTGTCTCCAGTCTTGGTCTTACACCCGTGGATCATCCTTGCCCCTATCGAGTATCATGGGTGGATTCCACCTCCATTCCGATCAGGCTACGGTGTCTGGTCCCACTGCAATTCCATGCCTACCGTGACAAGATCTGGTGTGATGTCCTCCCCATGGAGGTGAGCAGCATTATTCTTGGTAGGCCTTGGTTATTTGATCGGGATGCCACACTTCATGGCCGGTCGAACACATGTACCTTCGACCATGCTGGCCAATGGATTCTCCTCCAACCCTCTCAGCCCAAGAAGCATTCAGTTAGGGGTCCTACTGGTCCTAGTACTCCGGAGCCTTCCATCCCCGGGCCTAGTACCGCACCCCCAGCTCGGGCTATGACCGTTATATCTGGCCTAGGCGAGCCCTCGACTAGGAGATTGATGATGATTAGCTCCCGGGAAATGGAGTGGGAGGCTAGTAGGGGCTGCCCTGTGTTTGCTATTACGGTCCGAGAGGTGGAGCCGAAGTCCGATGGTGAACTCCCACTCGATGTCATTCCTATTCTGCAAGAGTTCGCTGATATTTTTCCTGAAGAGCTTCCCGAGGGACTCCCACCCATGTGGGATATTCAGCATGCTATCGACCTGATTCCGGGCTCCTCATTGCCCAATCTTCCTCATTATCGCATGAGTCCCACGGAACATGCCGAGCTAAAACGGTAGGTCGATGAGTTGATGCAGAGAGGGTCTGTTCAGGACAGCATGAGTCCGTGTGCTGTTCCTGCATTACTCACCCCAAAGAAGGATGGTATGTGGAGAATGTGCATTGATAGTCGTGCCATCAACAAAATCACCGTGAAGTATAGGTTCCCTATTCTCCGCCTAGATGATATGCTAGACTGATGGCCGGTGCCACTATCTTCTCGAAGATTGATCTTAAAAGTGGCTACCACCAGTTGAGGTTTAGGCCAGGTGATGCGTGGAAGACCGCATTCAAGACCAAGGATGGTCTATATGAGTGGTTGGTTATGCCCTTTGGGTTGACCAATGCCCCTAGTACCTTCATGCGGCTCATGACTCAGGTCCTTCGACCATTCATTAGAGTCTTTATGGTTGTGTATTTTGATGATATCCTTATATATAGTCGCACAAAAGGGGACCACTTGGGCCATCTACGGCAGGTGGTGCGGACACCAGAGCGAGCGAGAAGCACGAACCGGTGAGCCGTCGGGACCGTACGCGGAGCACCACCCGAGCTACATCGGCTTCTATCTGGCTCGGAGACAGCCTGGAGACTCCCCCTTGAGTCTTAGTATTTATCATATTTTGGGGAATTTTATTTGTGTGCAATATGTGTTTATTTAGTTTTATTTGGATTATAATTCATATTGTACTAAGGTCTTATTTACAATTTGGGGCCACCTGGGTCCCGCGGACCCCCTCTACCTCTTCCCCATTGATCCACCTCATCTCTAGGGCCCATGTGGGGTCAGTCAACCTTCCAATAGTGGGCTTCTAGAAGAGTGGACCAAGGGGGGGACAAGTGGTTAGCAAAGTCCAAGAAGAGGGCTTCTTGGTCAAGGGGGCGCCCCCCATTAGAATATATTCTATAGATTTTTGTATATTTTATTTTATTTGGTCCACAATACATGGTATAATTAAATGTGGACTTCCCCTTTTATCCCTCCCCAAACCTAGATCTAGGGATAGTTGATGTCTTTTTGTATTTCATATATATTGCTTGTATTTTCCAGTTGATTAGCATTAATGAGAAAAAAATCTTGGAATTTTCACCATGAGCAAGGGCCGCCCCCTCTCTCTCTCCTCTCTCCCCCCTCAGCAACTGGAAAGACTGTGATCCTGAGGTGTGAAGCCTCCTCTATCGGTTCCGGAGATCGTCGCCGCCGCCGCCACCGCCACCGCCACCGTGCCGCCATCGCACCACCGTCGTGTTCACCGGAGTTCTGTCCACTCAGGATAGACCCCATTCCACGAATTTCTGCTCCCTTCCACGAGATCTTCTTGAGCCCTAACTTTCAGGGTGTGTTCCAGAGGTTCCCTCCACATTCCATAAAAATTGGTTTGGCCTCTAGTTTTTATTTTCCATTTTTCCCTTTTCGTTCTTCATTCTCTTCCAGATCTGTCAGGTTTCTGTCTACTGTGACAGTAACCCTGAACTTCCCATCTTCGACCCACCGTTTGATTTTTCCTGGATCCCTCAATTTTACTGGAGGTTCTGTCTAACACCCCTTCCAACCAAGAATTTTCCTGGGATTTCAAAAGACCTTTACCTATTTTCTAAAAATCACTTTCAGATCCCTCCATAGTTCTATCTGTCTCTGTCCAGATCCGACCACCCACCGGTATAAAATGTCTTTCCCCATCCAAACCTCCACCACATCGGTCATAAGAATTATTGTCGTTTACCTCTCTCTCCCCTATACAACTTTGATGAAGAGCTCGAGGTCTGAATCAGAGATCTACCCTGCAGTCAATGCCAACTCTTATGAAACTTCAGTTCTGCCTGGCCAGATCTGAAACTGAGAATAGGCCGGTTCTAAAATCGCCCATCAGAAGCACGGCTCTGGTGAATTTTTTTGAGTCCCATAGGATCGAAGGATTTCCAGTCAGCATTCCAACAGCACTGGTTTCATGCCGATCCGACATCGGTGCTGATCACAGCGGCGATTCTCGTCGAGTCGCGTGCCCAAAAACAGAAGTAGCGGACCCATGGGCAGCAACTCCAAGTCTTGAAGATTGGAGCCGCCCGGCCTCCGACCGGTGTTCCCTCCCGACCGCCTTCCAGGGAGGCGCGCCACCAGGGGTCTCCATCACAGCGGGACCCACCCCATCAGGCCCGGAGGATAGAGCGGTCCATGGGCCCCACAAACCCGTAGATCGCTCCATCTGGACAGCACTAAACGCGGGTTTCGGCACCGCCGGAGCGACATCAAGATGCTGTCCGTCAACCCAATTCCCATGACTCCCGGGACCCACATGTGACCTATTACCTCCTTGCGTGGAGCGGGTCAAATTTTTGTACCGCAGAAAAACTTTGTTAACCGGGAGTCCGGATTTAGCCGGGGTTGTCTTCCCCACGCCGGGAGCGTGGAGGTAACGATCTTAACTCCTAGGCGTTCATTTACTAGTTTAGTATATGGTCGTATGCCGCTGTGAGAGCATAGGATTCTAGCCCGTGAGTTCATGTCACCACTGTGAGCGAGAGAGTGACCCGTCCCGTGACTCGATCCGAGCACGGAAGTGAGTCGACCACCCTTGACTCTGCCGGTTTCTCAACCGCGCGGATCCGCGTTTCCCCTCGCTTGGGATGACGAGTGAGCTTGAGTTTATGTTAGCGACGTATAGCCCATAGGAACTCTTAGTGTCGGGCCAAAGTGTCTCCATTGTTGTATGTTGCTGGTCATGTCCGCATTTAGAGTCCGAGGTCCGCATCACTTAAAATCGGTTCCCGTGTCCGTCCCGCATCAGCAGGTCTGTTTGCTTTTGAGGCGAGAGCAGTTGTTTGCAAACCCACAGAAGTGTGCCTTCATGACACCTCAGCTTACCTTCTTGGGTTTTATTGTGTCTAGTACTGGGGTCTCCACCGATCGGGAGAAGGTCCGGGCCATTATTGAGTGGCCGGAACCCCGTACGGTCCATGATGTCCGCAGCTTCCATGGCCTCGCGATGTTCTATTGTCGTTTCATCCACGGATTTAGCTCCATCACTGCCCCGATCACGGACTGTATTCGGAAGGACACATTTGTATGGACGAAGGCCGCAGCTGCTGCCTTAAAGGACATCAAGGGGCGTATGACCCAGACACCGATCCTTCGATTGCCAGATTTCTCGAAAGTGTTTGAGGTCTCTTGTGATGCGTCGGGTGTTGGGATAGGAGGAGTGTTGAGTCAGGAGGTCCACCCGATCGCATAATTCAGTGAGAAACTGAATGACGCGAAACTGTGATACTCCACTTATGACAAGGAATTCTACGCAGTTGTTCAGGCTCTTAGGCATTGGAGGCACTATCTATTACATCAGGAGTTTGTCTTATACTCCGATCATGAGGCTTTGAGGTACCTCCATTCCCAAAAGAAGCTTAATGCGTGTCACAGTCGATGGGTTGAGTATCTCCAGCAGTACACATTTGTGCTTAAACATAAGGCTGGAGTGGAGAACAAGGTGGCCGATGCCTTGAGTCGGCGTGCTTGTCTGCTGACCACCATGAGTGCCGAGGTCATAGGGTTAGAAAAGATGAGAGAGGCCTATGTTGACTGTCCTGACTTCGGTCAAATCTATACCACTCTCCAGGCCGGACCCTCGAGAGACCATGATGATTATGTGCTTCAGTAGGGTCATCTCTTTCGAGGAGGTAGGCTTTGTGTTCCCCGAACTTCGGTTCGTGACTTCTTAGTCTGGGAGCTACATGCGGGAGGTCTAGCCGGCCACTTTGGTCGGAATAAGACTATTGAGGCTGTTGAGCACAGATTTTATTGGCCGAGTCTGAAGAGAGATGTTGCTTATACTGTGGCCCAGTGCCATACATGTGCTACGGCCAAGATGAAGAAGCAAAGTTCGGGTCTTTATACGCCTCTCCCCGTGCCTGATGCTCCGTGGCATGATGTTAGCATGGACTTTGTTTTGGGATTGCCACGTACCTCTAGAAAGCATGATTCGGTCTATGTGGTGGTTGACCGATTCTCGAAGATGGCCCTTTTCATTCCCTGCTCGAAGACTTCGGATGCTTCGAGGGTAGCCCGCCTATTCCTTACTCATGTGGTGTGCAAGTTCAGGTTACCTCGTACCATAGTGTCTGACCGCGATGTTAGATTCACCATTTATTTTTGGAAGACACTGTGGCATATGTTGGGTACCCACCTCAAGTTTTCCACTGCATATCATCCCCAGACAAATGGTCAGACCGAGCTGGTCAATAGGAGTCTGGGTGACCTTTTGAGGTGTCTTGTCAGGGATCGTCTAGGGGATTGGGATCTCATATTACCATTGGCAGAATTTGCATATAATGATTCGGTTAACAGGTCTACCGGTATGAGTCCATTCGAGATTGTCACAGGTCGTAGGCCTAGGAAGCCAGTGGATCTTGTTCCCATGCCCATTCACGCACGAGCGTCTGAGTCTGCCGAGTCTTTTGCTAGGCATGTTAGGAGTTTGCATGATGACATCCGTCGTCACATTGAGGCCAGCAATGCACGGTATAAGGAGTTAGCCGATGCCCATCGACACCACCGAGAGTTCCAAGAGGGTGAATATGTCATGATCACGGTAAGACCTGAACGATTTCCCTCTGGAATCATAAAGAAATTACAAGCTCGCGGAGCCGGTCCATTTAGAGTGTTGAAACGCGTTGGATCCAATGCGTATGTTGTGGACCTGCCCGAGGAATATGGTATAAGCTCAACTTTTAATGTGTCAGATCTAGTTGCATATAGGGACCCAACGGTGATCCCTAGTGAGCCTTTTGAGCCATCTCATCCCATTAAGATTGATCCCTCACCTGAGTGTCCACCACCAGCCACATTTCCACAGCAGCGAGAGCATATCGATCATATACTGGATGAGCAGGTGACAATTACCAGGAGTGGATCCTACCCGCGCTACCTAGTGCGTTAGAGAGGGTGACCCGCCACCGAGGATACTTGGATCACCCGTGGAGAGTTGCAGCGGATAGATCCGGACCTATTGGAGCGCTACTAGAGCGATGCTGACCCTTACTCGACAGGGTCGAGTTTCTCCCACCCGGGGAGAATTGGTGTGGACACCAGAGCAAGCGAGAAGCACGAATCGGCGAGCCGTCGGTACCGTACGCGGAGCACCACTCGGGTTACCTCGGCTTCCATCTGTCTCGGAGATAGTCTGGAGACTCCCCCTTGAGTCTCGATATTTATAGTATTTACTGGGACTTTATTTGTGTGTAATGTATTTTTATTTGGCTTTACTTGGATTGTAATTTGGATTGTAAGAGGGGTTTATTTGTAAAATGGGACCACCTGGGTCCAGCGGGCCCCCCATCCCTTCTCCCATTGATCCACCTCATCTCTTGGGCCCATGTGGGGCCAGTCAAACCTCCATGGTGGGCTTCTAGAAGGGTTGGACTAAGGGGGGACAAAGGATTGCAAAATTCAAAAAAAAGGGCACCAAAGTCAAGGGGGCGCCCCATGATATTATAGTTTAATAGGATTTGAATTTTTATTTTAATTTGGTCCAAATCACATGGGGGAATAAAATGTGGACTCCCTCTTTTACCCCTCCCCAAACCTAGATCTAGGGATAGTTGATGTCTTTTTGTATTTCATATATATTGCTTGTATTTTCATTTTGATGGGAATTAATGCATAAAAATTCTGATTTTTATTGGAGCTCCAAGCAAGGGCCGCCCCTGTCTCTCTCTCCTCTCTTCTTCTTGCAGCTGGGAAGGCTGTGTTCTGAGGTGGGAAGCCTCATCTATCTGGTGTGGAGTTCGTCGTTGCCGCCGCCGCCGCCGCCGCCATCGAGCCGTCGTTGCACCGCCACCGCCTCCGTCGGTATTCTGCCAATCAGGTGAAAGCATGCCATTCTCAGATTTTTAGCTCTCCGCCACGAGTTCATATGGAGCCCAAACTTTCAGGGTGAGTTCCAGGGGTCTTCACCACGTCCCATAAAATTTGGTTGGGCTTCTAGCTTCCATTTTGTAATTTTTCATTTTCGTTCTTCCTTTCCACCCAGATCTGCCAGCTTTCAGTCCAGATTCATAGTAGCTCTGAGTTTCCCCTCTTCAGACCTCTTATTGATTTTTTCTTGAGCCCCCAATTTTACTGGAGATTCTGTCCAACACCCCCTCCATCCACGAATTTTTGTAGAATTTATAAAGGCCTTCACCTATTTTCTAAAAATCACTTTCAGATCTCCACTCAGTTCTATCTGCCTCTGTCCAGATCCGACCAACCACCAGTATAAAATACCTTTCTCCATCCAAACCTCCACCACATCGGTCATAAGAATTATTGCTGTTCTTCTCTCTCTCCCCTCTACAACTTTCATGAAGAGCTCAAGGTCTGAATCAGAGGTCTATCTTGCGGTCAACCCCAACTCTCAGGAAACTTCAGTTCTTCTCGACCAGATCTGAAACTGAGATCAGTCCGGTTCTAAAATCGCCCATCAGAAGCACGGCTCTGGTAAACCTTTTTGAGTCCCAGAGGGTCGAAGGATTTTAAGTCAGCGTTCCAACGGCGCTGGTTTTGTGTCGATCCGACATCAGTGCTGATCGCAGTAGCCGATCTCGCCATGCCGTGTGCCAGAAAATAGAGGTTGCAGATCCGTGGACAACACTTCCGACGTGTGGTGATCGGAGCCGCCCGGCCTCCGACCAGCGTTCCAGCCCTACCGCCGTCCAGGGAGGCGCGCCTCCAGGTGTCTCCACCGCAGCGGGACCCACCCCGTCAGGTCCGGAGGGCTGAGAAGCACGTGGACCCCATGAACCCGTAGATCGCGCCATCCAGACCGCACTAAAACGCGGGTTTCGGCGCCGACGGAGGACATCAAGATGCTGCCCGTCAACCCAATTTCCGCTACTCTCGGGCCCCACATGTGACCTATTACCTCCCTACGTGGAGTGGGTCGAATCTTTGTACCGCAGTGCATTTGTTTAACCGGGAGTACATGATTGGCTGGGGTTGTCTTCCCCACGCCGGGAGCGTGGAGGTAACGATCTCGACTTCTTGGCATTTACTTGCTTAGCTAGTATATGGTCGTGTGCCACTGCTGAGTGCGATAGGAACCTAGCCCGTGAGTCCATGTCACCGTTGTGAGTAAGAGAGTGACCCGTCCCGTGGCTCGATCCAAGCACGGAAGTGAGACGACCACCCTTGACTCTGCCGGTTTCTCAACCGCGCGGATCCGCGTTTCCCCTCGCTTGGGACGACGAGTGAGCTTACGTTTCTGTTAGTGACGTATAGCCCATAGGAACTCTTAGTGTCGGGCTAAAGCGTCTCCATTGTTGTATGTTGTTGGTCGTGTCCGCATTTAGAGTCTGAGGTCCGCATCACTTAGAATCGGTTCACGTGTATGTCCCGCATCACAGTATCGTAGTGCTAACTAGCGAGCCCTTAAAGAAGATTTTGGCTCATCCCGAGGCTTCGGGGTGCCTCGTAAAGTGGGCGGTTATGCTCATAGCCTTCGACATTTCATTCCGCCCTTGCACCGCCATCAAAGGCCAAGCGCTCGTGGACTTCATCACAGAGAATACTGCTCAGTCCAAGGAATTCCCACCACCAATGGCTGGCCCAACCTGGGAGCTTTTCGTTGATGGGTTGTCAAGCTCGTCCGGCAATGGTGTGAGAGTCATCCTCAGCTCCCCTAAAGGGGTAGAATTGCAGTATGGTATGAAATTCAAGTTCACGGCATCCAACAACGTCTCCGAGTACGAAGCTCTAATTTCGGGAGCTTGGATGGCAAAGCACCAGGGAGCGGAGCGGGTCAAAATCTACACTGATTCGCACCTAGTCGCCAGCCAGTTCAATGGGGACTATGAGGCTCGAGAACCATAGATGATCAGGTACCTTCAATTGGTTAAGGAGGCAGCTCAGCAATTCGAGAGCTTCCAAGTAATCATGATAGCTCGGGAGGAAAACTCCCGAGCGGATGTGCTCTCCTGCCTAGCTTCCTCCATTAGCCCATCTGGGACCCGATCGGTTCTCCTAGAAGAGCTGGAGCACCCCAGCACTGATCTCGAGTTAGTAAGCACCATTCAAATGCTGCCAGACGACTGGAGGATGCCGTATATGCTCTGGCTGAGAGATGGTCAGGAGCCCCCCAACCCTCGGGAAGCCAGACGTCTCAAGTACAAAGCTTGGCACTTCATCTTGCTCGATGGATCGCTTTACCGGCGATCAGTCGCCAGACTCCTCCTAAAGTGCCTCGAGCCTCATGAAGCTCGACAACCCATCGAAGAAATTCATGAGGGGATTTGTGGCACGCATCAAGGAGGGAGGTCGGTTGCGAGAATTTTGCTACAGCAGGGGTATTGGTGGCCCACTTTACAGCACGATTGCTCGGCCTACATCCAAAAGTGGGATCATTGGCAGGGGTTTGACCACATGATTCATCAACCAGCTTCAACGCTCATGTCACTCACCGAGCCTTACCCTTTCGCTTGGTGGGGAATTAATATCTTGGGCCATTTCCCCACGCCCAGGCACATAAGAAATTTATCATTGTCGCCATTGATTACTTCACCAAGTGGATCGAGGCAGAGGCTTCTGCAAAGATAACGAAAGGAGTGATTTGGAGTTTCGTGTGGCGGTCGATCATATGCCACTTTGGCATCCCCTGAGTGATAGTGAGCGATAATGGTCGGCAGTTCAACTGCGCTTATTTTAAGAATAAGTGTGCCGACCTACATATTCGCAATCACTTCACCTCGGTAACCCACCTGTTAATAAGACCCTGCTCAAGGGAATAAAGACCAGACTAGATAAGGCCAAGGGAAATTGGCTGGAGGAGTTACCTAGCGTACTATGGTCCTATCGCACTACTCCAAGGGCCTCGATGGGCGAAACTCTATTTCAACTAGTCTACGGCATAGAGGTTGTCATTCCGCTGGAGATCGGTAGCCTGTCTCTCCGGGCTGTCTACTTCCAACCTAAGCTTAACGATAAGAAGCTACTAGAGAATCTCAAGCTAGCACACGAGGTACGCGAAACCGTGAGAATCCACGTGATGGAGTACCAAAGGCGCATGGCCCGTTACTACAATGCCTAGGTTCAAGATCGACAGTTCCTTCCGGGGGACTTAGTCCTAAGAAAGATCGAGGCCTCTCGACCACTAGAGGCGGTGGGAAAGCTGGCCTCTAATTGGGAGGGCCCATACCGAGTGGTTGAGATGCTCTGGAAAGGGGCGTATAGGCTAGCGGCGATGGATGGTGAACCCATCCTGCGGATGTGGAATGCTACTTCGCTACATAAATTCTATTTTTAAACTTAAAGTTTCGCTTGTAATCTTGATGCTACACATGCACAAGAATGAATTCACAAAATAGAAAAAAGAAGTTTATTGCATTTCTATGTTTTTTCATACATTGGGGCAACGGTGGCCCATACAAGAAGAATAGACACTATAAAAAAATAGAGATATAAGGACAATTTATTTAGAGACATTTATTAAAACTGCTCCAACATAATCATAATTAGAGGCATTTGATATTTAATATTGCCCTTAAAATATTTTAAGTTTACTATTTATATAAAATCATGTATAGGGGCATTTTACAATTGCCCCTACTAATTATAAAAGAAAAAAAATTCATTCAAACTGCCCCAAAAAATTTTCGCCCGTCGCCGCTTCCTCCAGCGCTAACGTAACCACCCGCGCCCAATCCTTCGGAACGTGGAGTCTCCCTCGCGATCCATCGATCCATTTCACCCACTCCACCTCCTCTCGCCTCTCCCTAGCCCCCTTTCCACTGCGTGCGGACTCTTCGTTCCTCGTCCACCTCTCCACCTCCTCACCTCCGGTGCGGACTGACATTCCATACTCTCCTCTACCTTGCTTCATCACCTCCCTGGCCCGTTCTCCCCTCACTATTCCTCAGCAGTGCCGCAGGAGACGTCGGACCTTCTTCACATCTACTATAGTTTCCCACCTCTGCAGGAGCTGCAACCGGCGTCGGGTGACGCTTCCGGACCACTGCCCTATCGCTCTTGATTTGCTTCTACGCCATCGCGTTGCTCGTCGTTGCCGCTGCACCAACAGCCCCTTCCACTGTGGACTGTTCCTCCATCTTCTTCTCCACCACTCTGCCTCTTCGTCGGGACTAGCCGCAGCAACTGCTGGGCCTAGCCGCAGCAGCCGCTGAACCTAGCCCACCTCCGCAGGGCCTAGCTCCAATGGGCACCGGGCAACGCTCCCCGAACACTGCCGCTTTGCTCTTGATCTGTTGCTATGCCACCGCCTTACTCGCTGTCGCCCCCGCGTCAATCTATATACAGGGAGGGAAGAGCAGGGAGGGGGGCCTCTCCGGACCTGACGCTAAAGACGGGGTAGGCATTCTATGCCTGCACTATCGCCAATCTCTCCCCCATACCGCTTCGCTGCAGTGGGAGCGAAGCCATCTGTCGAAGCAGCAGAACCCTCCGGCCAGCCGCAGTGAGGGCTCTGTTTATTGTGCTGGACTGCATCATCACGGCGACAGTCATGTACACCATCGCCACCGACGGCCTCCCCTTCCGGTGAGAGCTCCTGACCCCGTGAGTCGTTGCTCCACCCACCCATCCATTCCCCAACACCGATCTCTGATTCAGATGCTCTCTAGTTGTTCCTGCTTTCGTCTTCCGTGGCGTGAATGATGATCTCTTGATGTGGCGATCGAGTGGGAGAAACCTGTGGAAACGTTGGTTGGATTGTGTGGAAGTCACTTGTAGTGTATGATCTCTCTGTAATGTGTTGATTGGTCTCGTTTTGGAAAGCAATAATTTATTATGCTTCCTTATCATTTCCATTGGATTTTTGACACTGCCACAATGCTGATTGCTATTTCAGAAAGTATCTTTTTTTCAGTAATTTTTGTTACTAATTTGGATTTTTGAATTATGTGGTGCCTGTGCTTCTAGTTGTGGGTTGATTTTATTTCTTATTTGTGCTTCTAGTTGTGGGTTGATTTTATTTCTTATTTGCAATGCCCAGTTTCTGGTAGCTGGTTTTTTGAATAGCATCATTTGAACATTAATCATAATTTGTCTTTCTTTCCCTTATTCTTTTTATTAAGTGAAGCGTGCTTCAGGAACGCTTTTATTTGTTTCCTGTATGGATTTATCTCTGACTATGTCTTTTATGTCTCCAGCATTGCTACTTGCACCTATGTTGTCTTGCAGCTTTTTAACATCTCATCCCAAGACTCGGGACAAAATCCGGTCTACCATGTATTACAGCATTATAGTGTTAGGCAAGTCAAAGCACTATTCTTTGAGGAATACATGACTTACACACTAATACTTGAAATTTGTTTCATATTTTACCACTTAGAAATCAATTTTGTTCGAATATAAACTTATATTGTTCCATCAATGCATTTATGTTAATAAGTGCAATCTTTTACCAACTGCTTTAAAAAAAAGTTCCTTTGAGGTGTTCTTTGGTGAGGTTAGGGTTATATCTTGTACAATTAAGCTCATACTCCAGTGAAAACTAAATACAAAAAAAAATCAAAACACCTCTTTTGGCATTGGCTTGTAATATGCCTACTTCTTTGGTTCAATTAAATCACTTCTCCTAAAGTATAGACCTTTGTAGGGACTCAAGAAGCAAGTCTCAACTCGTTCTCCTTCTTGTATAACAGTGAAATTTCCTACTTGATTGCTGTCTGAAAAGTTAGAAATAGAGATAGAAAAAAGATTTTTATTAATGCTACATATGCTGAGTTTGCTGTCTGCAGCTTATTCTTGTTGTTACTTGCTTTGTTTTCTGATCACAACACGCATATTGCATTTCTTGACAGTGTAGTGTGTTTAATTTTTTGTCTTGCTATCCAGGAGGGGCACTGAAAAGCAGGCACAATTTCACTATGTTGTGATTGGAAGAATTATCTTCAGCATGTTGGGTTTCTTAATGTTGGGCACCCTCATCTATACTCTCCTTACTGATGGTTCACCTTTCCGCAGAGAGATACTGACTCCGTGAGATTTCCTTCTCTTTATTAATTTTTTTTCCTGCTCCACATTGTTAGTTATATGCAAAAATGAAGGAAAAGCGGATCTTGATCATGGTTCAATGACTTGGGGATCTGTATCAGATCAGATGCCTCCTGATCCAGTATAAGTGGGCCCGACTCAGAATCAACTTGGACTGACTCAGCAGAGTCACATATGTAGAATAAACTCAACAATAGAGTTTGATTCTTTTTATCCATAAAATGCAAGATTTATGGTTGTTGTTATATTATTACTATAGCTTTAATTTTTTAGATTATTTTTTAGATATGACATTATTATTTAAATAGTCCATAGAGATTCAGTGTGATTTTCTTGGAGTCGCCTGAGACAGGGCGAGTCAGACCGAGTCGACGAACCATGATCTTGATAACCCCCCCCCCCCCAAAAAAAAACTTAATTTTAGGCTGTTCTACTAATTTCAAAATGTTATGATTATAAGCTTTTGCTCTTTGAAATCATTTGTCAGGATGTCACTCTGTAATTAGACAAGTTTCATCTTTAACTAGTTTTTCTTACATCTATCTGTGCACATGCAAATTGATGTTAAAATGTGTGCAGGTGGTTGACAGCGACCTTGATTGATTTCTACGTCAATGTTGTGGCTATAGCGGTGTGTGACTTATCTATGTATTTATAGTTCTCGCTTCTATTGGTTTGCGTTCAGAACTTTGGGTATTTAGGTGGATAATTATCATATAGTTATATGGAATTGTTCAATTCTATATTGAAAAGATTGGTTGTATCAAGAACCTCCATGTAAAGCTTCAAAGTAGTCTCTGGGTGTTACCAGAAATGTGTGGGAGAATCTTTTATATTTCAGCTTATTGCTTGATACATTTTTGTCAACTTAGTTCACATTTTACAAGCTGAAATGTTTAGTGTCTGTTATTTTACCATCTTTTTGTTAATTGTATCTTGCTTTTCACACTTTGCTCCACACACATGGCCATTGGATTGCATGGCGTCTAGTTCCCAAAGTCACTCGATCCTTTTCAATTTAGCTCATTGTCTATGACTTGCTTTAGACTTTTGTAAACAGATCTCCATTCATTCCCTGTACAAAATGGTGGTTACTGTCTACACAGGTTGTAGACTAGTAACTTGAGTCATTTGATATTGCTTAACTGCTATTACAATTAATCACTCTAGTAGGCTCACATAGCTGGAAACCTTGTAGTCTTTTTGCAGTTCTAAGTCTTGCATTATTTGTCCTCCAAATAATTGGTTGATGCTTTCTCCGTGGATCCAAGGATCCGCCCATATATTAGTATTATTGCCATCTGCAATCTCATAAAAGATGTGATCTTTCAGCCATTTCCTAGCATGCAGAACTCCCTTCCAAGCTGTAGAATAATAAGGCTTCATTATGATTTCCCAGAGATTGCACTTTGATAGGTATTTAGCATGAACCCATGAGCACCAGTTTGAGTTATTTTTTGTAGAATATCCCAAAGCAGGTTAGCCATACAAGCCAAATTCCATTCCCTGAGATTCTTAAGTCCCAATCCTCCCTCCAGTTTCGGTTTACAAATTTGCTTCCATTAGACCATATGGCATTCCTGCTTGATTGTATGCCCATGCCAATAAAAATTACAAAGCATTCTTTCTATATCATCAAGCAATGATAATGGGAGGGAGAATGCTGCAGACCAATATAGGGAGAATGAGTATAAAACTGATTTAATCAGTTCTAAGCGACCTGCTCTTTAGAGGAATCTATTCTTCCATGAATCAATGCGTCTTTTGATTTTATCAATCAGCTGAAGACAGTTTCCCTTTTTAATACAACCTGACAGTAATGGAAGGCCAAGGTAGGGAACTGGCAATATACCTTCTGAAACCTGAACAGTATTAAGGATGGCTTCTTTATTTTTCACATTCCTTCCAATATAGATTTTACTTTTCTGAAGATTGACGCACAACCCAGACATTCTAGCAAATTCCCTGAGTATTGAGACAATGTGGTGTGCAGACTGAATATCATCTTTGAAGAAAAGGATTAAATCATCTGCAAATGCAACATGAGATACCTTTACTGCTCTAGCTTCAGGAACTTTAATCAAGCCATTCTACACCTCTTTTTCTATGAGTGTAGTGAATTCCTCCATAGCTATGGAAAATAGGTATGGGGATAATGGATCCCCCTGCCTTACCCCATTCTTGCTATTAAAGAAGCCCTTAGGAGAGCCATTTAAAAGTACAGAGAACATTGGAGTGCTTATGCAATTTGCAATCTAGTCTATCCAAATGTTGGGGAAACCCATCTTACGCATCATTGCCCATATAAATTCTCTGTTCAGTGAGTCAAATGCTTTCTTAAGATCAACTTTTAGGCAATTAATCTTACCTTTTGTTATGGAGTGAAGGTCCCTTGTAATGTCACTTGCCAGCATGATGTTATGGTGGATGTTGCACCCTTTTATAAATGCAGCTTGATTCTTGCTAATTAAGTTTGGCATCACCTCTTGCATTTTGTTAGAAAGGATCTTGGATACAATTTTTTAGAAGAAGTTGCATATAGAGATAGGCCGGAATTGGTCAAAAGAATCTGCCACCTCAGTCTTTAGAACGAGTGCTATAAAGGTACAGTTAAACTGTTTTAGAATTTTCCTTGAGGAAAAACAATGTTTAAATGCAGCAATAACATCCTCACCTATAACTCTCCAAGTTGCTTGGAAGAATTATGCTGTGAATCCATCTGTTCCAGGGCTTTTCCCTACGGGAAACTGAAAAACAACTTTCTTAATCTCATCTTCAGACAGAGGCATACTTAACCTTTCAATCTCTGTAGGACTAAGCACATGACTGGGTTCAATATTGAATTTTGTCGGCTCTTGGGGTTGGTTCAGTAATTGCTGGAAGAAACCCACTGCATTTTCAGAAACTTTGATTTTATCCTCAGTGTAAGAGCCATCCATAAGTTTGCATTTACGGATATGCTTTCTTTATTTTCTACACTTAATGGAAGCATAAAAATACCTTGTATTAGAGTCACCCAGGGCCAGCCAATTTTGTCTAGACTTTTGCTTTGCATAGGATTCTTCATTATCCATTGCCAACTCATAAGATGCCCTATAATCCTTCTCTAGATTTATCAACATCAAGTTCCGGGGATCGTGCTGGAGCTTCTGCTGAACTCCAAGAAGGTCATCCCTGGCTGTTTTCACAATATCTTGAATCTTGCCAAAGGTATTCCTATTCCATTCTTTGAGACGCTGTTTTAAAGCTTTCAGTTTAGACCAAAGAATAAATTGCGGGTTCCCTTCAATTCTGAGACTCTAGATTTCTTGGACTATGATACTGAAATCTGAATGCTTAGTCCACATGTTGAAAAACTTGAATGGTATAGCACCATTGGAGACTGATTTCTCATTGTAGACTTTGAGCATAGAGTGGTCAGAGAAGCCTTCTTCTGCATATTCCAAGAAGCAATCTGGGAATAGCTGCAACCAGTGATCATTTATCAAACAATGATCAAGTCTACCTGAGATCCTCTGCGGAGGCTTTGATCTGTTGCTCCAAGATAAAGTTGGTCATACAGTTTTCATGTCAAGTAAATCAGCTGATAGAATCATATGGTCAAATTCATTAAGAATGGCCAGAGGAACAGGGTTGCCTCCAATCTTCTCATCAGTATATCTGGTGCAGTTGAAATCCCCTATCATGATCCATGGAGTCCCAGACATCATAACTGAAAGGTTGCTGATGTCCATCCAGAGAAATCTTCTTAAAGAGAGGAAATTTGATGCATAGATAGCAGTAAGATAAAAGAACTTGCCCGTGACTACATCTACCAATTGTAAATGAATAAATTGATCTGTCTCCACTAGATTTGTCATGTGGAACTTTTTCATGGAGACAGTCCTTCTGAGAACCAAGCCTGTTTTTGTTTGTAATCCCACAGTTGCTTAATGAATTTATCGGAACACCTATAAGTGCTTTTATTGTGAATTCATTCTAGTGTCCTTTTTTCTATCAGGATGTTCAGATGTTGTCACATTTTTCATATCGTACAAGATTAACCACTAAGCTTTCAGGAAAATGAATAGCCTTATTGATGTAAATTTCATAATTATACAGGTTATACATAACAGGGACACACTTGTTGAACTCCTTGCAAAACACACTGGCAATGTAAGTAATTTAACACATGATTTCCCTATTACATGCTTCAGAATACAGGTCACTGGCTTACATGATTCCTTCTCAGTCTGTTGAGGAAGTTTCGAAGGTGATGCGAAGGCCATTTTATATGGATTCTGTGAAGGCTCAGGAGTTTGGTGTTATCTACAAGGTACATTGGGATTGTTGATTAGCAATATTACATGCTGCAAGTAGGCAAGATACTGGCATAGCATGTTCCAATATCGTTTTGGATCTTTGAGTGACCCTCACTGGCGATTGCTAAGTAGTTGAGACGTGTTTAATTTTTGAACAGATCCTATGGCGTGGTCAGGAAAAGATTATGTCTGATGTTGCCGCACCGGAGGAATGGGACCGCAGATCAGGCATCAAGGTTGTTGATGGGATGTGATTTATTGTTATAGCAAGTCTTCATTTCAGGTAAGCATAGTCAACTCAGTTATTGTGATAAAGAAATGCCTGAGCTTGATTCCCTCTTGTTTTAAGATCCTAAAACAAATTACACTAGTGATCCAGTTGTCTGTTGAATGTAACTGAAGATAGATTAGGATGGTCAACCATCTGAAGGATAGGACTCATCAATAATCCGTCAACAGAGTGATTGAGAAAATGATGCATCCATTACGGAGACTCTCCAGCTGCACCCTGGTGTTCCTGAAGTGAACCATGCCTAGCCCTCCAAGCTCCCAAAGTGAGGCCATATTCCTGATAACATATCATTACTACAGCCCTTGGAACTAAGAGCGGTCCACTTTTGGTGCACTGTCCATGACCCACCTTTCCCAGTGATCTATCGGCATATGCGGTCAATGATGCTCTTTGGTTCTTAAAATGCAGGCCATGGGCTTATTGAAACAGAAATAGGTGGTTTCCTTCTGTTGATGTCGATGGCACCGACTAGCAGATGCATGACAACTTGATGCAGTATTTGGGAGCTAACGGATTAGATGGTACAAAGTGGTAGAATGTGATGGATGTTCAAGCAATAGTTCGCTTTCTATTACAAAGGTTAATTGCCTCGGACCTTGTAAAAAAAAATAATGCATGTACGTTATGTTGCCTTCAATAGCTTTCGAATGCTTAAAATTATTTTATTGCCAGCTTCTCGGTGAGTAAACTATTCTTTGGTATAATGGTCATTATCTCCTGTTGCGGGTGTCCTTGCCAGAACTATTGGTAGAACACCCGGGCCATGCGCAACCCACATTCGTGTCCCCTCTCTCCTCTCTTCTTGCGTGAGACTTGGTGCGCTCTATATCATCATCCTCCTCCCTTGGGCGATAGCCCCCGGGGAGTACACGAGAATTGAATTCCCTGACGTCGTTGTTGCTAGGGAGAAGCAGAGGATGGTCTATGAGTACTTCAGCTTGGTGGAGGAGCATAGTGGAGGATAATTACTAGCAGATAGTCCAAATGCCCCAGGTTTCTCCCGATGCCATAAAAGGAATAAAATGTTTCTACCTTATGATCTTCCCTCACATTTTCATGGATATTTTTTTTACTAGAACTCAGTACATATTGTGGTTTCCAAAAATTCATGATTCTAATTCAGTATTTGATGTATCTAATGGGATCTTGTATCTTCTTTTTTTCCATGCTTGCTAATCTCATGGGTTATATCTTGGAAACATCATATTTTTTCTTCAATCAGCTTTGATGATTGCTGGTTCCAAAGGCATCTTTAATTTTCTATGTTTCATATAAACTACACTAATTCTCCGACTTACCTTTTGGCTAGTGATTGGTGGTTTTGCTTGATCATATGCTCTCTAGTTTTTTACATTTCTTACGAATAATTCTGTACATATGGTAGCAAGTTGTTGCACGAGAGAATATTTTACTTACAAAGATGCTGACATTGGTCAACTTAGCATATACATTGCTGGTTCTGAATTATTCATTGGCACCATTGTGCCAATTGTGTTTCTTCTTTTAGGTGGGTAACATCATCAAGCCCGCAAGGCCTGTGAAGCCCAAGGTGCAGAAGGGAGAATAAAATTGATAGAGAAGAGGTGGAAGAGAAGCTGGCCAAGAGTATGGTAGAGAGGAATGCAACTGCCATGGCGGCATGCCAAACCATCCAATCAATTGGCTTCCCTTACTACTCGTCCAATTGCAAGAAAATGTTTGTACCTAAAAGCACCAAGGGGAAACTACGTTATCTGTTTTGAAGAGTCGAGTTTGTATATTTTAGTTGCAGAGTGAAAAATTGAGGTTCCACAATTTGAGTTGTATTTATAAGTCATGGATGCTATATGTCTTGTGTAATTGGGATATTTTCATGATTTGATTTTATAATATAGCTCTATGAAGAGATTATTTTTATCAATGACTATCATGTATTATTTATGATTGTGTTAAAAGGTGGATAGTTTATATATGCATGTGTGGTGTATAATGGTAGGTGTTCGTGCATGTCAATGAATTACGAATAATATGATCTATGTACTGATTGTATGTTAGGAATGTTGACTCTAATTTTTATATTTTAGGATGGTTATTTTGGTGCGATATTTAGAAACTAGAGCTCTTACAGATTGGTTGTTCGGGACAATTTGGAGAAGAAAATACATTTTAAACACATTATTATAAGTGATTATTTAAAGGTGTTTTTAGAAGACTATCCTTAAAATAGGTTATTTGGGGCAGTTTGAAGGAGGAATTGCCCTTAAAACATGCTTATTAGAGGCATTTGATCATCAAAATTGCCTCTGTTAAAATATTTAGGGGCAATTTTTTAGTGCCTCTAATGACTAAATTAGGGACACTTTTTAAAAAGTGCCCCAAAAACTTTTAGGGACCGAGGCAATAGGGGCACATTTTAAATTGCCCTTAAAACAAAACAAACTGCCCCTAAAGGTTTTTAGGGCATTTATCTCCATTTTTTGGGGCACTTTTGAAATGCCCCTAAAGGTCTATTTTCTTGTAGTGAGATAGCTTGGCACGCACAAGGCGAGCAATCTCACGCTAAGCCACTGACTCCATTGAGTGTGGAAATTGGCTCGGCTGTTGAGATTGCGGACCTTTCCATGTCCATGCTTACCATATCAAAAGATGGCACCGGTAAGAAGAAACAAGAAAAAGAAAACGAGGAAAAGGGGGGGAAGGAAAGGCAGGGAGAGCCCCGCCCGAGGAAAGAAGTGGGAGGGAGGCAGACAACATGGAGCCCTCTCATGCACAGTGTGGAGCCGTCTCCTACACGAGGTGGAGGCATCTCCTGCACGACTCAGAGCAGCCTCCATGAGGTGTTTTGTCCTCTTATCGGAGGATGCAACATATGACACGCCTTTGGGGTCCCCTTCCCTCTCCCTAGGTGGGTGGTAGAATGTCTGGGTGAAGGATCCATCTCTATCTTTCCTTCTGTTTTGTTGTCCACCCTCTTGTTCTTCATTCTGTTATGACGAGATGGTCCTTCCACTCCGGCGAACTCCAGAATCTTCATCTTCATCGGCAGACTCCATGGCTTTGCCAGAGTAAGAGAAGATGTAGAAGATTGAGAAATGGGGGAACAAAGGAGGCCGATGGCACAAAACCACTCTTCATAGGCTTTTATAGGCAGAAGATGAGGCGGTGCCCCTCCCGCACGTCGGTGCCCCCTGCCATAACTATTGCCTCACCCGAAGAGACGTGAGCGGATTTTGAGAAGCTGCGTGCAGATTCTTCGAGGAGTAATTCCTTTTGTTTGCAGAGGTTTTATGAACCCACCGTGAGAACAAGAGAAAGTGTCACGCCCCTAGCCTTTATTACAGTGAAAGACTCGTTCGAGGAGCGCGAACAGCCGGCATGGTAAGCCTCTTGCAAGCAAGAACGACCAGAGCGCAATCAAATCACACACATAAATGCAATTGCACAGAATTTAATCAAACTCCAACTTTATTTCATAAATGATCAATACTCGAAATACAACCACTTTCCATCATCTTTCATTCTACTAGACTCAAGAAATAGGAAAATTACATTGACTCAATCTAGACATTATAGACTTCCTAAGTCTTCGCTCATCTTTAATCACTCTCGGATCTGCTACTTGAATAATCCGAATCCGAACCCGACTCACTTTCATTTCCTGAAAAAGATTAGAAATAGATAATGAGCACACTTGCCCAGTAGGTATCTTCGCATCAACATGAAGGTATTATTAAAGTGATTAATATTTTTGCTCTAAAGAAATAAGGTAAAATCATGCAATGCAATGATCACGCCATTAAATCAAAGTAACAAGATAATCATATAAGATGGAATGAGAACAAGAATGAACTAGCAAGAATAGAACAAGAACACGATATTGGCCTTTCATGAACAAGAATATATCGAGAATGTACTAGCAAGCCACATAATCAACACTTTAGCATCTTATGCTTATGAGCAAGTGCCTCGTGAATTTCTGTGGAATATCAAGCAAGAATGTCATGTCGTGTCGTGGATCTTCACTTATTTATAGAAATAGTACTCCCAGCGCAATGCGAGGCCAGTAGCATCATACCACATGGTTTATAAAATAGTATGTTTCTGGCAATCAGCCGAGGGGACTAGCATAGAGCCCTTGAACACAATCAGTGCTCGATCGCATCTTCAGGTATAAATTAAGCTACTTCCACGCATGTAACAGTAAAGTATGGCCAAGAATATAACAATTCCAAATAATGAAAATCAATGAATGAACGCTTCAATTTGAATATAAGAGATCAAGAATGACTTAGACTATGCTATGCTTATGGAAATAAATCGGCAGCATAACAGTATATTCTCTTAACTTTCATTATATTAAGTCTATTAAGCAATATGATAGGTTCTAGATCATCAAGGTTTATCTAAAAACATTGAAATGTCAACCCTTGGTCAAACCTTGGGTTGAAATATTCAAGTAATGTGACGGTCATTCACTGGGCCGTTACATTGTGTGACGGTCTAGTATAGGACCGTTATATTTGTCTGAATCCAGAATCAAGAATTCAACCTCAGATGAATGTGACGGTCGTATATTGGGCCGTTACATGATCCTGACGGTCCAATACAATGCCGTTACATTACTAGAATCAAAAAACAACGATAGTGTATTCTAGTTAATGGGTTTTAATGGTACAACCAACTCTGCGTCGTAGAGGGAATCCCAGGCTCGCGGAGAATTACGGAGGCCTTGAAACAAGATTTCCTAGTCCATTGGAAGGAATATCCAATAGAGAGGTCCTCAAGTCCAAGATTATGTTCCTATAGTGCAAAGTGTGAACTAATGGTCAACATACCGGAGTATGTGCCATGTACTTATAGAAATGACTCTATTGATAGAGAGATACAAGTATCAACGTGAAAATCATGATGAAAACTTCGACAATACAATAGTTAAAAGAATCATGATTTAGAATACAAGACTATAAAATTTTTGGCTTATGAAACTAACATAACTTGAAATACCATTAAGTTCCTGAAATCATGCAACCCCTTTTATGAATAATTAAAATAACCTTAAATTCACATAATCAGGTGAAAACTCTAATCAACTAGGCTTAATAATAAGTAAGATTGACGAATCTTATTCATTCTAGGGATGACAGAACACAGGGCTTCTGACGGTCTATAAGTGGTGCATCACAGTAGTGTGACGGTCTATCAAACAGCCGTTACAGTAACGTAACGCCCATGCATAGATGCGTCAGAGTCAACAGAGAAATCAATAGGCAATCAGGGACTATGACAGTCCATCGTATGGCCGTTACATGAGCGTGACGGTCCTACGCTGATGCGTCAGAGGGTCTGCTAACAGAAAGTAATATAAAACCTAAGGTATCAACTCACATCATGTCTGTAAATCAAATACCATGTCTATTCTTGGCATGATAACGAAGTATAGGCTATCTATATGCGTGGGTATCCGTGAAATAGACAAGCTACATCTTTTTAATTTTCCAATTAGGCTAAGAGATGCATGTAATGTATAGAACTTAGTAAAACATGAAATTGATGCTCTACTATGCATGAAATTCAATCAAACCAGAGGGCTTATAGTCCTATCAAGTTATTTTTGCCGTTCATGAGATAACCTACCTCTTGTCTAGGCTTCAAACTTCCAATTATGGTCTGAACACCGAACCCTAGTTCCCTTCTTCCTGTGATTTTTCAGCAACTTCCTTGGGCTCTAACTCCACGACCTCTTGACCTAAAGACGTGAAATTTGGAGAGGAGTTAGTCTAAAGTATTGTAAACAAATACTTCTAAAGAACTTACCAAAGATTACACCTCCTTACCTTGATTCCTTGTGAGCCAAAAGTAAGGGTCACACAGTTCAAAACTAGGTCCTATTTATAGGGTTTTGGCTAGGGTTTGAAGATTAGATCGATTCTAGAGTCCTTAATTTGCTAAAACCTGATCTCTAAGAGTCCTTAGTAATGTTATAACTCTTCCTACGTTGATCTCTAGTGGATAAGAGTCCAAAGTTTTGATCTTTGTACTTGTTCTTTCCTTCACGGAACTAACAGGATGTAACGGTCTAATGCAGGTGCGTTAGAGGCATGTAACGGTCTCACGATAGACCGTTACATTTATTGTTCCCAGAGTTCAACATGAATCAAACTCTTCAGCTTACGGAATTCACAGAGTGTAACAGTCATAGACCCATGCGTTACAAGCATGTGACGGTCGCACGATAGATCGTTACATTCAACGTATATAGAGTTTCAAATAAATAAAACTATTTTATTCATTTTCTATATTATTATTTATATAATTCATTTTTATCCTTAAATAAGCTAAGTAACCTTCTAGAATATGGGCCAAACTTAATGGTTTTGGGCCTTAAACCCTTTTTAGATGATGTGTAAATAGGCTTGGTTAATTATTCAACCTAATTAGGCCTATGATGACTTATTAGTCTCAGAATTCATTTATTAATATATTTAGACCTTTATAAATTTTAGAAAATTATTTATATAAAATTCTGGGGCACTACACCCTCCCCCACTTAGAAGAATTTGGTCCCCAAATTCAAGACATGGATTGTGGAGAGTGTACTTACAGTTAAATAATTCTGGAAATCTTTTTCTCATGGCTGCTTCGGTTTCCCATGTTGCTTCGTATGGCCATGTTTTCTTCCATTGAATTTTGACCATAGGGATAACCTTATTTCTTAGTTGGCGCACTTCCCGATCCAGAATCTTTATTGGCGTTTGCTCATATGTCATATCCTTCTGAATCTCCAGATTGTCATTAGTGATAATATGGTTAGGATCGTATACATATTTCTTCAGCATGGAGACGTGAAATACGTCATGAACTCCTACTAATTGTGGAGGTAAAGCCAATCTATAAGCCACTTCACCGACCCTTTCAAGAATTTCAAATGGGCCAATGAACCTTGGAGTTAGCTTTCCTTTAATGCCAAATCTTCGAATACCACGACCTGGAGAAACTTTTAAATATACATGATCTCCTACCTGAAACTCCAAGTCACGTCTTCGATTGTCGGCATAAGACTTTTACCTATCTTGTGTCATTTTCATTCTCTCTTGAATGAGCTTGATTTTCTCCGTAGAATCCCTGACAAGGTCGGGGCCTAAAAATTACTTTTCCCTTATTTCATTCAACATATTAGAGTTCGATAACTTTTCCCATATAGAGCTTCAAAAGGTGCCATTTGTATGCTTGCTTGATAGCTGTTATTATATGCAAATTCCACCAGAGGCAAGTGATCATGCCAACTTCTTCCAAAATCAATGACACAAGCCCTGAGCATGTCTTCTACCACCTGATTTGTTCTTTCCGTCTGACCATCAGTTTGTGGATGAAAGGCTGTGCTAAAATTTAATCTGGTCCCTAGTGAATGTTGTAGACCTTTCCAGAACTGTGATGTGAATCGAGGATCTCTATCTGATACAATAGTGACGGGGACACCATGTAATTTGATAATTTCCTTTATGTACAATGCTGCTAGAATATCCACAGACAATCGACTCTTTATGGTGCGGACACCCGAGCAGTTGAGCGGCGCGATACACCGAGCCACCGGTACCGCACACGGAGCACGACTCGAGCCACCTCAGCATCTATTTGGCTCGGAGACAGCCTGGAGACGCCCCCCTGAGTCCCGGCATTTATCATATTTAGTTAGACTTTATGTGTGTGTAATTTATGTTTATTTCATTGTATGCGGTTTGCTATTTTGATTGTAAGAGGGGCTTATGTGTAATTTGGACCCCGTGGGCCCCACGGGCCCCCCAGGCCCCATCCCATTGAGCCACCTCACCCATGGGCCCCATGTGGGGTCAGTCAACATGTCAAATGGAGGCTTCTAGATGGGTGGGCCAAGTGGGGGACAAGGGACTTGGAAAGTCCACATTTGGCCACCCACCCCCACCTACCAAGTCCACATTCTACTCCTTGGTCCAAGGGCCGCCCCCCTCCTTGTTTTTATATATTATTTTTTGTGTGTGTGTCACACTCAATCCAGGCCACTCATTCCCATCCCCTAGATCCAACGGTTCCCAATGGATTTGAGATGTAACACATAAATATTTGTAATTTACCATTTTCATGAATTAATGCCATTTGATTCAAACAAATTCAAGAGCAAGGGCTGGTGCGCCCCCCTCCTCTCTCCTCCCTCTCCCCCTTGAAGCTGTGAAGGCTTCCATTCTGAGGTGTGACGCCTCGTGTATCGGTTCCGACGATCGCCGCCGCCGCCACGAGCCGCCACCGCACCGCCATCGCCATCAACGGAGTTCTGCCCGCGCAGTACCACAGAAGCTTCCACGAATTTCATGTCTCAGCCCCGAGCTCAGATAGATCTAGGGATTTTAGTGGATGTTCCAGAGGTGTCAAGGACATCCCACAAATTTTGGTTTGCCATTCAGATCTCGTTTCATATTTTTTGATTTTCGTCCACTCTTCCATTTCGGTTCTGCCAGAGTTCTGTCCAGATTCATCCCCGCCCTGAGTTTCATGTCTTAGGTCCACTTTTTGATTTCTGTCGATTCGCCCAATTTTACTGGGGGTTCCATTCATCCACCCCTTCATCCACAATTTTTATTAATTTTTCATTCACCCATCTCATATTTTCTAAAAATCGTTCTCAGTCCCAGCTATAGTTCTGTCCCCCTGTTCCCAGATCCGACCACCAGTCACCCCAAACATCATAGTAAATCACCACCACCTCCAAATCCAATTCTAAAAATAGTTCCAGTTCCGTGGTTTGATTCCCTACAACTCCTAAGAAGAGCTCAAGAGCTGAATCTGAGGTTTCCTAGGCGGTCAACGGTGATTCTCAGAAAAGTACCCTACAGATCTGAGATTTCGGTTATTGTACAATAGGGACTTGTAAATTCAATAAAGTTCTGATCCGACCAGATCCAGCAGATCTGTCTGGGTCCAGATCGAAGCATTTGAAGAGAGCTTTCCAACGATAGCTCATGCGTCCCGATCCGACGTCGGGATTGCTCACAGCGGCCGTTTTCGCCGGAGCGCGCGCCGGAAGACAACAATCAAAATCCGTGGGCAGCTAGTTCAAGAGTTGGGAATCGGGGCCGATCGACCCCCGATCGGTGTTCCCGGCCGACCGCCGTCCGTGGAGGCGCGCCACCAGGGGTTCCCATCACAGTGGGTCCCACCCCCGCAGATCCGGAGGACAGCGCCGTCTGTGGGCCCCGCGGGCCCGCAGAACCCGCCGTTCGGAAAGCACAAAAACGCGGAGTTCGGCACCGCCGGGCGACATCAAGATGCTACCCGTCAACCCGAGTTGCGTGATTCCCGGGCTCCACATGTGACCTTTTACCTCCCTGCGTGGAGTGGGTCAAATCTTTGTATTGCTGTGATATTGTTTAACCGGGAGTCCGTGATTCGGCCGGGGTTGTCTTCGCCACGCCGGGTGCGTGGAGGTAAAGGTCTTAACTCCTTGGCGTTACATTGCTTAGCTAGTATACGGTCTTAGGCCGCTGCCGAGAGTGTAGGTACTAGCCCGTGTGTCCATGTCACCGCTGTGAGAGTGAGAGTGACCCGTCCCGTGACTCGATCCGAGTCCGGAAGTTGAGTCGGACTACCCTTGACCTCCGCCGGTTCCTTAACCGCGCACGGTCCGCGCTTTCCCTCGCTTGGGACGACGAGTGAGCTTCCACTTCTGTTAGCGACGTTTTGCCACTAGGAGCTCGTAGTGTCGGGCTTAGTGTCTCCCTGGTGTGTGCTGCTGGTCGCGTCTTCATCTAGAGTCCGAGGGTGGCACCTAATAGTGTCGTCTCCCATGTCCGTCCCGCATCAGTTTGGTATCAGAGCGAGTCGAGTCTAGGGTAGTCATTGCATATGTCTTGCATGCATCATGGTCTAAGTCGAGTCTAGGACCATCATTATTTCAAAACAAAAAAAAAGTGTGTTTTAAATTGCATTTGCACCCTTTATTCGGTATCTTAAAAGGTGTTGTCCGAACGTTAGGCTACGCCTACCGGGAGGTCGCACACTTGCGGGAGTGATCTTCGGATCGATTAACTCCGCCCCGTACCGGATATTGGTTTAGGTCTAAGTGCATCATTTAGTGTGTGTTTGCATTAGTCGGTGTCTTCTAGGTCGTGTGTCAGTTGCATGCCCACCCGTCGAGGTACCCAATACTCGCCACCACCACCTATGGCGGATTCCCGGGCCCGTAGCTCCGATGAGTCCTCGACGGCCGAGATGTTCCGAGCCATTATGGAACGTCTTGACACGCGTATGGATGGCCTTAGTACGCGTATGGATGGCATAGGAACGCGTCTAGAAGGGCGGATGAAAGCCCTCGAGGATCGGGCCGAGAGTTCGGATCAGTCCATCCAGGGCTTAGTTGGGAGGATTGCCATCCTAGAGAGGGGCCCAGTAGCGGCGCAACCCGCGCCGACGAATGGCCAACAAGAGCCGGTGCAGCAACCCGCTGTGCCAAGGGCTCAAGTGGAGAATGTTGGGGTTCAACAGGTGCATGTGGTGGATGATTATGCATCTGATAATGATCAAGGGGGTAACGGTCATCGTCATCAACGACGGAATCGTGATGACGAGGATGACGACCGCATTCTTAGGGGTGTGCGTGCGGACCCTCCCACTTTTAGCGGGTCCTTGGACCCTAGGGTGTATTTAGATTGGGAGGCCGGCATGGACCGGTACTTCGAGTGGTTTGAGATGACGGACCACCGAGAGTCCGATACGCTAAGATGAAGCTGCAAGGGCAGGCCCAAACTTATTGGATCAATGTGGAGAGCCTGCTCAACCAGCGACGTCAACCCCAGATCGGTACTTGGGATGATATGAAAACCAAGTTGAGGGAGAAGTACCTTCCCGCCTCATATCGCCAACGTCTCATAGACAAGTGGCAAAGCATCTCCCAAGGGAACCGATCCGTGACCGAGTACACCGCCGAGTTCGATGAGTATTACTTGCGGTGCGGGGTCACGGAAGAGAGCACCATGACGATATCCCGCTTTCGGAGAGGTTTGCGGCCCAATTATCAATATGAACTCTTTCGCCGCAATGCCACCACTTTGGAGCAGGCATATCAGATTGTTCTCGAATTGGAGCAGTTCGAGGCCGAGTTTGAGTCACCCCATCGGTTGGGCTCTTTTCCCCTTCGTAGTGTCGAGCCTCGTGGCTCATCTGGCACGTATCCGAGGGCCCCCATGACTCGACCTCAGGAGCCCGCTCGTCCCGAGCCCTTTGCTCCTAGGCCTCGTCCTCCACCCCCGAGGGACCTTCCTCGTCCCCAGCATCTTACGGCCCCACCCACAGCCCGTCCACCGGCACCCGCACCTCCTGCACGTCCTTTGTTGCCTACGCCTCCTATCCGTCGAGAGGATAAAGGTAAAGGACCTATGATTGGGGAGCCTAGTGGATCACGGTAGCAGTGTTATCGCTGCAATGGGTTTGGCCATTTCGCCAACCAGTGTCCCACCCGCCCATCTCTTCACATTGGGGACACACAGGCCGAGGATACCACCCCTACGGGCCTCGAGTTAGTCAGCTATGAGGCAGATGAAGAGCTAGCTGACGAGTACTATGAGATGGGAGGTGAGGCCCAGGATGCCCAGCATTCGGACGATACCCACGTGGGGGTCGTCAGATGTATCCTCACCCAGCCACAGGCCAGTGATGACTGGCGTCGGACCACTATCTTCAGTACTTCTGTAGGCTGGGAAAGCAATTTGCAAGGTAGTCATCGATAGCGGGAGTTGTATCAATGCAATCTCCACGAACGCTGTCTCCCATCTTGGTCTCACACCCGTAGACCACCCTTTCCCTATCGTGTATCATGGGTGGATACCACTTCAATTCGATCAGGCTGCGGTGCTTGGTCCCACTGCAGCTCCACTCCTACCGTGACGAGATCTGGTGTGATGTTCTACCCATGGAGGTGGGCAAATCATTCTTGGTAGGCCGTGGTTATTTGACCGGGATGCCACACTCCATGGCCGGTCGAACACCTGTACCTTCGACCACGAGGGCCAGCGGGTCACCCTCGACCCCGTTCGGCCCAGAGCCCATCAGTCAGGGGTCGTACTGGCCCTAGTACTCCGAAGCCTTCCGTTCCCGGGCCTAGTACCCCATCCCCAGCTCGGGCTATGACCGTTACCTCTGGCCCAGGAGAGCCCTCGACGAGGAGATTGATGATGATTAGCTCCCGGGAGATGGAGCAGGAGCTTAGTCAGGGCTGTCCGGTGTTTGCCATTACGGTCCGAGAGGTGGAGCGGGACTCCGAGGGTGAGCTCCCACCCGAGGTTGTTCCCATTCTGCAGGAGTATGCTGATGTCTTTCCCGATGAGCTTCCCGAGGGACTCCCACCTATGCGGGATATTCAGCATGCCATCGACCTTGTTCCGGGCTCTTCTTTGCCCAACCTTCCTCATTATCGCATGAGTCCCACGGAGCATGCCGAGCTTAAACGGCAGGTCGATGAGTTAGTGCAGAGAGGGTCTGTTCGGGACAGCATGAGTCCATGTGCTGTACCCGCATTACTCGCCCCGAAGAAGGATGGCACGTGGAGAATGTGCATTGATAGTCGTGCCATCAACAAAATCACCGTGAAGTACAGGTTCCCTATTCCCCGCCTTGATGACATGCTAGACATGATGGCAGGTGCCACTATCTTTTCGAAGATCGATCTTAAGAGTGGCTACCATCAGGTGAGGATTAGGCCAGGTGATGAGTGGAAGACCGCATTTAAGACCAAGGACGGTCTATATGAGTGGTTGGTCATGCCTTTTGGGTTGACCAATGCCCCTAGCACTTTCATGCGGCTCATGACTCAGGTCCTTCGACCTTTCATTGGAGTCTTTGTAGTGGTGTATTTTGATGATATCCTTATCTATAGCCGCACCACAGGGGACCACTTAGACCACCTTCGGCAGGTCTGTCTACTTCTTCGGCGAGAGCAGCTGTTTGCGAACCCACAGAAGTGTGCCTTCATGACACCTCAGCTTACCTTCTTGGGTTTTATCGTGTCTAGTACTGGGGTCTCCGCCGATCCGGAGAAGGTCCGGGCCATTGTTGAGTGGCCGGAACCCCGTACGGTTCATGATGTCCGCAGCTTTCATGGCCTTGCGACGTTCTACCGTCGCTTCATCCGCGGATTTAGCTCCGTCACCGCCCCGATCACGGATTGCATCCGGAAGGGCACATTTGTATGGACGAAGGCCGCATCTGCCGCCTTCAAGGACATCAAGGAGCGCATGACCCAGACACCTATCCTTCGATTGCCTGATTTCTCGAAGGTGTTTGAGGTCTCTTGTGATGCGTCGGGTGTTGGGATTGGAGGAGTTTTGAGTCAGGAGTCCCACCCGATCGCATATTTCAGCGAGAAGCTGAATGACGCGAAACTGCGATATTCCACGTATGATAAAGAATTCTACGCAGTTGTTCAGGCTCTTAGGCATTGGAGGCACTATCTTTTACATCAGGAGTTTGTCCTATACTCCGACCACGAGGCATTGAGGTACCTCCATTCGCAAAAGAAGCTTAACTCGCGTCATAGTCGTTGGGTCGAGTATCTCCAGCAGTTCACCTTTGTGCTGAAACATAAGGCTGGAGTGGAGAACAAGGTGGCTGATGCCTTGAGTCGGCGAGCATGTTTGCTTACCACCATGAGTGCCGAGGTCATAGGGTTAGAGAAGATGAAGGAGGCCTATGTTGATTGTCCTGACTTCGGTCAGATTTTTACCACTCTCCAGGCCGGACCCTCGAGAGACCTTGATGAGTATGTGCTTCAGGAGGGTTACCTCTTTCGAGGTAGCAGGCTATGTGTTCCCCGAACTTCGGTTCGAGATTTCTTAGTGTGGGAACTACATGCGGGAGGTCTAGCCGGCCACTTTGGTCGGAACAAGACTATTGAGGCAGTGGAGCATCGATTTTATTGGCCGAGCTTGAAGCGCGATGTTGCTAACATCGTGGCTCAGTGCCGTACATGTGCTACGGCCAAGATGAAGAAGCAAAGCTCGGGCCTTTATACGCCTCTACCCGTGCCTGATGCCCCGTGGCAGGATGTTAGTATGGACTTTATTTTGGGATTGCCACGTACCTCCAGGAAGCATGATTCGGTCTATGTGGTGGTTGACCGTTTCTCGAAGATGGCCCTCTTTATCCTTGCTCGAAGACTTCGGATGCTTCTAGGGTAGCCCGCCTATTCCTTACTCATGTGGTGTGCAAGTTCGGGTTGCCTCGCACTATAGTGTCTGACCGTGATGTTAGATTCACTTCCTACTTTTGGAAGACACTATGGCATATGATGGGTACTCACCTCAAGTTTTCACTGCATATCATCCCCAGACAGATGGTCAGACCGAGGTAGTCAATAGGAGTCTGGGAGATCTTTTGAGGTGTCTAGTTAAGGACCGCATTGGGGATTGGGATCTCATTTTACCATGGCTGAGTTTGCATACAATGATTCGGTGAATAGGTCTACCGGCATGAGTCCATTTGAGATTGTCACAGGTCGTAGGCCTAGGAAACCCGTTGACCTTGTCCCCATGCCTATCCATGCTAGAGTGTCGGAGTCGGCCGAGTCGTTTGCTAGGCATGTTAGGAGTTTGCATGACGACATCCGTCGTCACATTGAGGCCAGCAATGCACGGTACAAGGAGTTAGCCGATGCCCACCGACACCACCGAGAGTTCCACGAGGGCGAATACGTCATGATCAGGGTAAGACCTGAACGGTTTCCCTCTGGAACCGTTAAGAAGTTGCAAGCTCGCGGAGCCGGTCCCTTTAGAGTGTTGAAACGCGTTGGATCCAATGCGTATGTTGTGGACCTGCCCGAGGAATATGGTATAAGCTCTACCTTCAATGTATCGGATCTTGTTGCATATAGGGACCCAGCGGTGATCCCTAGTGAGCCTTTTGAGCCATCTCCTCCCCTTGAGAGTGATCCCACACCTGAGTGTCCACTTCCACCTCCAGCCCCTTTTTCACGGCAGCGTGAGCATATAGATCGTATACTGGACGAGCAAGTGACAGTTACCAGGAGTGGATCTTACCCGCGCTACCTAGTGCGATGGAGAGGACGGCCCGCTACTGAGGACACATGGATCACACATGGCGAGTTGCAGCGGATCGATCCGGACCTTTTGGAGCGATACAGGAGCGATGCAGACCCTTACTCGACAGGGTCGAGTTTCTCCCACCCGGGGAGAATTGGTGCGGACACCCGAGCAGTTGAGCGGCGCGATACGCCGAGCCACCGGTACCGCACACGGAGCACGACTCGAGCCACCTCAGCATCTATTTGGCTCGGAGACAGCCTGGAGACGCCCCCCTGAGTCCCGGCATTTATCATATTTAGTTAGACTTTATGTGTGTGTAATTGTGTTTATTTCATTGTATGCGGTTTGCTATTTTGATTGTAAGAGGGGCTTATGTGCAATTTGGACCCCGTGGGCCCCACGGGCCCCCCAGGCCCCATCCCATTGAGCCACCTCACCCATGGGCCCCATGTGGGGTCAGTCAACATGTCAAATGGAGGCTTCTAGATGGGTGGGCCAAGTGGGGGACAAGGGACTTGGAAAGTCCACATTTGGCCACCCACCCCCACCTACCAAGTCCACCTTCTACTCCTTGGTCCAAGGGCCGCCCCCCTCCTTGTTTTTATATATTATTTTTGTGTGTGTGTCACACTCAATCCAGGCCACTCATTCCCATCCCCTAGATCCAACGGTTGCCAATGGATTTGAGATGTAACACATAAATACTTGTAATTTCCCATTTTCATGAATTAATGCCATTTGATTCAAACAAATTCAAGAGCAAGGGCTGGTGCGCCCCCCTCCTCTCTCCTCTCTCTCCCCCTTGAAGCTGTGAAGGCTTCCATTCTGAGGTGTGACGCCTCGTGTATCGGTTCCGACGATCGCCGCCGCCGCCACGAGCCGCCACCGCACCGCCATCGCCATCAACGGAGTTCTGCCCGCGCAGTACCACAGAAGCTTCCACGAATTTCATGTCTCAGCCACGAGCTCAGATAGATCTGGAGATTTTAGTGGATGTTCCAGAGGTGTCAAGGACATCCCACAAATTTTGGTTTGCCATTCAGATCTCGTTTCATATTTTTTGATTTTCGTCCACTCTTCCATTTCGGTTCTGCCAGAGTTCTGTCCAGATTCATCCCCGCCCTGAGTTTCATGTCTTAGGTCCACTTTTTGATTTCTGTTCGTTCTCCCAATTTTACTGGGGGTTCCATCATCCACCCCTTCATCCACAATTTTTCTAATTTTTCATTCACCCATCTCATATTTTCTAAAAATCATTCTCAGTCCCAGCTACAGTTCTGTCCCCCTGTTCCCAGATCCGACCACCAGTCACCCCAAAAATCATAGTAAATCACCACCACCTCCAAATCAAATTCTAAAAATAGTCCCAGTTCCGTGGTTTGATTCCCTACAACTCCTAAGAAGAGCTCAAGAGCTGAATCGGAGGTTTACTAGGCGGTCAACGGTGGTTCTCAGACAAGTACCCTGCAGATCTGAGATTTCTGTTACTGTACAACAGGGACTTGTAAATTCAATAAAGTTCTGATCCGACCAGATCCAGCAGATCTCTCTGGTCTAGATCGAAGCATTTGAAGAGAGCTTTCCAACGATAGCTCATGCGTCCCGATCCGACGTCGGGATTGCTCGCAGCGGCCGTTTTCGCCGGAGCGCGCGCCGGAAGACAGCAACCAAAATCCGTGGACAGCTAGTTCATCAATTGGGAATCGGGGCCGATCGACCCCCGATCGGTGTTCCCGGCCGACCGCCGTCCGTGGAGGCGCGCCACCAGGGGTCCCCATCACAGTGGGTCCCACCCCCGCAGATCCGGAGGACAGCGCCATCCGTGGGCCCCGCGGGCCCGCAGAACCCGCCGTTCGGAAAGCACGAAAACGCGGAGTTCGGCACCGCCGGGCGACATCAAGATGCTGCCCGTCAACCCGAGTTGCGTGATTCCCGGGCTCCACATGTGACCTTTTACCTCCCTGCGTGGAGTGGGTCAAATCTTTGTATTGCTGTGATATTGTTTAACCGGGAGTCCGTGATTCGGCCGGGGTTGTCTTCGCCACGCCGGGTGCGTGGAGGTAAAGGTCTTAACTCCTTGGCGTTACATTGCTTAGCTAGTATACGGTCTTAGGCCGCTGCCGAGAGTGTAGGTACTAGCCCGTGTGTCCATGTCACCGCTGTGAGAGCGAGAGTGACCGTCCCGTGACTCGATCCGAGTCCGAAAGTTGAGTCGGACTACCCTTGACCTCCGCCGGTTCCTTAACCGCGCACGGTCCGCGCTTTCTCTCGCTTGGGACGACGAGTGAGCTTCCACTTCTGTTAGCGACGTTTTGCCACTAGGAGCTCGTAGTGTCTGGCTTAGTGTCTCCCTGGTGTGTGTTGCTGGTCGCGTCTTCATCTAGAGTCCGAGGGTGGCACCTAATAGTGTCGTCTCCCGTGTTCGTCCCGCATCACTTTATTGGTATGAAGTGTACAGATTTAGTCAATCGATCTATGATTACCCATATGCCATCATGTCCACCTCTTGTCTTAGGTAAACCCATAATGAAGTCCATCCCTATGCTCTCCCATTTCCATTCGGGAATATTTAAGGGATGTAATTTATCTGCGGGTCTAAAATGTTCAGCTTTAACTTGTTGGCAGGTTAGACAACGAGACACGAAGTCAGCTATTTCCCTCTTCATATTGGGCCACCAAAAGTTTCTTTTGAGATCCTGATACATTTTTGTACCTCCCGGATGAATGGTGTACTTTGATTTATGTGCTTCTTCTAGGATCAATTTCTTTGTATCCTCATGATCCGGTATACACATTCGGCCCTTGAATAGCAATCTTCCATCATTAGAAGTAGAAAAATCCGGCCTTTGTTCAATATTGGCCTTAATTTCCAGTAAAACTGGATCATCCTCTTGTAACTTGGCCAAATCCTCTATTAATGTAGGTTGAGCTCGGATATTAGCTATGAAGCAATCTTCTTCCTTAATGTCAACATCTAAATTCAATTGAGCAAATTGAGGAATAAGGTTAGTTACACTAATCATGAGACTTGATAACATACCCATTGGTTTTCTACTGAGTGCATCTGCTACTGCATTTGCCTTGCCAGGATGATATTGAATAGTAAAATCAAAGTCCTTGAGATGTTCTAACCACCTCCTTTGCCTCATGTTAAGCTCTTTTTGAGAGAATAAATATTTTAATCTCTTGTGGTCTGAGTAGATCGTAAACTTTTCTCCATAAAGATAATGACGCCAAATTTTCAAGGCAAAAATAACCGCTGCCAATTCTAAATCATGTACCGGATAATTTTCTTCGTGACGTTTCAATTGTCTTGAAGAATAGCAAATCACCTTTCCATTTTACATAAGGACACATCCTAAGCCAATTCCAGACACATCCGTATATACCTCAAATCCACCACCCTCCATTGGTAATGACAAAACAGGGGTTGTTGTAAGATGATTCTTAAGAGTTTGGAAATTCTTCTCACATTCCTCTGACCAGACAAAAGGATTTTCTTTTCTGGTGAGTCTAGTTAAAGGAACTGCTATCTTTAAGAAGTCCTTAATGAATCTTCTATAATAACCAGCTAGACCCAGAAAGCTCCTTACTTCAGATACAGTCGTAGGCCGACTCCAATTCTTGACAGCTTCTACCTTAGAAGGATCCACAGCAATACCTTCTTTTGAAATAATGTGGCCTAGGAATGAAACTTCCTCGAGCCAGAATTCACACTTATTGAGTTTGGCATAAAGCTTGTGTTCTCTAAGTGTTTGCAAAGCTATTTTCAAATGTTCTTCATGTTCTTCTTTTGTCTTGGAGTATATCAGGATATCATCAATGAAGACGACAATGAATCGATCCAGGTATGGTTGGAAGACACTGTTCATAAGTTGCATAAATGTTGCTGGGGCATTAGTTAACCCAAATGGCATTACCACGAATTCATAGTGGCCATAACGACTTCGAAAAGCCGATTTATAAATATCTTCCTCTTTGATTCTAAGCTGATGATAACCTGATCTAAGGTCAATCTTAGAAAAATATTATACTCCCGAAAGCTGATCGAAGAGCTCATCAATACGCGGCAATGGATACTTATTTTTAATTGTCAACTGATTCAGTCGCCGGTAATCGATGCATAGCCTGAGAGAACCATCCTTCTTCTTGACAAATAAAATCGGCGCACCCCAATGGTCTGTGCTAGGTCTGATGAAACCCTTGTCTAGTAGTTTTTGCAATTGCCTTTTTAGTTCCTTGAGTTCTGTGGGGGACATCCTGTAAGGGGCTATAGAAACAGGTGCTGCTCCTGGAATGAGTTCAATGGTAAAGTTTACGTCCCTCTCGGGCAGTAAACTAGGTAGTTCGGATGGGAACACGTCTGGGAACTCATTCGCAATGGGAATGTTTACTAGGACAATCTCCTTAGATTCGGTGATAATGACTGAAGCAAGAAAAGCTTCACATCCTTGCGAGATAAGCTTGCAAGCATGAAGAGAAGATATAATGGTAGGATGTTTCTTGTATTTGATGCCAAGAAAAGAAAATCTTGGAAGATCGAGCTTTCGAAAAGATATAATCCTATTTCGGTAATTGATGTAAGCATCATGGTCTACAAGCCAATCAACCCCTAAAATGGTATCATAACCTTTCATGTCAAGGCACACGAGGTTTGCTGGGAGATTGTAACCTTCTACTATCACTTCGCTATTAGGATAATACTCGGTGAGTTTGGTTCTAGATCCTAAAGGTGTAGTAATAGCAATATCCGAAGGTAAGGGGACTGATGCAATTGAAAATATTTTTGTAAAGGTACTGGAAATAAAAGAATGAGAGGCACCAGTATCAAATAGCACAAATGCAGGACGAGAACAAATCTGAAGAGTACCTTCCATAAGCCCATCATCCCTGGGCGCTTCCTCTTCGTCTAGAGCGGCATTGAGGTGAGCCTGCCTCCTACGTCCTCCATTAGCTGATTGATCTTTCATAAGGGGCAATCTGGCACACGATGCTCCCTACTTCCACAACGCAAACAAGCACCGAGGCGCTTCCAGTATTCTTCAGCCGAGTGACCGAATTTCTCGCAAAAAGTGCATGCCGAGGTAACTTGCTCCTTCTCTTCCTTAACCTTTTTATTATTCTTCTTGGAACTTCCGCCATTCCCGCTCCTTGATCTTTTCTTGCTGTCACGACTTTTGTATGGTTCCGTGATGCTAAACTTCTCCTTATAATGCCGATCAGATCGTCGGCTAGATTCTTCTCCTTTTCCTTTCAACTTTTCGACATTCTCTAAGGTCCTCTCGCATAGATATGCCCTCTGAACCATCTCCGCATAAGTGCGGATATTCTGTGTCCCAAGTTGCTGAATGAAACCGGGTCGTAACTCGTCCATAAATCGATTTGCTTTTAATAATTTCGTGCTAATAAGGTGTGGTGCATATGGTGCTAGTCTTGAAAACTGCAGCTCATATTCTGCCACCGACATCATCCCTTGACGAAGGGAGGTAAACTCCATGGCCTTCCTTTCCTTTACATGTTCGGAAAAAGATACGGAATAAAGTAAGAAACCCGTCCCATGTATGAGGTGCATCAGCCGGAGGTGCCGAAACCGACTTCCACCATGTACGGGCATCTTTATTTAGTTGAAATGTTGCTAGACGCACCTTCTCCTGATCAGTGCATTGAATAACGTCAAATATCATATTCATCTCATCGATCCAATTTTCTGCCTCATCGGGATTTGAAGATCCATAGAATCGCGGAGGATTTAGACTCCGGAAGTTACGATGTAGGTCACCAGCCCTTGCCCTTGCACCACCTTGTGCTATAGTTTGCAATGCCTGAGTGAGGCCGACAACTGTTTGTTGCATACCGTCCCAATCTACGCGATGAGCCATTTGTAAAATAGAAAAATAACAACATGTTATTTCTCATGAAAATCAACCTTAAATCTAATTAATTATCTTATCCCGGGCTCTACCCAATCCTCACATAGGTATGGAATTTCTTCCTTAGTTCATAGGTAGGGGTCCATAAACCTTGGACTTATCCTATGAAATGTCAACCCTTGGTCAAACCTTGGGTTGAGATATTCAAGTAATGTGACGGTCATTCACTAGGCCGTTACATTGTGTGACGGTCTAGTATAGGACCGTTATATTTGTCTGATTCCAGAATCAAGAATTCAACCTCAGATGAATGTGACGGTCGTATAGTGGGCCGTTACATGATCCTGATGGTCCAATACAAGGCCGTTACATTACTAGAATCAGAAAATAACGATAGTGTATTCTAGTTAATGGGTTTTAATGGTACAACCAACTCGGCGTCCTAGTGGGAATCCCAGGCTCGCGGAGAATTACGGAGGCCTTGAAACAAGATTTCCTAGTCCATTGGAAGGAATATCCAATAGAGAGGTCCTCAAGTCCAAGATTGTGTTCCTATAGTGTAAAGTGTGAACTAATGGTCAACATACCAGAGTATGTGCCATGTACTTATAGAAATGACTCTATTGATAGAGAGATACAAGTATCAACGTGAAAATCATGATGAAAACTCCGACAATACAATAGTTAAAAGAATCATGATTTAGAATACAAGACTATAGAATTTTGGCTTATGAAACTAACATAACTTGAAATACCATTAAGTTCCTAAAATCATGCAACCCCTATTATGAATAATTAAAATAACCTTAAATTCACATAATCAGGTGAAAACTCTAATCAACTAGGCTTAATAATAAGTAAGATTGACAAATCTTATTCTGTCTAGGGTTGACAGAGCACAGGGCTTCTGACGGTCTATAAGTGGTGCGTCATAGTAGTGTGACGGTCTATCAAATAGCCGTTACAGTAACGTAACGCCCTTGCATAGATGCGTCAGAGTCAACAGAGAAATCAATAGGCAATCAGGGACTGTGACGGTCCATCGTATGGCCGTTACATGAGTGTGACGGTCCTACGCTGATGCGTCAGAGGGTCTGCTAATAGAAAGCGATATAAAACCTAAGGTATCAACTCACATCATGTCTGTAAATCAAATACCATGTCTATTCTAGGCATGATAACGAAGTATAGGCTATCTATATGCGTGGGTATCCGTGAAATAGACAAGATACATCTTTTTAATTTTCCAATTAGGCTAAGAGATGCATGTAATGTATAGAACTTAGTAAAACATGAAATTGATGCTCTACTATGCATGAAATTCAATCAAACCAGAGGGCTTATAGTCCTATCAAGTTGTTTTTTCCGTTCATGAGATAACATACCTCTTGTCTAGGCTTCAAACTTCCAATTATGGTCTGAACACCGAACCCTAGTTCCCTTCTTCCTGTGATTTTTCAGCAACTTCCTTGGGCTCTAACTCCACGACCTCTTGACCTAAAGACGTGAAATTTGGAGAGGAGTTAGTCTAAAGTATTGTAAACAAATACTTCTAAAGAACTTACCAAAGATTACACCTCCTTACCTTGATTCCTTGCGAGCCAAAAGTAAGGGTCGCACGGTTCAGAACTAGGTCCTATTTATAGGGTTTTGGCTAGGGTTTGAAGATTAGATCGATTTTAGAGTCCTTAATTTGCTAAAACATGATCTCTAAGAGTCCTTAGTAATGTTATAACTCTTCCTACGTTGATCTCTAGTGGATAAGAGTCCAAAGTTTTGATCTTTGTACTTGTTATTTCCTTCACGGAACTAACAGGATGTAACGGTCTAATGCAGGTGCGTTAGAGGCATGTAACAGTCTCACGATAGACCGTTACATTTATTGTTCCCAGAGTTCAACATGAATCAAACTCTTCAGCTTATGGAATTCATAGAGTGTAACGGTCGTAGACCCATGCGTTACAAGCATGTGACGATCGCACGATAGACCGTTACATTCAACGTATATAGAGTTTCAAATAAATATAACTCTTTTATTTATTTTTCTATATTATTATTTATATAATTTATTTTTATCCTTAAATAAGCTAAGTAACCTTCTAGAATATGGGCCAAACTTAATGGTTTTGGGCCTTAAACCCTTTTTAGATGATGTGTAAATAGGCTTGGTTAATTATTCAACCTAATTGGGCCTATGATGACTTATTAGTCTCAGAATTCATTTATTAATATATTTAGACCTTTATAAATTCTAGAAAATTATTTATATAAAATTCTGGGGCACTACAGAAAGATATGCTCTTTTAATGCCTAGGGATATGAACGGACGCGGGCACTATGATTGGGAATTCGCACAGGCGAAACGAGCGCTATATGCGGAGCCCCGATTTTGGCAGGAGAATCGTATGGGGATATAGCTTGCTGACGTGCGTGGATACGATATGCAAGGTTCAGGCAAAGATTTTTTGCGAGTTACTCATTCCCTTTTTACAAAACATTTTCTTCTATAAGTAAGCAAAAGAAGGAAGTTACAAAAAAGGAAAAAGAAAGAGAAGAAGAGAGAGGGCAATGTGATGCCCTACAAATTTATAGTTTAGTATTTTATTTGATTAATGAAAATATATTTATTTATGTCTAAATGTTTAATTTATTAATCTTATTATGCCGCCCTCGCCCCCCTTCTGGCCGCGTTGCAGCATTTTTTTTTAAAAAATCTTTTTTTATGTTATTAAAATTTCATAATAGTTTAAACCCCATTCTTCTATTAGTCAAATCCCATGTGCCATGCATATATAAAAAAATACAAAAATATGGGGCAGTCAAAGAAAGGTGCTTAGTGGGTTGGTGAGCCTTTGAATGTCAATTTTTATTTAAATAATGTTAAAATAAATATTTAATCTCCACCATTGATTTAAATCAATGGCTAAGATTGATTAATGAAAATCCCCTATAAATAGCCACGAGAGGGGCTTCATTTACTCTTCTTGGAGGCTGACTGCGTGAAGTGCTGGAGGAGAGGGTGCAGGGATTATTAAGAAGGTGTTTAAGCTTCATTAAGATAAGGGATTTTGCATGAATCTTCTTGATTAGCATGATTAGCATATTTAAAATGATTTAGGATGTGTTAATTAATATTTATAGAGATAATTAAACCCAGATATCTGTATTTCACTATGTGTGATCACATCTAGTCAAATTATCATGAAATCATTAGTGTTAAGACATGTGATTAAGGGTAAAATCAAGTGATTAATACACTATAATTTGCAACGGTGCATGATAAATTTAGAAAGTTTTCAGAATCATGGGATCTGATATTATAAGCTCTCTGTAAAAATTTCAATGTCTGATTCAAATTATGTTCACGTTGATAAATATTTTAATATTATTTTAAAGGTGTTTAATTATACTAAAAGGCTAATGAGGTGATGGAAAATCACCACAAATTGTATAAATGCATATTACCATAAGATCCATGTGTAGAAAAATTGTCATTATTTTGGGATTGCGATATTGATGTGAATAGATTTTTAATACATGAGAAAATATTAAATAATTATGTTGAAATTAGAGATCCTATTCATAAAAATCTTAGGATTTTATAGTATGGGTCTTACATTGTGTGAGCTATATTCTTAAAATACCAATAATTATAGATGTCTGTAAATAAACTTACAGAATTTTTAATATTTTATTAGAAGTATACAATTATGAGATAAATGGAAATATTACGTATAAATTAAGACTTAAATGCATGTACTAATTACTTGATTAAAATTTCATTTTATTTTGATTACTGAACCTTGACTTATATAATTTTTAATGTTTGATCAAATAATTAAAAATTTTGAATAAATGTTAATATTCTTTGAAAAATTCTGAGAATGTTACAGAACTGATATATGATTTTATAAGTTAATGGTTAGTATATTTCAGTCATTGTGAATATTTTGAATAATTTTCTCTATTTAAAAACTATTGTTGTAAATTTTCGAATCTGATATGAAATTTTAGAAATTAGAAATACTGGAGGAAAAATAGTGACAGTTGTTACATATGATACTAATATCTTAACCAACGTGCTGTAAATGTTTAGTAATATTTTGATTATTATGGATATATTTAGTTAATTTTCCATGTATAGGAGAATTTAAATGATTCTGTAAGTATTTGAATTCCTGCATGAAAAATTATGAAAAATTTTCTGTGCAGTTTTACATACAAATGTAATGTTCAGTAAAAGTTTAATGGTATTCTGAATTTGGTAGCTAAATTTAGTCAATTTATGATGCATGTTGTAGTATAAGTAATTTTAGAAAAATTATAATTACTGTCTGAAAAATAATGATAATTTTTTATTTTGATTCTTCCTATAAATGTATTTATTCTCTGAAATTGCAAAGCATTCTGATCTCTGTACACAGAATTAAATTTTTTTGATATATATATATGCCCTTATGTTTGGATAAGTTGAGAATTTTAGAAATAAAGAAAAAAAGGATTTTCAGTAATGGAATATTTTATACTTAGTGTTCACGACATTGATTTTTGAGTGGCATGTGTCCATTTTATATAAGTCATATTTATAGCTACTGTACTGTTATTATTGCCAAATGGACACTGCCACTATAGGAGGAAACTGGAATCAAGCCATAGAAATGTCCCTATGGGGAGGTTCACACTGTACTTGCCTCGAGGGTAACGGGGATTGAAATCCTGGAGGTGGATAAGTACCACTGGTTAAGGTGGAAATGACTTCTCCCGGTTCTGCGCAGTAACCAAGACTCATCACTATTTACATAGGTGATCGAGTACCGACTAACTGTCCTTCTAGTGGTGGTTTGAGCATTGTGTCTTGGCTATTTATACCACTGTTACTTCTCATTGAACTGTAATTGAAACTACTGTTACTGCTTACTGGATTGATATTGAAACTACTGCTACTGTTCACTGAGTCGTTATTGAAACGACTGTTACTACTCACTGAATTGATATTGGAACTGTTATTACTGTTCACTGAATTGATATTGAAACTACTGTTACTACTCATTGAACTGATATTGAAACTAGTGTTATTGCCTACTAAATTATTATTGCATTTTACTGTTATTACACTGTAAATGTTTACTGTTAATGAATCTCCGGTATATCAAATGGTGATTTGGAAAAGGACATATTAAGTCTGTTTGGATCCTTTCACTATGCGTGAGATTTTACTCTGCCTAGTACTGGAATCATTCAATTGATAAATGAATCGAATTATATTGTATGTTAATGTTTGCAAATGTTGAATTCTTATTGATAGAATAAAGTTTTAATATACATGCTTTACTTGTAAAATGTTCATAGCATAACTTATGATCGTAAATTTGAATTTGGGTTATAATGTGTTAATCTCATGTTATCTATTTGAAATTATGCCTAAGAATGATTTATAAAATGAAATACCGTAAATCACTTTGGATATTTTACCCATGTTATGACTGGGGAGTATACTTAGTCTCTTACTGGGTCTATTCGTAGACTCACCCCGTTGAACATTTTCAGGAGAAGCGGTAGAAGAAAGCGAGGACTGATCTCGCAGTGTTCTGACCACGGCTTGGATTTGCTACAAGTCTTTATCTTAGGTGGTTATGTCTTAGAAAAAAATGTGTGTGAAATTTGGTTATGTAATAAATGACTTGTTAAATTGTTGATCTTTATTTCGATCTATGTGGATGAAGTCTTTTGACTATAAGCTGAATGATTGAGAAATTTTATTTCCGCTGCAATCATATCTCAATATTTATGTGAAATTCCCTACCAAAATGTACCGTTTAGGTTGTCCCACTGTGACGTGTTGATCGGGATCCGACATGAGTCTTTATGACTGGACTGGGTTTACGATTCGGGACATTACATGCAAAAAGCCAAGTACAAATAGATCTCAATCTAGTGAGATCAGAGATGAGGCTCGAGGGATCGGCTACCCCTCGAAGGTCATGGGAGCTGGCAGATCCTCGGTGCTCGATGCCACCTCAATAGTCGAAGGCTGCATATGCTCGATCCCTTCGGGAACCACTGGCTCGGGCATTGACCCTGTGTGGGAATTGCCTCGACCACGAGGTCTCCTGAAGCTGCTGCGGCCAGCAGCTCTTCCTCGATGGTGTCCGCTAGGCCCTCACTTTCTTCATCCTAGGCATAGGGCTCAAGAGTGGATGAAGGAGTCGAGTCTTCCTCGGCCGAGTCATACTGTTACCCGGGCTCAGATATCAACTCTTCTGCGGCTTGGTCTTGGGCAAGATGTGCCACTCGGCTAAATCCTTGAGCAAAATCCTTCTTTAATCCACGCCTGTAGCCCGGTCCGTAGAAGATGAAAGTGATGTTCTTCAAGGCCTCACGGTACTCCTCTGAGGTGAGATATAGCACCATTGTCTTCACCTCGGCCTCTGCTCCCTCGCCTCGATCTCCGATAGTCTCACCTTGGCCTCAACCGCTTTCATCACGGCCTCCGCTCTCTCCCGCTCCACTGTCAACAGGCGCCCGCGAAGCTCTTCTCGTTTAGCCTCCCATTGCCTCAAGCTCGCCTCATAAGCCCGACGCTCATCATCAAGGAGCCCGCTCTTGATATCAGCCATGTAGCGAGTTTAGGATAGCTGATCGGCCAGAGAGCATGCTTTCTCTTGCTCCGTACGGGCTTGAGAGCAGAGTGACTCGACTTCCTGGCGGAGAGCCTTATGCTCGAAAGCGAGTTGGCCGTACTTCCGTTCTAGCTTGACGTGGGCCTTATCGTGCGTTGCCTCGCCTCTCTCTGCCTGCACTATGCGATCCATGGCCTCGGCCCCCAATTGAGCCAGAAAGAGACCTCCCTCCATGACCCTCTCAACTAGTGTCTAGGAGGAGCAATGCTGAAGATTGACTCGGATGGGAGGAGTCACCAACGATTGACAACAGTCATAGATGGAGGCCCGGATAGCGAACCTCCCCCGTTGAGGGTCGGGACCACCCACCGACTGCGGAAGCATCGGAGGCACCTCTTCGGGACCTCCCAAGCCAGAGGCAGTGGCGCCCGATTAAGCTAGAGGATCCAGATTGACCTCCTCACCCAGTGGAGGTAGAATCCCACTTGGCTCGACAGCGGCCGCCGCGGTCGGATTTTGGTCCGTCAGGGGGTCAGGGGTTGGACCTTCGGTGGAGGCAATAGTAGTCGGGGCGCTAGCGGCTCGGGCGAAAGGGCCGGTAGCACCGAGTTTCGGGCAGAGTCGTTGGGAAGGATTCCCCCTGAGTGAGGGACTTTTGCCCTCTTCCATCTGCTCTCCTCGGCGGCCATCCCCTTCAAGGAAGCCAACATCAGCCTATGTTTAGGGTCCTTCCGTTTGGACCCCCACTGCTCCACCTCTTCCCCGGTGAGAGCCCGCTTGCCCTTATCTCGGGCAACAGGAGAGCTCTCAATCTCCCATGCCTCAAGAAGGGCCTCCCGAGTGGCAGCCATCGTCTCCTCCGGAGTCTCCTCCTCTTCAAGCGTGGCCTCAGTTAGGTTGACCGATCGACCTTCTCCTTCACCACTGGGAACCTCTGCAGCCCGAACGGAACCATCTGAACAAAGCGAAAAGCCATTAGACAAGAGTAAATTTGCTTAAATCCTTACCTTTGGGAAGCAGGGGGCCCGAGCATTGCATTGAAGGTTGGCCTCGAACAGAAGTTTGGTGGTCAATTGCTTGTTGTTCTGGAGGACCTTGATGCAGTCCTCGATCTCTTGAGAAACAGCTGAAGGTTTCATAGCAAGCACAGGCTGGAAATTCGACTGGGTCGGGAAAAGCTAGGGGGAACCCTTAGAATATATTACCCAGAAGTACTGGGTCTTCCACCCTTTGTGCAAAGAATCATGGGGGGAGAGGGTAACACAACTCTTGCCTCTCTTGGCCTAAAGGAAAAAGAAGCCTTTCCCAACCTGTGCGTGTTCTTTCAGCTCATTGAAGGCATTAAAGAGATCGAGAGACATAGGAACTTGGCATTTTTGGCAAAGGACAATGAATAAAAAAAAGAAGGCGAAGGAATTAGAGATCGGCTCGATGGGCGCTAGCTTGAAGTAGTTCAGCAGGTCCACGACAAAGAAATGGAGGGGGAGGCGGAAGCCACATTTCCAGGCCAGAATGTAACTACAGAAAGACTCTAGATGGGTACTCGGACTTGACTCGTGTGGTTTGTGGAGAGAGAAAGAGTACCGTCGGGGCAGCCGATACCAGAATTTGAACTCCCTCACCTCCTCCACCGTGAGCTCACTGCGGAGATGGCATCAGGACGTCGGGTAGAGCTCCCTGCCCTCTGCTCAACTTCCTTGCAGCAGACATCCCCGTCTCGCTTCGCCATAGAAGAGGATGAAGATAGCAGAATACCCGAATCTGATAAACGAGCGGGGGGAGGGAGCGCAAGAATTGCTTCTATGGTGATCACTGCTAACTCAGCAAAAGCTCTCTCTTGATCTCTCCGGTTCTCCTCTTGGGACATGGATCCCCCTAAGAACTCGCACAAGCGTGGGGAGACAAAAACCTAACGATGAAGACGGAGAAGGCAAGTATACGGGGCATTTATAGCCCTGGGCGGCCACGGGAGAACCGCCGCGACGTCTAGAAGTGCCTCGGAAAGTGACATGCCCCAAGTCAGCGCTTCGAACAGGTGCAAAAGGTGTAATCATTGCGCTCGAGCCCCCACGTGCTAGGGCAACCACATTTATGGGCCCGATGATCAAAGCGGGGACAGCTCATGGTAGCTGATTCTCCCCTTGCCAAAAAATCCAACATACACTCTACTCTCTGAGCCCATTTCTAGCTCGAGAGTAGGGGGCAAGTGGAAAGGGGGAGATTTGCGGCCCAACATTTCATGGCCTAAAGGCCCATATAGGTATGTGTGGCCCAGTAAGTGACAGCCTCATTAAGGCTCACTTGCTATAGGGCCCATGGTAAAAGGTCCAACAAGGCCCATAGAGTCTTGGCTCGGTCACCCGAACGGAGGCCTCCCCAACGCTAGGGAAAAGCCCAGGGGGCGACTGAATCGAGCCATCCAAAGGTGGGTAAGACGCTCCCTCAGGGATGCCCAAACCCAGGACTCCCTGCCTAGGCATGGAATATCCCTTATCTCTCCAGGATCATCCCGTCGTCAAGACTCCTTAACGAGCCAAGGGGAATTCCTCGCAGTTGGGCATTTATCCCTAATAATTAAAACGAATGTTACACTATCATCTAAGAAGTGAGAAGCTCAATAGGATAAGGGGAAGGCAAGAGTTCCTGAACGGTAAGAGTTCCTACCGTGGACATGATGCCCCATAAACCCTCACACTTCCCCCTACTCAGGAGGGAGCCTGTAGCTATATAAACCTAGGGAACCCCTCCGGAAGGTAAATCAATTTCTAGTCATTTCAACTGGTGAAGAGTAGTCTCGTGCCTCTCGTGCCCTACACTTCCCTTGCATCCTTTCGTACCCCGCTCTTGCCCTTGCTGACTTAAGCATCGGATGGTTTTCCCCGGAATAGTCATCTCGGGCCCCCTGATCACTTCTCTCCTTTTGCAGAACTCCATTCTGAGATGGCTACGACATGCGATTTCTCTAGATCTTACGGCCAATGGCTTTGCACGAGATCTCGTCTCTTCAGACACCATTTGTTAGGAGCTATTTATCATTCCCTAAAACTTAGGCATCAAGGCAAGTTAGAGATTCTTTTTCTTATAAGCCGATCCAACTCTTTGTGGAATCTAATATGGGACTAAAATCAGTGACAACCCTAGTTGGGTCAGGGACTCACACTCCCTCCGGATGCTCACACCACCCAACCATAACAAAAAGGTGCCCGAAAAACCATCTGGGTAAGGCCCAATCTCCGGGCACTTCCTTGATAACTGTTTCCAATTCTTCAATAGTGAAAATCCCTTTCTCGGATAGTCGCCCCCTCTACTGACGGTGTGTCAAAAACAAGATTGGAATCTATTAGGAGGGGGACAATAGGCTTCTGAGCGCCGGCTATTCTTGAAATGCTTTGTTAAGGAACTGAGGTAATACTAAACTGATCCTGGAGCAACCTATCATTGTCATCAATAATTTCCTCAATTCTGTTGTGTCTCCACCAAATGACAGTCATTAGGTGGAAGAAACCAATGTTTCGATCCCCCTTTTGGAGCCGCTTCACCCTGGATTTCTACCTTCTAGGACAATTTATATCTAATCTTATTCTAATGTATGTTTAGTACACAAGGGGTAAAATGAGGTTAGAAAAATGGGGATAAGTCATTCCAACAAAAGGTTAGAATGACTTATCCCCGTTTCTAACCTTAAAATTAGGGTTAACCCTATTTTCCTCAACCCAGCTTATCCTCGCCCGTTTTAGTCATACCAAACGTAGAATGAGATTAGAGCGGGGACATCCCGCTCTAACCTGATACCAAATGGCCCCTAAGGTTATGTTTGGTATCGGGATAAAGGGTGATGAGAATAGGAGTAAGTCATTCTAGGTTAATTTATTCCTATTCATATTCTCGTATGCGTTTGGTATGCGAGGGGATAAGTATGTGTGTATTCCTATTACTCGTTTGATAAAAAATAAGGATAAGAATGAGAATAGGGGTATAAATAAACAATTTTGCCCCTGTTATCCCGGGTTAAAATCTGCGATGTTATTCTTCATCTGGTAAGGATTAAGATGACTTAAATAATTTTTTTACAAATTATCAACTTATACTTAATAAATATTAACAAATATGATTATCACTAATGACAAACCTAATTAAATTTACATAATGATTGTGATTAGATAAATTATGATCATCATAAATATAATTATTAAGACATTTTGTTTTATTTATAATACTAATTAATGTCCATGATATCTTAATCATAATTATTAATATTGTTAAATTTCATATTGAGATAAAATAAGAAAAATAATAAAAAAGATGATTTGTATGTTTATTCCCTTCTATTAATGAAACTAGTTAAAAATATATTTTTATTAATCTATCTTTAAAGTAACAATGTGCAAAAATTACGTTGGAACAACTACCAACCCCTACACACACACACACAATTGGTACGTAATCTCTCTTGAACACACACACACTGAACACACACATGTTGTGAACGTGTCACATAGACATCTTTAAAGAGAGAGGTGAAAAAAAGATTTTAAGAATAATAATAAAAAAAGAATGATGATGTTGCTAAATAAATATGCTAAAATGAGTGGGACATGAAGGAAAAGAGGATGAGCATGAGATGCTCTATGGAGAGTGATCGCCAGAGGGGTTACCTCAAAAATACAAAGATGATCGCATGTACCTTGTATGAAGCGGGTGAGATTGTAAGTTCTTCTTTCCTCCTTCTACCGGCCGGCCGATGAAGGGGGTTTATAGCTTGATTACCCTTGCAAGAAAACACATAAAATAAACAAAGATGTGGATTAGCTAAAGATGTGTAGTATCAATGCTCTAAAAATATGAAATCAATCAAATCAAGCATGAACACACCTTGTGTGTTTTTAGTTTAAAACCCCTTTAGGAGGAGTAACAAGGTATGGATTATGGATGCTATGATATGCAAAGTAAACAACAATAAACGTAATATGGTGATAACTCTAGCATAGAGCTAGAAGATGGATGCGTATGTGATATGAATAAATTAAACTAAAAGATTAAGGGAAGCCCCTGCTGCTGTGTGTGCAGCAGTACAAGGAAGAACAAGAGCCACAGCCGCTGCATCAGCAGGATGAAGAACTGTTGGATGAAGATGCTGCCTGGAGGAAGAAACTTGGAGAAGCACCTGCAAAAGGAAGAAAACTCTATCTCTCTTTGTAAAGCTCACACGGCGCAGTCTCTCTCTTTGTTGTTATTGTTGTTCAATCCTCTCGTCTCTTCTTCTTCTTCTCGCGCGTGAAAGATTGAAGGGGTATTTATAGGGCCAAACATCCTTGCATTAATAGGATTAAAACAAAGCAATGAATCCTCAATAAGGAACTCTCTTCCCAATCGAACACAAGGTGCAAAATGGGGGAAGGGTCACTACTGGAAAGAAGCAGGCGAAAGGGAGACGGAAGTGGAAATGACTACCTAAATAGGGGCGCCAATTGAAATGACGGTAGTCACACCGTCGTCAGTTCCTGAATTTAATTATAGAAATAAAGAACTTTCCTTATTTAAAATTGTCAAATTACGCCTGTTTGAACGGGCGTTAAATAATCAACGCCCCTCCTGAGGACGTCAATTCTTTAAGTTTTATTTTCGTTAGAATTTGTAAAATCCAGGAATCGACGACCGTTTGAACAGTTGTGTATTAAAGAACAACGCCCCTAATTAGGTTGTCAATTAAATGACGCCCTCCCTACAGGCGTTAATTTCAATTATTAAACTAAAAAGCCAAGAAATCTCAATTAAATATGGAGAAATTAGAAAAACTTCGTATTAAGCCAATATTGAAGTCCACCTGGGGCGTCACATGGTGACATGAGATTTACTCAACATAACATCGATTTTGGCGTGTCTACAGTTGCCCCGCCTTGGCGTCTGCTTTGCAAGGGAGTGACACGGAATGAAGTGAAAGTGTAACGGGCGGAATGAAGTGAGAACGAACTGATAAGTAGATGTCAAGGTGTGATGTGACACGCCTCCTACACTAAGCATTTGAAATCTTTTCAGAATTCTAAATGAAACAACTTTGGATGATTACAAGGAAGCAATGATTAGTTGGATGAAGGAACTAATCTTAAAGAACTAAATGTGCGCGAGGGCACGGAAGGAAAGGCACCATTGGAGAGCGGTTACCAGCCAATGTGGACGTGCTACAACCAAGGTGGATTTTTAGAAAAATAAAATGAATTGAGATAAAGACCTAGCGAACGAATGCTTTTCAAGGAACCAGCCTGAGCGACTTCAAGGAGAATAAAGTACTTGATTTGGAATGGAATATCTCATGTCAATTCAAATAAAAGCGGGTGGCCTTCATTATTGGCGTAATATGAGGATTTTCATTATTAGAGCTCAAAGTCCTACATGATGTATGCTGGGCTTAAAGAAAAACTAAAACAAACTAAAAATAGAAGATAATCAAGGATAATATTGTTAAACCATCGAGATTCGGTCAGGAATCCAGATCTCTAAGCTGACACTAAGCCGAAGCCCGTTTATCCACGTATCGAACTCAGAAAGTGGAACCGTCGTCCCAAACCTTAAATGATTCAACGGCCTATCCGTGTAATCAAGACTCCACTGGAATTATCACTATTTTTGATGGAGGAGAACTCAAATTCCAGGTTCATCAGAACCACAAGGTCCTTGATATGCTATAATAGCGTAGATATCATATAGTAACAATGCATACAGGAGAGATACAAGGATGGAATGGTGTTACCAGCGGAAGAAATCCAATCGTTTCAAGATTCGCATAATCTGCACTTTTCTATGCTCAAAAATTATTAGCTCAGTAAAGAATCATCAGCTTAATAAAGATCATAAGCTCAATAAGCTCAAAGTATGATCATAAGTGCATGACATAATAAACTTTATCAAGATATAATAGCACTTAAGGTCATGAAGAATCATCATGTTGTAAAGCAATTCAAAAGTGTAAGTTCAGGAAAAGACGACCCTGTGCGGAGGCATCAAAATCATAAATGACGACGGTCATTGAGGCATTAATTAAAAGTACCATTACACTTGGAATCGGACTGAAAATGACGCCTGGCACAGAGGCGTTAAATAAATGACGACACTGATAATGTTGTCAATCAACTAAATGACGCCAAGCTATATGTCGTCAATTAACTATCTTACTAGCGCTCCATTCTCTGCTCGGAATCAAACCTCCATAGACTGATTCGAACTCGAACTCAAACTGATGTTCTAAACGGCTAGCCAGAGCTCCGAATCATTATAAAAAGATGTACCTTCTGCTAAGTCGTGATTATCAGAATAACTGAACGCTGCAGCAATCGAGCCTTCAATAGCAAACCAAAATAGAGACCAGAGGGACCTCTCCATCAACCGAAAGAAGAATAAGATGGACAGGATGCTGATGCAGGGATCTTCAAAGAAGCCTAGGATGAGCTTTCCTAGGATCTTTGAAGTTGCAAGCCATGTGAGCGGGAGGATAGCCAAAGGTCAAGTAAGTTCATTTTTAATTTAAAGCTTCTGTTTCATTCTTCCTCTTCTCTCTTTTTTTTTAAAAAACTCTGATTACATTCCCTTCTTCTTCTTTTCTTCTTTTTATGTTTTTCAGGACTACCCAAATGTACCAGGACCAAGGAGGTTCTTAAGGATTAAGTGGCTTCCCTTACTTCTCTCTAAACTCTCTTTAGACATGAGATCTTTTCTTAGTAGATGGCACCTACTAGGCCTTATAACCCATGCTACCCATTATGATGATATCCACTTAGATTGGGCCTCCATAGGAGTATTAATAGAATTATGGCACCCAAACACTCATACTTTCCTCTTTCCCACCTTTGAAGCCACCATTCTCTTAGAGAAAGTAGAGATGCTCTTTGGATTAAGAAAGATGAAACAAGGAGAAGAATCAAGGATGGCTAGCATGATCAAACCAATAAATGCTCATGACATGCTTACTAGCCTTATACCAAACCCAAATCTAGTGAATCAAATTAAAGCCCACAAAGGAATCAATCTTTTCAAATTAGCTTCATGGGTATACAAGAACACGGACAAAGCCCAAGAGGAGGAAGACTTATTGGAGAGAGTAATGAAAGGCTTTACATTATGCATAGTTGGAGCTCTCCTCTTCCCTTCAATAGAAGACCACTTAGAAGAATGCCACTTAAGCACCATAGCTAGCATATGGGCAGGTAAAAGAATAGGACCGGCGGTACTGGCCAAATTATATAATGGACTCACATCGGCTTCCTTGGGGCGGCCTCTCTATGGGTCAATACTACTCCTTTCTTGTTGGGTGGACTTCCACCTAAAGTTTGACCCATGCCAAGAAACTCAACTGGTCTCAAAGATCTTCTCAAAAAGCCCTCTTCGATATATGGCGGATTCTTTAGGCCTATGTGAGAGAGTGACTAATCGGGTGCCAAAGCTCAAGAAAAGGAGTGAATGGAGGGACTACTTTAAGGCAATACACAAGAGCGGCTTCACTTGCACACCGGGGTTTCTAAAGACCCAAGAACTTCGCTCAAGACTCTCCTCTGGCATAGAGCTTCGATTGATCGGCGGGAACGACTTCATCCTCTACAATGCTCATCTGTGCCTCCCACAGCTTGGATTACCTCGGCACACTTTTAAATAACCTTCTCATCTTCCACCACTTAAGAGGAGGGAACTAGGCTCAAGTGGAGATCAAAAAGAAGTCAAAACAATCATGGCTCAATGGAAGGTTGGACTTTTCCACAGGTCCAAGACATATGTTGAAGAAGAAGAGAACAAATGCAAATCTTATGTAATAGCACTTAGGAAAATAAGGCCCACAGCGGCTCAGTGAATGTAACAATGATTCTTATTAAATGAAATAAAAGGATTTTTCCTTTAATTGAGCCAAAATAACATGTTACACATGATCTTGTCTTCTAATTCAATGATTCTGTCTCATAAAACGAAGCCTCAGGCTCTCTCTGTTCTGAGACGCGCCCTCAATAATGGCGTCAATTCCTCAACCCGCGCCTTAGCACATGTCATCCATTTTATTTAATCAATTTTTTGAAAAATAGATAAATCATAATTGACGCTTATTCAAACAGGCGCCTATTAATTCGCGCCTCAAAGAAAGACGTTAATCGCTTTGAATTCCTTAAAATATTTTCAAAATAATTCCTCAATTTCAAAGAAATGACGCCTTCACATACATCATTCCGTAATGAATGGACGCCTACTCACAACGTCGTCAATTATAAACAACAATCATGACGATCGATCACATCAATCACCTTCCAATTAATGCGCCTGACGACGGTTACAAGTTCCCATGCAAATATAAATGATGGCTTGCCTCGGGTCGTCAAATCATGAAACCACGCCTCACCTCAGACCGTCAATTAATATAATGGCGACCTCACTTTAGGCGTCAATTCTTTTCGACCGTTAAACCCCTTTTCCCTCCTTCTTCTCCTTCCTTTGTCTCCTTTCTTTCTTTTCCCTCACAAACCCTAACCGAGCCCCCCCTCTTTCTAACCCATCTCTCTCATTTCTCTCTCTACTCTCCTCTCTTCTCGAACCCATGGCTGGAGGTGCTCTCAAGCAGCAGAGGGTCACCGCCCCAGAGGTAGTTGACCTGGGCGATGAGCACGCCGTGGAGGAAGTCCCTCCCGCGGCGGCCGAAGACGTTCCACCCGCCGAAGGAGCTCCGGTGGCGGAGCATGGCGAAGAAGAAGAAGAAGCGGCCAACGAGGAAGAAAGAGGAGATGATGGAGAAGACGAGGATGAAGACGATGGCGAGGATGAAGAAGACGATGAGGAAGATGACGACTGTTGATTTGTTTTGCTTCTCTTCTTCTTTTTGTTTTATGTGCAATAAAGATGATAGGCAAAAATCAAAGATCTCAATCAACCCAAGGACATGCGAACCATGAACCCAGTCAACCAGAACAAGCTCTAGCATGGGCATGCTATCTCAACCATCAAACTAAACTAAGGGAATAAAGAAAAACACACGCCGGGGCGTGGAGCAAGAGCAAATAAAAAAACACACCGCAAGGGTGGAGCAAGCAAAGAGGATAAGAGATATGAGATGGAAAGAAAGCTAATGCCCAATACTAAGAAAAGAACGTGATCGCCACCAAAGTAGAAACAAGCCAAAGACTTGAAAATACCTTGGAAATAGGTGGATGAAGCACCCGCCCACGGGAGAGAGAAAATCAGGGAAATCTGTAGATCAACGGAATTTAACAGTCGAAAGCCCACGCGTCACTGGGAAGTGACGGTTGCTCGATGAACCGCTATATGAATCTGACGCGCCTGCACAAGACCATCAAATAACTTACAGTAATAGCTTGTGGATTCTTTTAACTCCAACTCTTCCAGCCGGCCAGAAGACTTGGGCCTCGTGTGGTGAACCTGTAAACCTGCCAAAGAACGTGAAAACACAAGAAAACAGACCCAAATTAGCCCTTTAAACAAGCGTAGTATCAATTCTCAAAGAACTTAAGATCATGCAAAAGGAAAGGAAAGTACCGGGGAGGTTTTGGTTTTTTTAACCCCTCTGGGCGTTTTAAAAAGATAGGAGGATGTTTAGATGATGAAAAACCAGGGAGAACGTGGAGAAAGAAGAGGGACAATGCTTTTGATGAAAGGAGATGAGGAAGAACACAATATGTAATGATGAACTTTGAAAACCAATGGAACGAATACTCCCTTCACTATGAAGCAGATGAACATGAGAGACGATTCTCCTTGGTCAGATGTGACTCCAGAATGCGGCAGCACTTCGACGTGAACTCCAGATCTTCCTCTCTCGGGCCATGAAGTTAAGAGTGCTATTTATAGACCCTCAAACTCTCCGGTCGAGCAGAGGATAATCCAGTAAGAAAAAAAAGATAACTCTTAGCAAATACTTGAAGATAATATCACCAAGAGTCCATAGAAATAAACAAAAGGTTCTGAGGATCAGATTTGGAAGAGAAATCAACAATCCAAACTCTTATCTCGACCATGGAGTAGCAGAGAAAAGGCCTGAACTGCCAAGACTCTCTGTTGGATGTAACGGCTGGTCGACAGACCGCCACATGAAAATAACGCGCCAGGGAACGTCCGTTACATTTAACCTTATCTCAAAAGAGATAAGATCAATGGGAAGAAGATCAAACAAGTTGGACTCTCGAAGAAAAGTAACGGCCAAGGCTGGACGCGTTGGAATAAATAACGGCTGCACGACAGATCGTTATATTCAACGGATAAGTAAGAGGATAAGCTTGTTGTGTAGTGGACAGCGGATCTAGAGGGGAGGGGTGAATAGATCAGCCCCACTTTTCACAATGTGGCCCTCTATATAGCTAGTTAAAATGAATTACAGCGGAATATAAACTAGCTTCCAAGTGCGTTATGATTTGCTTAGCAAGATAAGCAAGATATATAACAATTCGATCCTATACATGCACCTAGAACGAATCAATCACACAAGCAAACCACACTAGACAGGATTTTAAGGTGGTTCGGACTGAATCCTCAGCCCTACATCCACCCCTCACCAAAACCCGGTGAAGCTTCACTTGTGCAGCGCACAGAACCGCAAATCGGAAACCACCGATTGCCTTCCTACTCACCACCTGGTAAGGATGTCAACCGCAAATTGGAACACCCTCCAATTGCCTTCCTACTAACCACCGGTAGGGATGAATCACACTTTCAATGTTTTAATAATAATGAAAATGAAACAAATGTGAATGAACTAAGACAAGAGATTGAGTTATGAGTGAAAATGAATTGGCCCTTGTATGAAATGTTGATCAGCAACAAGGCTCCTCTTGGCTTCAACTCAATCTTCTTGATTCACCCTTGATTGGATGAATGTTCTTCACGGAGTACTGTTCACGTGAACAGTACCTCTTCCTTCAATTCTTCTCTCTTGATCTTCTCTTTGAATTTTTTTGAATGAATGAAGGAGATGATGAAGCTACCTTGAATCTTGATTGCTTCTTTAGCTCTTAGGAGTTTGAATGCTTGAAAGATCACCTTGGATGAGCTTGAAAGAGCTTGAATAGATGTAGATGATTTCCCTTGAAGAACTTGAATCAAACCGGCTTCCTTGGATCACTTTGATAGCCTTGCTTTGATGTAATCTTCCTTGAGGTTTGCTGGCTTTGATTTGAGCTTGATTCCCCTTTGATTGGATGAAGAACACCTTCACGAACTACTGTTCACGTGAACAGTAGCTCGTCTCCAAGCTCTCTTGTAACCTCCCTTGCAGCCACCCTAGATCTCACAAGAAGCCCCTTGAAACATTAGGGTTTCTAACCCTCTTACAAGAGTTTTATAGACCTTGAATGGTCTATGGACACCCCCTAGACCAGATCCACAATTTGTGGGGGATTAGGTGTCTTTAGGATTAAACAAATCAATGTTGAATGGCCCTTTTCGAAGTTGGAAATAAAGTCAACAATTGATGACTCGGGGCTGGCGGTCGACCGGAATTCATGGGGCGGTCGACCGGAATCTGTAAAATCTCCAACTTGTCGGTTCTGGGAAAATCGGTAGACCGGAAAAGTAGGGGCGGTCGACCGAAATCTGTAATTCCTAGAGTGTTTCGTTTCTGGAAGAACCGGTCGACCGGAAAGGCAGGGGCGGTCGACCGAAACCTGTAAAACGTGGAATTCTTAGGCTCTGGCAAATCTGGTCGACCGGCCAAGGTGTGTAGGTCGACCGGAAACACCTATACCTGCAAAAATGAAGTGTTAGACCAATGAAACATGTTCATAAGTCAAGATATTCATGTCCTCATCAATTTCATGTATTTTGGGATTGAAATCAACATAGAATATGCTTTGAGCATTTCTAAATTTTGTTCCGGGGGCTCCGCCCCCGGAAACCCCCGCAAGGGGCGCTGCCCCCTTGACCCCCGCGACCTGACCGGGCAGGTCGATCCGCGTGCGAGAGCGCAACATTCAGCGTTCACGTTCACCATTTCCACTTGATTCGTTGTCCATTCATTGGCGCACCTGTCATGAACAAAAACATCACGTATGTCAATCACATGAAGGTGAAAAACATCAATGACTAATAGTGTTTAGCCATTATCAAAACCAAGAATACATTAGAACTCATATGACCATAGAATGATGTCGAATGACCCAAGTGACCATATGAACTCAAGTGACCATAGGGGCACAACAAAGCTTTAAAACAAAGGCCTCAAACTTTAGGACTCTTCAATAAGTAACGGCCCAAGGATCATGCGTTATATGGAAGTAACGCCCCCAGGGAGGACCGTTATTAACAATGAGGATAAAAAAAAGGTGCAAAGCTTGCTAAGCTCGTCGAATAAAAGGCCACAAATAAACCACACTCCAACCAAGGAGAAGACCCAAGAAACAGGCTTCAAACTGATCAAGGAGACTCGATGAAGAGTGAACAACTCGGAGCATCATATGGATAAACAAGGAGATGACCCAACTCATTGGTCATAAAACGGGTGTCAACAGATGCCCCTCCTTAACGTCCTCTTTGCAGGGGAGCGAGTGGAGGTGAAGCGGAAATGAAATGGAACATGGAGATGAAGCGGAGATGAAACGGAGCGAAGCGAAAAAGTGGGCGTTAAGGTAAACGACACATGTTCTTTACCAACAAGGGATAGGAACTTTCTGGAAAACTTCAAACTGATCACAAGGAAATAGCCAACCAAAGGACGCATGTCTGGAGGAACTAACAACTAAGGAAAGGGAACACAGCTAGCCGCCGGAGGAAACGGAAAGGAAAGACAACTGACTAAACTCCAGACATGAATCTTCAGCCAACCAAATCAAGCGACGAGATCAAAGGAAACCTTCTAATTCAGAGTGGATTAATTCTCCTCATTCGAGATCAGGAATACAGCTATTCACCAACATCGAGATACCTTGAACAGATGAAGCACATGAATGCTCAAAAGATGCGTATGATGCATGCTGGGCTAAAGAAAAAGAAATCTTTAAAACGAATGCAAAGAAAGATAAAATATCAAGATACTCGAAAATAATATTGCTAAGCTGGAGAAATCAGGGTCAGGACACCATTTGCAACCACGGCGTGCAAGACAGAACCATCGTCCCCAAAATTTTCCAACCTAACGGCCTATCCAACGATTAAACATGTGAACTTAGATCATCATCATTTTTTTTAAGGGGAACATCAGATCCCAGAACACACGAATGACCAGCCGGTTCTCGAGATAATATATCATAGATATATAGTAATGCATTAATGGATAAGGGAAAGAGATACAATACCTGACTTACCTGCCTGATGAACGACAAAGTGTGATGCTTCATTCATGAGAAAGAGGTTAGCCAATAACAATATGAGCATGAAACAAGGCATAACCATTTGTACGTGTGATAATCATCAACAATGAATATTATGGCAGAAAATGCAATCATTTAAGCATCAAATAGACTATTTCATTCATCAAGAAACTTGCAAGTTTGTAACGGTCTACTTAGAGGGCGTTACATCAAGTAATGGGCCAGTCCTGGGCCGTCATAAACTAAGCGGTTCACATTCTCCAATGAAACAGTTCAAATTCATGTAACGGTCCGAATAGTACGCGTTAGAGAGTGTAACGGTCAGACGACAGACCGTCACATTTCCTGAGCGTTCAAAAAAAACAAACCGAACAGCCCATGGCCTCATTCATTCGTCACATTCAATCCATCAAACGCCCAGAAGAAACCCCAATCGAGACCTCCGGTGACCACCGTCTTCCGCCCAAGATGGCCGGCGACGAGGCCCCACAGCCAAACAAGAAGAGGGAGAGAAGGAAGAAGAAGGCGATCCGATGGTTCCACTGTCGGATAGAGCGGGAAACGGCACGAAGGCCGGAGGAAGAAGAATCGAGGAGGAGACCTCCAAGGGTAGAAGAAGAGGTACCAACGGCCGAGGAAGACCAAGGAGAAGCTCCCCTGGACGAGGGAGAACCCAAGGAACAAGAGAAAAAGAGGAAGAGGGGCCAAGACCATGAGGTAGGCCTCCGCCCTAAATTAAAATTTTAATTTTTCATGTTTTAGTGTGAATGCATGTGGGGATGGGGGTAGAAAATGGGTCCATGAACCCTTTAGGATCATGTGTAGGCCTTTTGGCCAAAGACGGAGAGCCATGGAATGCAAAGGAAAAACGCCCTCTAGCAGGGAATTTGACGGTCCTTCCAGTGACCGTCACAGGCCTAACACATCACCATAGGTGCATTAGAGCTATGTGACGCCCCATCCCAGGGCCGTTACATGCACCAGAGGCTAGAACTATTTTTTAGGTTTTTAATTATTCAATTTTTGTTTTATTTTTATTTTATAAATGCAATGCAATAATTTTATGATGCATTTGACTGACTCATGTCCTAAATGAATGCAGGGAAAAAGACGGACGAGGATCTCCTGGCTTCAGATCCGGGCGGTGTACCAGGCACTGCCTGATTACCAGAGAGAGAGGCTGGCCGGGATGGGATTCGCCGAGGTGCTGAGCATCGAGGTGACCAGGATGGACACGCCTCTGCTATATGCCTTGCACGAGAGATGGGATCCGATTAGCAGGGCGTTCATCTTCCCGTGGGGTCACATGATCCCCACGCTAGAAGACATGGCGAGGATTTCTGGGCTGCGAGTCCACGGAGCCGCAGTGACAAGATGGACCTACAAGAACTACCGGGAGATGGCCCAGGAGCTGCTAGGGCTGGATTTGATTAGACCGGGGCAGACGTCATCCCAGCTCTCGAGATCAGTACTGCAGGAGAGCCTAGGACAGAGAGGAGCAACCATTGCCATGGGAGAGTTACCAGAGGAGCATCTGGGTAGAGTGATAGATCAGGTGCGCCCACGAGTGGTGGCAGAGGCGGGACCGGAGGGAGATCGTACCCTGAGGCGCTTCCTTATGCTATTGTTCGGGAAGCTCTTGTTCGCAACTCGAGCAGATGTGATCAGCTGCAGGCTGCTGCCGATGCTCGAGGATCTGGGCAGAGTTGGAAAGTACGCCTGGGGAGCAGCAGTGCTAGCCTTCCTGTTCGAGTCCCTCAGCACAACGGACCGACAAATGATGCTGGACAACTTCTCGCCTTTTCTACAGGTAAATACAATTTAAATACTTTTATTATGATTATGCAAATGTTTTTTATGCAAATTGACTGATTTGACTTCTAAATGCAGTTCTGGAGCTACATGTACCTCCCAGGCATCGGACGGGGCACACTACTCCACGCCGGCCGCTTCCCGATCGCCAGACGATGGGTGGTCGCGAGGGACCTGGGGTCGATCATCAGATTGACCCGGGCGATCCAGGATGACTTGGATTCCTTCCCGCATACGGCGGTAAGCCCGAACTCAAAATGCTTTCTAAATGATTTTGAATACTTCTACATGCTTCTATATGATGAACTTATATGCTGATGAATGGACTATCATGCTTCTAGGTGAGGTGGACCCCATACAGAGGCGAGAGTTACTGGGGATAGCCATGGGTGGAGGTAGCCCTTTCGTACTGGGGACGAGACATATGGTTGCATTGCATCCATATCATCGAGCCTCTTCATTATCGGCTGATTCTATGGACTCGGGGACTACATCAGCCTGAGGTGACTTTCCCACGCCGCAGTGACGACCACCCGGGGAAATCAGCGAAGGGAATCAGCGGCGACATAGACTGGTGCACCCGAAAATCAAAGTACGTCCATGACTGGAATAAGCGGGGCAGAGCAGTGAAAGAGCGGGATGAGAGCGATGAAGCATATTTGAAGGCCTTCGCTCGATTGTACGGGGACCGGGTGTACCGAGGTACCCGACGACCGGTATGCAATTCTAAACTCAAAACCCTGAATGCCTTTCTATATGCAAAATGCTAGATGCTAGATGTATTGACTTATATGCTTCTAAAATGTAGCTAGATCCCGAGGGAAGGATAGCCGAGCTCGAGGGGCTACTCCACGCCACTGTCGAGCAGCGGGACGAGTACCGAACTGCCCTAGAGCTCTTAGTAAGACTCTAAAACTTTGGACCTTAAAATGATTATGCTTTATGACGCTAATGATGCAAATGTGATTGACTGACCATGACTTCTAAATGCAGCGGGCCGTGAGAGCCCAAAGAGCGGGACCGGATGCCCCATCGTCATCCTCACAGCCTGCGGGAGGCGGAGCTGAGCGGGATGCCGACTTTGCTCGAGCGGTTGCTCGGGCCGAGGAGGTGGAGGCCACCCTCGCGGAGCGGGTAAGATGCTAAATGCTATACTCAAATGCTTATGCTTTTATGCAATTTAGATGCTTATGTGACTAACTAGGTGAAATGCAAACTACAGGCGAGAGAGCTAGCCGTAGCAGTGGCCGAGGCAAGGCTGGCTCGAACGGAGGCAGAGCATCTCCAAGCAGAGATAGAGAGGAGCCGGGCCGAGACTGAGCGAGCCCGAGCAGAGACAGAGCTCGTGTGAGCAGAGATGACCCGATTGAGAGCGGAGACCCCGTGACGTCTGGATGATGCAAAGGTGGAGCGACTTAGGGCTGATGTTGTGCGCCTAAGAGGTGAGCGAGACCAACTCTGAGTGCAGACTTTCGAGATGAAGGGAGCGATTGGGGCCTTGAAGGATGCACTCCGTCTCCTAGGGAAGAAGGCGGGGACGAGCAGTCGGAGCCAGAGCGCGGCCCCTAGCAGTGGGTTTCGAGGGTACTTCACTAGTTCTTTCGGCCATTGGAGGAACGAGGAGGCGGACCAGAGACGACAGCAGGAGGGAGAGCATAGTGCCATGGGACCATCAGCCAGGAAGCCGGAGGGCACAGGGGATAGTGACGGTGGCCCGGGAGACAAGCCGGCCGAGTAATGCATTTTTTCTTTTGTTTTTACTTGTACATGACTTATATGAAATGAAAATGAGAATGAAAAGTTCTTTTTGGTTTTTGTTTGTGAATGTGTGAATGAATGGATGTGTATATGAATGTAAACATATGAGCATGAATGAAGGCAAGAATGAATGTGAGAATGTGTGATTGGTAATGCAGGAAATGTATGTGGATGTGCTAAAGAACGGATGAGAATGAGTGTATGTTAAAGAATGGATGTTTGCATGAAGATGAAATGTGAACGATGGGGATGAGATAATGTGTGGATGTACAGGATGAACGGAATGGGAAGCCTGTAGGACCGCCAGGTCTACACGGAGGCAGATAGAAATAGCACAAGTCATAGCAGCAGACAAAGTAACGGTCTATACCCAAACCGTCAGGATCAAGTAACGCATCATAAGGAGGCCGTTAGAGAGGACAGAGCCCAACTTTGCAGAACTGAGTAGCAGGAAAGAGTAACGGCTCAGAGATGGTGCGTTATATACAAGTAACGGCCAAATGCTAGACCGTTAGAGATGGCAGAGCAATGTTGAACTATGAACTTACTGAATGTACTCAGTGTGTATAGACCTTGCCCAAGCGATGTGTAGACTTCGAGTGCAGACGTCCAGATGATGTATAGACTTCATGAACACAGCAGCAAGGATGTATGGACTTGGACAAGGGATGTACAGACTTGCGGCTTGTGCTCACGTTGGGCAATGTATAGACTTGAATCAAGAATGTACAGACTTGAAGCGGTGTGGACGTATAGACTTGGGATGAAGACTGTACAGATTTGGAGAATGTATGGACTTGAACGAATGTATAGACTTGCACCTGATGTATGGACTTCAAAGTGAATGGGATGTATAGACTTCAATGAATGTGATGGATAGACTTCAACGAATGTGATGTATAGACTTCAAAGAATGTGGGATGTATAGACTTGGGTGAAGATGTGGAATATATAGACTTGGCAATGATGGTGAAGAATGTATAGACTTGGAAAATGATGTGGAATGTATAGACTTGGGTGAAGATGTGGAAGAATGTATAGACTTTGAAAATGATGTATGAACTTGAACCTGATGTATGGACTTGAAGCTGATGTATGGACTTGAAGCTGATGTACAGACTTCAACGAATGTACAGACTTCATCAACGGTGTATGGACTTCAAAAATGCATGGACTTGAACGATTGTACAGACTTCAGCATGATAAATGAATGCAGACTGGGATGATGAAGGGGATGTATAGACTTAACCAAATATGCAGGAAATATGACGGTTCAGGCGCAGTGCGTCAGAGGCAGATAACGGCCATGAGCAAGACCGTTGAGAATGATTGACCAAGCAGAGGCCAAAACTGATCAGCAGAGAATGTAACGGCTCAGAGAGAACGCGTCACAAGAATATAACGGTCTAATGCTAGACCGTTAAGCTTGACAGAACAGGTTTGATCAAATTAAACCCACAGAAAATGTGACGGCCCAGCTCTGGCACGTCAGAGGAAAGTGACGGTCTAGCGACAGACCGTTAGATAATGAATTGTACTCCGAGACGGATTGAGCCGCAAGGGGCAAAACCCGAGAAAGGAAGCCTCAAATCCATTCTAGACTCCTCCCAGACTTAAGATAAAGCCTTCCAATCCGAATTTTATTTCTTTAAAGCCAAAACCAAACCTTTAAAACTTGGAAACTTAGCCAAAATCGTATCTTTCTGAATTCTCTGCTAGAAGGGCTGAAAAACCTCTCTTAAGGGTAGGAAACAAGATGAAGAGAAGCTTCGAGGTGATGGCTATGGAGGAGAAAGCCTACACCGGTCCTAAAGTTGCTAGAAAGTGATGTCACACCGACTTAGAGAATGCAGCAACTAGACCGAGGGTCCTTGGACTTACCAAGCAAGCACAACGCACAAGAGTAGAGAATTACGCAAGTTGCCAAACCACCGTTGCGCACACGATTCCCGGGTGACTCGGCGATGCCGAGTGGAGGTAGTGGAACAAAGCCCTTGCTGGTAGAGGACCAGCAAAGCTATGGTCGCCCTCCTGAGGGTACGGTGCCCACAATCAAAGGGCTGGCTAGGTGCCGAAAGGGCACCGGGTCGCTCTCTCACAATCCCACGATGACCACTCGTAAACTGGGAGCTCCGGGGTCGGGCGCTCTCTCACCGTCAACAGAGCAATTCCACGGATATTATATGAACAAACTACTGATATGAGAGCAAGGGATAGAGCTTACCCGGTTGGTTTGAAGAAACCAACCCCGTTCGGAGACGAGGGCGAGCGGGGAAGTGTGGGTTCCCCGCACACTGCGTCGATGAAGCTTGATCCCTGCTAATTATTTACATGCACTACGCCTCACGCAGGAGGGTGGATCTCGGGGTGGGGAAAAGTGGATTACACACAAACACTACCTCCACGCAGGGAGGGGCGGTAAGCCGGCCAGGCGGGGAGGGGCGTGAAGCTAAGAACGGAGCCGGATTGCCCTCCCGGGGTTCTGTCCGCCGGTTCTGCCCGCTGACAGGAACTCGCTGTCGACTCCGCTGTGATCGCTCCCGGACTCGAAAGTGAACGAGACCAGCCCCAAAATGTTGGTGACTGACCCGGGATGAAGCCTGAATTTTGTTGGCACCAGAAGTTATCGACGCTGGCCGGGACAGATGCTGGACCGGCGCTGCTCTGCTCTGCCTTGGACTGAGTTCAGGTTGTTGCAGCAGGTTGGCGACTTCACCACGATCGCTCCCGTGATCCAATCGAGACGGGATCAGGACAGTTGCGAGCGTGGTCGAATCCTCTTCGATTAGAAACCAAGATGGGCACCAGAAGAGGTCGGAGCAGGGAGGTGGAACCCGAAGAGTGAGAGGGGGTCTGATCAGTCCCTGACAGGACTGACCTGCGCACCTGGGGAAAATAATTCGGAACGGGGAGCTCCGAACTCCAAACGAGGTCCCGCTTGCTGTGTTGGACAGAGGACTGGTGGATCTTCGCCCCGGTCAAGTGGCGCACCAAGAGGAGCACCGTTGTGGTCGCAGTAGCTTCTGAGTGGCAGCTCTGGTTCTGGCCGGACTGGTTCTGCGCAGTCGGTGAAGAATGGCTCTCCCGGACAGCTCCGAACTCGAATTGGGGCGGGATCACCTCGCCTGCGAAGACGACTGGAAGAGCTTTCCGGAAATGTAGGATACGCCTCCAGAAGATGTGCGGTGAAGACGTGGTTGACTCTGTAACTCGACCCTTGACTGCTGCCTGCGGACTGAGATGAATAGGGTGATGATAGGTGATGGGAGACGGAGTAGATGGGGTGGGAAATGGGGTGGATGGGTGTGGGGGTGACACCTGACTATGTGGGGGTCTGTTAGGGGGTGATACAAGGTGTGGGAGGGGCAGAAAGGGGGCTGGGAGGTGGTCTAGCAAGTGGAGGAAGGGGGAGCTGCGAATTTGGGTTGGGAAGGAGAGAGGGAGGAGAGATCTCTCCTTTGGTTTGAATGGTGGGTTAATGGAGGGGTTAATGGGGGCCTAGGGAATGGGAAGGGTTGCCTTGGGGAGGGGAAGGGGTGCTTGGGAGAAGGGATTCTCCCTTGGGAAAATGAAAGGTTGTATGGGGAAGGGGAAAGGTTGCTTGGGAGGAGGGAGAGGCGCCTAGGAGAAGGGGATTCCACCTAGGGGTTGGAGGGGAATTAAATGGGAGGTATGGGGAAGGGGGAGGGGTCTTAATGAGAGGTGAATAGGGAGGAGAGAGAGTGAATTTTGAAATTGGGGGTGGGGAAGAGAGAGAATGGGGTTCGCCCCCCTTTAGAGAGAGAGAAGAGAGAGAGAAAGAGAGAGGGGAATCCACCCCTTAGAGAGAGAGAGAGAGAGACACAATTTTTGTGGAAATTTTCACTTAATACTTCATTAGTTATCCATGGAGAGATTGGAGTCCTATTTATAGGAAACCCTCGATTTATAAAAAGTCCTCACCTTTTGGACTATTGACAAATGACCAAGGGGAAAGGGGGCGCCCATGGTCCAAGCCCGTTGAAGTAGGCCCGTTAACCCACTAGGCCACCTAATGATACTTAGACTTAGATAGATGACTCACTAACTTAGGTACTTGACTCAATAAAAGGAAAATTACATGGTTAAGACTCAAAGAAAGATATGAAAATTACATAGCTAGACTCAGAAAATCAAGATGAACACAATGGCGAGCATCGGGACCCTTGGAGAAATGGGAAGTGGTAAGCGATGTCCCCATCATACTCCCGGGGTGCAGAGAACTTGACTCTGTCGAGTAAAGATCCATCGTATGCGGAGGGAGCCACGGCGGGGTTGCCCACAAGTCTACCAAAGGTAGCTGGTCCTTTCACCAAGCGAGGTAGCGCCCTTACCCTTTGCTCCAAATGACAGTGACCTGTTCATACAATATCCGTTCAACATGCTCATGCTGGTCTCTCTGGGCTGGTAGATTTCTCTCAAGGGTAGGTGCTCTCTCAAGGGAGGGGATGAGCTCAATTTCCTCACTGGGTGTCACCGTGGGACCCATGTATGGCACCAGGTCAGCCACGATGAAAGTGGGGCTTACTCTATATTCCTCAGGGAGGTCTAACACATAAGCATTAGCGCTGATGTATCTCAGGACCTGGAAGGGACCTGTTCCACGAGACCTCAATTTTGAGACATTCTCAGAGGATAGTCTCTCAGTCCTCACCATCACGGAATCACCAAACCAGAATTCTTGGTGGCAGCGGTGAGAGTTGGCTAATTGTTTGTTCATCTCGTTGCTCTTGTTGATGTGCTTGTGAGGGTTGCCATGCAATGTTGTGAATGCTGACGTTCTAGGGATGATGGGTGGACCTGGGCAACCAAAAATAGACCTATGATGTAATGTCGCCATGTAGACTTTGATGGACCTAGGTGGGCCGGGACATCCGTAGGTGAACCTATCATACAAAGTGGTGATGAATGCTGGTGGACTCGGACATCCGTAGATACTCCTAACATGCGTATGATCAATGATGAATGAAGGTGGACCATTACATCAATATATAGACTAATCGTGCATCCGACTTGACATGTGGGTGTCATGAATGAAAGGACCCGACTTACTATTCATGCCAAGTGGTATGATGTGCCAAGGCATAGGAATTCCTTTCCCATAGATGTCTTCCTTGTGTGGGGTGGTGGGGTGACCTTTGAGCTTCCACTCAAAAGGGTCGTAGGGATCTAGGAAGGTGTACATCTTGGAGAGAGGTTCCTCCTTAATCCCTATGTGTGTTTTGCCTAGAGTCACAGCTCCTTTGGTGTAACCTGAGTCTTGGGAGAGATGGGCTTGGTCCAACATAGCGGGTGAGGGTAGGAAAAGGTGGGTGATAAGTGATGTGGGTGGACCACATGGGTTCCCGGGTTCCCATTGGGAGGGGTCAAAAGGATCGACATAAGTGTACCTCGGGGAAAGGAGCTCTATGTTTATCTCAACATCCTCAAGGTCCTTACAATATGGTGGTGGATCCTCCTCCTCTAGTAGAATGATTGGGCCAAAGTTTTTGGTGGGCCGGGTTTAGGAAGGGATCGTAGGGGTCATAGTAAGGGTCACCTAGGGAGAGTAACTCTAGGTCCTCATGGTCCTCACATAGTGGTGAGTCATCCTCAAGGTCCTCACAGTAAGGTGGTGGATCCTCCTCCTCTAGTAGAATGATTGGGCCAAAGTTTTTGGGAGATGGGTTGAGGATGTCCTCTATGGTGGGAGGTGGATCCGGATTGGCATCCATCTCCACTTGGGTATGTGTGTGGGCCACAACTTCTAAAAATAATGGGGTAGGAAAGTCTATGGTGGGTGGAGTGATAATGGTCGGTGCATGGTACTCTCGGGGTGGTGAACATGGGTGGACTTGGGTTGGGCTTGGTCAGGGAAGTTCTTGGGTTGGAGTTGGGGTCGGGGGTGGAAGATCGGTTGGTTGAAGAGGTTTAGATTGTGGTGCGCAGATCTTTCTAAGATCGGCCCTCATTTCATCCCAAGATTCAATGGGTGCTTCCCCTTTGGCTTCTCTCAAACCTACAATGTTCTCCCATTCTTTCCTAGCTTGGCGCCAGAGCAAACTCTTGGCATAGTTGACTTGGATAGGCCCTGACAGGGTAAACCTCCCAAAGTGTCGGTCTATAGACTTCTCCCATTCTAGATATATGCTAGGGTGGGATCCATCAAACACAAAGGCTTCTAATGGGCCTGAGAGTGGCGAATATGCCAAGTATGAGGTAGTCATGATGGTGGACAAGGGTGATGCATGCAATGGCCCTAGGATAAGACTTAGTAGAGACAAGTCTAGAACTTGCTCTGATACCAAATTGATGTGACACCGACTTAGAGAATGTAGCAACTAGACCGAGGGTCCTTGGACTTACCAAGCAAGCACAACGCACAAGAGTAGAGAATTACGCAAGTTGCCAAACCACCGTTGCGCACACGATTCCCGGGTGACTCGGCGATGCCGAGTGGAGGTAGTGGAACAAAGCCCTTGCTGGTAGAGGACCAGCAAAGCTATGGTCACCCTCCTGAGGGTACGGTGCCCACAATCAAAGGGCTGGCTAGGTGCCGAAAGGGCACCGGGTCGCTCTCTCACAATCCCACGATGACCACTCGTAAACTGGGAGCTCCGGGGTCGGGCGCTCTCTCACCGTCAACAGAGCAATTCCACGGATATTATATGAACAAACTACTGATATGAGAGCAAGGGATAGAGCTTACCCGGTTGGTTTGAAGAAACCAACCCCGTTCGGAGACGAGGGCGAGCGGGGAAGTGTGGGTTCCCCGCACACTGCGTCGATGAAGCTTGATCCCTGCTAATTATTTACATGCACTACGCCTCACGCAGGAGGGTGGATCTCGGGGTGGGGAAAAGTGGATTACACACAAACACTACCTCCACGCAGGGAGGGGCGGTAAGCCGGCCAGGCGGGGAGGGGCGTGAAGCTAAGAACGGAGCCGGATTGCCCTCCCGGGGTTCTGTCCGCCGGTTCTGCCCGCTGACAGAAACTCGCTGTCGACTCCGCTGTGATCGTTCCCAGACTCGAAAGTGAACGAGACCAGCGCCAAAATGTTGGTGACTGACCCGGGATGAAGCCTGAATTTGTTTGGCACCAGAAGTTATCGACGTTGGCCGGGACAGATGCTGGACCGGCGCTGCTCTGCTCTGCCTTGGACTGAGTTTAGGTTGTTGCAGCAGGTTGGTGACTTCACTACGATCGCTCCCGTGATCCAATCGAGACGGGATCAGGACAGTTGCGAGCGTGGTCGAATCCTCTTCGATCAGAAACCAAGATGGGCACCAGAAGAGGTCGGAGCAGGGAGGTGGAACCCGAAGAGTGAGAGGGGGTCTGATCAGTCCCTGACAGGACTGACCTGCGCACCTGGGGAAAATAATTCGGAACGGGAAGCTCCGAACTCCAAACGAGGTCCCGCTTGCTGTGTTAGACAGAGGACTGGTGGATCTTCGCCCCGGTCAAGTGGCGCACCAAGCGGAGCACCGGTGTGGTCGCAGTAGCTTCTGAGTGGCAGCTCTAGTTCCTGGCCGGACTGGTTCTACGCAGTCGGTGAAGAATGGCTCTCCCGGACAGATCCGAACTCGAATTGGGGCGAGATCACCTCGCCTGCAAAGACGACTGGAAGAGCTTTCCGGAAATGTAGGATACGCCTCCAGAAGATGTGTGGTGAAGACGTGGTTGACTCTGTAACTCGACCCTTGACTGCTGCCTGCGGACTGAGATGAATAGGGTGATGATAGGTGATGGGAGACGGAGTAGATGGGGTGGGAAATGGGGTGGATGGGTGTGGGGGTGACACCTGACTATGTGGGGGTCTGTTAGGGGGTGATACAAGGTGTGGGAGGGGCAGAAAGGGGGCTGGGAGGTGGTCTAGCAAGTGGAGGAAGGGGGAGCTGCGAATTTGGGTTGGGAAGGAGAGAGGGAGGAGAGATCTCTCCTTTGGTTTGAATGGTGGGTTAATGGAGGGGTTAATGGGGGCCTAGGGAATGGGAAGGGTTGCCTTGGGGAGGGGAAGGGGTGCTTGGGAGAAGGGATTCTCCCTTGGGAAAATGAAAGGTTGTATGGGGAAGGGGAAAGGTTGCTTGGGAGGAGGGAGAGGCGCCTAGGAGAAGGGGATTCCACCTAGGGGTTGGAGGGGAATTAAATGGGAGGTATGGGGAAGGGGGAGGGGTCTTAATGAGAGGTGAATAGGGAGGAGAGAGAGTGAATTTTGAAATTGGGGGTGGGGAGGAGAGAGAATGGGGTTCGCCCCCCTTTAGAGAGAGAGAAGAGAGAGAGAAAGAGAGAGGGGAATCCACCCCTTAGAGAGAGAGAGACACACAATTTTTGTGAAAATTTTCACTTAATACTTCATTAGTTCTCCATGGAGGGATTGGGGTCCTATTTATAGGAAACCCTCAATTTACAAAAAGTCCTCACCTTTTGGACTATTGACAAATGACCAAGGGGAAAGGGGGCGCCCATGGGCCAAGCCCGTTGAAGTGGGCCCGTTAACCCACTAGGCCACCTAATGATACTTAGACTTAGATAGATGACTCACTAACTTAGGTACTTGACTCAATAAAAGGAAAATTACATGGTTAAGACTCAAAGAAAGATATGAAAATTACATAGCTAGACTCAGAAAATCAAGATGAACACAATGGCGAGCATCGGGACCCTTGGAGAAATGGGAAGTGGTAAGCGATGTCCCCATCAGAAAGGAGTATGGGGAGCTACAAAGGCTGACCTCAATTCCCAAGCACCTAAGCTCCAATGCTCAAAGAGTGGTAAGCTTCCATGACCTAACCAAGTTCAGAAATTTCTGCACTTGAATTCTCCTCATAATCTTCTTCTTTTCTTTTTCTCTTCAAGCCTCTTCTGGGTCCAAGATGCTATTCTAATCTGAAGTGGGTGGCTCCCATGGTAAAGGCACTTCCTTTAGAGGTCACTTCAATCCTCAAAGCATGGCACCTTGAACCTCTCTTGGTCTTAGGCAAGAATTTCCAGAAATTGACATTAGATTGGCCTAGCATTTCAGCCCTCATAGAATTGTGGCATCCACAAACACATACCTTCATCTTCCCTTCCTTCGAAGTAACAGTCCTATTAGAGGAGGTAGAGACCTACCTAGCCCTTACTAAGACTATGGTGGGGGATGAGGATCTAGTTTGCTACACGGTAGAGCCTATTGACCCGTCCTTGATCTTGAGCGATTTTATCCATAATCCAAAGGACGTGAGGACCATGATCAGCCCACGGCACATTCACTTGATACCCTTAGCCTAGTGGATAGTGTCTCATTGTAAAAATAAGTGGGAGAGACACGAAACAATAGCCAAGGCGGTGGCGGTTTGCTTATCCAGGGTTTTCCTTTTCACTACAACGACCACCTTTTATATACCCAAAATCTCAGCATTATTAGTGGGTTGTGGCGGGGAATGTCCATCTCTCAAGCGATCCTCTCATACCTCTATGAAGGACTCAGCTCGGCTTGCTTAGGAGGACCCTTGTTCGGTTCCATGATACTCCTTGAGTGTTGGATGGGAGTGAGAATCAAATTCCAATCAAAGGAAGACATTACTTCTTCTAGCCGGATCTTCGGGAGCCACCCTCTCTTCTTCATTGGAGGGGCATCTAGATTCTCTTCTCAGGTTGAATGCAAGACGGCGGACAAGAAAACACGGGACGAATGGCGCCTCTTCTTCAACACCCTGCCAACGGAAAATTTCATCATGCGACCAAGGATCCTTCGGAGCACTCCTCTTAGAATACCGCGGCGTCAAGGCCTGGACCTCTAGCTAGTGGGAAACACCACCATGGCAATCTACAACCCATACCGGTGCCATCTTCAGATCGGACTTCCTTGAACCAAAGTTTCTGCACTATCACACTACCCTCCCCTTCTACCTAGGAAGATGGGGACCGAGGAAGATGAAAGAGTAGTACGGAATGCGCTGACCATGTGGGAGATCAGCAAGGTGTGTCCGTGGCAAGAAGAAGTTGAAGAGAACGACGAAGCACGTCGTGACTACGTGAAAGAGCTGAGGAAGATCCGCCCTCTTGCGGACAAGAAACTGAATGTAATTTGATTTCTTTGTTCATGAAGGATGTTGCTTGCAATTTGACAATCAGAGTTGGAATTTTTATTAATCTTATGTTTCATTAAGTTCACTTGAATAAGATGGGATTGCCTCAGTTGAATGGATGTGCATTTCGTGGATTGACTAGCTAGCATGACCAGCAGAACAGAGCTTCTGGAGAAAGTAACGGATCCGAGCAAGGCCGTTAGAAAGATATAACGGTGAGGAGACAGACCGTCAGGAAGGATGCGCTGAGAACGAAGTTCTCTCGAGGATGTAACGGTCAAACGACAGACCGTTAAAACTAAGTAACGGTTGTAACCCAGACCGTTAGAAAGAGAGCTACTGAGGGAATCAAAGCCAACGTTCTAAAAGGAAGCAAAGGTCAAGAACAGACCGTTAGATGAGTGTGGCAGTCTGGACTTGGCGCGTCACAGTCCTGGACCTGCAAAAATTGTGAGATTTCAACTTTTGATCTTGATCCTGCGTTCTGCCCACACTTAAACATAGAACAAGTTAGATCCGTTCTTAGGCTTAACCCCTTGCCTCGAAGCAAGTTAGAGAATGACCGTTTCTTGATATTTGGTCAAGGGGTGGAGCCTTATCAAAATAGGTGGAAAACATAATGAAAATAATGCGATGCATGCAATGCATATGGTGATATGTTTAGGAGTTTTGGAAATAATATCTGAATTTTTGTGAGTTTTGGAAATATTTGATGTTTTTGGATTTTTGAGATATATGTTTTTTGGGGTTTTAAAATATATGTTATTTTTTTTTGAAATATATGTTGTTTTTGGATTTTGAAATATATGTTGTTTTTGGATTTTGAAATATATGTTATTTTTGGAGTTTGAAATATATGTGGTTTTTTTTTATTTTGAAAACCAGTGCTTTCCCTAGCAACGCGGGCCCTCCGTATTGTATTGAGAATCCTGAGGTTGACGTGCAATAAGGTGACAATCCCTAGCCAGGGCCCATATTTTCATGACGGTGTTGCTACCAGGGCCATACCCAGGGTACTAATTTCAATCCTGAAAAAAAGGAAAATAGAACACGGGGGTAAGCTTAGGCCAGTCTTAGAAGCTTTCAGGACTTGATTTCCTTTCCAGACAACCTATTAGAGATTTGGTCTATTGCGCCGGGGCTTCGCGTCCGTCATCGAACCTTTGTCCACTCTAGGCGTGCATGCGATCGGGCTCATTCGTCCCGCGGGGAACTGTACTGCCACTCTTGCCAAGACTATCTTTTTCTTATCTTTCTGGAGCTTTTGGAATTTATACTTGATAGACCCTTTGAGATGATGCTTTTGATTTTGTCATAAAGAATACTCCTTTGCTTTCTTTTCTTGTTTCTTGTGGCGTTAGGTCATAACGGACTGCCCCTATTTGAGACCTCCTCTCGTCAAGGTGCCTGGATTGGTTGCCGCCTCCTTTTTTACTTCTTGCCCCTGGATTCAGCCGAAGGAAGAAACGGACAGGGATGTAGAGTTTCCCCCAAAGCACGGCCAAGGAGAAACGGTGTCTTTTAAAGCGGAAAACCTGACCAGGGACGTCGTGTGGTGTGTGATTGCCGCACTCGGGACCCATTTGAATGAAGGGAGGAACACCTCGCTGCTGGGGTGGCACTGATTAGACTTTAAGGAAAGAAATGCTTAAGATACAACCCATTCCACGGGTGAGAGAGCTCTTCACCTTCCACGTTCACTAAACGGTAAGCATTCCCTGAATAAGCTTCTTTTACAACGAACGGCCCTTCCCAGTTAGGTTGCAATTTAGACCTAGGACCTGCCGACCGAATAAATTTGCGTTTCAAAATCATATCACCTTTTTGAAATTTGTGTTCGATTACCTTCTTTTGAAAATAACGCGAAACCCTCTTTTGATAAACAGAAACGTGATTGGCCGCGTTCATCCTCTTCTCATCTAAGAGTTCCAACTGGACCAGCAACGCCTCTCGACGTTCATCGAGATTAAGTTCCTTATCGAGCTGCACTCTAAGGGAAGGGATCAAAATCTCATATGGGAGCACCGCCACCATCCCGTAGGTAAAAGCATAGGGAGTTTGTCCCGTAGGAGTACGGACTGAGGTGCCGTAAGCCCATAGAGCTTCCACTAATCATTCTGGCCAGTCTGAAAATTTATGAGATTCCCATGTTTTCTTGATGATTTTAAGAAGGGTTTTATTAGTGGCCTCGGCTTGACCATTGCCTTGAGGATAATATGGAGATAAATGATGCAATGCAATATTGAACTTCTTACATAGGTCCTTGAGCTCTTGGGAGACGAACTGGGGTCTGTTGTCGCTGATGATGCTGCTTGGCACTCCGAACCGCGAGATGATATTCTTCATGATAAAGCGGTGCACCGTTGAAGCTTTGATCTCTGCGTACGCCTCGGCTTCGTCCCATTTGGTGAAGTACTCAGTGACGGTAAGGATAAAGGATTTCTGCTTGATCTGAGAATTAGGATCACCAAGCGGGCCGACAACGTCGAAAGCCCACATAGAGAATGGCCAAGGAGCGGAAAGAGGATGGAGAGATGAAGCTGGAGCATGAATTTTATCAGTGTGGAGTTGGCATTTACGACACCTCCGGACATAGAGGGAGTAATCTTCCTCTAGAGTGGGCCAGTAGTAGCCCTGCCTAAGGATTCTTTTTGCTAGAGCCTGGCCATTGACATGACCTCCACACTCGCTAGAATGAGCTGCTTCAGTCACCTTCCAAGCTTCAACATCATCTAAGCATCTCATGAGCATTCCATTGGTAGCGCGCCTGTACAGTTCTCCTGCAACAATGGTGTACCTTGCGGCGGCTCTTCTTATTGACTTGCGTTGCTCGGCATTTGCCCCTTCTGGGAATGACCCTTCTTTGCAAAATAACTCGATTTCATGATACCAAGGCAACTCTTCTTCGTCCAGAATCTCTTCTAGCTCCATTAAAGATACTTCCTTTAGATCTTCCTTCTCAGCCCTCGCCTCTACAGCTTTCCTAAGGTTGATGAACCACAGGTCCTGAAGAGAGGGTACGTCCAATCTCTGCACGATGACAGTCTCAGTGTTCCGACTGAGAGGGAAAGATAGAGAAGAAGCAAGAGATGCTAGAGCGTCAGCTAGGATGTTCTGAGAACGGGGAGTATGGATGTAGATTAGCTTACGGAATTGCCTAGCAAGAAGCGTGACCAAATCTTGATAGGGCTTGAGTTTGGGGTCACGAGTACGGTAAGTGGATAGAACTTGCCGTAAGACGAGCTGAGAGTCTCCGATGATGTTCAAATGACGCGCACCTAGGAGATAGGCGTGCTTCAGTCCAGCCAGGAGAGCTTCGTACTCAGCGATGTTGTTGGTAGCAGGAAATTGAAGTTGATAAGCAAAGGGAATAGTTACTCCTTCGGGACTAAGCAGAACAGCGCCGATCCCTCAGCCTTGAGAATTAAGTGCACCATCGAAGTGCAGAGACCAGAAGGGATGGTGAGAGAGAATGGAGAGATGCTCATCAGGGAAATCGTCCTGAATAGAATCAGTGTGAGGAATAGGAAGATGGGCAAGATGCTCAGCGATGGCGTATCCTTTGACCGCCTTCTGAATGACGAATGTGATCTCGAATTGAGAGAGGAAGCTCTGCCAGGGAGCTAACCTACTAGAAAGGATGGGCTTTTATAAGAGATAGCGAATCGGGTCCATTCTAGAGATCAACCTAACTGGGTGGGCAAGGAAATAGTGTTTAAGCTTCTGAGCTACCCACACTAAGGCGGCACAAGTCTTTTCCATAGCGGTGTATCTGGACTCAGCTGGGTTAAACAACCGAGAGAGGTAATAAGCAGCCCGCTCTTTCCCTTCATCATCTACTTGTGCTAATACCGCCCCTAGGGAGTCTTCAATAACCGAGATGTATAGGATTAGGGGTTTCCCAGGGACAGGAGGTTGCAAAACCGGGGGATTGGATAGATATTCCTTTAAGTCCTCGTAGGCCTTTTGACAATCTTCATTTCCATTCAAACTTAACCCCCGCCTTAAGCAATTCATAAAATGGACGGCACCTTTGAGAATGTTGGGATATGAATCTTCTAATGAATTGCAATCGACCGATCAATCCTCGAAGTTCCGTAATGTTCTTAGGCGGAGGCATGTCCATGACGGCCTGTGCTTTGTTAGGATCAATCTGGATCCCCCGTTTGCTCACTATGAAACCTAACAGCTTCCCTGAGGAGACTCCGAATACACACTTCTTCGGATTCATCTTAAGCTTGTACTCCCTGCTCTTTGCAGCACCTTAGCCAGATAGAGGGGTGTTCTTCTTTGGTTCTTGACTTCACCAAAATGTCATCCACGTAAGCTTCCATATAGATATGCATCATGTCGTGGAAGATGGCCATCATCGCCCTTTGATAGGTGGCACCTGCATTCTTCAGACCGAACGGCATAACCAGATAACAATATGTGCCCCAAGGCGTGGTGAAGGAGGTTTTCTCTTGATCTTCTGGAGTGACACGGATTTGATTATATCCTGAGTAACCATCCATGAATGACAACGATTTGTACCCGGCGGTGCTATCGACCAAGACATCAATGTGAGGCAGCGGGAAATCATCCTTGGGACATGCTTTATTGAGATCCCTGAAATCGATGCAAATACGCACCTTTCCATCCTTCTTGATGACAGGGACTATGTTTGCCACCCACTGAGGATATAGAACAACTCTAATGAATATGGCCTTATATAACTTGTCAACTTCTTCTTCAATCCTTAAGGCCATGTGGGGGTGAAATCTCCTTGACCGTTGTTTCACAGGTGTTGCCCCTAGTTTAAGCACGAGTCGATGTTCCACTAAAGAGGGGTCAAGACCTAGAATGTCCTCATAAGACCAGGCGAAGGAATCGCTATACTCCCTTAGAACCTTGATCAGATCTTCTTCTACTTGTGGAGGGAGATTAGCAGCAATAATGATGGGCCTGGGGTCTTCTTCAGTTCCCAGATTGATTTCTTTCGTAGGTTCATCCACTGCTGACGATAGCTCGTCGAATTTCTTAAGTCCTTGCGCGTATAGATCAGCAGTGTCATCTACGTCGCTGTCCTCATTAACCGGATCTTTCTCATCCAGGATTTCATAGACGACGAGTCCGTCATCGCTCCACACCCATTCTATTTCCTCTTCATCTTCAATTACGATTGCCGTAGCAACAAATTCTGGACATTTCAAAAGGGCATGACAACGCTGAGATAGGTCTTGCAAGAACCTATTAGGAACAGATTTGGGAGGACGCGCCAGTGGACGCGGCTCAGAGGAGGAAGGGTTGGACGACCTAGAACAAGACCCTACTTCTTTAGACCTAACTAATTCTACTTCCCTAGACTCGATAGACCCTAATCCTAACCTAGGAGAAAGGAGACCTAGTGGAAGGGAAGGAGCAGGGGACTCGTGCCCCTGGGATGAGGATGGAGACAGGGTAGCATAATCTTCCACTGAAATCTCCGTTTTGAATTTGACATTTTTTTTTGGAGATCAGCAGAGACTACACAGCAAGATGGAGGAGGCGGGAGCTGCATAGGGAATAGCTCGGGGAAGATGCAGTCAAAGAAGGGATCGGAAGATGAGAACCACATCTCGTGGAGTTGGGCGTTGGGAGGAGGAGGAGTGAATAGAGTGGATAGATCAATGGGCGGGCAATGCCCGCAAGCACAAGGAATAAATAGAATTTCGGGCGGATCAACGAAGGATGGATTTACCATGATAGGAGGAAGACGGGGTAAGAAATCCCATTGCTGGAGGAGAGATTGAAAGCGGGAGGGAGACCAAGAAAAGACAATCGGCGAGCTCCCCTCCTCCTGTGGATCATCGACTGGCCGCTTCTTCGGCCTCCATTGCACGAGCCGAACCTCTTGCTTCTTCTGGTAGTCTTCTTCATGAAATAGCGCCTGAAGGGCTTGACCATAATCAAGCATATCATCTTCTGGCCTCTTCAGTGCTGGCGGTGGACTGGCAATCGGACATACTGTATTTCTCCTTGACGGAGCTGGCTGCAGAGCTAATGTGCCGGGCTGGAGAGGCCCTCGAATAAAGTGTTGACGGTAATCCCAAGTGAGTGGCCCAGAATCACCCATCATAGATAATGCGGTTTCTTTGTAGCCAAGACCTCTCCTGCCCATCTTTCTTCCCTTGGGTATGGGCTTGGTCATTCCTTGTAATTGTGCACCGAGGCCTCTCCCCGGTTGGTAGCCCAGTTTCAGTATAATGTTCCAGCCTTTTGAGTCTCGGATCTGGGGCTTCATCTTGATGTTAACTGGAGTAGTGATGGGCCTAGGAGGTGTATAAGCCCAAGGGAAGTTCAAATCCAGCACTGATATGACGGGTCGGCTGCTTGGCCAAAGTGTAGGAAGAATCTGTTCTGAAATGGCCTTAACCGATTGAATCGTGGACAAGCTCTTAACTTTGACGACCCTCCCTTGGAAAGGGAATTTGACGCACTGATGTGCGGTGGAGGGTACGGCACCGAGTGTATCAATCCATGGACGACCCAAGATCGCCTTAAACATGGGGTCAATGTCCAGCACATAGAACTCCACGGGCATAGTAAGGGGCCCGAGCTCCGCTTGAATAGTGACTACCCCGTGACATGCTCTCCTTGAGTTGTCATATGCTGCTATAGTGGTGGGGGTAGGTCGTAACAATCCTTCAGATATATTGCAAGCTCGGAGAGTGCTGAGTGGGCATACATTAATTGAAGCCCCTGTGTCGACCAGTGCTGCCTCAATGCTGACTTTGTTTTAGAATGATTGTAATGCAGAGCGGCATTTGTCGAGCTTCTGGAGGTGCTAGCTCAATTTCTGAAAATGTGATTGCCGGCCCTTTGGAAATAGTTGCCAGTGCTGTTGGTAAGCTGTCAACTGCCATGTCCTCGCTGACCATCACCTTCTGTAGGAAATCCCTGAGAGCGTCCTGGTGCAGGGTGGACCTTTTGATAAGTTCCAGAACTGATATCTTGGCGGGCACTCGGCCCCGGATGATGTAACAAGTCATACTGAGTTCCTGGCAGAGGTTCGGCTTCTTCTTGCTCGACTATTGGCTGAGAGGACTGGGGATTGGAGGTAGTGGGGTAATTCCGATGGAACAACTTCCCGCTTCTTAAGGCGTAATTTGCCGCGGTGTCTGGAAATGATATGATTGGCCCGGTAGGGTGGATGAGTGGAATAGACTGCGTGGGAGAGATGATCTGGTGAGGGGTGATGATGGGGGATGGTGCGGATGGTGGGAGGACGAGTGTAGGCAGGGTGACGGGCGGAGGATTGGATGAGGGGATGGTTATGACCGTAGCGGGGGTAACTAATGGTGGGTATGATGGCGCTGTGGGTGGTGGTGGATTTGTTGGTGCGGGTGTGAATGGAAGGACAAGCAGAGAGGGTGTTGGGTGTGTAGGGAGGATAAATGAAGAAAGTGAGAGGGTTACGGTGGTTATGGTGGAGGGCCATTACTTGTGGTGCAGTAGCATCATCATCAAAAGATCACTCGGCGTTAGGAGCCGGGGGTTGGACTACATTGACTTGCGCTGGTGCCGGCGGCTGCGGTTGCGGAGTAGGCAGATGGTTCGGCATCGGGTTTTGATGGATCCCCAGATCCTGAACCTGCTATGGTTGCTGTTGCTGTGGTGGTAATAACTGCTGTGGCTGCGGTGCTTGATGCTGCTGCACTTGCTGCCTCTGCGGTTGCCTTCTCTTTTCCTTAATTTCTGTGATGGCCCTGTGCATTTCGGCCCAATCTATCCTCTGTCCTTCATGAAGATCATATACTAGGTCCCGGAATTGAAAACATCCTTCAATGGTATGTCCCGGTTGCCTGTGGAACATATAATACTTCGTCTGATCAACGTCCGGATTCCAGTTGGGCCGTTCCGGAGGAAGCTATATAGCATTAACCGACATAAGAGCCGAGAAAATATCCGTGAGGGTTTCTGGCAGTGGAGGATATTGTGCCCTCTTGGGAGCTGGGCGCTTGTTGTTTGGGTTGTTGTTATAGCCGTTGGGTGGAGGGACGTTGTGGTATTGCGGGGGTGGTGGTGGTTGCTGTGGTGCGGCAAAGGTGTTTTGTGGAATGGTGAAGGTGGGCGGAGGGTTTTGCGGAGTGATTTGGAAGTTCTGTGGAGCGGGATTTTGTGGAGTGCGGGGGTTTTTAGGGAAGCGGAAAGGTGCGTTTTGGAATGGAAAAGTAACGGCTTGAACCTTCTCATTAGTTTGGACCCCTTCTGTAACCGGCCCTTGTGGCTTCTTATGGTACTTGGGCTTTTGGTTTTCGAACAGAGAATGGATAGGGGAGTCCTTGAACTCAGTCTGAATAAAGCGCGCCCGGCTATATAGTTGGTGCATGTTGGCTATGTCGTTCATTGCCAGGATGTTTCGGAAGGTTGGAGTAGCATTTGAAATAAGTAGCTTGACCTTCTCTTCCTCCGGAATATGGCCGGGCACCCTAGCGGCCATCTGCCTCCACCTATCTGCATAAGTGGCAAACTCCTCATCTGTTTTCATCTTTTCGGCCACCAGATCTGTAAAAGAATATTCCGGGCCGACCCGGTCTTGAAACCGCTGAATAAACTTGTCTTTTACTACCTTAAAGCTCTCAGCTTCTTCCAATGGCAGAGAATAAAACCATTCCAGTGCAACACCATCCAATGATTGGTGAAATAAATACGCCATAAGGCGATCATCATATTGAAATTGGGCCGATTCATATAAGAAATCCCTCACGTGAATAAAGGGATTGCCGTTCCTGTCATATTTTCTATAATTGAAGAGCTCAGACTGCGGAGGGAATCGGATGTTCTAGAAACTAGGAACATGAACATCTGGCAAGGATTGTGGGCCAACCCGCTTCTGGAGGAAATCGAGTTGTTGTTGCATGGTGGCCCATTTATCAAGTAATTCCTGCTCTCTGGACGGAGTAGGGCTAGTGAGAGATGATGATTGGAGTTGAGGAGGGGAAGGGTGGACCGTGGCAGGAGGTGGGAGCCCATAAGCAGGAGCAGAAGGATAAACGGTCGCAGTAGGGGGCCCATAAGAAGGATATTGGGCCTGAGATTGACCCAGATTGGAGTGGACTTGGACAACTCCTGACTGAGGGTGCAGAAAGTCGGAGGGACCCATGAGGACTTGTGGAACCAGTGGGCTAGACAAGTGATGATCCATCTGAGTGAAAGAAGGGATAGGAGACTTCCCTTTGTCAAAAGATTGCTGGGCCGAAGCGGAAGATTGGCCCGTCTCCATGCCGGTGAATGTGATGGTCCGGGGTTGGACCGGAGTGAGATTAATTGGAGTGGGCTTGATGAGAGGATTGGATTGACCCTGCATAATCATGGGAGGGGAGATATTGGATCCTTGCATGGCCTGATAGACAGTTTGGAGTTGGGCCGGATCCAATTGGGCCATCATCTGGAGAATGGAGCCCGCAGAAGGAGTAGAGAAGGAAGGGGTGGCCTGACCACCTACCATGGAGGTAGAGGACGGAAGAGGGGCCGTCCCCTCTCCAGAAGAGAACGAGGTAACCCTAGCAGGGTTTTCAAGAAGCCCTTGAGGAAGAGAATCCTCTTGGGAATGGGGAGGATTGAGAGAAGCCATGGTGGATTCGAAGAGCGGATTTGAGTAGAACTTGGAGAATGAGTTGACCCTAGGAGGTGCTTCCAACTGACGAAAACAACTCCACATGCAACGAACAACCTTAACAAGATGCAAACAATACAACACAAACACACAATGAGCAACCAAACTTAGATGATTTATCACAAAGATGTAAGTAGCAAGAGATGAAGACACTCAAAGTCAACCAAGTTGTTTAATATGATGCTTCAAGATTCTTTATAATTTCTCCTTTGGAACTTTAGTGGATGGATTAATATGAGCTCTCAACAATAGGTTCCTGATGGGAGATGGATGTAAAGCTTGATTTGACTCTAAGTGTGACCACTCCTTCACTTATGCAACCCTAGACACGGGGTGGAAAAGGTACAACCGGCCCGGCATCCGTGTGGGAATCCACGGCTCGTGGGGACTTATGGAGGTCCCTGGTGTTATTTCCTAGTCAACCCCAAGGAATATGGAGACGAGAGGTCCGCACACCAAGGTAGGAAAATGCAATCTAATGTATGAAAGTATGAATGAACCTATGTGCACCGGAGTGCATGCAAAATCTAGCCTAGAATCTAGCAAACAATTATGCACGCAATGATGTAAATATGTAGGACAATCAGGGAGGAAGTCAGATATCACCCAAGCAAGGAAATCACAGCAGAAACTGCAGAAAGTAATGCACCTCGGGATGCATACCTGTCTGGAGTATAACGATCTATAGACCCTGCGTCAGAAAATAATAACGGTCGAAGACCAGATCGCCATAAGTAATATAACGCAGAGCACCAGGACCGTCGGATGAGCCAGAGAGCCAAAAACAACCAAAAATAAAAGGGAAATCCGTGAAAAGCCCACACACAGGATCAAGCGTATAACGGTCCAATGCCCCTGCGTCAGAGTGGAGTAACGCAGGGACAGAGGGCCGTCAGAACACCCAGAGGACCAGAAATAAGATGAAGTGAGAGGGAGATCCGAAGACAATCAAATAAGGGAATGATGGCATGTTTAAACAGAGATCAAGACACGATTGGCACGAGTTGTCCCACCGTGATCGCCAAAAAATTATCTGTTGATTTGTTTTGCTTCTCTTCTTCTTTTCGTTTTATGTGCAATAAAGATGATAGGCAAAAATCAAAGATCTCAATCAACCCAAGGACATGCGAACCATGAACCCAGGCAACTAGAACAAGCTCTAGCATGGGCATGCTATCTCAATCATCAAACTAAACTAAGGGAATAAAGAAAAACACACGCCGGGGCGTGGAGCAAGAGCAAATAAAAAAACACACCGCAAGGGTGGAGCAAGCAAAGAGGATAAGAGATATGAGATGGAAAGAAAGCTAATGCCCAATACTAAGAAAAGAACGTGATCGCCACCAAAGTAGAAACAAGCCAAAGACTTGAAAATACCTTGGAAATAGGTGGATGAAGCACCCGCCCACGGGAGAGAGAAAATCAGGGAAATCTGTAGATCAACGGAATTTAACGGCCGAAAGCCCACGCGTCACTGGGAAGTCGCTCGATGAACCGCTATATGAATCTGACGCGCCTGCACAAGACCGTCAAATAACCTGCAGTAATAGCTTGTGGATTCTTTTAACTCCAACTCTTCCAGCCGGCCAGAAGACTTGGGCCTCGTGTGGTGAACCTGTAAACCTGCTAAAGAACGTGAAAACACAAGAAAACAGACCCAAATTAGCCCTTTAAACAAGTGTAGTATCAATTCTCAAAGAACTTAAGATCATGCAAAAGGAAAGGAAAGTACCAGGGAGGTTTTGGTTTTTTTAACCCCTCTAGGCGTTTTAAAAAGATAGGAGGATGTTTAGATGATGAAAAACCAGGGAGAACGTGGAGAAAGAAGAGGGACAATGCTTTTGATGAAAGGAGATGAGGAAGAACACAATATGTAATGATGAACTTTGAAAACCAATGGAACGAATACTCCCTTCACTGTGAAGCAGATGAACGTGAGAGACGATTCTTCTTGGTCAGATGTGACTCCAGAATGCGGCAACACTTCGACGCGAACTCTAGATCTTCCTCTCTCGGGCCATGAAGTTAAGGGTGCTATTTATAGACCCTCAAACTCTCCGGTCGAGCAGAGGATAATCCAGTAAGAAAAAAAAGATAACTCTTAGCAAATACTTGAAGATAATATCACCAAGAGTCCATAGAAACAAACAGAAGGTTCTGAGGATCAGATTTGGAAGAGAAATCAACAATCCAAACTCTTATCTCGACCACGGAGTAGCAGAGAAAAGGCCTGAACTGCCAGGACTCTCTGTTGGATGTAACGGCTGGTCGACAGACCGCCACATGAAAATAACGCGCCAGGGAACATCCGTTACATTTAACCTTATCTCAAAAGAGATAAGATCAACGGGAAGAAGATCAAACAAGTTGAACTATCGAAGGAAAGTAACGGCCAAGGCTGGACGCGTTGGAATAAATAACGGCTGCACGACAGACCGTTATATTCAACGGATAAGCAAGAGGATAAGCATTAGAACAAAGGCCTCAAACTTTAGGACTCTTCAATAAGTAACGGCCCAAGGATCATGCTTTATATGGAAGTAACGCCCCCAGGGAGGACCGTTATTAACAATGAGAATAAAAAAGGTGCAAAGCTTGCTAGGCTCGTCGAATAAAAGGCCACAAATAAACCACACTCCAACCAAGGAGAAGACCCAAGAAACAGGCTTCAAACTGATCAAGGAGACTCGATGAAGAGTGAACAACTAGGGGCATCATATGGATAACAAGGAGATAACCTAACTCATTGGTCATAAAACGGGTGTCAACAACGACGGTGAAGAAGAAGAAGAAGAAGGAGAAGGAGGAGATGAAGGAGGTGAGCCACCAACGGCGGCGGTGATTCCTCGTCCTGGCCGACCACTCTGGGGAGGGCTTCTAACGCCCGAACGAAGCAAGGTAGGTGCCCTAAGTCCTCATTTCAATTAAATTTTGATTTTTATTTTTATTCCCATCAATTTCCATAGCCCTCCAGTGACACAATGAAATGACGCCCCAGTGGGTGCCGTCAATTAAAACAACGACCCTCCCTTGGTCGTCAATTTAAATTATTTTTATTTTCTGAAAATGATAATTCATGAAACCACGCCCTGCGGCATGTCGTCATTTAAAATTTTATTATGCTTATTTATCATTTGCTGTTAATTTTCATGCCATTTCTTTTATTTATAATTCTGTTTCATTTTTATTTCGTGTACCGGTAGATTAAAACCCACAGAAAACAAAGCCCCCCACCGGGACGTTAATTCATTAAACGACAACCAAGGGGTGGTCGTCAATTAAAAACACTTTCACGATCATGGTGGAGGAGAGAAACTTACTTTCAAAACAGCGCCCCCCATAGGGGCGTCACTTAAATAAATAACGACCCAGGGTTGGTCGTCAATTTAAAATTATCACAATTATCGTTTTAAAATTGTAAATTAACTTCAAAACAGCGCCCCCCACAGGGGCGTTACTTAAATAAACAACGACCCAGGGTTGGTCGTCAATTCAAATTATGCATGAAATCACCAAAAACACATTTTAAAACAACGCTCTCCTCAGGGGCGTCAATTGAATAACCCACGGCCTAGGATAGGTCGTCAATTCCAACAGAAGATAAATTGAAACAGCCAATGAATAACCACATGATAAACTTATATAAAAAATTAAATGAAAATGTTTTTTTGTTGTTTGCAGGGGTTGATGAGGACTTGGATATCCTGGGTCCAAGTTCGAGCAACTTACTACGGGCTTCCAGACTTCCAGAGGGACAGGGTAGATGCCATGGGGTTCGGACCCTTTCCTAGCATAGAGCCTATGAAACCTGACCTACCCCTGATCCAGGTGCTTAGAGAGAGATGGGATAGGACTAGCCGAGCATTCCTGATGCCATGGGGTCACATGGTCCCTATCCTAGAGGATGTTGCTAGGATCACCGGGTTGAGGGTGGACGGCGAGGCTGTGAGCGGGATCACCCTACTTGACTACAGTGAGCTGACCCAGAGGTTGCTAGGGTTAGAGACAGTCTACGAGACGCCGAGTGAGTGTAGGACCATCTATCGCACCGATCTTACTATTGCTATGGGGTTGGGTGATTCTAGGCAGAGGTCGAAGGAGTCTCTAGAGCAGTTCTCACAGAGGCTGATTGATGGGGCTAGGGCCGCCTATTGCCAGGACCCAGCAGACAGAGAGAGAGAGCAGATCAAGATTTGAGGCGGTTTCTATTCCTGATGCTCGGGCGGTTATTACTCGGCACGAAGGGCGACATTATCAACTGTCGATTCTTAGGGATTCTTGAGGACTTAGAGGGCGTCGGTAGATACGCCTGGGGAGCAGTGTTGCTGGCGCACTTGATGGCCGACTTGTCCACAGGGACAGGTCGAGAGATGACTGTCAGCGGCTTCTCACCTTTTCTTCAGGTATGCATTATTATCCTTTTCTCTTTTTTTCTTTTTTTTTCTCTTTTTAATGTATGTGAATGCTTTATTAATACAATGCATGGATGCAGATATGGAGCCACATATACATGCCGATGGGGCGTGTCGACCCTCGACCCGGAGATGAGGGGTCCTTCCCTCTAGCATGGTGTTGGCTAACTGTCGTGACAGGAGCGCCACTCGCCTACGAGTTGCGAGTTCTACGGAGGGAGTTCCGTGACTACCCTACCTCACTGGTATGCACGATGCAAATTTTTATTTTATGAAATATGTATGAAATGATGGGATATGATGATGCATGTTTGTGAATGCAGGTGGTGTGGAGACCCTACGAGGGGATGACTGACGAGGGCCAGCCCTGGGTCGTAGCGGGCCGACCTCGCTTTGGGCACGAGCTTTGGGTTCATTGCCTGAACGAGATTGAGCCGTTACAGCTTAGGCTGGTGATGAGAACCCTCGGCCTACACCAGGAGTGGGTCGAGGTAGGAGAGCCCCGGGGGATAGGCAAGAAGACATGTGGTTGCACGAAGGTGATCGACTGGAGAGCTCGGTTCCTTGACCAGTACGCCGACTGGCAGCGTGGCGGGACCCGAGTCACCTCACAGGCGACAGACAGCTCCGAGTACCTCCGGCGCTACTGGGAGGTTTACATCGGCCGACCCCAGATGAGGGTCTTAGGGGTATGTATGAATGCACTTTTCTTTTTTTAATTAACTGCAAATGTTATATATCTATTGTGTGACTGATATGTATGATGAATACATGATGCACGGGACATAGCGGTGATGGACATGCAAGCCCATCTCCAGAGCCTAGAGGCCCAACTGGCTACCACGCGGGCTGACCTACATACTCTGGTGAGTGTTTAAATTATCTATATGCAAATGATTTCCTGAATTATTGATGATCAGCCACTGACAATCTCAATGAATGCAGTGTGCCCAGCAGGGAGCGGCGATGAGAGAGACGGGAGGAGCCTCCAGCTCGAGGGGGCCTAGTGCAAAGACAACTGCACTAGCGGAGCAGCTGGGTGGAGCGGTGGCACGAGCTGAGGCGGCAGAGCGTGACCTCGCCACACGGATAAACTTAAACTCAAACTTTAGCTTTGCATTTAATTACATGTAATTATATGTTGATGAAAATTTATGTTTTACAGACTGAGGAGCTCCGAGCCTCGCTCGCCTGCATCGAGACAGGACAACGTGCGATGACTACCCATGTGAGTTAACAAAAGATTTTATTTCAGTTGCTTATTCCATGAATTATTGAATTAAATGTGTAAATGATGATTCGTTTAATTGATTGCAGACCCCCGAGTTACAGGCGGCACTTACCCAGGCTGCACTAGCTGGGATGGAGCTGACCATCCGTGAGCAGCGAGTCACGGAGCTGGAGCGAGCCTTGAGGCGGCGAGAGAAGCTACCCCAAGACGTGGCGGAGCTGAGAGTCGCCCTCGAGATGGAGCGCAGGGAGCGTGCCCGGGAGCGAGAGGAGAGTGCAACGTGCGAGCGGGAGCTCACAGACTTGAGGACTCAGCTAGCCATTTCTCAGGAGCGGCTACGGTCGACCGAGGAGCACCTACAGCGAGGCCGAGATCGAGCGCGGGCCGCAGGGTACGCTTTCACCAGTTCCACCTTCGTAGCGGGTTCCTCTCTTTGACAGAGGAGCGAGGCAGAGGGGCAGGCTCGAGCTCCAGCTACTTCCCGGGGGTCCATGCCCCCTCCAAGAGCGCCTCATCGGGACGTAGATAGTGAGGTAGAGAGTAGGAGAGAGGAGGGTGGAGGCGAGAGTTGAGAGAGACTTACTTGTACCCCTCCACCCTCACACCTGTACTCAGATATTCATTAATATATATATGAAATTAAAATTTTTGTTACCTGAGTTACTTTGAGCACTTGTGGACCTTGTGTACTTGCCTTTGCTTCCACTTTCTTTTTTTTCGTTCTTGTTCGTTCGTTCTTGCCCTATGTCTGTAATTCACACTTAAACAAACAGATTAATCCATCTGTCCGGCTTGGCTCCTTGCTCAGTAAGAAAGGGATCGTCTCTTCTTTGACCTTGTTGACGGGTCAAGGGCCCAAGCCTCTAATTAATAAAGGCGGATAATGAAAATATATAAGGGAATGTAACATGCAAGCAAGCAAATGTCAACTTTAAAATAAAAGATGTCCACATGAAGATGCAATCAAGCATATGAGATGAGCAGCATGCTTGATTTTCTATTATTTTTATTTTTTATTATTTTATATTTTGAAAATGACGCCCTCGCAAGCAGGCGCTGATTATGAAATTGACGCCGAGGTGGGAGGCGTTTATTTAGAAAAAAACATTTTTTTTATTTTTATCATGAAAAATGACGACATAGGTAGAGCCGTGAATTTGTTAAATGATGCCTCTTGAAAGGGCGTGAATTAAAAGATCATTTTTATTTTTTTATTCTTTTTTTGAAAATGACGACCTTAGAGGAGTCGCGGATCATGAAAAAGACGCCTTCCAAGAGGGCGTTATTTTTAAAAACCATTTTCCCTTTTAACGGGACTGGACACAGCATGGCCTTAAACCTTACACAATCACCATCTTGAATTCATTAATATTTATTTAAAGGTTTAACAAAGGGTCAACGTGCTTAAATGCTTATGCTTTTACTCATATCTCTTACGGCCCATCCTTCTTAGTCGGTCTTCTCCATGCTTTGAGCTTATAACCCACCATGGAGGGAGAAGAGAAGAATAAGTTAAGGAAGCTCACGGAAGGTTTCCGGGAACGGGAAAACTTTCCTTCCCTGTCCTAATACCCGTTGGGATTCGGTCTTCGGCTTAGAGAAATTTTGTTGCTCTTTTTGCCCTTATTCATACATACTTACGACCAGGGTTTTCCCTGCGAGGACTTTACCCTCTTGACATGTTTTTTGGGAACTTTCTTTTCTTTTTTTTTCTTTTCTTCTTTAACAGATAGAAACCTAATTGTACTTGGGCTTTAAGTATTTTGTTCCCTTTTGGGCCCTGACTTCCACCTACTAGGGCAGCGGACAGGTTTGGTTAGTATTCCCTGACTCGTACTCCCTCTCGTGAGCCGGAGAGGAGAGAATAGGTAAGGTTCGTACACTCTTAGTTTGGGTCTGGACTTTCCTCGAATTCCGGGCCACTCGAGTTTAAAAGTAAAGCGTGTAGTGTGTGCGGGAGTTGACCCCAGAGTTAAACCATCAAGACTGAAGAATGAATTAACGATTTTGATTTTTCGGGCTCGCGGCCTATGTACTATGCTAGCCTGCAAAATTTTGATCTTTGATCTTTTTTGATTTTCTTCTTGATTTTTTTTCTCTCTTTTTTTAGGAGTAGTATTTTTTCAAGTAAAGACCATTCCAGAGGTGAGCCAGCTCTTCACCTTTAGCATTAATTAATTTGTAAGCGTTGCCAGGATAAACATCTTTTATAACGAAGGGCCCTTCCCAATTAGGTTGAAGTTTTGAACGAGGCCCTCCGGGTTTTACGAAGATTCTTTTAATTACCATTTCACCAATTTTGAATTTTCTCTCAATTACTTTCTTTTGGTAAAAGCGTGAAAGCCTGTTTTGATAAATACGTGCATGCTCGGCGGCGGCCAGACGCTTCTCGTCTAGGAGTTCTAACTGAGCAAGGAGAGATTCGCGACGCTCATCAATGGGGAGCTCCTTGTCCAATTGTACTCGTAGAGAAGGGATAAGAATCTCGTAAGGGACTACCGCCTCCATTCCATAGGTAAGGGCGAAAGGGGTTTACCCGGTAGGGGTATGAATGGAAGTGCGATAGGCCCAAAGAGCTTCAACCAATTTTTCTGGCCAATCCGCAAATTTAGTGGCCTCACATGTTTTCTTAATAATCTTGATCAAAGTTTTGTTAGTTACCTCTGCTTGGCCATTGCCCTACAGATAATAAGGAGATGAATGATGTAATGCAATGTTATACCTATTGTAGAGGTCCTGAAGCTCCTGAGAGATGAATTGTGGCCCATTGTTGGTGATGATGGTACTTGGGATGCCGAACCTTGCGATGATGTTCTTCATTATAAATTTGCAGACGGTTGACGCTTTTATCTCTACGTAAGCTTCTACTTCCGCCCACTTGGTGAAGTACTCCATGGCCGTGAGTATAAATGACTTTGATTTTGTGAGGAGGTTAGGATCACCAAGGGGTCCAATGACATCGAAAGCCCACATGGAGAAAGGCCATGGGGAGGACATAGGATGGAGTGAAGAAGCAGGAGAGTGAATTTTATCGGCATGCAGTTGGCACTTAACACACCTTCGAACATAGATGGAACAATCCTCTTCTAGAGTGGGCCAATAGAAACCTAGCCTAAGGATTCTCTTAGCAAGCACCTGGCTATTGACATGACCACCACACACCCCTGAATGCGCCTCTTCCACAACCTTCCAAGATTCATCATCATCTAGGCACCTTAATAAAACTCCGGTGAGACCTCTTCTGTAGAGCACACCTCCAACTAGGGTGTATCACTGAGCAACTCTTCGAATGGCTTTCTTTTCTTCAGCCGTGGCCTCCTCGGCATAGGATTGATCCTGGCAATACTTAGCAATCTCGTAATACCATGGCTTTTCTTCATCATTCAATTCTTCTTCTAAATCCAATAACATGACCTCCTTATTCTCAATGATTCCACCTTGCTTAACCTTCCTAAGCACCTCCTCCTTAACACTAAGGAAAGCTGGATCCTTAATAGCTGGAGTGAGCCGCTTGTGAATAATGATAGAATGGGAATCCCTTTCGGGAAGGAAAACCAGGGAAGATGCAAGGGACGTAAGAGCATCAGCTAGAGTGTTATGATCACGAGGAACGTGAACGAAGATTAATTTGGTGAAGAGCTTGGTATAAGCAGAAGTCAATTTCTGATAGGATTTGAGTTTAGGGTTGAGCGTACGGCACTTGGTGAGCACTTGGCGAAGAATAAGCTGACTATCACCTACAATCCGCAATTGGGTAACACCGAATTGATGAGCGGCCTCCAGTCCGGCCAGAAGAGCCTCATACTCAGCTATATTATTTGTAACGGGAAATGCAAGCTGAGAGGCGAGCGGAATAGTGATACCCTCCGGTGATAGAAGACCAATGCCAATCCCTTTTCCTTTTGAATTCAAAGCTCCATCAAAATGTAGTGTCCACATCAAATCGGATTGATTGACGGACATTAGTTCCTCATCTGGAAACTCTGAGCGAACAGGGTCAAATCTAGGGAGAGGGTGATGAGCAAGATGTTCTGCTATGGCATAGCCTTTAATCACTTTTTGCTGAATGTAGATAATATCGAATTGAGAAAGGAAGCTTTGCCATCGTGCTAATCGGTCGGTGAGAACGGATTTTTCAAGAAGAAACTTGATTGGATTCATACGAGCAATGAGATGAACTTCGTGAGCTAAGAAATAATGCTTGAGTTTCTGAACTACCCAGACTAAAGCAGCACAAGTCTTTTCTATGGCCGAGTACCTCTACTCACAGGGGTTGAGAAGCTTTGACAAGTAGTAGGCTACCCTTTCTTTTCCTTCTTCGTCAACTTGGGCTAGGACAACACCTACATAGTCATCCAAGATGGAAATGTAAAGAACAAGCGGTTTGCCTGGAACTGGCGGCCTCAGGACAGGAGGATTTGAGAGATAATCCTTCAATCCATCAAAAGCTACTTGACATTTGTCATCCCAAATAAACTTGACTCCCGGCTTACTAAGCTCGTAGAACGGCCTGCATCTTTGTAAATGCTGGGAGACAAATCGGCGAATAAATTGTAACCTCCCGATCAATCCTCGAACTTCTTTCAAATTCTTGGGAGGAGGCATTTCCCTTATAGCCTTCGCCTTATTGGGATCAATCTCGATACCCCTCTTACTTACGATGAATCCAAGCGACTTCCCTGATGAAACACCAAACACGCACTTCTTGGGATTCATTTTTAGCTGATACTCCCGCGCTCTTTGCAAGACTTTAGTTAGAACCCCGGGATGCTCAATCCTTGTTCTTGATTTTACTACCAGATCGTCAACGTACACCTCTATATAAATGTGGATCATATCATGAAAAATTGCCATCATAGCCCTTTGATAGGTGGCTCCAGCATTCTTAAGTCCAAAGGGCATGACCACATAGCAATAAGTTCCCCATGGTGTAGTGAACGATGTTTTCTCTTGATCCTCCTCAGCCAGGCGAATCTGATTATAACCTGAAAAGCCATCCATGAAGGAGAGAGTCTCATATCCTGCCGTATTGTCAATTAAAACATCAATATGAGGGAGGGGGAAGTCATCTTTAGGACACGCGCGGTTGAGGTCCCGAAAGTCTATACAAATTCGCACCTTCCCATCTTTCTTCATGACTGGGACGATGTTAGCCACCCAATTGGGGTAGAGGACAACTCTAACGAATCTAGCCTTATGAAGCTTATCGACCTCTTCTTTCATTTTTAATGCCATATTAGGGTGGAAACGTCTCAACCACTGTTTGACCGGAATGGCCCCTGGCTTAAGCGTAAGTCGATGTTCAACGAGCGCAGGGTCTAGTCTCGGCATATCTTAAGAACTCCATGCGAATGTGTCCTTATATTCTTGAAGAACCAAAATGAGCGCCTCCTCTTCGGAGGGCGGCAAGTTCTTACTAATGAGGACAATCCTAGGGTCTTCTTCAGTACCAGATTTATTTCTTTGGTAGGTTCTTCTACTGAGGATGATGGCTCATCAAATCTTCTCATGCCACTAGCAAAAGCGTCAGCCTCGTCCTCATATTCTTCATAACCTTCATCCCCGTCTTCAATAGGGTCTTCATCATTCATGATCTCATAAACACCAAAACCCTCATTAAGAACACAAGTATCTTCATATTCAGTTTCCGGTAGGATAATTGGATTCTCCAGAAATTCAGGAAGAGCTAAGCATGCTCGGCATCTTCTAGCTAATTCTAACAAGAATCTACGGGGAATCTGCTTACCCTTGGATCTCTTATGTGAAGCTACCCCATGAGTCTTAAAATTAGAAGAGTAAGAGCAACTAGCCTGATCACTAGAATTTGACAAAGATGAAGGAGGTGAGGAAAAGATGGGTACAGAAGGAAATACAGATGAAGACCCCTCACCGGAGGGGTAGGGAAGGTCCCCTAATGAATCTTGGAAGAGCGGCCCCTGGGTTGGGACACACTCTTGAAGAAGATAGGAGGTCTCCTCAATGGAGATGAAAGATTGGAAAGTTTGAATTTTGGCGTTTTTTTTTCATTTTCATTTTCAAGAAGAAGGTAATGAGAGGGAGGAATAGGAGGTGGTGTTAAGGTTGACAGATTGATGAAAGATGGAGTAAATGATGACCCACGCGGGGGTGTGATGGAGAGTTTAGAGAATTTCTCGAGGAGCAAGGGAGGAATCAGAGGAGAAACTTGAAGTGAATTTGGAGAAAAGGTTATCAAGACCGCGGGCGGTCTAGGGATATCTGAGCAAAATATTTGATTAAACAAGCAGACAACAATCATTGAATGGATGGATTTAATAAAGAAAAGGCCGGCCCACAGCCTATCCACGTTGTAGCCTTCCTCGAACGGCACATCAGGCTCCCCGGTATCTGTGTAATTGCTTAGAAGCTGCCTCTTGTCCGTGATCATTGTTGGCTTTTCAATTAATTCATGAATTAGTGGCGGCCATTCCGGATCAGTTGGCATAAATAAATGGCTTAGAGCAATAGTGATATCATTCATGTCGAACCATCTATACCAGTCACATTCGGGGTCATCCATCTTTCTTCTTTTATCTAGCCGTAAAGACTCCAGAGCTTTGTATGTAACCAGTGGGGCTACGTGACGAGCAAACTGCCGTGCATGTACATCTTGACAATCCATCATGGAAGTGACTAGAGTGGTTCGCTCATCATTATGAGTGCCTCCTTTCATAAAGTGTGTTTGTAGGGTCCATGTAAGGGGCTGCCGATTTGTCTTGAGAGTGGAAGTCATGACGGCCCATGTCTCATTTTCATCTTTGCTTGGCCTTTGTACCCTAGGCCACCTCGAGGAATCATCTTTTGATGCCTGACGGGCTTGACTCTCCCCTGAAGATTAACACCCAGGCCTTTACCAGTTCTATACCCCATTTTCATCAGAATGCTCCATCCTGGCGTGTTCATCAAACCTTTTTTCTTCTTGCCTTTGGATGGATGTGGTGGCATTTGAGTGGTAGGAGGGGTTGAAGAAGATGGCCTTACCAAGTCTTGCCGCAGATCGGCAACATCCAAAACTGAGAGCAAAGGCCTATTGGAAGGCCACATAGAAGGCACCGATGTTGCGGAATGTATATCTTCTGTCGGCAGAATGGGCATACTAGTGACTTTAATAATGCGCCCTTTGTGCGGAAATTTTATGCATTGATGATTTGTTGAAGGCACAACATCAAGCTCTTGAATGTACGGGCGACCCAAAATGCCATTGAATGTCGGGTCCATGTCTAGAATATGGAAATCTGCTGTGACTGAGACTGGACCCAAACCAACTTTTAAAGTGATCATTCCTAAAGGCGGCTTCCTGGTGTTGTCATAGGCGGTAACAGTGATTGTAGATGGCCGGATTTGACTCTCCGGAATGCCACACATTTTCAAGGTACTTGGTGGCAAAACATTAATGGATGCCCTAGTATCCACACAACAGTGATTCACTGCCACCTTGTTAATGTCAATAGTAATGCACAGTGCATATTTTCTGGCTGGCTGCGGAGCCAATTCATGTTCATAAAAAGTGATGGCTGGTTGATTGCTGGCTGGACTTAAGACTGTAGTGACCTGTTCAACTGGGATATCTTCGTTTACCATTACTTTCTGCAGATATTGCTTCAAGGCCAGCTGATGTGTAGTAGATCTTTTGATCAATTCCAGAATGGAAATTCGGGCCGGCATTCTGTCCAAATGCTTTAGTAAGTCATACTCCGTGCCCGGTGTGGACTCTTGTTCCTGTTCTCCTTGTTCTTGTATCGGCTCCTGCTCCCGCTGGAGAAACACTCGATGGAACATCCGTCCACTATGGAGCACCATTATTTTTGGAGCCTCTGTCGGGCCTAGGGTAGGTGAAGGGGTAGAGGAGGTAGAGGGAATGGTGTGTGGCGTGTTGGGTGCTGGTACAGGATTGGCAGGAGGAGGGGTTCTTATAAGAGGCCTTGCCGGCTGTGGTGACGGGGATCGGGTGACAAGGAGGGGCCTTGGAAGCATGATGGTGGATGAGGTAGATTGTGGCGAAACAGGAGGGGTGATGATTGCCGGTGAGGGGCGGATAAGGAGAGGTCTATTTGGTGGAGGATTTTGGGGCGAAGGAGAATTCGTGGGTTGGTATAAAAGAAGGGGCCGTGAAGGAGTAGGGTTAGGGTTGAACGGCCCTGGAGTGATGGAACGTATAAGGGGGCGTGGCGTTTGGGAAGGGGGTACAGGCTGAAGCCTTCTTAGCAATTGTGGTGGTTGTGACTGACTGGAGTTTTGATTAATGGCCCTGACAGAGGCGTTTTCCTTATGCCAAACCTGCCCTCTCTCCACTTCATGAATTGAGGTGACAAGGTTTACTTGTTGATTTTGAACAGGGTGTTCCGGTAGTGGGTTATTGACAATCCCCATATTTGGCTGGGGTGCAGGAGCCTGTTGTTGCTGGGGAACTTGTTGTTGCTGACCTTGCTGCGGGTGCTGCTGAGCCGATGGTTGCCGAGGAGGCCGTCGAGCCTTTAGAGTAGCAATAACCCTCCTCATCTCATCCCAATCAATATCACCTTGATCATTCATATCATGTATGTAACCCTTGAAGTGAAAACAATGATCGATGTTGTGCCCCGGCTGTCGATGGAAGACGCAATATCGGGAGGTGTCTACATGTTGTGGCCATATTGTTCTTTCTTTAGGCAGGGTGAGCAGGTTGGCGGCCATGAGGGCATTGAAAATGTCTAATAGGCTTTCAGGCAAGGGAGGGTAGTGCGCTCTTCGGGGACCCAATGGCCTTCTTGATTGTTGCAGTTGTTGCGGTGCATAATTGGCTGGCGGGGGCATTTGGTGGTACTGTGCGGGTTGATTTTGTGGAGCAAAGTGGGGTTGTTGTTGAAGAGGTGGAAGAGGATGTAAGGTCTGAGGAGCGTTATTATTTGGCTGTGGACTTGGTTTTGGAATGCGGGCTGTTGTGGTGGCGGCCCTTGGTTTGGAGGGTGGTGGAAGGGTGTGGAATTATCGAACGCGCTCACCTGCTCTTTAATAACAGTGCCTTCAGTGGTCGCACCAGTATTGCCGATATTAATGTTCCTCTTTATTACCTTTGGTCTTGGCTCAAACATGCCCATAATAGAGAATCTTTCATCTGTGTTTGTATGTATCTAGCTCTTTCATAGAGCTCTTCCATAGTGCTCAACTTGTTCATGGCTAAATATGACGGAACTGCGGAGTGGAGTTTGATATAATCATCTTCACTTGCTCCGTTCTGACAGTGTGTCTTTAACTTCTCGGCCATAGCTCTCCACCTATCAGCAAATAAAATGAAGTCCTCCTCGGGCTTCATCTTTTCGGCAACCAGATCAGTAACAGACAAAGAGGGACCCACACGGTCCTCGTACCTCTGCAGAAACTTTCGTTGAACTACATCAAAATCACTGGCATCTGCGTGCTCCAGGGAATAAAACCATTCTAGTGCCGGGCCATCTAAAGACCGTCTAAAGAGATAAGCCAGAGAAGTCTTGTTATCTTGCCAGAATGATGCCTCATACAAGAAGTCTTTCAAGTGGATGTGCGGATTACCCGTTCCATTGTACCGTCGAAATTCGGCATTTCAGACGGGGGTAGGTGAAAAACCGGCAGAGTGGGAAGCATAATTTCGGGAGCGACCTTCTTGAGCTGCTCCTCCATACTAGCCATCCTTTGGAGGAGTATAGTATGGTTATCAAGCTCGGCTGGGGCCGGACGAAAAGAGTATTGGTTCGTCATAGGCCTTCTCAAAATTTGAGAAACAGGAGGTTGTTGAGGCCTAGCAATGGAGTGACTTGCCGGTTGGGCCGGCGTGGTCATAACAGGAGTTGATGGGCGCGAGGGCACCCTAGGTGCGACCGCCTGGTCGTTGGGAGAACGAGCAGAGTGGCCACCCATGGCCTGGGGAGGGTTAGAAGATGACGGGACAGACTTTCCCTTTAAAGCGGCTTGGGCCGCCTGGCGTTGGGAGTCATCCAGGTGAGCAAGAACTTTGAGAAATTCGTTGAAGTTGAAAGAAGGGGAAGCGTCCCCTGAAGTATTTTGAGTGGTAGGTTGAGCTTGGGAAGAAGGCTCAACCTCCAAAGAAGTGGTGTCCACCATGTGCACCTGAGTGGGAGAAGAAGTGTAGTTTCCCTCGTGGTAGACAGGATCCTGAGAGGGAACCTCATAAAACGGGTCAGAGTGACCCTCCTCATAACCATCATAAGTATACCCGTAGTTGGCCATTTTGATGATTTTACTTGAACAGAGTTTCATGTTTAAGGAAGAAGAAATAGTTTTCCAACAACAAGTATAACCAAGAGATATCACCTTATCAAACAAATAAACACTCAAGTTGTAATGAGCCCAAAGTTTTAAGGTTTTCTTTGTAGATTAAAGTGAATTTTACAATAAGTTCTCTCCTTTGAAAGTGGATCCTGGTTGAAAGTTTGGGTATAATCTCCGGGTATCTAGGTTCTTTCTCTCTCCTTACCAACGTATGGGTCAACTATACTCCGGGTGCTTCAATGGTACAATCTGCCTAGCGTCCGTGAGGGAATCCACGAGTGCGGGGACTTACGGAGGCTTGGTTTAGGAATTTCCGGTCCAATGAGACGGAATGCTCAAAGGAGGGTCCTTCCTTCACCAAGAGGGGGTGTGACTCCTAAAAGTGTGGGGAGAGGAGGTCTCCCAAACCGAATGCCTTAAATGCAGCCTAATGCAGGTAATATCAAGCAGGTGATATGAGAATCAGTTAAACGAATAGCAGTAAGCAGTAAACAGGGGTTTTGTGAGCACAGAACAAAATGACGACCTGGATAAGGTCGCTATATCAACAAGAGACGACTGAGTGTCAGTCGCTAATCATTGTGAACAGTGCAAACAGATAGCAATCAAAATGAAATAGCGCCTTAAAGTGAGGCGCTGCCCGTGGAAATGACGCCTGTGCACAGGGGCGTCAGATAGCAGTAATCGAACTTAAAATGATGAATAAAAGCAATGATAATCAAAATAACGCCTTTCAGTAAGGCGCTGTACCAGTGAAAGACGCCTCTGGGAGGGGCGTCAAAATGCAATAATCACAAATCTGACGCCTTGGTGTGAGGCGTTATATTAAGAAATGACGCCTCTGAGAGGGGCGTTAATTATAAAATGATGGAAATGCTCGCAAAAAAAATGGAAACAACGCCCGTTCGAACGGTCGCTGTATGTGGAAATGACGGCGGTATGAAGGGCGTTATTCAGTTCCAGAGAACCGTTAACCCTGATGACAGAAATCAATTTCTTTTCTAATAAAAATGATATGGATAGTACGCAAATTGGCTAATCCAGTAGGAGGTGTGCACGTGGTGCACAAAGGGAGTGTGCTACGTGGCGCACGAAGGAGGGGCACGCGAGGGCGCCAAAGGAAGGGGCACGTGAGGGCGCCGAAGGAGGGGCATGCGAGGGTGCCAAAGGGAGGGGCACGCGAGGGCGCCGAAGGAGGGGTAATCAAACTAAAATAAAAAAGAGTCCCACCGTGATCGCCAATTTGTGAACGTGTCACATAGACATCTTTAAAGAGAGATGAAAAAAAGATTTTAAGAATAATAATAATAAAAGAATGATGATGTTGCTAAATAAATATGCTAAAATGAGTGGGACATGAAGGAAAAGAGGATGAGCATGAGATACTCTATGGAGAGTGATTGCCAGAGGGGTTACCTCAAAAATATAAAGATGATCACATGTACCTTGTATGAAGCAGGTGAGATTGTAAGTTCTTCTTTCCTCCTTCTATCGGCCGGCCGATGAAGGGGATTTATAACTTGATTACCCTTGCAAGAAAACACACAAAATAAACAAAGATGTGGATTAGCCAAAGATGTGTAGTATCAATGCTCTAAAAATATGAAATCAATCAAATCAAGCATGAACACACCTTGTGTGTTTTTAGTTTAAAACCCCTTTAGGAGGAGTAACAAGGTATGGATTATAGATGCTATGATATGCAAAGTAAACAACAATAAACGTAATATGGTGATAGCTCTAGCAGAGAGCTAGAAGATGGATGCGTATGTGATATGAATAAATTAAACTAAAAGATTAAGGGAAGCCCCTGCTGTTGTGTGTGTAGCAGTACAGGGAAGAACAAGAGCCACAGTGGCTGCAGCAGCATGATGAAGAACTGTTGGATGAAGATGTTGCATGGAGGAAGAAACTTGGAGAAGCACCTGCAAAAGGAAGAAAACTCTCTCTCTCGTTGTAAAGCTCACACGGCGCAGTCTCTCTCTTTGTTGTTATTGTTGTTCAATCCTCTCGTCTCTTCTTCTTCTTCTCACGCGTGAAAGATTGAAGGGGTATTTATAGGGCCAAACATCCTTGCATTAATGGGATTAAAACAAAGCAATGAATCCTTAATAAGGAACTCTCTTCCCAATCGAACACAAGGTGCAAAATGGGGGAAGGGTCACTACTGGAAAAAAGCAGGCGAAAGGGAGACAGAAGTGGAAATGACGACCTAGATAGGGGCGTCAATTGAAATGACGGCAGTCACACAGTCGTCAGTTCCTGAATTTAATTATAGAAATAAAGAACTTTCCTTATTTAAAATTATCAAATGACGCTTGTTTGAACGGGCGTTAAATAATCAACGCCCCTCCTGAGGACGTCAATTCTTTAAGTTTTATTTTCGTTAGAATTTGTAAAATCCAGGAATCGACGACCGTTTGAACAGTCATGTATTTAAGAACAATGCCCCTAATTAGGTCATCAATTAAATGACGCCCTCCCAACATGCGTTAATTTCAATTATTAAACTAAAAAGCCAAGAAATCTCAATTAAATATGGAGAAATTAGAAAACCTTCGTATTAAGATAATATTGAAGTCCACCTGGGGCGTCACATGGTGACATGAGATTTACTCAACATAGCATCGATTTTGGCGTGTCTACACATGTCGGCTGTGTCCCCTGCACACACACACACACACTGTCTACACATGTCGGCTGTGTCCCCTGCACACACACACACACACACACACACACACAGACACACACACACACACACACACACACACACACACACATACACTCAGCTAGTACGAGTGACTGAACACACACACACACACACACTCAGCTGGTACGAGTGACTGAACACACACACACACACACTCTCAGCTGGCATACACACTGAACACACACACACACACACACTCGGCTGTGCCCCCTGCACACACACACACACACTATTGGTAGGTAGTCTCCCCTGAACACACACACATGAGATAATACAAGCTGTTGGTCGGTAGTCTCTTGCACACACACACACACACACACACACACACACACACACACACTCAATGCAAAGTATGGCTACCAGCCAAAGGGGGAGGTAAATGATAATAATTAAAAGAGCTTTATAAAAAAGTTAATCGTACATTGCAAGTTTCATGTGGACATATCCTCACATATGATAATAATAACAAAATCCATATCACTTTTCGTTACATAATTTCAATTGCTCCAATTTTTCTAACAAAATATCACATAGCTTCGTAGTTCGATCGGCTGCAAATTTCTCTATCTCGATTGTTCTTCTTAAATCTTCAACCAATGCATGTTCTTCAATCTGTGCTCCTATTGTAGCTATGTTAGATGTCCCCTGGTTCGACCTCTTTGCATGTAAGATGTGTACGATATATTCACAAATCATAACATTGAATGCAAAATATATAAAAGAAAATGATAAGAGCAAAGAAGTGAGGCTCAGAACAACATGAGATAATAAAATCACATGGACAATGTTCCATCATATTATTTTGGTGGAGTTGTTAGTCCATCCAACCAATCATCATTGCCTCATATATACCTGATATGACCAACCAAAGTTTGACATTGGGAAGGAGCATAATATGGCTGCCAAAGTTTTGAGGTTGGGAAGGAGCATATTATGGCTGTGTCCCCTGCACACACACACACACACACACACACACACAATTGGTAGGTAGTCTCTCCTGAACACACACGCATGAGATAATACAACATGTTGGTAGGTAGTCTCTTACACACACACACACACACACACACACACACACACACACACACACACACACACTGTTGTAGGTAGTCTCCCCTGAACACACACTCGACTGTGTCCCCTGCACACACACACACACACTCAAAGCAAAGTATGGATGCCAACCAAAGTTTCACTCATGTATACCTGATATAACCAACCAATGTTTGATATTGGGAAGGAGCATAATATGGCTGCCAAAGTTTTGAGGTTGGGAAGGAGCATAATATGGCTGACGAAGTTTGAGGTTGGGAATGGAGGTTAGGAAGGAGCATAATATGGCTTCCAAAGTTTGAGGATGGGAAGGAGCATATTATGGCTGTGTTTCCTGCACACACACACACACACACACACACACACACACACACACACACACACACACACACACACACACACACACACACACACACACACACACGAGCACACACACACACACGAGCACACTCAAAGCAAAGTATGGCTGCCAACCGAAGTCTGACTCATGTATACCTGATATGACCAACCAAAGTTTGACATTGGGAAGGAGCATAATATGGCTGCCAAAGTTTGGGGATGGGAATGAGCATATTATGGCTGTGTTTCCTGCACACACACACACACACACACACACACACACACACACACACACACACACACACACACACACACACACACACACACACACACACACACACACACACACACACACACACACACACACACACACACACACACACATAATTGGTAGGTAGTCTTCCCTGAACACACACAGATGAGATAATACAAGCTGTCGGCTGTGTCCCCTGCACACACACACACACACACACACACACACACACACACACACACACACACACACACACACACACACACACATAATTGGTAGGTAGTCTTCCCTGAACACACATAGATGAGATAATACAAGTTGTCGGCTGTGTCCCCTGCACACACACACACACACACACACACACATACATCTCCCCTGAACACACAAAGATGAGATAATACAAGCTGTCGGCTGTGTCCCCTGCACACACACACACACACACACACACACACACACACACACACACTGCTGTAGGTAGTCTCCCATGAACACACACACACTGAACACACACACACACTCGGCTGTGTCCCCTGCACACACACACTCAAGTATGGCTGCCAACCAAAGTTTGACTCATGTATACTTGAAATTGTGAAAGTACAATAAAAAACAGATCAAGTTGTTTTGTTCCTTACTAAACTTTGAATTAAAGAGGACAGGTGACTAAACTAAATTGAACAACTCATGCATTTACATCACACACTAGGCTGTATAAAACAAAAAACACATGCAATTGACATTTCTTTCATTCATTGATACATCAATGATAAGAGAAATATGTATATCGTTGACATTTCTTCCATCCATTTGAAGAAGCCACAACCTGAAGTTATCTTCGCAGCATGCACATATATCGAAATAAATAAAAATTACGTACAATTGATATGGAAGACATAAATAATAACCACATTACAATGTTTATCACAAGACATACCTTAGATTCTGGGCATACATAAAAAACTTTCCCTTTATTTTTGGTAGTATTTGAAGTATGCCTTCTGCATGGGCCTTTGCCATAAGGACATAATAATAATTCATCCACCCACATGAAGAATCGACATGGTTTATCATTCACAAGCTGTGAACACGTATATAAAAGAAACTGATATACATAGCCCATACACAGACAGAATGTGTTGCAAAGATTGCAAAGTAAGAATAACATACGCCAAGTGGACAGCAATAATAGGGACGTTGTGGATTTCTACTACTCTAAGATATCTTGACAACACATTCCCCCTTGCCGCATTCACATTGAATATGATCATATTTACCAACACCTATTGAATCCATTTTCACGATGCCCTGAAACATAACTATGCACATTAATAATTTGTGATGTGTGTGCTTGGGCTCAGATGAAAGATTTTTTCATTTAGGTACAAATGTTGCAGTCGCATATCATAGCCACCGCAGTAAATCATGCAAAAGTAGGGGTACACCATAAGTCACCAAACCTACTAGTTGTGTGAAATACAAGGCACTGCAGTAAATCACATCATAAGTAGGGGTAGACCATGGGCCGCCAAACCTACTAGTTGTATGAACTACAAGCAGGGCAGTGAAATCACATCATAAGTAGGGGTAGACCATATGCCGCCAAACCTACTAGTTGTATGAAATACAAGCAGGGTAGTGAAATGAGATGCCCCCACTGTACCCCTCATCACATATATGCTCCTTCCAATCATCATTGCCCTTCCTACTAGAGTTGATGTCCATGAACCTGTAGAAAACAATTTTTTAATTACCCAAAGCATGAATTATGAACATGCAGATAATACTACTAAAATAATTCAGAGTACAATTTTTTGATTGCCTATAAACCATCATGCAAGAAATGTGCAATGTAGCGAGTTTAATCCCACATAGGACTACCCCTAGTTGAGCCAGGATGCTTCAAAAAATTATATGAGGGTACTAAACAAAATATCAACGTCACGTTCGTATGTAAAGTCAGGGGTGGGGGAGGGGGGGAGAAGAGGATGCCAATCCACGATCACATGCATATCTAAAGAAATGTTAAGGAAATTCTGTTACAACATCTGGAGTGCTCAAGGACGTAAGTAACAGTACAAATCAACTGTTCGATTAGACAACACAACCAATGTCCAATTTAAAAAAACAACCAACACATAAATTTCATTCATCATTTATGGCTCCCATATGACGACGCCTGCAATACACGAGATACATGCTTACAATAAATGGATGTTGAATGAAATGAAATTGACTACAACTTGGGTTTTAAGAGAATACCCTCGTGCCGCATGGTGGGCCCAAAGGCGAGTGGCTATACGTTCCCAAAATCTGTCTCATCTAACAACCACAGACCTATTGAGATTGTCCTCTTCTTCGACCTCCTCATCCCCTGTAGTGTTTATGTCATCCTCTCCTTGTTGGAAGATAAAATCAAGCCCCTGCTCCTTTCTAATGAAGTTATGGAGTACACAGCACGCCATAGCTGTAACAACCCGAGAATCCGATTACCGGGAAAGACCCGATAACCCGAGACTCGAACCGCTACCCACGAGCCGGGAGGGCTCGTAAGGGCTAAAAGGAGTGTGGAGGCACAAAGAAATAAGAAATAAAGTAGGACAACTCAACAATTAACAGAAATAAATAACAACTACTACAACAGCAACAGAGTCCAGTCCAACAGAAAGTACAGTCTAAAGCAGTAAAGCGTACCACATGCCGAGTGAACACTCGGCCCGGCGAGCTGGCAACTGAGAACCTCCGAACAGCACCCTCGAATCTCGAGGAAGAACCGCCACACCTGAAAAGTAGGGATGAGTCTCCAAAACAGAGACTCAGCAGGGATCCCGCGGAACCCCAACCGGAAACAACGGCGGTAGCGGAAAGGAAAGCTACAACTACAGCAGGAACAGCGAACCGGTGGCCGGTCAAAACTCGGCACTACAGCTACTCCTACTGTACCAGAAAACACACCCCGATCTCACAGTCGGGGGCTATCGAACTACACTAGTACCACTTACCAAAGTAAAACCCCATGGTAACCACCCCGTAGAGGCCTGTCTCCCAGGACATGGCCAACATGGACACGCTGTCTAAGGTGCAACCCTGACCACCTGATCACGGGTACCGCACAATAAGACGCAACCTCGGTAAAGCTATTAGCACTAGTCTCACGGCACGAGAACCGACACACGCGCCATGGGGAAACACCCGGAACTCAACGGTCAACACGACCAAAACCCGAAGGTCGAAGTCACAGAGACTGACTGACAGTCTGTCACTCCCGACTCGACAGGAGTACCTCCCACTAGAAGTACAGTCGGTAGCGTCCCCTGACGTCTTACACCGCACTGCAGGTGTCCGCCTGGCACGATAGCCCCCGGCGGAGGCAAGGACACCGTACAAATAACCACAAACCAAGTGACTAGCTGGGGTCACGCTCATCAGCGTGTGTCAAACTGCCCCCAACCACGTGTGCACACACAGACCATGCGTCCCAGCTCTGGCCTCTAAATGGTTTTCTCCTCAGCCGGACTCTGGCTGCAAGACGTGGGGCCCAACAAAAACCAGTCTAAAAACCATCCTCAGGGTAGCCTCTCCACCACTCCCTGGTGGGACCGCTAAACGCGTAAGCAGGCTACGACTAGTGGAGGGTCACTGAAGGAGTAGACTCTCAAGTCAACGAAAAATAACATCCGAATCTGACAAAGTACGGGGACCGTCCCATGTACCAGCACCATCGCAGGGTGACCACGGTCGGAGAAGAAACGGGACTCACAGTTCACGGGCCACGCACCCGGCCACGCAGAAACGTAGAAGCATGATTCCCAGGGCAGCGCACAAGCCGCCAGGCCGATTCCCCATCCCAGGGAAAAGCAGAAAACCTCCAGCTCCAGGCTGGATGGCTGGACTCGTAGTCCAAGGCCAAACACATGGCCTACTCGGGAATCATCTTCCAGGGAAAACTCACGACATGCGGGGGAGACCCCACCGCACACACACCGATACACGGTGACTCGGTCAAGCGTAACACAAAGCCGGGAACACGAGGAGTCACCCGGACTCTCAAACCCACGAGCATACTAAACGAGGTAGTACGGTCCTCCCGACACCCTCAAAACACGGACACAGAGTCCCACGGGTGTCTGGGGAAATCACAAGACCGCAAGTCGACCACTGGGTCGCAATCGGGTCGACTAGGGCCCTACACAACGCGAAACGATCGCAGCAAGCACGAAGAACCACTTCGGCATAACACAGTGCCTGGCGGTCCATCTTTGGGCCGTCACAGCTGTAACGGTCCAAAGCTAGGCCGCCACAGCACTGTAACGGTCCAACGCAGGAGCGTTACACGAAACAGGCAACACTGGCTATGGCGCACCCACCCTGGGGCGTTACAACCTCTAACGGACCAAGCCTGGTGCGTTAGAAAACAGAGTGAAATAGGTTGTGACGCACACCCCTCGGGGCGTCATAACCCCTAATGGACCTACCCAGGTGCGTTAGAAAAAGGGATACGTCAACTCTGACGCACCCAAACAAGGGCGTCACAGAGCTCTGACGGTCCACGCCTGGTGCGTTAGAGTCTCAGGACCCCAATCGGTCAAAATCATGAAACACGAATGTAACGGTCAAACCCAGGCGCGTCACACCCTCTGGCGGTTTATCGTAAGACCGCCAGAGCGACCGACGCCCTGCCGACACTACAAACCCCTGTGACGCACCCCTCTTGGGGCGTCACGGCATGTAACGCACCCACCCTGGGGCTTCACAGCCTGTGACGATTATTGGAATGACCGTCACACCGTCCCGAGAGCGGGACGGCGGGAAACGACCCAAAAATTGTCCCACGCCCCCATACCTCCACAGGAGAGGGGGAAAACAAGGGGGAAGCCCCCAAATGACCCCTAGCATGCATCCACGGCCTCGGATCGGCCCGAAACGCAGTGAAATGGTAGATCGGCTCACGAGCCCTAAAACATGGATTTTTCCCAAAAATCTCCAAATATGCCCGCTCGGCTCACCGCGGCCTACAAAACTTGCGAGAAAGGAAGCTCACGAGCTGGGGGTCCTTCTCCCTACCTCCACCGAAGAAACGACGCGCCGTGGACGTCGATCCACGAAGAAACGCCCCGAAACCCTCGCCGCTCCACCAACCCGCGACCGAGCTTCACCGCGCCTCCACCACCTCGAGCCTCATCCATCCTCGCCCGTGCCTCGCCCGCGTCATCCCCACCTCGCCCGCGCTCCACCCCGTCGGCCGCCGGAGAGAGAGGGAGAGAGGAGAGAGCGTGAGAAGAGGGAGGGAGAGAAGAGAGAAATGAGAGGTGGGGAGAGAGAAAAGGGAGGGGGTTTATATAGAAAATCCGGAAATTACGGAAAATACTAAAAAATATAAAAATATACCCCCATGATCCTCGGAACACGCTGATCACCGTGGTAACGTCCCGGCGTCGGAGAACGCAACGGTTCACCCTGTACGGGGTTCCAAAGGTCCGACAGACGGAAAACACGCGTAAAACCCAAAACGCAACCTGGGACCCACAAAGGCGCTCCGAAAATTACAGAAAATTACCGACGTACTCCTCACAGCACCACGGACCCAAGGACTCTCACGGGCACACCACGAGTGGGTCCGACAATCCGGTAAAAATAGTTCGAAGCTCGATCGGACTCAAATCCAAAACACACGGAAAGGCGATCTGAAACCCACGGATCCAGATCCGAAAAACCCGGGGCATTACAATAGCAATCCTGGCTTGTGTCTTAATTAGATAACTTCGACGTTTCACTAGAATTGTGAAACGTGACTTCAATACATCAAAAGCACACTCAACGCAATTGCGTAGTTGGGCATGCCTATGATTGAACTAGTCCTCCTTATTCCTGTGATTAACCCTGGTCCTATTAGATCTGTACTCAGTAAGATGATACCATGTGCCACGGTATGGCGCACAGAAATTAGGGGTGTTAGCATACCCTGCATCAACCAAGAAATATTTCCCTACGGGAACGGATTGTGAGTAACAGTGTGGAAGATAGTATAGAAGGACACTCTATGAAAGGAGTAAACTATACCTTCAGGAACAGTAATCCACCTTTCTCAATGGCCCATCTCAGTACTTTCATATCTGCAACTGATCCTTCCCAACCGACAACAACATAAGTAAAGATAAGATCAATATTCATACAACCCAACACATTTTGGGATGTTTCACCCTTCCGATTTCGATAACAAGGTTGGTCGACCGTTGGCACCTTTGCAGCAATATGTGTCCCATCAATCGCACCGATTACATTCTAAAGAGAAACAAACTAATAAGCATTGATAATTAATGAACAATAACTATGAATCAATAGTTAATGATTATAAACCACACCACCTTGAAGAATAGATAGAGTTTTGGATCATGCCTTATTTTTGGATGAACTGGCTCTTCACCTGTGGGTTTCTTAATGCATTCATGACGCATGGATAACACTGCCATGAGTACATTGTTAAAATGTCGACTGATGGTCTCGCCTGAATGTTGGAACCATTCCCTGAGTAACCTATTACCAACTCCATATCCAACCTCGAGAAGGAAGATAGCTAACTGCTCAGTAGCCGACATATTCTTGGTGTCTTTCAGTACACCCTTTTCCATTAATGTATCCCTTAATATTAAGAATAGAGAAGGATGCACTCGAAAGCTAGAGTAGGATCTGCCTACATGACCGGCCATTAATTGTTTAACCCACCTATGTCCTCGACCGACATCTGTGTGCATTAACGGCCTAGAGATACAGGTATGAGCCGACAACATTTGAAGGACAACTACATGCTCAACTTCCTCCTAATACTCCTCCTCCGTCATAAACTTAATAAGGAGATCAAGTGACGGGCCAGCCTGAGCAGTTTGAGAATCCATTGGTAATGCAAAGGTTACAAATCCTATATGAAAGAAAGAGCATGTATTAAAGTATGCATGAGTATATCATCACACAATTCATGTAAATGAAACATAGCCAATCATATTCACATTCCACTAAATAAGAGCTAGAAATAGCAAATGTAGGAGATTACAAGTAAAGGTTAAAAAGGATACAGAGATCTACGAATAATAGCCTAGATGGCTTAATATCCATCCGAGCTTTAACTCTTCTGGGAGAGCCAAGAAGATGCAACGGTCCTCGACACACTTGATAATCTCCATCGCTCTGAACATGCCTTCCTCAGGAAGTCCAGGTAGCTTCAAGAGGGCATCAATTGCCAGATCTATTGGTGGAGTAGATTTCTTTTGCAATTCTAGCATCTCCCTTTGTAAGCTTAACCTTTCCTCCCCTAAACTAACCAATTTGTCAATTGATTCTTCATTAGCCACAGATGCTCGCTTCCTCTTCCTATTTACATTACTACATGAAGGAATGTTCCTAGATGATGGTGGCACATCTTGGGTTACCTCAATATTAGGTGTGCCCATTTGTGATTGTTGCTAAACGTTTTCTGGTGTTTCCGTGTCATTAAAAATACTACTTATGTTAAATTCATCTTCCACATTATGTTGCTCATCACCATTGTCACTTCGCTGGTCAAGATAAGAGATTCCTTCATTACATGAAGCGTCATCCCCTCGAGCCATAGAACTAGAGCAGATGAATTCCATTTGATCAAAAACTAAGAACAGCTTCCCTTGGATTACTCTGTATTCTTTATTCATCTGCGTGTGTGAAGTCACATGTTATTCATGTAATGGAATGTGGTGCGGACACCCGAGCAGTTGAGCGGCGCGACACGCCGAGCCACCGGTACCGCACACGGAGCACGACTCGAGCCACCTCAGCGTCCATCTGGCTCGGAGACAGCCTGGAGACTCCGCCTTGAGCCTCCCCATTTATCATATTTAGTTAGCCTTTATGTGTGTGTACTTTGTGTTTATTTCATTGTATTCGGTATGTAATTATGAGTGTACGAGGGGCTTATTTGCAAAATGGGACCCCTGGGCCCCACGGGAGCCCCAGGCCCCATCCCATTGAGCCACCTCAGCCATGGGCCCCATGTGGGGTCAGTCAACATGTCAAATGGAGGCATCTAGAAGTTTGAATGGTAAAAGGCACATGGGAGACAAGTGGACTTCAAAGTCCAAGGTGGCTACCAACTTGTCCCCCCCTTGCCACCAAAGTCAATAGGGCGCCCCCTTCCCCTTATTTTTTATTTTAATTTTTGTGGAATGGTCACATGCCATCCCAGCCCTCCATCTCACACCCCTAGATCCAACGGTGGAGGATGGATTAGATGGGTGACCTATATATGCTTGTATTTTCCCATTTTCATGAATTAATGCCATAAGAATTGTGAAATTTGTTGGAGCATGGCCTAGGCCGCCCCCTTCTCCTCTCCCTCTTCCCCTTGAAGCTGTGAAGGCTTCCTTCAGGTGGTGAGACTCCACCCTATCAGTTCCGGTCGCCGCCGCCGCCGCCACGAACTGCCACCGCACCGCCATCGCCATCAACAGAGTTCTGCCCGCGCAGTACCATAGCAGCTTGTTCGAAATTCACAGGTCTTCCCCGAGCTCATTTGGCTACCAAATTTGGAGGAGTTGTTCCTGGGATGTTCCTCTCCACCCACAAAAATCAGGCCAGCATTCAGATCACGTTTGCTAATTTTTAATTTTCATCCACTCTTTCATTTTGGTTCTTCCAGAATTCTGTTCAGGTTCACCTCCGTCTTGAGTTTCATGTCTTAGATCCACTTTTTGATTTCTGTTAGTTCGCCCAATTTTATTGGGGGTTCCATCCATCCACCCCTTCATCCAAAAATTATCTCAATTTTTGATTCGCCCATTTCATATTTTCTAAAATTCGTTCTCAGACCCATCTATAGTTCTGTCCACCTGTTCCCAGATCCAACCACCAGTCACCCCCAAACATCATAACAAATCGCAGCCACCTCCAAATCAAATTCTAAAAATAGTCCCAGTTCCGTGGTTTGATTCCCTACAACGCCTAAGAAGAGATAAAGAGCTGAATCGGAGGTTTACTAGGCGGTCAACGGTGGTTCTCAGACAAGCACCCTGCAGATCTGAGATTTCGGTTACTGTACAATAGGGACTTGTAAATTCAATAAAGTTCTGATCCGACCAGATCCAGTAGATCTCTCTGAGTCTAGATCAAAGCATTTGAAGAGAGATTTCCAATGATAGCTCATGCGTCCCGATCCGACGTCGGGATTGCTCGCAGCAGCCGTTTTCGCCGGAGCGCGCGCCGGAAGACAGCAACCAAAATCCGTGGACAGCTAGTTCATCAATTGGGAATCGGGGCCGATCGACCCCCGATCGGTGTTCCCGACCGACCGCCGTCCGTGGAGGCGCGCCACCAGGGGTCCCCATCACAGTGGGTCCCACCCCCGCAGATCCGGAGGATAGCGCCGTCCGTGGGCCCCGCGGGCCCGTAGAAGCCGCCGTTCGGAAAGCACGAAAACGAGGAGTTCGGCACCGCCGGGCGACATCAGGATGCTGCCCGTCAACCCGAGTTGCGTAATTCCCGGACCCCACATGTGACCTTTTACCTCCCTGCATGGAGTGGGTCGACTTAGTGTACTGCTGTAATCATTGTTAACCGGGAGTCCGTGATTCGGCCGGGGTTGTCTTCGCCACGCTGGGTGCGTGGAGGTAATGGTCCGAACCTCTTGGCGTTCATTTGCTTAGCTAGTATATGGTCTTTTGCCACTACCGAGAGTGTAGGTACTAGCCCGTGTGTCCATGTCATCGCTGTGAGAGTGAGAGTGACCCGTCCCGCGACTCGATCCGAGTCCGAAAGTTGAGTTGGACTACCCTTGACCTCTGCCGGTTCCTTAACCGCGCACGGTCCGCGCTTTCCCTCGCTTGGGACGACGAGTGCGCTTCCACTTCTGTTAACGACGTTTCGCCACTAGGAGCTCGTAGTGTCGGGCTTAGTGTCTCCCTGGTGTGTGTTGCTGGTCGTGTCTTCATCTAGAGTCCGAGGGTGGCACCTTATAGTGTCGTCTCCCGTGTCCGTCCCGCATCAGTTTGGTATCAGAGCAAGTCGAGTCTAGGATAGTCGTTGCATAAGTCATGCATCATGGTCTAAGTCGAGTCTAGGATCATCCTTATTTTCAAAATAACAAAAAAAAAGGTGTTTTCAAATTACATTTCACCTAATAGCTCGGTATATTAAAAGGTGTTGTCCGAACGTTAGGCTACGTCTATCGGGAGGTCGCACACTTGCGGGAGTGATCTTCGGATCGATTAACTCCGCCCCGTACCAGATATTGATTTAGGTCTAAGTGTATCATTTAGTGTGTGTTTGCATTAGTCGGTGTCTTCTAGGTCGTGTGTCAGTTGCATGCCCACCCGTCGAGGTACCCAATACTTGCCACTACCACCTATGGCGGATTCCCGGGCCCGTAGCTCCGATGAGTCCTCGACGGCCGAGATGTTCCGAGCCATTATGGAACGTCTTGACACGCGTATGGATGGTCAAAGTACGCGTATGGATGGCATAGGAACGCGTCTAGAGGGGCGGATGAAAGCCCTCGAGGATCGGGCCGAAAGTTCGGATCAGTCCATTCAGGGCCTAGTTGGGAGAATTGCCGTCCTAGAGAGGGGCCCAGTAGCGGCGCAACCCGCGCCGACGAACGGCCCACAAGAGCCGGTGCAGCAACCTGCTGCACCAAGGGCTCAGGCGGTAGATGTTGGGAGGCCACAGGTGCAAGTAGTGGATGACTATGCATCTGACAATGATCAAGGGGGTTACGGTCGTCGGAATCATCGACGGAATCGTGATGACGATGATGACGACCGCATTCTGAGGGGCGTGCGTGCGGACCCTCCCACTTTTAGCGGGTCCTTGGACCCAAGGGTGTATCTAGATTGGGAGGCCGGCATGGACCGGTACTTCGAGTGGTTTGAGATGACGGACCACCGAAGAGTCCGATACGCAAAGATGAAGCTGCAAGGGCAGGCCCAAACTTATTGGACCAATGTGGAGAGCCTGCTCAACCAGCGACGTCAACCCCAAATCGGTACTTGGGATGACATGAAGTCCAAATTGAGGGAGAAATACCTTCCTGCCTCATATCGCCAACGTCTCATAGACAAGTGGCAAAGCATTTCCCAAGGGAACCGATCTGTGACCGAGTACACCGCCAAGTTCGATGAGTATTACTTGCGGTGCGGGGTCACGGAAGAGAAGAGAGCACCATGACGATATCCCGCTTTCGGAGAGGTTTGCGGCCAAATTATCAATATGAACTCTTTCGCCGCAATGCCACCACTCTGGAGCAGGCATATCAAATAGCTCTCGAATTGGAGCAATTCGAGGCCGAGTTCGAGTCTCCCCATCGGTTGGGCTCTTTCCCCCTTCGTAGTGTCGAGCCCCGTGGCTCATCTGGCACGTATCCGAGGGCCCCCATGGCTCGACCTCAGGAGCCCGCTCGCCCCGAGCCCTTTGCTCCTAGGCCTCGTCCTCCGCCCCCGAGGGACCTTCCTCGTCCCCAGCATCTTACGGCCCCACCCACAGCCCGTCCACCGGCACCCGCACCTCCTGCACGTCCTTTGCTACCTACACCTCCTATCCGTCGGGAGGATAAGGGGAAAGGACCCATGATTGGGGAGCCCAGTGGATCACGGCAGCAGTGCTATCGCTGCAATGGGTTTGGCCATTTTGCCAACCAGTGTCCCACCCGTCCATCTCTCATCATTGGGGACACACAGGCCGAGGATACCACCCCCGCGGGCCTCGAGTTAGTCACCTATGTGGCCGATCAGGAGCTAGCTGATGAATACTATGAGATCGAAGGTGACGATCAGGAGGCCCCGCATCCCGATGATACCCATGTGGGGGTCGTCAGGTGTATTCTCACCCAGCCACAGGCCAGTGATGACTGGCGTCGGACCACTATTTTTCATACCTTCTGTAGGCTGGGTAAACATGTGTGCAAGGTAATCATCGATAGCGGGAGTTGCATCAATGCAATCTCCACGGGTGCTGTCTCCCATCTTGGTCTTACACCCGTGGATCACCCTAGCCCCTATCGTGTATCATGGGTGGATTCCACTTCAATTCCGATCAGGCTGCGGTGCTTGGTCCCACTGCAGTTCTATGCCTACCGTGATGAGGTTTGGTGTGATGTTCTACCCATGGAGGTGGGCAACATTATTCTGGGTAGGCCATGGTTATTTGATCGGGATGCCACACTCCATGGCCGGTCGAACGCCTGTACCTTCGACCATGAGGGCCAACGGATTACTCTCGAGCCCCATCGGCCCAAGAGCCCATCAGTCAGGGGTCGTACTGGCCCTAGTGCTCCGGAGCCTTCTGTTCCCGGGCCTAGTACCCCATCCCCAGCTCGGGCTATGACCGTTACCTCTGGCCCAGGAGAGCCCTCGACGAGGAGATTGATGATGATTAGCTCCCGAGAGATGGAGCAGGAGCTTAGTCAGGGCTGTCCGGTGTTTGCCATTACGGTTCGAGAGGTGGAGCGGGACTCCGAGGGTGAGCTCCCACCCGAGGTTGTTCCTATTCTGCAGGAGTTTGCTGATATTTTTCCCGATGAGCTTCCCGAGGGACTCCCACCTATGCGGGATATTCAGCATGCCATCGACCTTGTTCCGGGCTCTTCCTTGCCCAACCTTCCACATTATCGCATGAGTCCCACGGAGCATGCCGAGCTTAAACGGCAGGTCGATGAGTTGGTGCAGAGAGGGTCTGTTCGGGACAGCATGAGTCCATGTGCTATACCCGCATTACTCGCCCCGAAGAAGGATGGTACGTGGAGAATGTGCATTGATAGTCGTGCCATCAACAAAATCACCGTGAAGTACAGGTTCCCTATTCCCCGCCTGGATGACATGGTAGACATGATGGCAGGTGCCACTATCTTTTCGAAGATCGATCTTAAGAGTGGCTACCATCAGGTGAGGATTAGGCCAGGTGATGAGTGGAAGACCGCATTTAAGACCAAGGACGGTCTATATGAGTGGTTGGTCATGTCTTTTGGGTTGACCAATGCCCCTAGCACTTTCATGCGGCTCATGACTCAGGTCCTTCGACCTTTCATTGGAGTCTTTGTAGTGGTGTATTTTGATGATATCCTTATCTATAGTCGCACCACAGGGGACCACTTAGACCACCTTCGCTAGGTCTGTCTACTTCTTCGGCGAGAACAGCTGTTTGCGAACCCACAGAAGTGTGCCTTCATGACACCTCAGCTTACCTTCTTGGGTTTTATCGTGTCTAGTACTGGGGTCTCCGCCGATCCGGAGAAGGTCCGGGCCATTGTTGAGTGGCCGGAACCCCGTACGGTTCATGATGTCCGCAGCTTTCATGGCCTTGCGACGTTCTACCGTCGCTTCATCCGCGGATTTAGCTCCGTCACCGCCCCGATCACGGATTGCATCCGGAAGGGCACATTTGTATGGACGAAGGATGCATCTGCCACCTTCAAGGACATCAAGGAGCACATGACCCAGACACCTATCCTTCGATTGCCTGATTTCTCGAAGGTGTTTGAGGTCTCTTGTGATGCGTCGGGTGTTGGGATTGGAGGAGTTTTGAGTCAGGAGTCCCACCCGATCGCATATTTCAGCGAGAAGCTGAATGACGCGAAACTGCGATATTCCACGTATGATAAAGAATTCTACGCAGTTGTTCAGGCTCTTAGGCATTGGAGGCACTATCTTTTACATCAGGAGTTTGTCCTATACTCCAACCACGAGGCATTGAGGTACCTCCATTCGCAAAAGAAGCTTAACTCGCGTAATAGTCGTTGGGTCGAGTATCTCCAGCAGTTCACCTTTGTGCTGAAACATAAGGCTGGAGTGGAGAACAAGGTGGCTGATGCCTTGAGTCGGCGAGCATGTTTGCTTACCACCATGAGTGCCGAGGTCATAGGATTAGAGAAGATAAAGGAGGCCTATGTTGATTGTCCTGACTTCGATCAGATTTTTACCACTCTCCAGGCCGGACCCTCGAGAGACCTTGATGAGTATGTGCTTCAGGAGGGTTACCTCTTTCGAGGTAGCAGGCTATGTGTTCCCCGAACTTCGGTTCAAGATTTCTTAGTGTGGGAACTACATGCGGGAGGTCTAGCCGGCCACTTTGGTCGGAACAAGACTATTGAGACAGTGGAGCATCGATTTTATTGGCCGAGCTTGAAGCGCGATGTTGCTAACATCGTGGCTCAGTGCCGTACATGTGCTACGGCCAAGATGAAGAAGCAAAGCTCAGGCCTTTATACGCCTCTACCCGTGCCTGATGCGTCGTGGCAGGATGTTAGTATGGACTTTATTTTGGGATTGCCACGTACCTCCAAGAAGCATGATTCGGTCTATGTGGTGGTTGACCGTTTCTCGAAGATGGCCCTCTTTATTCCTTGCTCTAAGACGTCGGATGCTTCTAGGGTAGCCCGCCTTTTCCTTACGCATGTGGTGTGCAAGTTCGGGTTGCCTCGCACTATAGTGTCTGACCGTGATGTTAGATTCACTTCCTACTTTTGGAAGACACTATGGCATATGATGGGTACTCACCTCAAGTTTTTCACTGCATATCATCCCCAAACAGATGGTCAGACCGAGGTGGTCAATAGGAGTCTGGGAGATCTTTTGAGGTGTCTAGTTAAGGACCGCATTGGGGATTGGGATCTCATTTTACCTATGACTGAGTTTGCATACAATGATTCGGTGAATAGGTCTACCGGCATGAGTCCATTTAAGATTGTCACAGGTCGTAGGCCTAGGAAACCCGTTGACCTTGTCCCCATGCCTATCCATGCTAGAGTGTCGGAGTCGGCCGAGTCGTTTGCTAGGCATGTTAGGAGTTTGCATGACGACATCCGTCTTCACATTGAGACCAGCAATGCACGGTACAAGGAGTTAGCCGATGCCCACCGACACCACCGAGAGTTCCACGAGGGCGAATACGTCATGATCAGGGTAAGACCTGAATGGTTTCCCTCTGGAACCATTAAGAAGTTGCAAGCTCGCGGAGCCGGTCCCTTTAGAGTGTTGAAACGCGTTGGATCCAATGCGTATGTTGTGGACCTGCCCGAGGAATATGGTATAAGCTCTACCTTCAATGTATCGGATCTTATTGCATATAGGGACCCAGCGGTGATCCCTAGTGAGCCTTTTGAGCCATCTCCTCCCCTTGAGAGTGATCCCACACCTGAGTGTCCACTTCCACCTCCAGCCCCTTTTTCACGGCAGCGTGAGCATATAGATCGTATACTGGACGAGCAAGTGACAGTTACCAGGAGTGGATCTTACCCGCGCTACCTAGTGCGATAAAGAAGACGGCCCGCTACTGAGGACACATGGATCACACCTGGCGAGTTGTAGCGGATCAATCCGGACCTTCTGGAGCGATACAGGAGCGATGCAGACCCTTACTCGACAGGGTCGAGTTTCTCCCACCCGGGGAGAATTGGTGCGAACACCCGAGCAGTTGAGCGGCGCGACACGCCGAGCCACCGGTACCGCACACGGAGCACGACTCGAGCCACCTCAGCGTCCATCTGGCTCGGAGACAGCATGGAGACTCCGCCTTGAGCCTCCCCATTTATCATATTTAGTTAGCCTTTATGTGTGTGTAATTTGTGTTTATTTCATTGTATTCGGTATGTAATTATGAGTGTACGAGGGGCTTATTTGCAAAATGGGACCCCTGGGCCCCACGGGAGCCCCAGGCCCCATCCCATTGAGCCACCTCAGCCATGGGCCCCATGTGGGGTCAGTCAACATGTCAAATGGAGGCATCTAGAAGTTTGAATGGTAAAAGGCACATGGGAGACAAGTGGACTTCAAAGTCCAAGGTGGCTACCAACTTGTCCCCCCCTTGCCACCAAAGTCAATAGGGCGCCCCCTTCCCCTTATTTTTTATTTTAATTTTTGTGGAATGGTCACATGCCATCCCAGCCCTCCATCTCACACCCCTAGATCCAACGGTGGAGGATGGATTAGATGGGTGACCTATATATGCTTATATTTTCCCATTTTCATGAATTAATGCCATAAGAATTGTGAAATTTGTTGGAGCATGGCCTAGGCCGCCCCCTTCTCCTCTCCCTCTTCCCCTTGAAGCTGTGAAGGCTTCCTTCAGGTGGTGAGACTCCACCCTATCAGTTCCGGTTGCCGCCGCCGCCGCCACGAGCCGCCACCGCACCGCCATCGCCATCAACGGAGTTCTGCCCGCGCAGTACCACAGCAGCTTGTTCGAATTTCACAGGTCTTCCCCGAGCTCATTTGGCTACCAAATTTGTAGGAGTTGTTCCTGGGATGTTCCTCTCCACCCACAAAAATCAGGCCAGCATTCAGATCACGTTTGCTAATTTTTGATTTTCCTCCACTCTTTCATTTTGGTTCTGCCAGAATTCTATCCAGGTTCACCTCCGTCCTGAGTTTCATGTCTTAGATCCACTTTTTGATTTCTGTTAGTTCGCCCAATTTTACTGGGGGTTCCATCCATCCACCCCTTCATCCACAATGTTTCTCAATTTTTGATTCGCCCATTTCATATTTTCTAAAATTCGTTCTCAGACCCATCTATAGTTCTGTCCACCTATTCCCAGATCCGACCACCAGTCACCCCAAAAATCATAAAAAATCGCAGCCACCTCCAAATCAAATTCTAAAAATAGCCCCAGTTCCGTGGTTTGATTCCCTACAACTCCTAAGAAGAGCTCAAGAGCTGAATCGGAGGTTTACTAGGCGGTCAACGGTGGTTCTCAGACAAGCACCCTGCAGATCTGAGATTTCGGTTACTGTACAATAGGGACTTGTAAATTCAATAAAGTTCTGATCCGACCAGATCCAGCAGATCTCTCTGGGTCTAGATCAAAGCATTTGAAGAGAGCTTTCCAACGATAGCTCATGCGTCCCGATCCGACGTCGGGATTGCTCGCAGCGGCCGTTTTCGCCGGAGCGCGCGCCGGAAGATAGCAACCAAAATCCGTGGACAGCTAGTTCATCAATTGGGAATCGGGGCCGATCGACCCCCGATCGGTGTTCCCGGACGACCGCCGTCCATGGAGGCGCGCCACCAGGGGTCCCCATCACAGTGGGTCCCACCCCCGCAGATCCGGAGGACAGCGCCGTCCGTGGGCCCCGCGGGCCCATAGAAGCCGCCGTTCGGAAAGCACGAAAATGAGGAGTTCGGCACCGCCGGGCGACATCAGGATGCTGTCCGTCAACCCGAGTTGCGTGATTCCCGGACCCCACATGTGACCTTTTACCTCCCTGCGTGGAGTGGGTCGACTTAGTGTACTGCTGTAATCATTGTTAACCGGGAGTCCGTGATTCGGCCGGGGTTGTCTTCGCCACGCCGGGTGCGTGGAGGTAATGGTCTGAACCTCTTGGCGTTCATTTGCTTAGCTAGTATATGGTCTTTTGCCACTGCCGAGAGTGTAGGTACTAGCCCGTGTGTCCATGTCACCGCTGTGAGAGTGAGAGTGACCCGTCCCGCGACTCGATCCGAGTCCGGAAGTTGAGTCGGACTACCCTTGACCTCCGCCAGTTCCTTAACCGCGCACGGTCCGCGCTTTCCCTCGCTTGGGACGACGAGTGAGATTCCACTTCTGTTAGCGACGTTTCGCCACTAGGAGCTTGTAGTGTCGGGCTTAGTGTCTCCTTGGTGTGTGTTGCTGGTCGTGTCTTCATCTAGAGTCCGAGGGTGGCACCTTATAGTGTCGTCTCCCGTGTCCGTCCCGCATCAGAATGTGAATATTATAATTGTATAATGTGCAATGGGTATGCTACCTACCGATATGAGCTCCTCCCAACTTTCCACAATACGCGGGAGTGTCATTTTTTTCATCATCCCAACCCCAGCCCGATCGATTCTTTAGACTAACAATTAGATAGTACCTCTTTTTCAAAATTTTAAACCGATTTTTCAGATTTTCCAACGAATATGCTAACTTGGTCAACTCGTTGAATTTCTTTACCGTATTTCTCCATGCATCTTTTGTGAAGTTTCCATTAGCAAAACCATCATTATTAGTCTTGTGCTCAGCGAGGAGGTCAACAATACACATATCTGCTTCGTTGCTCCAATTTTCCATCTTACTCTTCGGATCTTTGGATCCACTCATACCTATTTAGAGAAACAACAACAATAATTAGGAAATTACAAATGAGAGTAATCCATGCCCCCAAAGATAATTGAGAATAAATTATCATGAATACTAATATATAAAAATCATCACATTTGATGAAGATAATAAAAAGAACAATTAAATCGGGTGTTTATCACATGCAATTAATCATAGAGTTTGAATTACATGAAGGGAAAGGAGTAGTGTGCAAGCCAATGAATTAAGGAGCCGTCTGCACAGTAAAATGAGAAGGAGCAGTCGACAATAAAAGGGAAGGAGCAATCGATAGCGTATGGCATAATATAAACAATCGCTAACTTTGGTTGGCAACCATACTTTGCTTTGAGTGTGTGTGTGTGCAGGGGACACAGTCGAGTGTGTATGTGTGTTCAGTGTATGTGTGTTCAGGGGAGACTACCTACAGCAGTGTGTGTGTGTGTGTGTGTGTGCAGGGGACACAGCCGAGTGTGTGTGTGTGTGTGTGTGTGTGTGTGTGTGTGTGCAGGGGACACAGCCGAGTGTGTGTGTGTGTGTTCAGTGTGTGTGTGTTCAGGGGAGACTACCTACAGCAGTGTGTGTGTGTGTGTGTGTGTGTGTGTGTGTGTGTGTGTGTGTGTGTGTGTGTGTGTGTGCAAGAGACTACCTACCAACAGGTTGTATTATCTCATGTGTGTGTGTTCAAGGGAGACTACCTACCAATTGTGTGTGTGTGTGTGTGTGCAGGGGAAGGAGCCGAGTGTGTGTGTGTGTGTGTACACATTCAGTGTGTGTGTCAGCTGAGTGTGTGTGTGTGTGTGCAGGAAACACAGCCATAATATGCTCCTTCCCAACCTCAAACTTTGGCAGCCATATTATGCTCCTTCCCAACCTCAATTCCCAACCTCAAAACTTTGGCAGCCATATTATGCTCTCCTTCCCAATACCAAACATTGGTTGGTCATATCAGGTATACATGAGTGAAACTTTTGTTGGCAGCCATACTTTGCTTTGAGTGTGTGTGTGTGCGTGTGTGTGTGTGTGTGTGTGTGTGTGTGTGTGTGTGTGTGTGTGTGTGTGTGTGTGTGTGTGTGTTCGGGGGAGACTACCTACCAACAGCTTGTATTATCTCATGTGTGTGTGTTCAGGGGAGATTACCTACCAATTGTGTGTGTGTGTGTGCAGGGGACACATCCGAGTGTGTGTCTGTGTGTTCAGTGTGTGTGTCAGCTGAGTGTGCGATGAGTGTGTGCAGGGGACACAGCCATAATATGCTCCTTCCCAACCTCAATCTTCGGCATCCATATTATGGTCCGTCACAATGTCAAACTTTGGTTGATCATATCAAGTATACATGAGTCAAATATTGGTTGGCAGCCATACTTTGCATTTGAGAGAGAGAGAGAGAGAGAGAGAGAGAGAGAGTGCAGGGGACACAGCCGAGTGTGTGTGTGTGTGTTCAGGGGAGACTACCTATAGCAGTGTGTGTGTGTGTGTGCAGGGGACACAGCCGGTAGCTTGTACTATCTCATGTGTGTGTGTTCAAAGGAGACTACCTACCAATTGTGTGTGTGTGTGTGTGTGTATGGGACACAGCCGAGTGTGTGTATGTGTATGTGTGTTCGCATAGGCGACATGGACAGAGAAGAAAGTGCTCACCAGAGAAGAACTGTGGAGTCGGCCACCGGAGAAGACGAACTTGTGGAGTCGGCCACCAGGGCTCACCGGCCGGAAGCCCCAGCGATGGGCCCAAATGTAACAACAGCAACCGGAGAAGACGAGACTGAGAGTCGGCCACCAGAGCTCACCGGCCGGAAGCCCCATCGAACTAGCAGGGTCGTCTCGCCAGGTGTGATGGAGGGTGAAACGGGGAAGGAGACGAACGTGGTAGCTCACCGTTGGGCCTCGATGTACCCTCGTGCCACCGGGGAAGGAGACGAGCAGGGTAGCCCACCGTTGGGCCTCAATGTAGAGTCGGCCACCGGGGAAGGAGACGAGCTAGGGCGAAGGGTGGAGGAGGGCGAATGCACGGGGCAGAAACGGGGATGGTCGGCCGTTGGAGCAGGAAGGAGATGAGGATCGGGTCGGGCGACGGTGGGTTCCGTTCGGACCTAGGGCAAAGGGTGCGAAGGGTGGAGGAAGGGGAAGGGTGCAAAGGGGGGCGAATGCGAGGCGAATGGCGGGCAGAAACGGCGATGGGAGACTTTCGTGGGGATGAGTTATCCCCGTGATATCCCCGATTTCGGGGTTATCCTTGTTCTCCTTAACCTGGGATATCCGCGGAATTTTTAGCCGAAACAAACGTAGAATCGGGTTCAACCAGGGATAACTCCGGTGTATCCCGATACCAAACATGACCTAATAGTCTTCTGAGCACTATCTACTCTTGAAATGCTTTGTAAGGAACTGAGGTAATACTAAACTGATCCTGGAGCAACGTATCGTTGTCATCAATAATTTCCCCAACTCTGTTGTGTCTCCACCAAATGACAGTCATCGGGTGGAAGAAACCAGTGTTTCGATCCCCCTTTTGGAGCCGGTTCACCCCGGATTTCTGCCGTCACATTATCTCCTCAAGTTGCACCGATTCAAAAAGTTGAAAAAGCGTAAATCTTGGAGTCTCTGTACCTCCGTCGAATTCAACTGCGGGAATCCTTCTTTGTCCTCTAATTTCTCAACTTCCATTTTAGCATTGCTGATTGGACATCGCAAATTGCCAACATGGTGCTTATTCTAGTATATTAATAACCTGCGTCTGGGAGCACTTTTTTTTTCTTTCAAAAAGTTATTTCTATTTAAAAAATTAAGGTGCGTCAATTTTTAACTTAAATTTTAAAATTAACTAAAATGAGAAATTACTTGTGTGATAAAGATATCATATTTTTTAAATTTTGTATAAAACTGTTTGGTAGACCGGTAAGTGTTACAGAAATATATATATATATAAATCCAACCTTACTTTCTCACGAGGACCTCCGCTTTTCGGAGACATTTCTCGTCGGAGACTTTCTCAAAGCACAAGGGTTGGCGAGCGGGTTGGCGGGCAGAGGGAGGGAACCCAGCCTCCCCCATTGGCCGGTGCTTGATCTCCAGCCCACGGTGCACAGGCAGTGTAGCTGGGGGCGTAGGAGCCACGCGAGACATCCCGTTGGTCCTGGTCAGACTTGTGAGAGGGCGATGTGCCCCCCTCTAACTGCACCTCCAGAGGTGTGCAGTTTAATAAGTCAAACTCATGTTGATACATACGCCCTTCTAATGGTCGTCCACAGCTTCGAAGTGCGCAGGCAGGCACTTCGATCATTTCCTCCGCCAGCATCCACCGCATCTCGCGCAAAAGTCAAACGTTGATCCCGACATTTCCCGACGACGACCTTGCAAGGCTAGATAAAATAAACAACTATGACATTGCCGATGGGGTCCACGCCTCATATGTAACAACAAGCAAAGCCAGCCAAGCCACCAACCCAGCGCGTTTTAATTACAGAGAATAAGCTCCCGCACTTCTGAGTTATTTCCCGTGGTTGACCTGATCACCCTGCTCAAAGTCGTCCCCCTCCCAGCTCACCTCTTAAGTTGACATGCTTTGTAAACTCCAGAGAGCTCTTAGACGCACAGAGAGACGCAGAGAAGGTGGTGGGAGAGAGAGGAGCAGAGGAGGGAGATGGGAAGGCTGGGGAATGACCCGGTGATCCAGCACTTCAGCCACCCGCACCCCCTGGAGCTCTCCAACCTCCAGCAGGCCCTGGCGCCGTCGACCTGTATGGGCTGCCGGCTGCGGGCCTCCGGGTGGACCTATGCCTGCAAGACCTGCAACTACGTCCTCCACATCACCTGCGCCCAGATGCCGCAGTTCATCAACCACCCCGCCGACACCGGCCACGCGCTCGCCCTCCTCGCCGCGCCGGCCTACCCGGAGGGTTTCTTCAACTGCGACGCCTGCGGGCAGAAGGGCGCGGGCTTCTCCTACCACTGCGGCTTGTGCAACCTCGACGTCCACACCCTGTGCGCCTCCATGCCGCTGTCCCTCACCCACCAGGCGCACCCCCACCACCCGCTCGGCCTCGCCTTCTTCCCCCCATACCAGAACAAGGGCTTCTCCTGCGACATCTGCGGCAACATGGGCACCAACCACTGGCTCTACCGCTGCGCCGGCTGCGAGTTCGACGCCCACCTGGGCTGCGCCACCGCGAAGCCCAGGCTGCAGGCGGCGCAGCCCCAGAACTGCCGGCAGCCTCTAGTCGGCGGAGCTCCCTTGGTTGGAGGAGGTCAACAGTATGTCCAGCAGCGGCCTCGGTTCCAACCAGCCGCCGTGGTTGGGATGCCGGCCGGGCCTGCTTGGCAGGGAGGTAACCCCGGCGGTGCTCCTGTCCAGGCGCCTATGCCTATGGGCAGCCGCAACCAGGGCGGCAGCAGCCTGGTGGGGCAGGCGATCCAGGGGTTTGTGCAGAGCGCGGCGCAGCAGGCGGGGCAGAGCCTGGTCCAGAGCATCTTCGGCGGCGGCGGCGGAGGGAATGATGGTGGCAACGGAGGGGGAGGTGGGAACGGAGATGGGGGCCAAGATGGGTCTTCGCATCCTGTCCTCGGTGTCATCGGCGCCGTGTTTTCAAGTGGAGACTCCAACGATTCATCGCCGTAGGTCTACCGTTGATACCCAAATAGAAAGGCGACAACTTTGTGCTGTTTGCGATTGGAAATATGTAAAACTGGTTGTTTTGTCCCAGCCAGGGTTTGTCGGCCCGGTCGACCCGCCTGACCCAATCTCGGCTTGGGTCGGGTCGGGTCGGTCCCGTCTCGGTCTGACTCGATCCGTCCCGCTCCAAAACACCACTTTATATATATATAATATATATAAAATAATATAATAAAATAGAAAAGGACACATTATATATAAAATATAATATAATATAATATTAAAATAATGAGTCGACCCGGTGACGACCCACGGCCCGACCGACCCGGTCCCGGCCTGGGTCGGGTCGGGTCGTGCGAGTCGATGCGAGACGCACCGGGTCGACAAACCCTGGTCCCAGCCCAATGTGCAATGCAGAAGTGTTATTGGGTTTTTTCTTTTAGTACGTACGTATTTCTGAATTCTGAATTTCTGATAAAAGTAAAATTATATGGGAATTTAGACTATATCTGTATTTGTATGTATATCCTTCCTATGTAAATTAAATGACACTTGTGTGTTTGTCTCAGGGTTTGCCGGCCCGGTCGACCCGCCCGACCCGGTCTCGGCTTGGGTCGGGTCGGGTCGGTCCCGTCTCGGTCCGACTCGATCCGTCCCGCTCCAAAACACCACTTTATATATATATAATATATATAAAATAATATAATAAAATAGAAAAGGACACATTATATATAAATATAATATAATATAATATTAAAATAATGGGCCGACCCGGTGGCGACCCACGGCCCGGCCGACCCGGTCCCGGCCTGGGTCGGGTCGGGTCGTGCGAGTCGGTGCGAGACGCACCGGGTCGGCAAACCCTGGTTTATCTTCACCTTCTCTTAACAAAGACTGTGAATATCTCTTAACGGGAGATGAAGGAGAAGAAAGAGTGTTTCACACTTTCACGAACATTTTGACTAGTTTAATAAACCACAGGGACACATATGATATTAAGTACATATGTAAAGGGTGTCTGTGTAAATATAAATATAAGGAGATTATAATAAGATTTCACTTGTAGCAGGGGTATGTACGCAAATGGCACTCTCCTTTGACTGGAACTGGTGTATTCCCCGGTGACCTACGCCTGAATGTTTGTGCAGGAAAGTACGTTGGCCCGAGAGGTCGGCGAAGTAGCGCAATAGAGAAGCCATTGCCTAATCACAGATTCACAACACGATTTCTTACGATCGTACCATCTTCTTTGTAAAGCAATATTGTTGTAAGCATTGCAGTTGTTATCAGTGCTGCGAGTCAAGTGGATCAGGAGCAGGGTTTACCGACCCGTCCGACCCGGCCGACCCGGTCTCTACACGGGACGGGTCGGGTCGGGCGGGTCGCACTGCGACCCGCCCCCCCGCCCCCCTCCTGCTGCGGCCCCCCCACCGCCCCCCTCCTGCTGCGGCCCTCCGGCGCCCCCCGCCCCCCTCCTGCTGCGGCCCCCCCACCGCCCCCCTCTCCCACCTCCGGCGGCCACCACCGCCCCCCCACCTCCCCCTACCCCTCCTGCTGCGCCCCCCCACCGCCCCCCTCTCCCACCTCCGGCGGCCACCACCGCCCCCCCACCTCTCCCCCCTCCCCCACCGCCCCCCAACCTCCGGCGGCCCCACCACCGAGATCGCTCCCCCCCCCGCCCCCCCCCGCCCCCTCCCTCTCCCACCTCCTGCGGCCCCCCACCACCCCCTCTCCCACCTCCGGCGCCCCCCCGCCCCCTCCTGCTGCGGCCCCCCACCGCCCCCCTCTCCCACCTCCGGCGGCCACCACCGCCCACCCCACCTCTCCCACGGTCCAACCTCCCCCTCCCCCTCCTGCTGCGGCCCCCCACCGCCCCCCTCTCCCACCTCCGGAGGCCACCACCGCCCCCCCACCTCTCCCACGGTCCCACCTCCCCCTCCGGCTGCGGCCCCCCACCGCCCCCCTCTCCCACCTCCGGCGCCCCGACCCGCTCGTACCGAGCCGGGTCCCGCCTCGTACCGAGCCGGTACGTGGCGAGAGGCACGGGACAGAGCGGGTCGGTCCGTCCCGTCCACGACCCACGGCCCGTGCGACCCGGCGCCCGCCTGGGTCAGGTCGGGTCATGCGGGTCAGTGCGGGTCGGGGCGGGACGGCAAACCCTGGTCAGGAGACATATGATTCACGTCAGGGTTTGTCATCTAGATCTCCCCGTCCATCTCGATCACGACTTATGACGGATTGGGTCGATCTCCTCTCGCTCCGTCTCGGTCATCTCGCTCCGTGTTAAAATAAAAAAGACTATACATATATATAATATATATAAAACAACAGAATAAAATAAAAAAATATTATATATATAATATAGTATTAAAATAATGAAACGTCTCAATCACGACCCACGACCCGAACGTCCCGCCGCCCGCCTGGGTCGGGTCGGGTCTTACGAGTCGGGACGGGTCGCACCGGGATGGCAAATCCTGATCCACGTGTAATCTGTGCAGATCAAAATCACAAATCTAATTCAGAAACTATATAGATCGAAATCATCGATTTAGATGAGATTAGATACAGGCTTAGTTCGACTCACAGGGCACTCTACCTTCGTTTGTCTGCCCTTTAGTTGTGAAACCCTTCTTCCTTCCCCACCGATCATGAGGCACCGTGCCTTGAATTATAATTGCCTCCGCTACACCCCCACAACACCCTGTGCATCTTCAAATGCTTGGTTTCTTTTGAGACCATCTTAGCTGATGCCACGGAGGTTTGTCTTAAATGTTGTCTTCCATCCCATCTGTTACACCTAAATGAATTGTATCCAAGTCAATCACATATAGTCCTTTGAGACAAATACAATATCTATTTTTTCCCCCAAAAAAATTCACTGGATTGATAGATGAGATGGAAAATGTTATTTAAGATGTTCTCTATTGTGTCAAATAAGCCGCTCTCGTTTCTTTCAACTTGTCACAGCATACATATAATGCAATTCCACCGTTCCTTCGAGTCCCCAAGTAACGTCTTCCTGCATAACAATGTTGATGTGATACACCGACTGGGGCTTACCACGTATCCGTTACCAACCGTCAGTGAATAATTAGAATAAACATGTACTACTTATTGACAACCCTCATGGATCACACGGAAGAGCTGTACATACATCAACCATCTGTCTTTACATTCTCGAAGAATCAATGAAAATTAATACATACAATAACACTATATACTATGAAGCAAGATTTCTAAATTTTCTCCCGTTTTCTGTCTAAACATTTGAATGTCGGCAGGCAACCAAGAGGGCTTTTCTTCCACTTCAATGTTTCAGCCGAGACAGAAGTAGCACCCCAAGTTGTTAGCTATACAAATGTGAGGACAGCCCTCAGCCAGTGCAAAAATGTTAACCCAGTGTGACCAAGCAGCAAGCAATCCTCTCTTTGATGCAAGCTTGGTCTAAGTGACGCACCAAAGCATGCAACTCGCCCAAAGGCCAGAGTTAGGCTATACTTCATATACCCAGCATATGACAGGGTCATGAGGCCATGACCTGGTCTTCAAACCATGTTAGTGGTAGCATCCATTTAACCTGCGGGTGCCAGGCATGTATATGGCCCGAGCTCTCTCGATGTGGATAGATATGTAAGGCCTCAAAAAAGTTTATGTAAACCACTGGAGAATTAAAATCTTCAGCTGTTAGTCTTGCTTGTGACCGAGTTAGCTGCTTGTTCGATGTCATACTTCAGATACACTCTGATCTGATTCTCCTCCCACCACTTTTCTGCTTCCTTCTCACTGAAGCGTTTACGGCTGCATATCATGGAGCAAATGTTAGTTTGAGTAGATCATGAGGTAAGGAAGTATCAAGCACAAGAGTCCTTCGTCAAGTCTGAGTCTGGATTTCATAGGACAAGGGAAGTTTGCATGAGATCAAGATGTACCTAAATCTCACTCGCTTGAGACCTTTCTGGCCACTGGGCAAAACCATGAAAGTAATATAGACACCAGGTTCGTCTTGTTCAACCCATTCATTCTTCAATGAATTTGGCACGCAGTGAAGTGTACGTGATCCAGCTTCCTTAACAAATGCAGTTTGACCATGATGGTCTACACTCCTTTTCACGACCAGTGATGAATCAGATGTTTGATTGTGTAGGTTTTGTGAATCACTCAGTTGTCTACTCTTAAAAACTGCTGTATCATTGCCATTAGGTACCAACTTCACATCTTCTAACAAGTTATTTTGGACAGATGCAGGTCGAGGAGTATACATAGGCTTGTCACATAGCATGGATTCCAAGCTATTCATTTCTCCTCTCACAGTAGATTTCTCTGCAATAGCGTTTACCTACATGAAAGCAACACATTTCAGCAATCAGCAATGATAATTGGCCCCTTTTTATAATTTTTATGTTCAGGGTGACATTTGACAGAAAAGGAACTTTCTCAAAAGCGATAATGCAAAAATTCAGGACAGTTATGGACTTGAAAAATCAAGTAATGTTCCCATTTTATATCTAATAATGGATCAAATGTTTAACACATAGTTTCAAATGGTTGTTGCCTACCAAGTCAACCCTCAAGGCTAGAGCAAAGTACCTCATCAAGAAATTCTTTTAACAGTAAAGTATGTGCAAAGGGTCTTATAAGGCCAATTGACAACTAAAATCATCTTATTCTCAGTTTAAGCCCACAGTATCATGGAGTAACCCTTAAAAGTTTCAAAGAGTTTCAGAAAGTTCTGCAGAAGGAAATGACTCAAACATGTTTGGTGGTCCTAGTATAGTAAACAGGCCGCTTAAACATGCCTAGTTAAACCAAAATCGCTGACCAAATGGGTTGGACCAGTTTACTTTTCTATTTTATGCCTATTTTTGTTACCCTAGTTAACTTTTTGCACGCCGTATGTGAGGGCTTCCCTAAAACCTTTTTTTTCCTTTTCTCCCTTATGTGAGGGCTGCTTTTTCAGTAATTTTCCCTTTATTTTTCTTTTGTTTCTCCCAGGAGTTCTTGTTGCATTTGTGTGCTGTGCGGATGTGCCATTGTTCCTAGTCATCTCACTTTGGCCTGGGAGAGAGGAAGTCACAGGACATTGTCTGGACACGTCAGTTTGAAAGGCGATGATTGGCTGTATGACAAAGGTTGTGATGTGAGTAACAGGGCTTGGTGTTGAGGAGGATGTTCAATGATATGATAATGGATCAAGAACTGATGAGTACGCAGATGAGACATTGCTGCTGCAGGAGCCCGCCAAGGTCCAGCAACGGGCCTGGACAGCTTGATAGAATACAGTTTATTGATAGAAACTAATGATGATATTCATAGTCAAAGCATCAAGATGAAGATAAAGATTATTTTATCTTTTTGAGTGACAAAGTCATTAAAATAAAGGAGAAAGTTCCATCTTTCAAAGAAATCTGTTGGGAAAGGTTTATTTAAGATTTGTTGCAAGTCAATCATACTCTTACTGCTGCTGTTGCTAGTGATGATGGTACTTTATTTCACATTAAGCATACAATGGCCTAAAAGATAACAGAGAGTAGTAGAAGCAGTTTTCAAATTACTAAAGAGCAGTAAAAGCAGTTTTGCACGTGCCTGTGCTGTCAAAGCTTTTATAACGTCTTTTGCTGCATTGCACTTGGTAGCTTCATTCCTTGCCAGTGTCAATGTTTCTTTAACTCGTTGTTTACAAATTTCAAGCTTTTCAACCTTATCCTGGCATTCTCTTGTGAGGCTTCTTACCTATGACAAGTCAGTAAAAAAGGATGATTTCATTAGACACAAAACGAAATGCATATACTAAAGGCCTTTCTCTGTAATCCATGAGAAAATGATGTCTAACAAGCATTTTTCAGGCAGAAGTGAACTAATAAGATCAGGTACACCTCTGGGCATATAGTGACTGAAACAGTATTGGCAAGCAAACAGTCCAATAATGTAGTTTGCACTCATCTCATACAACAGCAACTTTAAATGAAAATAGAGAACATATTGAAGAAAATAAGGTGGCTAGTGTTACAACACAGTTGAGCAGTCACATAATTTTTTATGTGCACTTTGGTAAACATCACAATAAGACATTTTAGATTTAGTTTTTTAATAGTAGTTACATTTTTCTTAGCTTTTATTTCTTTTATGATTAACCTGTTTTATCTATTATCATTTGGATTTAATTTATTTACTTTTGGGTTCGTATTTCTCAGTTTTAGAGCCAATTTTGCTTTCTCTCTACGTTCTATCTCCCCTCCCTGTTCAGTAGTTTTTTTCCATGTTTTGTGTTTTATATTATACATTCAGTCACTCAAGTAACAGCACGGGGTGTGTGGGTTACATATCTACAAACTTGCTATACCTAGGCTAGGAATCTTGCAATCCCCTGAGGAAGTCATCTGACATCCTAAAATTTTGATCAAATCTTTTAAGTATTTGTATCTAAATCCTAGCTAAAAGCAGATTTTCGGGGAACCAACCAATAATGCTACTAGTACACAGATGATCACATAAAGCTAAAAATTAAAGTTGGGGAGAGATGGTATAAGTCCATTTTTGTGCCATATGGTGCTTAGATCATTAATTAAACTAAAGACCTAGTGAAACATGATAAATTCACACCAGGGAAGATATCCTATTAAGGAGTTACTTCATTTGACAATGGTGAAAATTTTACCTCTTCTTGCAGCTGTCGTAGTTCTTCAATAAGGACCTTGTCTGGATACTTGCAATCTGCTTTCAAATTAGTGGAAGAAAAAGTCATGTGTTTTGAATTGAATTCATTCTCCTGATAACAGACATGAGAAACTTTGGAAGCTTCATCTTTTGTCAGAGGAAAGAACGTCATGGGTTGGTTTCTCTCAAATGCATGGAAGCTCAAAGGGCATGAGACCTGTCCCCATCTCTGAGTTCTGCTTGGGAAGAGAGGAAACGGGGCTGCATTTTCTTGTTTTCCAACCTGAGTGACCATTTTCACATCTTCAACAATGCTGGTTTCCTCCTGACTACATAATTTTGGAGAAAACATCTTTGGCTGTAGAAGCATTGCTCCTTTCCTATCTATTTTCAAGTCAGAGAACCGCTTCTGTAGCAACCAAGGCAGCCTTGGACTTGAGGTTTCACATTCCAATCTTGAACTTGAATACATTTTTATCTGGTTGAAACATGAATTGCAGACACGAGATTGCTTGTTCTTATTTGGTGCAAGAGATGCATTCAGGGCCTTCTTGCTAGTACAAGAATGGCAGAATAATAGACCACAGTTATAACAATTATGCTTCCTCCTAGTAAACCCAAAGACCAATTTACACCCATGACAGACAGTTTGGTCGCAGCTCAAGATGGATCTATGTAAACAAATTGCAGCAGTGAAGCTGGATCCACAGGCAACACTCTGCACACACCTGTCTTTCAAGAACTCCACCAAAGCTGGAGAACATCTGTCCTCGGTATCACCTAGTCCTAGCCTTCCATTTGTCCCCTTTCCCCAAGTATAAATTTCGCCCTTTGTTGTCAGGACTGCGACATGAAATGAACCTGATGAAATTTCCTTGACATACTCACCTTTAAGAGCACCTTCAACAGCTGTAACAGATTTATCTTCTGCCTGGGGATTCCCCAGTTGCCCATGGATGGAGCTTCCCATGGTAAAGACAATGCCAGTAACAGTAAGCGCAACAGTCATTGTCATTCCACATGATACCCGGACAAAATCAAGATCAGCCAGTAATGAAACACAAGTTGGTATAAGCTTTTTCTCTTTTTCAATATGACCGAGTCTTCCTTTGTCATTGTCCCCCCACGTAAACAACTTTCCAAAGGAGGTATTACCTTTAGAACGACCAGTTGTCATTTCCACTATAGCAGCTGTATGCCATGGTCCGCATGCGACAGACTTTACCTTTAACCCTTTTAAAGAATCAACCTCTTTGGGCTGAGAAACACTTTCAAGAGTACCATGTCCAAGAACCCCAAACACACCATTCCCATATGTAAACAACTGGCCTGTAGACGATACAACTGCAGTGTGCCAATCGCCACATGCAACCCTTGATACATGAATACCACATAATGGTCCCAAAATTCTATGTGGAAGCCACTGGCTTCTTCTGTTCCCAACACATGCATGGGCATCAAGGGGACAGTTATCACCCCATTCATAAAGTTCACCAGAATTAGTCAAAGCACAAGCATGATTTGCACCACAAGCAAGTGCTGATACATGGGCATCAATTAGTGATTCAACCAGCTTTGGGTGGGACATATCAATATTGATCTTGTGCCCCAGTCTTCCACCATATTCCTCACCCCAAGTGAAGACCTCCCCTTGCTTAGTTACCAAGGCAACGTATTTCCTCCCACAGAATATCTTTTGTACATCCAATTTCTCAGTGGAGTCCAATAACCTTGGGAGTAATGCATCGGATCCCAAGTGACATGAATCATATCCATTCACTGCACCGCCAAGGATCCCACCTTCTATACTTTCCCCCCACATTAATACATCTTTTAAAGTATCATCGTCAGGCATTAATGGTGATCCCCGAATGGATGAGTTGATCTTAGCTAAACTATTCAGTTTGTGCCCTTTACTTAGGTCAACCTCTTTTGATCCATCCTTAAAGCTCTGATATACCACATGAGGAAGATGTGGCATTTTATCCAATATTTTATGAACGTCAGATAGTGTCCTCTGCCCTGATGAATAATAAACACTAGGTGGATATGATGAACCATCTGAAGTATATCTATGTAGCAGTGAACGAGCAGGACTTCCACATAAGCTTTGGAGCTACAAATCACAATTTCATCAATCAAATATGACATGCAAAATTAATTTCTAAAGGAAGTTATACAAATCAACATATGCCAGTTCAAATATGTAGAATCTCTTAAGTCTTTCTCCCACAAAATACTCAATATTTTGGCTATAGGAAAGCAACGATCTGTTGACCTGTGGATGTTTTGTTGTATCCTCAAAACGTTCACCGTTGTGCTTCCTCCAAGTGTTTCCAATGGGGCTAATTGCAATGGTTTGGACCCCTTCAGTATGTCTGATGGTAGCTACTGTTTGAGAATGATGAGACTCAGAAACTAAGGCCTTTAGTGCTAAAAACCAAGTTTCAGCCTGCTCCTTGTCCTTGCATATCTAGATTGTCAGAGATAATGTGAGCCATAAAAGAGTTGACAAAAGAAAGAGAAAAAATGGAGATGAACATGACAGAATACCAAATCAAGAGATCGTTCTCCACTTTGATAAATGAGAGATAGTGAACGACATTCCTTTCCTGGCAGAGGTTGACGAAGAAAATTTACCTGCAGATTATGGTGATCAATATCTAGACAGGAAAAGGAAAAAAATAATACTCAACCATTAATACTGCACATTTTCCTCTGGATAGCAGCTTATAAGCCTGTTGCCTGAATGCATAAATTATCTAAATTTCATGTAATATCTTATCAGTGAAGTACATACTGTTTGCTGTCCAAGAATGACCTTTGTCACGGAATTTAATTTCAACTGCCTTTCTTCCTCTCCGGAATACCAGATTAATACTGCCTCATCCTGTAGACCACACAACCATCTCTATTATGTGTACTTTTCATGTACAAAGCAGAAATCACATGGGAAAAACAAAATGAAGGATGAGACACAGATTACTTAGATCAGCTTGAATGTCTCTGTACTCTCTATTACTATATGTTACTGTACAGAAAATCACAACTACATAAATTGGCAGGATATGTATATCATACTGACATATTGATGCACATGATATGTCCAAATTAATATATCTTCTTCGGAATCCAGAACTGTTCTCACCTGATCAAACAGTAGCTTTTGACATTGGTGACTAATAGTTATTTTGTTGGATTCTTGCACTTAGTTCTAAATTTGACTTTATTTGTTGAAGAAGGTGAATAATAAAGGCATAAACTCATTTATTTGTTCTGTTCACATTCCCATCATCCATGTGATTGTGTCTTCCTCACAAAGTTCGTGGTGTAAGTCTCATCACTAGTGCATTATTGCTTACTTCTTCAGACCATACAGAGGCAGCTCAGAATATCATAATCTAAAGTGAAGAATCCCCGGGGGATTTCTTTCCCCATAGCTTCTGTATCTATCAAGCTCATCATGATATCTGATGATCAAGATTCATAATCTACACTGTTGAGTAAAACAATGAGAGTGCTGAATGAAACTAACTCATGTGGTGTTCTTAATGATGCCGCTTTAGGTGTCCGTGACATAGGTTTGTCTTTTTTCTATAGGGAGATTAGCCATCTGTAATCTACAGAAGGAAAAAGAATCCCAAAATAAGGAAGGAAAAAATGGTGCATCTTGCCATGACTGATAACACCTATTAATCACATATTGTACTATAATATTCTAATCCATCATTGAAAATTTTTAAATAATATACTTAAGGCATTCTATTCCAAAGCCTTCTAGCTGTTGGATGTTGATAGTTGACCCAAATGCCATACAAGCCAGTCCAACAAGCTCATGCTCCGCTTTCAGGATTCTAGCGTGCATGAACAATTGGACATTGGTGATCTCAAAGGTAGCACGTAACATATCAATCAAATATTCTATTTCTGCAATTAATATCAAAATAATCCAGAATAGGAAAGAGGAGAACAAAATACTGACATATCTTGGCGAAAACAAATCAAGAAAAAGCTAAGATAAAGTGTTGTTGAAGTGACCTTAGCTAGATTGAAGCTTTATAGTTGTGTCATAGTTTTTCCTGTCTTTAGTGAAAAAGTAAAAATTTATTGCAAAATCAATAAGTAGAATCCTCAGGAAACAGACGTATAATATTTTTTTCATCTCCAAAAACTCCTAAATTATTCCTTTTTTCTTCTGTAAACAATACAAAAGTCAACTTCACATTAGTCAGAAATCAGTCACTACAATATATGAGAAGAACACATAACATCCCCTATGAACTTGGACATCTGAAATGTTTCCAGCCCGAGCTCCTAAAAATTATGCAAGTCATATCCATATTATAGGCTTATAGCTACTATGAAACACTGATAAGAACTAAGAAATAAAAAAGCCAAAGTTAACACAAATAAAAAACTCTGGGTGCAGAAACATGGTATCTGCTGTACTATGTCATACATCAGGGACATTCCTAACTGCATGAAGGTGAAACATTTCCTTCTCGATTATGTCTACCCCTGAATCTGTTCTTCTAAACCAAGCAATCTCTTAGATGTTCAAGAATCCGCATATAAAAAATACCAACAAATGACTAGTTGATTACATGTAAAGAGTCGATAGACATTCTGTTGTAGTGGCAGCTGTAAAGACAATTATAACAAAGGAAGTATCTGATATGCTAAAACAATAGTGTCAAGTTCAATAAATCCTTACAGTGGATAACCTGAAAGGACAGAATTTTGGCTTCCCCCTCCTTCCACATTTCAAAAGATGCGCTCCCTTCTTCAATGCCACAATTGCCTATCATAAGTAAAATAAATGGATTAGCTCTGGAAACAGATCATCGGCAGAAAGAGTTCAAGGGGAAAAATGAAAACAAGTGGAAAGTAATAAGCATGAAGAACGGATTCTTATGAAAGCTTTCTTGTTTAATCTCCAAAAAGTATTGAGTTTTGATTTCATTTATGATGAACGATTACTTATGAGGACAAGGTTTCAGCAAATGAAAAGAGGAAAAGATTGGGACTTGAGCAGCAGAATTGTAGCATACTAGAAATGGGTAATCTCTTAACTAGCATTCCGAAACATTCCAACTTTATGCACAAAATCTGCGAGGAATAAGAACAATCATAGGGTATGTCGTCACACCATTACAGAATAGCGAATTGTGTAATACCAGATTGGCTATTCTATAACATTCTGTGCTTGTTCTACTGATGGAAGAAACTTCATCCGAGCTAAGAGATGGTGTGGCAGGAGCATCTCCAACTGATATAGGGCTAGAGAGATAGTCGATGTCTGTCCTAGAAAACACACCCCACTATTATAGCAAATGCGTTTGTGATAAAGGTGATGGCAAGAAAGAACCCCTGAAGGAACCAACAAAATCTCAAGTAATTCGAATATTCACCAGCCTAGCTGACTAACTGAGACAGCTTATAACCCATCGGAGGACAAAGCATGGACATGGACGGCTGCCAGAGTTTAGGCTCTTCCTCTTATTTTCTCTGAATCAAATAGCTTAAGAAAGTTGCAACTGGAAGAAATTTTCGAAGAACAAGATAGGAGCCTCCATAATGAGTAAAAAAAATGAAAATCGACCGACTAGATGGCCCCGTAAGATCATCCAAGAAAACAGGATGAAAGAACCAACCCCCCCTTCCCCCACCCAAGAGAAGAGGGAGGAGGAGGAGGAGGAAGAGAGAGAAGTGGGTAGGACACTGCAACAATGGACACCCTCCCGACCTGCTCAACACGCCTGTCCAATGGAGCGCCCGCCGTCGACATTTCTGGAAATGGGGCTGAGAGCTGCTTCCACCAGTGTTCATGGAACCCGAACAGGGCTCAGAAAAGAAGCAGGCAACCGCAGCAGGGAGAGGGGCAAGGGCCCGTTTTTCTTTCTCCTTCAAGAAGAAACCTTGGATACTGTTAAAGCTGCTTTACGGGAGTGGGTGAACAGAAACAGTGTAGCGAGTTCCTCAAGAAAGAGTGTGTGTGTGTGCGCGCGCTAGATAGTGTAAAGACACCAGGGAGAGATGGAAGAGAAAAGAGTGAAGAAGAGACAACAGGCACAGGGAGAGAGAGAGAGAGAGAGGTCTGGAAGTGGCAGGCGGAGTGACTGGTGATCCTTCAAAAGTGCACGCATTCCTCGCAAAACCTCTCAGCAGCCGCACAGCAGCAGTACTGTTGCTGTTCCTCTACCAATCTAGTTAACGCATTATAATATGGACGGGGACGCAAAAGTAGGCCTCGAAACGTACAGATTATAGAATTGCCTTGCTCAACAGCAGCACGTGTGTTCTCGTTGTTTGCTTCTCCGTGCCCCTCGTCGGCCCACCGTGTCATCTTCCGCTAACGAGGGGTGGGGGGTGGGGGGTGGGCGAGACAGGTCCCAAGCTCAAAATTATACGGGGAAATGGCCGGCACAAACCGGGCACCTACCCATCGCTCCACACCTTGGAAGCGCTGGATGGGGCGCTCTCAGCAGTCCACATCTCCCTCTGTTGACCCCGCCTCATCTACCTACCAGTGTGGCCGCCTTCCAAAGTTCGCTCCTTTCGCTTTCTTGGGTTAACGGCGACGACGACGCCTACATGCTCCGGATGGGAAAGAGGACCCCGTGGGTGTGTCGCGGTCCGTTTCATACACGGTGTGGTGGCGGTGCTTCCGGTAGCAGAGCCCATAGCTTCCTGGGTTAAAATGCTTTTAGAATAATCACCATTCCCTGCCGCCTGTTAAAGGCAACAATCACTGCCCTTTCTTTTGTTAAAGCCGATAACTTGCAGTGGGTCTCTCCTCTCTCTCTCTCTCTCTCTCTCTCTCTCTGTATGTGTGTGTGTGTGTTACTTTTTTTCTTTTTTGATCGAGATCTCTCTCTGTGTTACTCCTGCTGTTGCTATTGCCTGCCTGAGTTTTCCTTTGTCTCATCTCTTGTCTCCCCTTTAAACAGGAGGGGGGGCGAGGTGGATGCCCACTCATTTTATGGTGCCTACTGGGTTTCCATGGAGAGAAGGGGAGATATGGTGGGACGTTGGGTATCCGCTGGTGGAGGGTGGGGGTGTCAGTGGTGTCAGCCAAGGATCCGTTCGGAAATGAAGGCTTCTGTGCCTTGTTACCGCAGAGGCGGCAAGGGCGTTCTACCCAACATTATTCACCTTGTACTCGGTGTGTGTCCCTCTGGGTGGAGCGGTCGGCAGAGAGTCCGGTTCATCGCCACCACGTGAGGGGACCCTCCATGGCTTGGCCGCCTTCGCTGCGGCCGCTCACGCGAGTCCAAAGCAAACATGGGAGGGGAGAGGATCGGACGAATGTAAGGAGTCGGGTGCGTTTTCCGGGTGTTTCCTCCGGGCCAGCACGTCAACTCAACCCCCATCCGAGGACGGCCCTCCCCCCTCCCCAACCCTCACACAGAGATTGGCAGCCATTGGGGACCCAACGCTTCTTTTCATGCGAGGCCTCTCGAAGTCCTTCCCGGATACTCGTACACATTCTTTGATCAGCATCTCTTTAGGGAGGGATAGTCTTCACTTATCGCAGGAATATCTTTGGATCAGCACAAGTGGTTTTTTGACAGAAGAGGTTAGTTTATCTGATATAAATAGGGGATAACCTCCACTTAACCCCTTCAGTTTTTAAAAGTCACTTCTCAAGTTGGAACAATTTAACCCCCATTTTAACTCCCTCATTGCCTACCAAAGTCAAAAGGCCTATCTATTCGAGACGAGACAGATTGTTCACAAGAATAACCCAAGCCATCTATATCCCCCGCCAAATTAAGACGTGCCAAATTGTTGACTTTTAGTATGCCTTCAGTTATGAGAGAATTAGAATGATTGGTAGAAACAGTGGTGATGACATGTGAATGGTTCCATTGTTCCCATTTGGTATAATATAGTTCTAAGAAGAGGATGAGATGTTTTTTAATGATTCATGGAGAGTAAATATGTTAAAAAATCATGTAAATAATGATTGCAACATGTTACTTACTTTGAAACGTTATGATTATTTTAACATGTGTGTACAAATTTTCTCTCTCCGTTGTCACAGTGTTCTTTGCAAGCCGCACGGGAAACTGATCTCTAATCATTAAAAACACTGGTTTACGTCCCTGTTGCTGGTATTATAGCGTAGGCTCTGGGAATTAACCTGCAAAAGGGGTAGCATCTTATGAATTGAGTTTGAACAGCTTTATCATCAGAGAAGCACAACTTAGGATGAGGGTATGAAATTTTATAATTATTTTTTTTTCTTTATTGAAAGCAGACGAACTATCAACCCTAGCTCTCTTATTAATTCATGTTTGTATCCACAAAAACTTATCCCTTTGTACACATTTTTAACCTTCGTCCTTGCAAACAAGACTCCACGTGCACACAAACTTGAGAATGACATAAGTTCTTCTGGTTCATGAATGATATTCCAAATGTCATGCCATCAACGTAGATCTGAACTAGTTAATCTAAGGTCAAGTTCGAAAACTCAATAGGATTATAGTTTTTTTTCATAACTCTTTAGAGTGAGAATAAGCTAATGAAAAGAAGTTTTTGAGAGATTAAGAAAAGTGGAGACTTTTCATCTTATCTCTCTCTAAAAAATTAGATTATGACTTTTGAACAATTTGATGTGACATTTAGATATTTAATAGAATTTTAAATGAGTGAATATTTTTAAATCATAATTTATGACTTATTGAGTTCTCAAAGTTGTGTGTGAATCGAATCCTTAAGGAAATTCTAATGATTAAAATCTTCGACAAAAGTTCATCCGAATCGAATGTGCCCATGTTTCATAGATTTCCGTGCAAATGGTGATTTTGAGAGGAGAGAGAGTGTGATAAAAAAATCTCACAAGTCTGAATGTTAAAAACTTGAGAGAAAATAGCTTCTAACCTGAGCTTTGGAGCTCAAATCTCTAACATATTTTAATTTTTATCAAACGTTCAAGAGCTGTCTAGGTTTTTGAGGTGGGAGAAAATATTGAGGAAAGAGACTCCAGGAACAAAAGTGCCTCCCGGTTGTGAATCCTCACAAGTAAGTTTTGGGAATATTTTATATATTTTAAATGATTAACAATCTTAATTGAGTCATAGGTTTGTACTGTCTGAAGATTTTTGTTAAAATGAGAAAGCAGACTCCCTTCTCAGACGATGCCCAAGTCCAAAGATAGGATTTTGAAATCAAATTACGATATTGACCCCGCTTTCTTCTTCTCTATGCAAGCTTCTTCTTCCCGATAGGGCTTCTTCTTCCCAAACCGTTGCACTGCAGTCACCGAGAAGGGGCCCCGTCCTGGCTCGTCTTCGCCCATCCCGCTGGAGCTCCTCCACCGCGCCTGCTGCACTCTCTTTGACTGGCCGTGCCACCAAATGAGATGCCACATCTGCCGCAGAAGGTCGCTGCGAAGAAGATGAACAGTGCACCCCTTTTGAATTAACAGTATTTTGGTAAAATTTTCAAACAATGTTAATCTTACACAGAGAATGTGAAAAGGGAGGTAAATATGTCATTTTTAGGTAAATGCGACGACCCCACCCAATCAAATGAGATTTTTCATTTTTACTTTTTTAAAAATCTTCTCCTCTGTCATACCTTGTACGATTTCGAGATTTTTAACCATCTCTCTTCTTCACGAGTGGAACCAAACGCGGCCTCAGAACTAGATTTCCAAAAATATTTTAAAATTAATGTAGTTTCAACTGTTGTCTCAAAAGTCAATAGGCAATAGTTTTTCAAGAAAGTTCGTCGACTTGGGATCGATCCGACATGGGATCCGGCACGAGTTAACATGGCTCAAGTGTAACTCGAACTCGATTAAATTTTAACTAATTTTTAAATATTATATTATTATTAAATAATTAATACATAAATAAACTTGGCGATAAAATTTAATGATCTTCATCTCTGAACTGCAAGATCTATAAATATTATTATATCATTATATAATTATTATATTTTTAAAATTTTTAAAAATAAATTATTTTTTTGATATCATACTATTATTTAAATAATTTGTTGAGTTCACCCGAATACAATCTTTGAGTCACTCGGGTCAACCCGACTTAGATATACAAGTAATATTTCGTGCACCGAATCCGATGTACAAAGTCACGTTATTATACAACACCCCCTCTTATTAGCCCAAAAATAATGTGAAATGATCATTTTTACATAGAAAATGATGCACACGTCATACTCATACGACCCACTTTTTTACGCATTAAATGCGGAGCGCGTTAGGCGAGAAAGTATAGGATTGAAATATTTTACAAGACTAAAATATTTTACATACGAGTGAAACATTTGATATATGATTGAAACATTTTGTTAAATTTTTGTAACAAATTATTTCGTTCATATAGTAAAATATTATTTTCATAAAATATTTCATTAATTTATTTTTATAGTCAAATAAAATGTTTTGCTCATTTAACAAATATTTCCTCTGGTAACAAAATATTTCGTTCATTTAAAAAAATATTATTTCTATAATTTTTTTATTTTATTTCTATAATCAAATCAAATATTTCATTCATATCCAAACTATTTCAGTCTTACAAAATATTTCAGTTATATATTTTTTCACCAAGTGTTCTCCGCATTTAATACACGAAAAAATGAGTCGTATGGACCTGACACAGACATCGTTTTCTGTGTAGAAATGATCATTTTACCTGATTTTTAGACCAATGATAGGGAGTGTTGCATAATGACTTGATTTTGTGCATCGAATTCGGTACACAAAATATTACTCTAGATATATATCTAAAAGTTAGCGACAAATCATGATTTTTATAAGGTAAAAATCTTACCTAAATATAGGGTTTGTCAAATCGATCAGGTACATTATGTATCGCAGGTGCTGATATGTGATATGCAATTGATATACTCTCGTATATTTTAAATATTATATATTTTATTTTATATTAGAAAAATTTTGTAAGTGAATTGATTAGGAATTTTATGTTTAATTGTGAACTCGTCGATTCAAAATGCACCGGCTGCATTCATTTTTTGTTTCTCTTTCAATTAAAAAAATTTAAAATCTCAAAGTCGTTCATGAGATTTGAACCAGAGACATAGTAGAAAGAAGGCACGGATCATCTAACCAATTGAGTTAAGAATTTATATATATATATATATATATAGTATAAAGATTTTTTTAATCTAAATACGTAACGATATAAAATCGTATCATATCACATCGATAAAAAAATCGATACGAAACGACCCGTCAAATCTTACCTAAATGAATTACCCGTCCAATGTATATATATGCGTGCAAAAATACCTGTGGTCACGTAGAATGTAAGAGAAGTTACAGCAATTCACGAGGACGGTAGTATTTCCAAGGAAAGGACAGGGCATAATATTCCAGCTTAATGGTTACGGACTCCAGTCCAGCTCAGCTGGAGAAGGCAGCATTCATGGCACCGAAAGAGTTACAGGTAGCACCTCTTCCCTCACATTCACCCCTATCGACCTTCTAGCCTACCTATGCTGCCAAATAATGCCCACCTAAAGATGCGCGCAGCCTATCTACATACATGTATATATTTTTTATGCAGATTCTAATAAGCAACCACCGCTATCATTCTCCGTCTAGATTGATGTTCACATGATCTTGAAAATTCCATCCACAACTTGCAACGTAGTTACAGGAAACGTCACTTCTCATCATTGTAAAGATGTGAGGAGGTGGGTACACACCTTGTCTTGTGGTCACACAGTCGGCGGCCAGCCCCGACAGTAGACGATGGATTCGTTTTGTGTCAGCCTACCCCCGTCGTAATATCTGTGCGCGTGTGTGTGTACAGAGTGCATAGACTTTGCATAGCCTGGAATCTGAAACGGGGGAGAGCAGCCGGCAGCAGCTGGGAGGTTACTTATTATAAAGCCTAGCCTGTTCATTTCTTCCTCTCCCCCCCCATCCCCCTGCACGCCCGCCCCGAGACCACCGGATCGTATCATCAATTTTCACAGAGCTGGATGTGAACTGCCTTTCCAAAAGCGGACTTTTATTACCCCATCAAACATGGGCCCCTCTCTTCTTCATACATCGCAGAGGACAACCTTCTCGTCCCCTTTTGGAGAAGCTAACATTCTAATAGGTTTTTCCTTTAAACGGCCTTCAAATCAAACGAGGGGGTTGACGTGTGGTCTAATCATCCGTTAAGAGGGGTATATCTCTATGTATGCATATATTCATATAGTGGGTTTGGGTGTGTCAATCAAAGCCATCAGATGAAGTGCCATGTGCTGAATCCGACGGCCAGGGGGTCGGTCGAGTGCTAACCAGTAACCAATCCACATGTGGATCTCTTCCATAACGGGGAGCCGACCGAAACGTATCCGATATCTTCGGATGATACCACCATTGTTAGGATGTCATTAAAGATTCGACGTGGGATCCAATTCGTGGACGCCCGTGAGGAACAGGGCACGATGGCCCATACGTAGCAAATGGCAGCCATAAATAACTACGGCAAACCTGTCAGACAGTTTTTGGGAAGGGAAAGCATTCTCTCGAACCATTTCAAAATGGGGATTTTTTGCATCAATAACTAACTCTGGTGAATTTTTAGTCACATAAAATGCCGCTTAACTTCGTAGTTACATAAATAGCATCCATGTCGCGGGGTGGGCACTCCGTATTACCCACCGGATCTGAGTACGTGGCATATTCCCACCACTCTGGGTATCTCACATCTATTTTTCGAATTTCAACCACATTAATAGTGACATAATCATCGGCCATCCACGCGTGTCATGTCAAATGCCAGGCTATCCGACACCCCGCTCTATCGTTGCCTTGGCGCACTATTCAACAAACGTCACACATTGTCCTACCACCAATGTTGCACGTCTTCCGATGCTTATCCTCTGACGCTCTACAGTCACCTTCCCTGACACTCACCCCTAATATGTCCAGTCTTTTTACATTTATAACAAATGATCTCTTTCTTTCTACTTGTCTCTCCCTTCTTGGGCGTTGTCTTCTTTTGGAATCTTCTAGGATATGTTCCATTCTTCTTAGATTTCATGAAGAATTTTCTGCCTCTTCTTGTCATTAAAGCCACCAACTCCTCTTCATCATTCTTCTCAATTGAATTGCCATCACTCTCCTCGAAAGATTGTGGATTGGCCTTGAATGCCAGAGTCTTCTTCTTCTTGGTTTCTTCTTCATTGCTCTTGATGTTCAACTCATATGTCATGAGTGAACCAATCAACTCATCCAAAGTAAGTGTAGTGAGATCCTTTGAGTCCTCAATCACGGTCACTTTGGTATGCCACTGTGGAGACAAAGATCTCATAACCTTCCTCACCAACTCTTGATTTGAGAGCTCCTTTCCTAAGGCCTTCAAACCATCAGTTACCTCCATTAGCCTTGCGAATATCTTGGAAATGGACCCCTCCGACTTCATGCTGAACAGCTCATAATCTCTTATTAGAATATTTGCTTTTGTCTCTTTCACTTCTCATGTGCCTTCATAGATTAGCCTTAATTTGTTCCATATCTCCTGCACAGAAGAACACATGAAAATTCATGAATACTCATTTGGATGAATAACGCATTGAATTATATCCATGGCTTTAAAATTTACACAAGATTTCTTAATTTGATTCTCATTCTATTCATCCTCATTGACAGATAATTCATAGGGACCACGACAAATAACACGCCAAACATCAAACTCTTGAGCTCTTAAAAACACATACATTCTATTCTTCCAATAGGGGTAATTTGTACCGTCAAAGAATAGCGGCCTATAAATTGAATGACCCTCAGGCAACATCCTTCGATTAGCCATTTGCTAAAGATCTTTCCTCTAAGACTATGAACTCTATATGAAGTAGAGACCTCGCTCTGATATCACTTGTTGTCCCGAGCAAACAACAATCAAGAAGGGGGTTGAATTGATTGCTATGAATTTTTTTCGCAAACAAAACTCTATCCCGTGAGCAGTTTTAGGTGAGCAAGATATATCCAAGAATTAAGCGATTCACTCAGTCCTCACCAGATCACACTCGATTTGACCACAAATAACACAATTAATCACAAAGCATACCACAAGGCAAACCACAGTAGACAATGAAATTTTTAGGTGGTTCGGGTGCAAACCTTGCCCCCTACGTCCACCCCTCACCGAGTGAGGATTCCAAATCCACTATCCAATAGATTTCAAGATACACACACGCTATGAAATGCAGCACCAAATCCACACACGCTGCGATTTACAGTCCCCACACACACATGCTACGGATGGCAGCCCAAACACACACAAATGTGCACAATGCACTATCCAACCACACACTCTTCGAATGTATCAATATCACACACATAAATTCTATCAAAGAAGGACTCAATGACTCTAAAAATCAACTAAGATAGAAAGAATTTAAGCAAAGATGATCTCCCCCTTTAGATGGTTCCCTCTACGATGACGATTGCTTCGAGGACTGCCGAATTGACGATCCACATAGCACGAGCAAGTCTTGATCACAATCCATAATAGAAGAAATCGCTTCGAACTGGCAGGATTCTCCTCTTGGCATCAATGGGGGGCTCTTCTTCTTCTTCCTCTTCTCCTTCTTCCTCTCCAAGGGTGTTCTTCTCTACTTTCTTAGATTATTTTCCCAAATTCGCAATAATATGTAAGAGATTTAGGGACCAAAAGACCTCTATACCCCTTCTAAAACCATCCCTTAACCCTCTCACATGTTAAGGAATGAGTTGGGGCATTTTGGATATTTTACCCGTCCTTAAGGAGGCCCCATGTGTGAGCCACGTTGGATTCGCCTTCATTCGCGTGAAAGCCCTATTCACATCGGTCGACCGGTCCTTAGATTTGGTCGACCGGTATACAGCTTCGGTCGATCGGTTCCTGTAAAGAAATCATCTGTTGGGTACTAAGAAATCCAGTCGATCGGAACCGCCTCGTTGCTCAACTGGCCAAACCATTCTTCTTGTTTTCAACAGGTTTGACGCTCCTGGCCAGTTTAGGTCGACCAGTACACTTGAAAAATATAGAATTAAACCCAAATTAGCATATATTTAATCCAATAAGTCCAACATACCTTAGATTGATCTTCTAGACATTTTGGGCTCTTTTTGGACTTGTTAAACACTTACCGAGGAGTTAAGCATTAGTTAAGCATTAACTTACTCAATGAACCAAAATGTAAAGTGAAAACTCATCCATTTCTTGTTTAGAGTGACAGTGTCATGAATATATGAATCAAGCATTCATAACACGAAGGGAATCAAATTTTAACAAAGTTGGGAACCACTCAAGATCTCATCAAAACATAAACATGATTTCACACTGAAATTGTTACTCAATGAAACTCATCAAAGTATAATCACATTTAATTCATGATCCATTCACACATGTAAAGTTTTGCTATTATCAAAAACTCCAAGGGTATAACAATCTCTCCCTTTTTTATGATGACAAAACTTTATTGTAAGTTAAGCAACATAAGACTCAAGGATTATTACTCACAACTTTTCCCTTTTTAAATGGAGTTGAGAAAGTTTAGAACATTTGCAATAAAACCACATTCTCTCCCCCTTTGCCATGATCAAAAAGATTTTAAAGAAAACAAAGAGTAAAATTTGCACCATTTATCTATGCATCCAGTCATTAGCAAAAACACAATGGAAGATGAAAAAAACATAAATCGAACCAAGATATGACATGATAACCAAAATCATCATTCACAAATCTGGAATTCCATGAGGTGGAAGATCTTTGTGAGAAAAACATGAAATAAAACATGAAGACATGTAGTGTTGATTTGGCATTCAAAAACTAAGTTTGTTTACATTTTGTCTTCTATAATTGAAGTTGAGCAACTTAATTTTCTCTCTCTCTTTCCACCAATCAATCCACCACCAAGCATCTCTCCTTTTCCACCAAGCACGCAACCTTTTCCACCGAGCACTCAAACTTAAGCACACAAACTCTTTCTCCCCTTTTGTCATCAACAAAAACATACGAAGATATGGGAGGCGAAAGGATATATGCAGAAAATATCAACTGTGTTCGGAGTTCAATTGTTAATAGTTTTATGAAATTTCACTCAAGCATGCAAGCATTCAGCAAGAACAAACATAGAGTAGATATGTAGTATATCTCCCTTGTTGGGAGTGGGATAGGGGCAATGCACATGATTCATAGGCGTTCATGAAGCATAACTAATGAAGATGTGCATCCATAAAGAGAATACCACATAGTCCATGTATATAGACAAAGTCACAATATACACTTAACACAAATACTCCATGATATGGAAGTGTGAAGATATGAACAATGAACCTTAAACATAAGGATATGCAGATATTCAATATAACACTAGAAGATTACTCTATTGCCTACACATACATTTCAGATTCTCGACTTTCGGTAGCTTCACACAATCCTCCTTTTTTATTTCAAGTTTTAGACTTCTCCGTTTGACGTGAGGCTCATCATTTATTCAATGAAGAGACCCGGTTATTAGGATTCGTCACTTATTTTTCTTTTGACTGTGGAAACTTACTTTACCATTTTACACGAGGCTCCTCACTTGTTCAGTGGGGAGACCCGGTTACTATGATCCGTATTCCACTTATTCATAAATTTTAGGACAGACAGTTTTTTTCTCACGATTACTCTTCATGTTCATGTAGGAATTCGAGCATCATTAAAGTATTAGGAAGAATTTTCAATATCCTTATGGTTAAGTCATTAATCACATTATGTGTAAGGTGTGGGGAATTTTGTTTCGAATGTATTTTGTGAATTATGCTAGAGACATAGATATGACTCTCCCCCTTAATGTATGCACTCACCAAAATTAGTTTATCCCCCTTAGTATATGACATGATGCACACTTGTCCAGAATCAAGGCACCATTATTTAGCAAGGAAGTATGGTCTTAGAAAATTCAAAGAACGTGTATTAAACTATATACAAGCAAGCATGCAGAGAGAGTGAGCAAACATGCAAAATCAAGATCATGCAAGAAATTTTCTTTTCACTTTAATTAAAAAAACTATTCATGTACCGTTTATTTCCCATTGCCTTCAAGTAGACTTGCAAGATAAAAATGACATTCACAATGTTTTGGTACCCAAGCAAACTTGGGTCCATATGAGTTAACTCTGTTTTTCACAACTGAATTCTTTAACTTCCTTGAGAAAATTTCATCATCAAACTTCATCAAATTGCATATATACATAGTATGTCCAAATCCTCCACAATAAAAATAAGAAACTCTTCTATTTTTAAGACTATTTTTGTTTTTCACATTTGTGTAAGCATTGTATGGATGTGTATGCTGTTTTTCAATTTTTTAGTGTGTGTGGGTTGAAGCACTTGCATGCATATAAGATGCCATGATTTTGTTCTCAAATGGCTTTTTCTTGTTAGGCACATAGCCCAATCCTTCTCTTTGGAAATTAACATTAACACCTACAACATTATCCAAATTTTGTTTCCCTTAACAAATTTAGCAAGAACTTCTTTCAAATCTTTCAATTCTAGATGCATTGTTTCAATTTTATTCTCAGTCTTCTACCTTGCTTGCTCACACTTTATCTTTTTCATGTGAAGCTCTTCTAATTCTTTCTTCAATTTTTCATTTTGTTCCTCTGACTTTTCTACCAATTTCTCAACTTCTTCTTTCTCACTCCCCGTGCATGAAATCTCTTCCTTGAACAAGCTCACTTTAGAGATCAGTAATTCATTTTTATTTTTCAAATTTTCAATTTGAGACTTTAAGACACTACATTTTTCACACGGAGTACTAGTATGAACGAGATCATGCATTTTATTTTTCAATGATTTATTATCAGATTTAAAATTTTATATTTTTGATATAAATCAGCATATGCTAATTGGCATTATTCACTTGAGAGGTTTTCGGTGTCAAAATTTATCTATATGGTGCTATCTCCTTGGGCCATCAAACATAGATTCTGGACCAGCTCATCTTCATCCTCAGACTTGGACTCATCCTCATCCTCATCGCTCCAGGTTGTCTTCATTGCCTTGGCCTTCTTTGCTTTCCCTTTCTTGATCTTCCTTTGGAGCTCGGGGCACTCACACCTCATATGTCTAGCCTTCTTCCATTCATAACAAATGATCTCTTCATTTTTGCTTGTCTCTCCCTTCTTGGGCGTTGTCTTCTTTTGGAATCTTCTGGGATAGGCTCCATTCTCCTTGGATTTCTTGAAGAATTTTCTACCTCTTCTTGTCATTAGAGCCACTAACTCCTCTTCATCACTGTTCTCAATTGAACCACCATCACACTTCTCGAAAGAGTGGATTGGCTTTGAATGCCAGAGTCTTCTTCTTCTTGGTTTCTTCTTCATTTCTCTTGATGTTCAACTCATATGTCATGAGTGAACCAATCAACTCATCCAAAGTAAGTGTAGTGAGATCCTTTGAGTCCTCAATCATGGTCGCTTTGGTATGCCACTGTGGAGACAAAGATCTCATAACCTTCCTCACCAACTCTTGATTTGAGAGCTCCTTTCCCAAGGCCTTCAAACTATTAGTTATCTCCATTAGCCTTGCGAATATCTTGGAAATGGACCCCTACGACTTCATGCTGAACAGCTCATAATCTCTGATTAGAAGATTTGCTTTTGTCTCTTTCACTTCTGATGTGTCTTCATAGATTAGCCTTAATTTGTTCCACATCTCCTGTGCAGAAGAACATACGGAAATTCATAAATACTCGTTTGGATAAATAGCACATTGAATTATATTCACGACTTTAAAATTTGCACAAGATTTCTTAATTTGGTCCTCATTCCATTCATCCTTATTGACAGGTAATTCATAGGGACCACGACTAATAACACGTTAAACATCAAACTCTTGAGCTCTTAAAAACACATGCATTCTATTCTTCCAATAGAGGTAATTTGTACCGTCAAAGAATAGTGGCCTATGAATTGAATGCCCCTCAGGCAACATCCCTCGATTAGCCATTTGCTAAAGATCTTTCCTCTAAGACTATGAAGTCTATATGAAGCAGAGACCTCGCTTTGATACCACTTGTTGTCCCGAGCAAACGATAATCAAGAAGGGGGTTGAATTGATTGCAACGAAAATTTTTCGCAAATAAAAAATCTATCTCGTGAGCAGTTTTAGATGAGCAAGATATATCCAAGAATTAAGCGATTCACTCAGTCCTCACCGGATCACACTTGATTTGGCCACAAATAACACAATTAATCACAAAGCACACCACAAGGCAAACCACAGGAGACAATGAATTTTTTAGGTGGTTCGGGTGCAAACCTTGCCCCCTACATCCACCCCTAACCGAGTGAGGATTCCAAATCCACTATCCAGTAGATTTCAAGACACACACACCTACGAAATGCAACACCAAACACATACACGCTGCGATTTGCAGCCCACACACACACACGCTGCGGATCATTGCCCAAACACACACAAATGTGCACAATGCACTGTCCAACCACACACTCTTCGAATGTATCAATATCACACACACAAATTCTATCAAAGAAGGACTCAATAACTCTAAAAATCAACTAAGATAGAAAGAATTTAAGTAAATTTGATCTCCCCCTTTAGATGGTTCCCTCCATGATGAAGATTGCTTCGAGGATGGCCGAATTGACGATCCACGTAGCACGAACAAATCTTGATCACGATCCAGAATAGAAGAAATCGCTTCGAATTGGTAAGATTTTCCTCTTGGCAGCAATGGGGGCTCTTCTTCTTCTTTCGCTTCTCCTTCTTCCTCTCCAAGGGTGTTCTTCTCTATTTTCTTGGATTATTTCCCCAAATTCACAACAAGAGGTTATGTAGGAGATTTAGTGACCAAAAGACCTCTATATCCCTTCTAGAACCATCCTTTGACCCTCTCACATGTTAAGGAATGAGTTGGGGGTATTTTGGATATTTTACTTGGCCTTAACGAGGCCCCAGGTGTGAGCCACGTCGGATTCGCCTTCATTCGCGCGAAAGCCCTATTCGCATCGGTCGACCGGTCCTCAGATTCGATCAACTAGCCCTATCGGTCGACCGGTATACAGCTTCGGTCGACTGATTCCTATAAAGAAATCATCTATTGGGTACTGGGAAATCCGGTCGACTGGAACCACCTCGTCGGCCGACCGACCAAACCCTTCTTCTTGTTTTTAGCAGGTTTAACGCTCCTGGCCAATTTAGGTCGACCGGCCCTTCACTTAGGTCGACTGGTACACTTGAAAAATACAGAATTAAACCCAAATTATCATGTATTTAATCCAATAAGTCCAACATACCTTAGATTGATCTTCTTGACATTTTGGGCTCTTTTTGGACCTGTTAAACACTTGGGGAGGAGTTAAGCATGAGCTAAGCATTAACTACTCAATGAACCAAAATGTAAAGTGAAAACTTATCCATTTATTGTTTAGAGTGACAGTGTCATGAATATATGAATCAAGCATTCATAACATGAGGGGAATCAAATTTTAACAAAGTGTTGGGAACCACTAAAGATCTCATCAAAACATAACATGATTTCACAATAAAATTGTTACTCAATGAAACTCATCAAAGTATAATCACATTCGTTTCATGATCCATTCACACATATAAAGTTTTGTCATTATCAAAAACACATGGGGCACAACACACCTCATCCCCCGTTGAGAATTCTCTTACCTTGTGCAGGAAATGCTCGGCCTTAGACTCTCTCTCTCTCAACCATCAAGGGAAATTCACCTCCAGATGCTTGACGTTTACCTCCAGCACAAGAAGAAACATGCTGACACTCGGCCTTGATGCTCGGCTCGACCACTGAGAGCTCTGCTCACTCATATTAGTGCTCTATTGCTCGGTCGCAACTACAAATTCATGTGTTACACAATAATCCCTATAGAGAAAAAATTTGTCATGATTATTCATTTCAAAGGACTTATGCATAAACTACCCTAATATAAGTGAACATCCATGCAATTTAAAAAGGTAAATTCACAACATTTTCTCCTTAAGGAGAGTATTTATAATAATTATTTTAAGAACCATTATATATATATATATATATATATATATATATATATATAATCTGTCAAGGTTATGCATGTAAAACATCCATTTTAAATATTTTAGGCACTAATTTGAAGGTGATTAGACTAGTGGCCATTTGTTTGATAAAATATAGACTACAACCCATAGCCATGTGCTCACCTGACTTGGCCAATCCTCTCAGTCTACTATCACTTTAAGCCAACGTGGAGAACTTACGTCTGGGAAGAAAGGGCAAAAAGGGGAAAAAAGAAGCCTAGGTTGCACAATGATATCGACTGCTTACTCCATCGGACTAGCAACTTAACAAGACACTCACCAGATAATGATATGGTTCTAGTATAATTTAGTTGAATCACACATAAGAAACTAGGGTTTTTTACATATTAGTCCCTATAAAATTAGTGAATTGCCGATTAGTCCCTCCATTCTGAATATTATTTTAATAGTCCCTATAATCTTAGTCGTTACACGTTTAAGTCCCTACCGTTCATTCACTTAACTAAACTATAGTTATCTCATACTAAAGGTAATGAAAATACTAACTTACCCCTGGGTTAAGTGTGAGAGTGTGAGAGAGAGATAGAGAGAGGGGTGCCTTCCCCCTCCCCTGCGACCTCCCCCTCCACCGCCGGCCACCCTCCCCCTCCCCTGCGACCTCCCCCCTCCCCCTCCGACTGCCCTCCCCTTCCGACCGACGTGACCTCCCCCCTCCCCCTCCGGCCTCCCTCCCTCTCCACCTTTGGCCTCCCTCCCCCCTCTCCTGCGACCTCTCCCCTCCCCCCCCTCCGGCCTCCTCCTCCCGGCCTCCCCCTCCTGGCCTCTCTCCCCTCCAACAGTTGGTGGAGAGGGGTCAACCCCTTGAGGGGGCAGGTCGACCCCACGAGGCAGCACCGCAGGCAGGGACACAGAGGAGACAAGGGCAGGGGGAACCACAGCTGGAGAGGCAGGGACCGATACAACGTCTGGAGGGGCAGCAGGCGTGACAACACCGACCGGAAGAATAGCAATGGCAGGCTCCAAAGGGCCATACTCCAGCACAGGGTCGAGGCCAACAACGACCCCAGGTTGCAACGAAAGGAGCTCAGCCACCGCAGGGGCAGGAGGAAGGGCAGCAGCACCAGCGGCCAAAGCTGGGTGGGGGGGCAGAACAGGAGGAGGGGGAGCCAAGGCATCCACCGCAGCACCACTAGAGATGGCCAGGCCGTCGAGCTGGGGGAGCACAACCTGTAGGCCAGGAGGGCAACCGGACAGTAGGGCAGCAGCAACTGGTGGCTGGCAGGAGGAGGTGGGAGGATCGGCAGAAGCGCCAGGAGGGCAACTGGACACCGCAGGGTTTCCCGCCCGCGACTGTAGGAGCACATGCGCAAAGGAAGGGGCGGCCTCGGCCGCATAAGTGGTGGCCGAGAGAGCCACACCAGGAACAGCCGGACGGGCGGTGCCAGACCAAGGGGAGATAGCCGGTAATGCTCTGTAGCGAAGCCCTCCGGAGGAAGGGATGGCAGGAGAAACGCCGCCAGCCTTCCCCAGGACAGACCCAACTGCCTGCGCTGCAAGAGGAGGGGCACCGGTGTACAAGATCGCGTGGGAGGGGCTCCGGTTGGCAACGTACAAAGTCGCTGGGGTCCCCAGAGTAAGAGGAGCAGCGAGAGAAGGCGCTGCAGTCGGAGGAAGGACCTCTGGTGGACGCCCGACGAGCGGCGGAGCACTAGAGAATGGCGGGGAGGCGCGCAAAGATGAAAACAGGGAATCGTTTCTACCAACAGTCCCATCAAGTACAGTGAAGGGGTGCTCAACAGTCAACGTGGGAAGGAGGGGTTGACCATCCACGTGGTCACGCGAGGGGACTTGCGTGGAGATAGGCAGGGGGATGGACGGTTGAGATGGGAGAACAAAAGGTAGCGTGTTCGAAGGAGAAAGAATGTGGCAGGTTGCTAATGGAGGAAGAGCAGAACGGAGCCCGTCCAGTTCACCGTCGGGAAGCAAAGAGGAGGCCGGCGAACAGGCAAAGCGACCGTGGAGACCATCAGCTGGCGCCGTGGAGGGGGGGCAGCAGGATCCTCGCGTGCCGGTGGAGTGTTGAGGTGGACGCCGACCGCCTCCGTGGCTGGCGTCAAGGAGGTAAACGGGAGGAGGTTGGAGGTGCCTGAAAATAGAGTACCATTTCGCAGGTGCGTCCCATCATGAACAGTGCCCGCTAGCTGCGACTGAGCGGCAGTTAGTGAGGCCGTAGCTTCCATTGAGGAGGAAACCGGAGACGGGCCAAGGATGCTGGGGTTCGTCGCAGAGCCGCCTGCCACAGCTGAGGCCGAAGGGACGGAGGAGATGCCAAGGGGGTCTGATGCAACCACAGCAGGACCGCCAAGAAGAGAACAAGGTGCCGGCACAACACCACCAGGGGCAGGCACCAAGCCATCGACGGCAGAGGACGGCAAAGGCTCGTGCACAGGGTCCAGACCACCAGAAGGGGCCGCACTGGAGGGCGAGGGAGCAGCAGTGGACGGAGGGGGAACCTCAGAGTAGGCATCTGACGTACCCCCAAGGCCAACCGAGCAGCCATGGCCGGGCTCGCGGGCGGGAAACCCTACAGGCAGAATGGAAAAGGGGGGAAACCCGGAAAAGAGGGCAACCGGACACCGCACGCGCACGAACACGCACACACTCACCCCTCGCCGCTGTCGCCTCCATCTCCACACCCTTCACTCCTCTCTCCCCCTCACACTGCAAACACACACACGTTGCACCACCCTCCTGCGGAGTCGACCTCCCCTCCTGCGGAGTCGACCTCCCCTTCTCTGTCATCTCTCTTCCCCTCTCTATTCTCTCTACACCTCTCTCCCGTTCCCTCCCCCTTTCTCTCTTCCCTTGCATGCACATACTCCCCACACACTCACAACCCACCAGCAGCAACCGCTCTCTCACCCTCTTCCTTCTCACATACACACACACATCGCACACATCCATTCCCTCCCTCTGTTCTCTCTTCTTCTGTCTCTAAACTCACCTCCAGTAACCCTCCCCCTCTAGTCCACCATCTCCTCTCCCCCTCTCATCCCCCTCCACCTTCGGTCCCCCTCCCCCCCTCCAGTCCCCGTCCTCCCTCTCCCTCTGGTCCCCTCTCCCTCCACCTCGGACCCCCTCCAATCGCGGATCGCCATGAACCTCAGCCGGAGGGGAGGTCGACTCCGCAGGAGGGCGGTGCAACGTGTGTGTGTTTGCAATGTGAGGGGGAGAGAAGAGTGAAGGGTGTGGAGAGGGAGGCGACAGCGGCGAGGGGTGAGTGTGTGCGTGTGCGTGCGCGTGCGGTGTGAGGGTTAGAGAGAAAGAGAGTGAGACGGAGGGGGAGGGCGGCCGGAGGGGGAGAAGGGAATCGGAGGGCTCCCCTCCGATCCCCTCTCCCTGGACCTCCTCCGATCCCCTCTCCCTCGACCTCCCTCTGAGAGAGAGAGAGAGAGAGAGAGAGAGAGAGAGAGAGAGAGCGTCAACGTTCAACAGAGGTATTTTAGACTTTTTACACACATTTGATGGAATATTCTACGAAATATTCTTTTCTGTGGACGGCAACAAACTACATGGATTCATTTGTAAAATGTTAAAAATTATAGGGACTTTTAAGATAATAACCAGATTTGAGGGACTAATCGGTAATTCACTAAGTTTGTAGGGACTAATATGCAAAAAACCCAAGAAACTAAAAGTTTTCAATTGAGCTGTTCTATATGAAGCATATACCTAAGGACATCGACGGTCTAATTCCGAGTTCATGTCCAATAAATACAGATAGATGGTTTAGATAAATATAGACAGTGCCTTAAAGAGAGTATCTGTGGTTCTATAAATAGGGGTAACGGTCTGAATTTTAGCTGGCCTCAATTTAAAAGGGATGGTTCCTCTTCTGTAATGAAAGAAAGGGATAAATCTTCTGAAGGTGATGTCTAAGCCATATACAAATGGAGCCAAGGTCTCTTACACGAGGAACCTAGAAAAAGTCTCTGGATCGATTCGCATAAAATCAGGATAATGCAACCGAGTCAGGTGAGATACTTGTTGAGATTTATTCATTTGATTTGGACGATAACAAAACTCTTAACTAATGTTATCTAATGAGTTTCTCAAGTGTGTTCAGAGTTTGAGTTAAAAGTGAAGAACAACACATGAAAAGAATGTCAAATTCCAATGAGATTTAGTGTGTGTAGTAGCTCGTAATAACTCTCTCTCTCTCTCTATATATATATATGAAAAGACATGATGAAAGATGAAAATAAAATAAATTATAAAATATTTTTTAAGTCTATAAAATATAAAATATTTTAACACAAATCTTAATCCCACGTGATAACACGAACGGCGAGATTCGTGACACGATTCTGAGAAGACGAAGTTGTCGATATTGTAGTGATACCGAAAAAACATCATAGCGACACTGTGAAAATTAGATTAAAGATGATTAACTATTAGCCTTAATCTAATCATATTAAGTCAAAAATGTCACTGCATACCTTATTAGGTGGGAAATCAAAAATTACTCCGTCGAATACTATGCCGAAATTTAAAATTTTGTCAAATGTGGGTTGGCGAAATATGGATTCTTGATTAAACCCCTTAAAATTTAATTGGAGACTCTAACCTATAAATAGGACATGATTTCAACCCAGTCAAATGCAAATTGAAGATGTTGGGTGTGAGTAGAGGGAGAATTAGAGTTTGGAGAAGTGTTCTTCCCATGTTTCCTCTTCTTCCTTTGATCTCAATTAGATAGGTTTTCTCTCTGGCAAAACCTAATTATATCTCCATATGTGTTCCTTTGTACGAGTACTTCAATTTTATGCAAGTTTTATGCATCATGATTTTGTATTTAATGTTAGTTTTAGGTTTTAAAGTCAAGATATCATGTTTTCATCTTTTTCTAGCTAGTTCGGACTGAGAATGCGCCCTTCACAGAGACCACGCTCAGAACGCGGCACCCAGACTGATCGCAATCTTAAGAGAATGCGGTGGACCTGCCGACCGCATTCACAAGATTTTTTTTATTTTTCAAAATCATGTCTTATCACCTGAATGCCATTTAGACTGTTCATGTGAAAACGCGTCGCTTCTACTAGACGTGATTTTAAATTTTATTTAAAAATTATAAATTTTTTTTTTCGGAATGCGACCACCTGCCTAGCTGCGATTTGACTGTTGACTTGAGAACACGTCGTCTGTACTGGATGCAATTTATAATTTTTTTTGAAAGATTATATATTATTTTTAAAATCGTGTTCTTGTGTTAAATTGCCATCCAAAAAGAATTGACTAGATAATGAGCTTGTGAAACTATCTTTAATTGTTCAAACAACTATCTTCTAATTTCTGTAAATTCCTATACATGATTGACCATGTTTGTTTGATCTAAACTCTATCTAGAAACTTGGAACTTCTTTTAACAAATTTTCTTCACATATGAACATATTAGATCATGTAATAATAGCTTTCATTATTTCATGTGTTACTGACTAGTTCTATAAATGTGCCATGACTAAGAGACCTTGACACATGTACTATCTTAGTTATTACCTCGATTGACTGTTAAAATACCTGACTGTAAAAAACATGATTTCCTCTCTGTGTTTTGCGAAGATTTTCACGAAATCAGACTGTACTTATAATCTAGCAATTCATTCTCTTTATTGTCTTAATGTCATTAAGCATGATCCTTAAATCATCATTGAACTTCTCTTGTAAACTTAACTTGTACTTATTATACTGCATATCTTTGAAAGGAAAATTTTGTTAGATCTGTACTTTAGCTATAAACTATCATTCAGGGGTGTATGAGCTAAATGCCATACAGGATAAAGTATTACATTATGGGAGCTACCTCTTGAGGTCGGAATGGTGTAAAGTGCTATATAGCGGGAGTCACCTCTTGAGCCTATAGGGGCCACCTCTAGAGTCTTGCATAGCTGAATGTTTAGTTGTGTGGTATACTACGCTTCATGAGCTTTTTCTTGAAATTCGATTGGCCATTTTATTAATGAATTATTCTGAAAATTACTTGAGACTTTTGGTCCACCTGACACTCGATGCCAGGCAATTTTGGGGCCGTAATGTGGTCCTAGGCGAGTAAATCTCGAAAGTACTTGTGCCCGAGGGAGTTGAATGATCAAGTGTGGTATTACAGCATGCTAACATGCAAGATTGAATTAGACAAGTCAATGTTACATGCTTGACTTCTTGTTTAATTTGTACATGATACTGTTGATCGAATGAATTAACATCCTTATTATATGGTCAACTTTATATTCTCTACATGTTATTTATCTTCATGCTTACAATTGAATTCTATAATATCTATTTTTGAAATCCATGACTTTCTGATCTTGATCTCTAATTTACTTATCACCTATTTTATTACTTGTTTTTCATGGATATCTAGATTATCCAATATATTATTCACTTAAAATTACTTAGTAAAGAGATATACGTCCTATTGAGCTTTTAGCTCACCCTACATGTTTTGATAATTTTTTAAAAAAAATTAGAAGATGATGGGAATGGACTAGTGTGATTGAGAGTGCCGAGAATCTTAGAAGATTTTCTTCCCAGTCTATCTACTTAAAAAATTAGTGTATTGAGTTTGAATTGTATTGAAAAAATTTAAAAAGTCATTTGTAGGAAATGTCAGATTTTACAATAAATATATGGTTGTCTATTTTGTTATACATATTTGCCATTTGTATCTTGATCGACCTGTTTATAACTCATCAAGCCTCAGTATTCCGTAATCGGGACGTGACAATGTGATTCTCATGATGATTCCTTTAGTAAAGTAGTACTGCTCAATGTGTTCTTTCAAACGAGCCCAGATCACCTTTATCGGAGGTTTCTACAAAGAGTTATGATCATTTAAAGCTGGCAAACTGGGTGTTGTCTAGGGTAGTGTCGATATTCCTGTAAATAACCTTTTTTCGATAAGCCTGTTCTGTGTAGACTACACGAGTGGGACTGTACGAACTTGCCATATCTTACTCGAATCCTTACCAAATTGCATCGAGATGCTCGTGGGAGGTTCCCCTCTATAAATAAAGAGGATTTACGGGCCACTGGTGGTGCCCTAGAATGGATCAAATCAAGGAAAATGGCCACAACTCTCTTGGGGGATGATTTTACAAGCCCTAGGTATTCTTATCTGTCCGCACTTGCAATATCGACTCGAGGAACCACTACAACTCGTTTCCAATCAGATTTTTTATGAAGCAATGCTTTCTCCCATGGTTCTTTCATTATATTTGAATGGATTTCTTGTGGGTTTCATTGGGTTCTACCCCCGAGAGAAAGAAATTCGTGCATAGTGCACACCCTTGTTTGTAAGGTGAACTAGCACCTTTATGTCTATTTTTTTGGTAGTGAGCTACCACCCTTATGTCTAGTGGTTGAAAGGTGAGTTTCCACCTTGATGTCAAGCGGTGTTTGAGGTGAGCTAGCACCTAGCTATCTAGCGCAGATAAGTGATTAAGTTTGCACCTTAATGTCAAGCGGGTTGCAGTACAAGAAAAGGCGGTTTCAGCGACGGAAATTTTCGATGGATTAATTTCCATCGGAATATTTGTCTAAAATTAAGATGGATAAATTTCGTCACAAATTCCATATGTATTTCAGACAGATTATTATCGGTCGGAATATACGTCGCAATTTGCGACAGATATTCGGACAGAAATTATTCAGTTGAAAATATAGTAAAATTTTGCGATGGATATTAGGACGAAAATTATTACATTGGAAATAATGTTAAATTTTTCAACAAAAATAATATCCGTCGGAAAATTTCACACCCTCCCACCGTGATCATCCCCTTCCTCCCGCCCCCCACTCTCCATGTCACTCACTTTCCCCCCCACTCTCCCTCTCACTCTCTCTTTCTCTCTCTCCTTGCCGTCGTCGCCGTCGGAGCTGTCGCTGCCACCGCCGCCGTGGCCGTCCTCGCCGTCTCCACCGACCATGGCCATCCTCGCTCCGATAAACCCCCTCCCTCTCCCTCTCCGTCTCCCACCCTCTCTCCCTCCCCCTCTCCCTATCTCCCTCCCCCTCTCCCTCTCTGTGTTGGACGCCCTCCCCCTCCCTGCTCCCTCCCTCTCTCCCTCTCCCGATGGCCCCCCTCCCACTCACAAACACACGCACACACGCACACACCTGGCACCCCCTTTGCCGGTAGGGGGTGGTTAACCGCCTCCCTCTCCCTCTCCCTCTCCGTATCTCCCTCCCCCTCTCCCTCTATGTGTTGGCTGTCCTCCCCCTCCCTGCTCCCGCCCTCTCTCGTTGGCCCCCCTCCCCCTCATAGACACACGCACACACGCACACACCCAGTGCCCCCTCTGTTGGCCGGGGGTGGTCGACCCCCTCCCTCTCCCTATCTCCCTCCCCCTCTCCCTCTCTATGTTGGCTGCCCTCCCCCTCCCTGCTCCCGCCCTTTCTCCCTCTTCCGTTGGCCCCCCTCCCCCTCACAGACACACGCACACACGCACACGCAGACACACGCACACACGCACACACAGACACAGACACTCGCACACACTCTCCCGTTGGCCCCCATCCCCTCCATGCTCCCGCCCTCTCTTCCCCTCCTGTTGGCCCCCCTTCCCCTTCCCCTCCCTACTCCCACCCTCTCTCACCCTCATTATCTCACACACGTAGATAAACTGATTTATTTTTATTTTATTTAATATATATTTTATTCATCGTAGGATAATCGGTCGAGAGGACGGGAATGAAAGAACCAGAGATTTTTTTACGAATAAATAGTAAGTAAAAATTTGATTTCATTTTTATATGTTGTTTCATTTTATTTTAATTTATGTAATCTTACTTAGATTTATTATTAGGATGTCTTGTTTAATATTAACTAAATTAGAGAGGGAAGGGGGCGTGGAAGGGAGGGTGGGAGGGTAATGGGAGGGGCGGGGAGGGGGATGAGGGAAGGGTAGGGATGGGAAAGGGGGGCTCAGCCGGACGTGGCGGCGGAGGGGAGGGGAGGGGAAGGGAGGGGAGGGGAGGGGCCAAAGGAGAGGGTAGGCTGGATAGATTTTACTTAAAATTTGAGTGTGTGTGTGATATTTTTTTTAATTTGGAGGGTGGGAGGATTTTTTTTAAATGAGAGGGAAGGGGGCGGGGAAGGGAGGGTGGGAGGGTGATGTGAGGGGAGGGGGATGCGGGGAATGTGTATGTGAATTAATTTTTTTGACAGGTGTGGATGCCTATATAAATGTGTATGTGAATGAGGATATGATTTTTTTTCCAGAAGACGTTGTCGATGTCAATGTGGGTGTATGAATATGGACATGAAAGTGGATGTGGATATGGATGTATATGTGACCAAATAGGATGTACAAATGTGGAAAATAGTCAATTTTTAGGAGAGATGCTGTCAAAATTTTTTAGAAGTTTAATATGGCATATTGATATGATTTTTTTAAGGGGAGGTGCCAAAGGAGAGGGTGGGATGGAGGGATTTTTTTTTATTTGAGTGTGTGTGTGTGATATTTTTTTGGATGGAGCCTCACTTGGAAATGCTTGTATGTTAGTTACCAATGATTAGCTCTATGTATCACAGTACTGCCGCACAAGTTAAAGGAGAAGGTGCAAATAAAGCATGTATGTTAGTGACGGCTACTTACACAGTCTCCATGGTCTGTTAGCAGCTAGCTACTTGTTTTCCTTCGTTAAATAGGCAATCTGTAGCAACCTGGATAAATTAGGAGAAATAAAATTTCTTAATTAGATAAATCTGTTGTGCCCCTGTGGTCATTTAAGTCATTTGTCATTCATGGTTTTGATAATGGCTAAACACTATAAGTCATGGATGTATTGATGTTTCCCACTCTCATATGATTGAAATACTTGATGCTTTTTCATGACAGATAAGCCAAGGAATGGAGTGGAGATGGCAAAAGTGAAAGCCCAATGATCGCGCCCAAGCAAGGATGAAAATCCCTTCAAAAAGCAAGAGTCGGCACTTCACATAGCCAAGGTCGATGCACAATGAAGAATAGCCAACACAGGAGCGTGCACACTTGGTTTCAACGTCCAAAGGTCTAAAGAGTTTGATGCCACATACTTGAATGGACAGCAAACAGGTTTAAGGGGTTGATCGATGCAAAATTGGGAAAAATCAATGTTTCGGTCGACTGCAGGTCATGGACCGGTCGACCGGAATTGGCAGAACCAAAAAATCTATAGAATCTGTCAGTAGGGGTCGACCGCCCAGAAGGACCGGTCGATCGGCCCAGTAGTCCGGTCGACCGCCCCCTGTTGCCGGTTGACTGATTTTGCCAGCAACGAAAGCTTCAACCCTGTAAACAATCCGGTCGACCGACCCCTACTTCCGGTCGACCGGCAGCCCCGATGCAGCAATTGTTGACTTTGATTTCTCAACGTGGACATCCCCTTTTCTTAGATTTGTTTAATCCTAAAGTCACCCAATCTCTCATGATTTGTGGATCTGGTATGGGGCTTGTCTATGACCATTCAAAGAGATATAAAAACAACACAAAGGGGGTTAGAAACCCTAATGAATCAAAGGGAGATCAAGAGAGGCTAGAGGAGGCTGTCTAAGGAAAGAAGAAGAGGGTACTATAGCCGTGAACAGTACTTTGTGCAGAAGTTCTTCATTCATTCCAAGGTGTTTCAAGCTTATATCAAAGCAAGCAATCTCAAAGGAAGTGTAGAAGCAAGCAATGCTATCAAGGTGATCCAAGGAAGCTCATTTCACAAGGAAGAAGAAGCTATTGCTGCTGAATCAAGAGGAGAACTTTACGAAGAAGAAGAAGCCTCTATTTGTGATCTACATCGTGTGAAGACAAGAAGAAAAAGAGGGAGCCCTTGCTGAAGCATAAGATTCACCTCCTTCATTTCAGACAAGATTTTTCGATTCTAGCATATCTCCATATCTTGTTTGAACATTTTCATCTTGTTCTCTTTTCAATTTGTTTGAGCTATTAAAACTATGAATCATCCCTATCGCGGTTAGTAGGAAGGCAGTTGGAAGGTGCTCCAATCTACGGTGTTGTCGTCCCTATCGGTGGTTAGTAGGAAGGCAATCAGAAGTTCTCCGATTTGCAGTTTGGTACGCTGCATTAGTGAAGCCTCACCGGGTTTGGTGAGGGGTGGACATAGGACTGGGGATTCAGTCCGAACCACCTTAAAATCTTGTGTGTTGTGGTTTGCTTGTGCGATTACTTTGTGCTAGATGCATGCTTAGGTTCAATCTTTATTTTACTTGTTCATCTTGCTAAACAAATTGTTGTGTCCTTAGTTAAGCTAGTTGTATTCCGCTGCAATTTTCTTTATCTAGCTTTAAAGAGGTGTGCTATGCGAAAAGAGGGGTAGATCTATTCACCCCTCCCCTTTAGATCCGCCATCCACTACTCAACAAGTGGTATCAGAGTCTAATCTCTCATTATGGGGTCCAACGACCTTGAGAAAAATGGTGGATTGTCGTCCAAGGGTTTATTACCTGAAGGATATTCTGTGAATATGCCTCCTTATTTCACTGGAACTAATTATCCTTATTAGAAATAACGTATGCATGTGTTCATTCGCGCCCAAGATTATGAACTCTGGGGAGTGATCAGTAAAGGTCCGTATGAGCTTACGGATGATGAGGAATTGTGGACCAAAGAACAAATAAGAAAATCCACTATCAACTAGAGTGCTACACACTTCATGCAATGCTCACTCCATCTAGTAGAATTCTCAAGAGTGGCTACATGCGCAACTGCAAAAGAAATGTGGGATATGTTAGAAGTAATTTATGAAGGAACCTCTCAGGTACGAGAAATAAAAGCCAACATTTTAGTTTCTGAATATGAAATGTTTAGGATGAGGCCTGATGAGTCAATTCAAGACATGTATGCTCGCTTAACTCTGCTTACTAATAGTCTAACTAATATTGGCAAGAAATATTCAGAGCAGGAAATTGTAAGGAAGATTCTCAGATCACTGACCCCAGCATGACACACGAAGGCTACCGTGGTTGAAGTCCAGAGATCTCGCAACTACTAAGGTAGATGAACTCATCGGGTCATTGATGACCTATGAGATCAACCTAAAGAACAAAGAGGCTGAGGTACCTAAGAAAAGGTCCCTAGCTCTTAAAGCAGGACCCAGTGGTCAAAGCACTTCTGATGAAGGTGAGGCTTCTGCAAGTGAGCGAGATGAGGATGACGTAGCCATGCTCACTCGTAAGTTCAAAAAATTTCTGAGAAAAGAAGGTAAGAGCTTCATGAGAGGAAGGTCACAGGTAAGGAAAGGTTTCAAATCTAATTCTGAAAATTTTAAGAAAGCTGACAAGATCATTTGTTATTCTTGTAACAAACCAAGGCATTTCAAGACTGAATGTCCTGAAAAATTCAGAAAAGCTGACAAATGGAAGGACAAGAAGAAGAACAAGGCCATGGTGTCCACATGGAGCGACGAAGAAGAAAGTGATGATGGAACCAGCCTCTCGGATAAGAAAAAAAGAAGATCTTTGCCTCATGGCCAGAGGTGACGAAGAAACTGAGGTAAACTCTCCATTTGAAAATTTCACAATTGATGATTGGGAGGAAGCATATATACAGCTCATGAAGAAATATGACATGTACAAAAAGGAGAATAAATCATTGAAAAAGAAAATTAACTCGCTTATGCATGATCATGACATGAATCATAAGACTGCTTCACTTGAAACTGAAATTGAAGACCTTAAGAAAGTGATTAAGAAGTTGGAAGAGGGAAGAAAAGAAATGGCTGACTTGGAAACTAAAAATGAAGACTTACGAGATGAGATTTATAGCATAAAGTTGAAAATACAAACTTATGAAAATGAAAGTAAATTGATTAATGAGAAGTATGAAGCTGTCAAACAAGTCAACACTCAACTCCTTCAAAACATTGAAAACCTATAAAAAGAGTTGAAGGATAAACAACATTCTTTAGAAAAGTTTATAGATGAAAGAGAAAACCTAGATGCATTGCTAGGTACAAGAATGAATTTTAGCAAGGAAGGGTTGGGTTTTAATCCCACAAACAAAAGGCCAATTGGGTTAAAAACTATCACATTTGTTTCCTCTTCTGATGCTTCTACCTCAAACACAACACCCAAAGGAAAAGAAAAGGTTGAAGAGGATGTCACTGAAATCCCCAAGAAGATTGCTCAAAAGCCTAAGAAAAGTCAACCTTCCCCACTTCATAGGTCAACACTTCCTTGGCCATCGCCCGCTCAAACTTCCAAAAGTCACTATAATTGGGTTGCACATAGGACATGTCGACACTCCCATTCATATAAGTCGACACCACCCTACTTTTAGGGCAATTGTGATTCCTTTGTGCACCAATCCTATAAGCTTAAATCCCTTAGGTGGCAAAACAATCAATTTCAACCCAAAACCAACCAATGGCCTCAATGGTTTAAGAAGCAAACTTCCTCAAACATCCATAAAATCCAACAAAGAGCCTCTAAACAGAAAGTGAATGTCAAAGCTGAAAAGAAAAATCAAATCCCTACACTAAACAAAGAAAACATGAATGCAAGGAAGGTTTAGATTCCAAAAGAGATGGTATCATGTTTTGAAAATCTGAAGAAGTTGGTGGGACCTAAGTTTTGTTGGGTTCCAAACCCCATTACTTAATTCCTTGTGTAGGAGTGTCTTGCAGCCATGCATAACCGGTGGTACCTTGATAGCGGTTGTTCAAAACACATGATTGGAGACAAAATAAAATTTTATCTCTTGGAGAAAAAAGAAGGACATGTTACATTTGGAGGGAACAACAAAGGAAGAATCATTGGAACATGTAATGTAGGTAGGAACCTCTCCAACACCATTGGAAACATGCTGCTAGTTGAAGGTTTGAAATACAACTTGCTCAGTATAAGTCAATTGTGTGATAAAGGTCACAAAGTGTTGTTTGACTCTCATGAATGTAGAATCCTTGAACCAAAATCTGACAAGGTAAAATTTTATGGCAAAAGAGTCAACAATGTTTACATGATTGACTTAGATGACTCTGCTCATATAAACCTCTGTCTTGCTGCACCAAAGTCTGAGCTTGCATGGTTATGGCATCGTAGACTAGGACATGCTAGCTATATTATCTTACATAAACTTTTGAAGTATTCAATGGTGAAAGGTTTGCCTGAACTATATTTTAAACAAGAAAATAATTTGTGTGATACATGTGCCCTAAGTAAATAAACAAGAAAATCCTTCAGGGCTAGATCTGGAAACATGTCATCCAAACCACTCGAGCTGATTCATATGGACTTGTTTGGTCCAACCAGAACTGCTATTTTAAGTGATAGAAAATATGGATATGTCTTGGTGGATGATTTCTCTAAGTTCACATGGATTTTCTTTCTCACACATAAAAATGGTACTTTTGATGAGTTTCAGGCACTCTATATGAAGATAAAGCAAGACGGTGAGTTTAAAATCTCCAATCTTTAATCTGATCATGGTGGTGAATTTGAAAATACTGAATTCTATAATCTTTGCAGGGCTGAAGGCATTTAACATCGGTTTTCATCACCAAGAACCCCTGAGCAAAATGGTGTAGTTGAAAGAAGGAATCAAACACTCATAGAGATGGCGAGAACAATGCTTGCCGAATGGCAACTCCCAAGGAAGTTTTGGGCTGAGGCGGTAAACACTGCTTGTTACATTATCAACCGATCTATGGTAAGGTCACACACCAAAAAGACTCCTTATGAGTTGCTGAAAGGTAACACGCCCTCTCTCTCACATATGAAAGTGTTTGGGTCTAAATTCTTCATCCACAATAATGACAAAAGATAATTAGATAAATTCGAGCCCAAGAACGATGAAGGTATATTCCTTGGATATTCTGATAGATCTATGGCTTACAGAATTTATAACATTAAGAGTCAAACTGTGGAAGAATCACCCCATGTTTCCTTTGATGAATATCATGATGATTCTAAAGATGATAACTATTGCAGGAAAAATCATGAAGACGGGGAATTCCTAAGCATGAAGGAAAAGAATAATCTTCCACAAGAAGAACCAAGAGAAGATGGTGACCTAGCTGAATCTAGCAATGCAAGGGATCAAGCTCCAGAAGAAGGTACTGATTCTATAGACATAGAATTTTCAAGGATCATCCTTTAGAAAATGTCATTGGAAGCTTTAATGATCCACCTAGAACTAGGTCACATTTTAGAATTGTGGAAGAATTAGATCATCTTGCTCTTGTCTCCCAGATTGAACCCAAAAATATTGATGAAGCATTAAAAGATGAAAAGTGGATAAACTCAATGCAAGACGAATTAAACCAGTTTGAAAGAAATAAAGTTTGGCATCTTGTTCCTAGACCTTCATCACAATTTATCATAGGCACTAAATGTGTTTTTAGGAACAAACTCAGAGAGAAAGGTAAGATAATAAGAAACAAGACTAGATTGGTGGCTCAAGGGTATAATCAAGAGTTTGGGATAGACTTTGAGAAATCTTATGCCCCAGTAGTCAGACTTGAGGCCATCAGAATTTTACTTCACTTTGCATGCTCCCTTAGAATAAAATTGTATCAAATGGATGTAAAAAGTACTTTCTTAAATGGTTTGATCAAAGAAGAAGTCTATGTGGAGCAGCCCCCTGGCTTTGAAAACTCTAACCATGCAGATTTTGTATACAAGCTAGATAAGGCACTTTATGACTTGAAGCAAGCACCAAGAGCTTAGTATGAGAGACTAAGCTCGTTCCTCATTGAGAAAGGGTACACACGAGGTAAGGTAGACCAAACGCTTTTCACCAAGAAGCAAGGTAAGAACATCTTGATTGTTTAAATTTATATTGATGATATTGTGTTTGGTTCTACTAAATCTGAAATGTGTGAAGAATTTACTAACCTCATGACTAGCGAATTCGAAATGAGCCTAATGGGAAAACTCCAATTTTTTCTCAGTTTTCAGGTCAACCAAGGAGAAGACGGGTGCTTCATAAGTCAAGCCAAATACATCAAGGAGCTGCTGAAAAGATTCAACATGACAAGCTGCAAAATAATTGTAACTCCTATGAGCACCACAACATCACTGGATTTAGATGAAAATGGTAAATTAGTTGATGCAAAAATTTATAGAGGTATGATTGGCTCCTTACTTTATTTGACTGCATCACGACCAGATATCTAGTTTAGTGTTTGCCTCTGTGCTAGATTTCAAGCTAGTCCTAGAGAATCCCACTTGACTACCGTCAAACGTATCCTTAGATATCTTGTCGGAACTCAAGATTTGGGATTGTGGTATCCGTTATCATGTGATTTATCTCTTATTTCTTATTCTGATGCAGACTACGCTGGATGCAAGCTGGATCGTAAAAGTACTAGTGACTACTGCTAGTTTCTGGGAGGGTGTTTAGTTTCTTGGGCCTCCAAGAAACAACACTCGGTTGCCCTCTCAACTGTAGAAGCAGAATACGTTGCTGCAGGGAGCTGTGGTACCCAAGTGTTGTGGATTAAACACCAACTCCAAGACTACTTAGTGGATCTTGGTTGTGTCCCGATTCTGTGTGATAACACCAGTGCTATCAACCTTGTAAAAAATCCAGTCCAGCACTCTAGGACCAATCATATTGAGATAAGGCATCACTTCATTAGAGATGGGGTCTTTAAGAAAAACGTTGAATTGCATTTTATTGATACACTAAATCAGATTGCTGACATTTTCACCAAGCCCTTGTGTAATGATAGGTTTTCAACACTTAGAAGGGAGCTTGTCTTTGCAGACCTCAGGCTAATAAAAATTGAAATGATGATCTTCTTCAATTTGGTTGTGTGTTTTTGCAGATTGATTTTCATGCATTGTTTATATGTAAATATGTCATTCTGCATGTGGTGTAGCATTGCATGTACTTGCATAATAAAGTTGAATTCATATTCACGATGCATTGCATGTGGTGTAGCATCATTCTTGCATGGCCATGGTATATTAAATGATGAAGTGTGTAAAGGCAGGTTATGCTTGTCTAGAAGCACTCACCATACATGAGGATGCACCTCCGCCAAGTACCATGCGTCACTGTCGCATATAGGCCATACAGTAAGGGGGAGCTATTTTTTTGAAGCATTCATGCATATGTTTCATCTTCATTCTGTTACCATCCTTGAATGCATTCACTGCATATTCTTAGGGGGAGTCTTGCTGCTACTCTTACTCTCTTGCAATCTGAACTTCAATGGCTTTCAGTCTGAAACTGAGATCATGAAACAGACATAACTATGGCGTAAGAGCTTTCTATTGTATGAACTGATGATTGTCCATCCAATGAAAATAGTTCAGATTTAATGATTTCCTTGAAGTTCTGATATAATTTTGTGAAATCATCTATGTTCCGTGGTGTTAATAGACTTTAACTAGAGATTGCATGTTGTGCCTTGAATGACTATCCTGAAATCTGAAAATTCAAACTTTATGGCAACCTTGGTTGAGATGCTAAAGCTTAGTATTGTTGTTAAACACCTTGATGAGCTGGAATTTCTGACAATCAATTTGACAGAGCAATGATATTGTTGCATGGAGAAATATGTCACGTCCTCAAAACAAGTGACGAATGATATGTCATGATGTGCCTCTATTATCTCTGTCCTAATTAAATTGGACTCTAGGCAGAGCAATGGCATAATTGTTGAGAAACATATCTCCTCATCAAAGAAATGAGGTAAGATATGTCATGACGTGACTTTGTTATCTCTGCTCAATCTGAAGCATAACAGTCAGTCTTACCAAATATCTAGGAATACTGGCGTCTAAACAACGTGTATTCTTACGGATAGGAGGCATGTACTAGACTCACTTGCTCGTAAAATATGAGTCATGAGCATACAAATACAAAAGATCATGAAAAACAGTGTTGCAAGCATAAAACTCCATGCTTTAGTCATGCTTGTTTAACCTCAATACTAGTTTGTACTATTTCTGATGACGTTATTGAATATGGATGTATAAGACAAAGGAAGGTTAACCACTGCCATGATATGCACTTCTAGTTCATTTCTATTAAAACATGGATGTAGCTGCTTTTCGAACTTTATTGATGATCTCGGACTTCATTAGCTTTGAACCATGTATCTTGCTCACAGCATGTTTCAGGTCTACATATAATGGCTTGCTCTTCACTCCTATTCAGCTCTGATCACTCAGTCATTTGTCATAGTCTCTATCTTATCCCTCATTTTTGCTGTTGTCAAAGGGGGAGAATATCTTTGTGAGTTGCCTTTGTACGTTGTCAACGGGGGAGAATATCTTTCATCCTCTGATCATCCATGCATATGCATACATATTAGCATTCTCATGCTCTGATCTTCCATGCATCATCACTCTGTATCTTGAGCTGCATATGTTATATATTATAAACTTTGCCATCTTGGACATTACTGCCAAATAATGACTCACAGTGTTGCCATCATCAAAAAGGGGGAGAATGTTGTGCCCATGTGGTCATTTAAGTCATTTGGCATTCATGGTTTTGATAATGGCTAAACACTATAAGTCATGGATGTATTGATATTTCCCACTCTCATATGATTGAAATACTTGATGCTTTTTCATGACACATAAGCCAAGGAATGGAGTAGAGATGGCAAAAGTGAAAGCCCAATGATCGCGCCCAAGCAAGGATGAAAATCCCTTCAAAAAGTAAGAGTCGGCACTTCACATAGCCAAGCTCGATGCACAATGAAGAATAGCCAACACGGGACCATGCACACTTGGTTTCAACGTCCAAAGGTCTAAAGAGTTTGATGCCACATACTTGAATGGACAACAAACAGGTTTAAGGGGTTGATCGATGTAAAACTGGAAAAAATCAATGTTTCGGTCGACTGCCGGTCATGGACCGGTCGACCGGAATTGCCAGAACCGAAAAATCTATAGAACATGTCAGTAGGGGTCGACCTCCCAGAAGGACCGGTCAACCGGCCCAGTAGTCCGGTCGACCGCCCCCCTGTTGCCGGTCGACTGATTTTGCCAGCAACGAAAGCTTCAACCCTGTAAACATTCCGGTCGACCGACCCCTACTTCCGGTCGACCGGCAGCCTCGATGCAACAATTGTTGACTTCGATTTCTCAACGTGGGCAGCCCCTTTTCTTGGATTTGTTTAATCCTAAAGTCACCCATTCTCTCATGATTTGTGGATCTGGTCTGAGGCTTGTCTATGACCATTCAAAGAGATATAAAAACAACACAAAGGGGGTTAGAAACCCTAATGAATCAAAGGGAGATCAAGAGAGGCTAGAGGAGGCTGTCCAAGGGAAGAAGAAGAGGGTACTGTAGCCATGAACAGTACTTTGTGCAGAAGTTCTTCATCAATTCCAAGGTGTTTCAAGCTCATATCAAAGCAAGCAACCTCCAAGGAAGTGTTGAAGCAAGCAAGGCTATCAAGGTGATCCAAGGAAGCTCATTTCACAAGGAAGAAGAAGCTATTGCTGCTGAATCAAGAGGAGAGCTTTGCGAAGAAGAAGAAACCTCTGTTTGTGATCTACATCGTGTGAAGATAAGAAGAAAAAGAGGGAGCCCTTGCTGAAGCATCAGATTCACCTCCTTCATTTCAGACAAGATCTTTTCGATTCTAGCATATCTCCATATCTTGTTTGAACATTTTCATCTTGTTCTCTTTTCAATTTGTTCGAGCTATTAAAATTGTGAATCGTCCCTACCACGGTTAGTAGGAATGTAGTTGGAAGGTGCTCCAATCTACGGTGTTGTCCTCCCTACCAGTGGTTAGTAGGAAGGCAATCAGAAGTTCTTCGATTTGCGATTTGGTGCGCTGCACTAGTGAAGCCTCACCGGGTTTGTGAGGGGTGGACATAGGACTGGGGATTCAGTCCGAACCACCTTAAAATCTTGTGTGTTATGGTTTGCTTGTGCGATTGCTTTGTGCTAGATGCATGTTTAGGTTCAATCTTTATTTTACTTGTTCATCTTGCTAAGCAAATTGTTGTGTCCTTAGTTAAGCTAGTTGTATTCTGCTGTAATTTTTTTTATCTAGCTTTAAAGAGGGGTGTTCTGTAAAAAGAGGGGCAGATCTATTCACCCCTCTCCTCTAGATCCGCCATGCACTACTCAACAAAATCCTCTAAATAAATAAGACAAGGGCCCAAATCAAACAAAATATAAAGCCCAAACCTCAACCCAATTGAAGGCCTTAACCTATATGGGCCTTATGGGCTAGGAAAAGAAGTATATACAATATATGGACCCCTTTTTTTTGTTCAAACCTAAATCCCCAGCCGTAATGAACATGTATAATGGGACTTTAGCTCATAACCTTTCATACGTCTAGAATATAGGGTATATACCCATATATGTATATAATAGGGGTTGTTTTTGAAAAGCCCAAACCTTTTATCACCTTCAAGACTTGCATGGAGTTTAGGGTTTTCATTGGAAAAGTGGGTGACGGCTGGTATTTTAGGAGTAAAAGATATGCATGTCAAATATTACACCCATTAGGATTGCTATGTGGGAAATTAAATCCCAGTAGGATACATAAACCCAGATTCTATAAATAAGCCCTATTCGATTGATGGAAGCCGTTGTTACTTCTACTAATACATACGTCGACCTCTGCCTCCCCTTGCCGTCATAGCTGCTTCTTCCTCCTTTTTTTTTCTTCCTCTACGTGCTTTGGTGCCGTGAAGAAATTGTACACACGAAGGGCATCTTCTTCCTCTGTCTACTATTGCCTCTTCTTCACGACCAGGAGAGACTACAGTTGTTGCAGTTACTGCCGTTGCTTCATCTTCTTCTTCCTGATCAAGCTATTGCTGCTGTAGTCGTTCGTCACTCAAACATATTTGCTGCCGTTGTGTTACTCTTATTAGCTCCTTCATAAGTCCTGCTACTATGGTTGCAGTTGCTGTTGTTCTTATTCTCTCACGTTCGTCGTTCCCCGTCAACCCAAAAGGTAGGTTTTCTCAAGAAACGAAGCCCAATACAATAGGAAATAAGTAATTGCATGCATATAGATCTTGTATCATGTTCATAGAATCATCCCTTAATGTCTATTTTGAGTTTTACGTGTCTTTGTTAATTTTTCTGATGCATATGAAAATAGCGACCAAGGCGTGGCCGCTTATTGAATGAATGCCCACGTGAGCAGTCGTTAATTTCCTGAAAATTGCGACAGTGACCAAGGCGCAGTTTAATGAGTGACCTTGCGCCAGTCGCTAATTCTTTTAGTAAAATTAATAAATACCACATGTTAAAATTTAATATCTATGAAACATAGCGTTAAAAATTCCGCATGAGCATGTTTTTAGATTCTAGATATTTTTCTATGTCCATCCATGTTTTCACTTTCCTGATTCTATAAACTTGCAATATATGAACATTGCTATGTGTCTGAAAATGTACCTGCCTGATGCGTAGCATCAAATAAAGAATGAGCGACCCTTTTCCAGCCGCATATTACTGATTGAGTGCCCTCCCACGAGGGTGCTATTTTGCAAAAAAACTATATAAATGGAAAGTGTTTGAAAAATGCTGAAACAACGACAGAGTGATATACGTTATTTAAAGATCGAGCGCCCTTTTAGAAGGTCGCCAATTATAATGAATTTCATCGATTTCTGAAAATAATTAGAATTAACGCCCGTGCAAAGTGTCGTTAATTCCTATTATTTTTCTTGGAAATTGTACTGAATATGAGATTGAGCGACCTCTCGGACAATCGCTATTTTTTGAAGTAGCGACCTCTGATCAGGCGCCAATTCTTCTCTCTTAGTTTTATCGCGTTTTATGGCCCATATCGCGGGTTTACTTGGCACTCCCATCTCACATTCGTAGATGGAGTCCCTGTTTTATTTCTATCGATTACACACTCAATTCTTGGTGATGATTGGACCCTCCACGAGATATTCCTTCCTTTGAACCGGTACTTTCTTCATTGAGATCTATATAAGTCTACGCTAACTTTAGATTCCCTCAAGGCAGCAGAGCAGGTTATACCATAAAAACCCTAGAACCCTCATTTGTCACGTCACTTTGAAGAAACGTGATGTTTTAGCCCTCAAGGAGCGCTGTTTTTGGCCTCTTGTGAGAAGTCTGTTCTGTCTGTAATTAGCGACACTGACTTGGGCGCGAGAAGGAATTGGCGACCAGTCTAGTGGCATTATTTCCCTGATTTAGGGACCTATACCTGGGCGCTATTTCATCGAGCCTGTACTGTTCACAGGAATTAGCGACCAGATAGTGGGCGCTATTTCTGTAATTGATGCGACTGAGTGGGCGTCAATTACCCAGTTTCATGACATGTCTTGGTTTTCATGAGGTTTAATGATGTGTCATACTTGTTCAAGTTCTGCCTTTGAACTCCTTCATTCGTGAAATCTACCTTAGCATCCTACAATGGTTTATTCTTAGAATTCTATATTGGCTATAACTATAGTGGATGTCTAAATATACATGACTCAATGCTTACGCATATAGGGCCCGATCTGGTCCTGGGAGGAGCACTCGAAAGTACTTGTACCCATGGGAGCTATATTGATCACGGTGTGGCATTGCACCGAACTGCTTGACTTGCTTGATTGTTGACATTCCATGACTCGTACTTGACTTGACTTGACATGACTTGCGTGGCCCGGAACGGGTGTTTACTTGCTTGATATTATAATAGTCAATTCACGTGACATGACCTGATATATTTACATGCTTGACCATATTGATACATTTTACATGAATATCTTGAAATCTTGCTAGTTCGTTAACTCTTGATACTCTACTCTCTCTCATCATTGTCATGCGTACATGTATAGCTAGACTTGCATTCATGTAATATGTAGTTTACTTAAAATAAGCTTGTACTTGAGATATAATTCTTACTGAGTATTCGCTCACCCTAGTTTTTCCCCTATTTTTCAGGTAACTCCGATGACGAGAATCAATCGGATGGGAATGGGAACGAGTAAAGAGCGTAGAGCCACCGAGTCATGGAAGAGTCTATCCAGTCGTGTCTATTCCTATTTCTTGAGTCTATCATTGTAATTTTTCATCTTTATTGAGTCTAAATTTATCATTTGATATTCTCCTACTTTATGGTTATGTAAGACTATTGGTGTTATTAATAAAGGATTTGGCTTATATCTCTACTCTTGCGCGCTCTGTCTATAAGGTCGAATTCCTTATGCTCTGATTGACATGAATGATATAAACTCGTCACGCGTACCGGGTTCCTTCCGCGCTCGGGACATGACATAATCTGACACGCAGGAGTTATGCCCAAATTTAAAAATGACATATTGTTATTAGCATTGTTGTATTTGCTTAGAAAAGTCAAGAAATCTGATCGGATCATATTCATATAATGCCTTGTTCTATCTTTAAGGGCATTGGTAAACAATAGCGTACTTTGACTGTTATTTCTAGAATATAGAGCTCCATTTGTAACAGCCGACTTATAGCAAAATGTAAATAGCCCAAAATTTCTGCCTATGATTTTAGACTTTGTGGATTTTAATTGCATATAAATGTGTTTTTAAATCTGATTTTAACTCAAGAATGATGGTTGATCTGACTCAAAATGTGGATTATTTAGCTTTGATGTTCTTCATTTGAATATTTTTGTAAATTAGATGTTGTTTAATTCGATGTATGCATAATGATAAGTGAGTTGCTATTTAATTTTTTGTTATATAATTACATGGGATATTCCCTGTGAGCTGAGGTGCGTGGGTATGACCTAACATTACACGCACCTCAGGAGAGCGTGTTAAACCCGCATCAATAAACCTTCCCATTCAAGACTTTGGGATTGATGTGCATGTTCTCATTTTTTTACGAGAATGTATATATCTACCTCAAAGTCTTGAATTGTCCCGTTTGGACAGTCTGTGAATGTTTGATCGCACTTAAGCAGTGATTTACTATATGTGTTTGTATGGTTTGTTGAGAATTTCGGTTGCGTCTTCTCACTCTTCTCTGGTATACCTATATTGATTTTGAGTGTTTTCTTAACCACTTACTTATAAGTGTTTAAGAAAATTTCTTAATCAATAAATATTTCTGGTATATCGGAGAAGTGTGGGGAGACGCTGCCAAAATTTTCAGCAAATCGTAAAGCACATATAGTAAGTGATTGTGCGATCAAATTTTCATGGATGGGTTAAAAAATGATAATATAAATAATAGTCCTCTTCAATCTGTAAATGGTCTATGGCGAACGATGTAAGGAAAGGGTCGGGCTTATTTTCATGAGTAATGATTTCAAAGTTATTTGTGTATTAACATTTAGTGGGTGCAGGCAAAATGTTGACAGATCGTTCATGGATGTATCGTAGAATAGTTGACCGGGTGGTGTCTGTTGACTTTAAGCATGGAGTTGAGAGTTTCATTCATTTTGCATTGGGGAATCCAAATGCAACAATAGACCGTTACGGTCACATTCGATGCCCTTGTTCAAGTTGTAGAAACTTGAGGTGTCGTTCACCATGGGATGTGCAACATCATTTGTATAAAAAAGGGTTCGTGGATGGTTATACGAATTGGACGTGTCATGGTGAGGATGTCTTGTCGTATGAGCTCGACAATATTGCAGGCACAAGTGGGTACGTGGATATGGTTGTAGATGCTATTGGTCCTAGTTTTAATGTTCATGAGGAACATGCATACATGGAAGAAGCGCCGAATAAGACAGCCGAAAGATTTTATCAACTACTTAGGGATACTGATGAGCCGCTGTGGGATGGTTGTGAAAAGCACACTCGGTTATCTGCAGTGTCATAGTTGTTGAACTTGAAATTTGAATTTCACATCAGTGAGACTTGTTTTGACTGTCTCCTCCTCTTGATCAAGAGTATGTTGCCTCGAGACGAGAAGTTGCCAGAAACGTTTTACCGTGCAAAAAAGATGGTCAATGAGCTAGGGCTTAGATATGTGAAAATAGATGCATGTCCGAATCGGTGTATGTTATATTACAAAGACGATATAGATAAGATATCATGTTCTATTTTGTTGTGTGGTGGACAGCGGATCTAGAGGGGAGGGGTGAATAGATCAGCCCCACTTTTCACAATGTGGCCCTCTATATAGCTAGTTAAAATGAATTGCAGCGGAATAGAAACTAGCTTCCAAGTACGCTATGATTCACTTAGCAAGATAAGCAAGATATATAATAATTCGATCCTAAGCATGCATCTAGAACGAATCAATCATACAGGCAAACCACACTAGATAGGATTTTTAAGGTGGTTCGGACTGAATCCTCAGACCTACGTCCACCCCTCACCAAAACCCGGTGAGGCTTCACTTGTGCAGCGCACAGAACCGCAAATCAGAAACCGCCGATTGCCTTCCTACTCACCACCGGTAGGGACGTCAACCGTAAATTGGAACACCCTCCAATTGCCTTCCTACTAACCACCGGTAGGGATGAATCACACTTTCAATGTTTAAACAATAATGAAAATGAAACAAATGTGAATGAACTAAAACAAGAGATTGAGTTATGAGTGAAAATGAATTGGCCCTTGTATGGAATGTTGATCAGCAACAAGGCTCCTCTTGGCTTCAACTCAATCTTCTTGATTCACCCTTGATTGGATGAATGTTCTTCACGGAGTACTGTTCACGTGAACAGTACCTCTTCCTTCAATTCTTCTCTCTTGATCTTCTCTTTGAATTTCTTTGAATGAATGAAGGAGATGATGAAGCTACCTTGAATCTTGATTGCTTCTTTAGCTCCTAGGAGTTTGAATGCTTGAAAGATCACCTTGGATGAGCTTGAAAGAGCTTGAATGGATGAAGATGATTTCCTTTGAAGAACTTGAATCAAACCAGCTTCCTTGGATCACTTTGATAGCCTTGCTTTGATGTAATCTTCCTTGAGGTTTGCTGGCTTTGATTTGAGCTTGATTCCCCTTTGATTGGATGAAGAACACCTTCACGAACTACTGTTCACGTGAACAGTAGCTCGTCTCCAAGCTCTCTTGCAACCTCCCTTGCAGCCACCCTAGATCTCACAAGAAGCCCCTTGAAGCATTAGGGTTTCTAACCCTCTTACAAGAGTTTTATAGACCTTGAATGGTCTATGGACACCCCCTAGACCAGATCCACAATTTGTGGGGGATTAGGTGTCTTGAGGATTAAACAAATCAATGTTGAATGGCCCTTTTCGAAGTTGGAAACAAAGTCAACAATTGATGGCTCGGGGCTGGCGGTCGACCTAAGGTTCCTGGCGATCGACCGCCACTGAAACACCTGCAAACGGGCGATCCCTGGGAAATCCGGTCGATCGCCACTGAAAGACGTGCCGACTTGGGATCCCTGGCTGGGGCGGTCGACCGCCCCTGTGCTGGCGGTCGACTGCCAGCTGGGCAGAACCCGGCCCATCCCGGGTTGGTCCGTTATCCGCGTCAGCTCCGTCGTTCAACTTCTTTAGCAGCCCGGTCATGTCCGTGGCGTCTTCCTTGACTGTCTTGAAGATTTTATTATTGAGTCTTCAATCAAATTTTGTTCCGGGGGCTCCGCCCCCAGAAACCCCCGCAAGGGGCGCTGCCCCCTTGACCCCCGCGACCTGACCGCGCAGGTCGATCCGCGTGCGAGGGCGCAACATTCAGCGTTCACGTTCACCATTTCCACTTGATTCCTTGTCCATTCATTGGCGCACCTGTCATGAACAAAAACATCACGTATGTCAATCACATGAAGGTGAAAAACATCAATGACTAATAGTGTTTAGCCATTATCAAAACCAAGAATACATTAGAACTCATATGACCATAGAATGATGTCGAATGACCCAAGTGACCATATGAACTCAAGTGACCATAGGGGCACAACATATTTGTCACCATGACAGATTCAAACCTAAGAGAGGGGACAATTCAAAGTAAAAAGATGTACCTTACAAGGTATTGCGATACTTCCCTCTTATGCCTAGGTTGCAGCGGTTGTATATGTCGTCAAAGACGGCTCGGCATATGACATGGCACACCGAAAGAGTAAGCCGTGCCAATGATATAATCAGTCATCCTGTCGATGGTGAAGCTTGGACTCACTTCACTCGTACTCATTTTACTTTCTCAAAGGAGGCACCTAATGTTAGGTTGGGTTTATGCACATATGGTTTTAATCCATTTGGTGGTTCAATGGCATCTTATTCTTGTTGGCTAGTGTTTATGACACCATACAACCTTCCGCCAGACATGTGCATGAAGCGAAAAAATCTATTTTTTTCAAATGGCTGCGATATCGAGTTAGTGTCGATCGTTGAGTATATATGTTTCTATTTACTTCTGTTGAAGTAATTGTTAATATTTTAATTACTCTGATTTACATATAGGTTGAACAATGTCTTATTACTGATCAAAGAGTACAGGAGATAAGTTATGGCCCCTCGAAAGTTGCACATGCCTATCCAGAATATATTGTGAATGGATACAGATTTCACATGAAGGATTATGGACGAAGTAAGTCTACGATGAACAGCAGCGTATGTGTTAAGGGAAGTGCATACAATGAAGTGGAATTGGACTACTATGGTATTCTTGAGGAAGTCATAGAATTGCAGTATTTGGGACGAGACAATCATATATTCCTATTTAAATGTCATTGGTTTGATCCTATTTCTGTTCGACATGACACAACTTATGGAATTATCGATGTCAAACATAGGTCTAAACTTAATACATATGAACCGTTCATTTTAGCCGCACAAGCCCAGCAAGTGTATTATTCAAGCTATCCATCGTCCAAGAATAAAGATTGGTGGGCAGTTTGTAGGGTTAAAGCAAAACCTTTTCCCACTTATGAGTTAAATGTGAGTGGAAATGTCTCAGAGGTTGCCAGTGCCGAATATTTTCAATCAGACGAACTTGGTGTTGTAGGTTCCACGCATAATAATTTGGACGAATCTGATGAGTCACTGTCATTACGTAAGGGAGATGAAGTGGAAGAAGTCGATTCGACGGAGCTAAATGTTGATGTTAGAGGGAAGGATGAGTCGGATGAAGAGACAAAGTTTGAATCTGATGAGACTACTATGAATGACGAAGATGACGCTAAGTTAGATATATCATCAGCATGGGCTGGGCTAGATAAATTTTGATAATTTAGTAAGATATTCTTACATTTTTACCTAATTTTTAATAACATTTATAAATCTTATATAATTATGGATTAATATATATCAATTGTTTTGTTCTTAATAAAGAGATGGTCCGAGGAGGTCGTAGTGGGAGTGGGAGGAGACAGGGCAATGAGATGGGCTCTACTCCCTCCTCTTTGGCGTCTTCTTCGGGCACATATATATATATATTCAAATAGTTAGCTATATAAATGTATTAATTATTTACCAGCTTAAAAGATTTTTTTTATAGGTCCAAGTGTCGGCTCACGACCACCGCAGCAGACATGTGCTCTCCCACCACTTGTACATGCGCCACCCCCACCACCTCTCGCTGTAGGTATGTATATTTTAATTTTCAGTAAAATATTCATTTTACTTATGATATTTAATTCTTAAAGGTCCCAGTGCCCTCCCACCACTTGTACATGCGCCACCCTCACCACCTCTCGCAACAGGTATGTATATTTTAATTTTTAGCAAAATATTCAGTTTATTTATGATATTTAATTCTTACAGGTCCCAGTGCCCTCCCACCACTTGTACATGTGCCACCCCCACCACCTCCCGCTGTAGGTATGTATATTTTAATTTTTAGTAAAATATTCATTTTACTTATGATATTTAATTCTTACAGGTCCCAGTGCCCTCCCACCTCCTGTACATGCGCCACCCCCACCACATCCCGCTGCAGGTATGTATATTTTAATTTTCAGCAAATCATTCGTTTTACTTATGATATTTAATTCTTACAGGTCCCAATGCCCTCCCACCACGACCACATGCGCCACCCCCACCACCTCCCGCTGTAGGGCACACCCCCACCACTCAGCCGCTTCAGGATGTCGGCGGACGTCACGAGGGTGAGGGAGGCCCATGATGGACGTCGCCCGTGCTAGATCTCCGGGTAAATTTATATGGTTATTATATTCATTATTTAGCCTTGACCTATCTAATACCAACTATTTTGACATTTGTAATTGCAGTTCTAAATTAGAACCTTCCAATGTTGTCCGTCATTCTATGCATCTAGTAATGGCACATGTTCATGGGCCAGCATTGTCATGCAAAGAATTTCCGATGGACGTCCGAGATTCATTGTTCGACATGTTCTTAGTAAGTAATTTAATCAATTAATTCAAGTATTTTCCAAACTCAATTCACAATAGTATACTAACTGTGAAACTTAATTTATTTACAGCGGACATATCAGTTCACGAGTGGACAGGACGTGGCGAGAGGTCGTTCTACTTGGGAGTCTATTGTAAAGACAAATTACCGAAGGAAAATACATGATGCCAAAGTAAAGGCTCAGAAAAATGCTGGTGGGAGTGAAGACCGACAGCTGTGGAAGGAGCACCGCCCTCTTGGATGAGGAAGGAGGATTGGGACTATGTATGTGATAAATTTGCCAAGCCCAAGTCGATAGAAAAGTCCCGAAAAGTCAAAACAAACAGGGCGTCACAACCGGACGCAAATGTGCATACGAGTGGGTCTGTCTCTTTCGCGACTCATAAACAAAAAATGGTAAGTAATGTTTCAATTTATCTTCTTATATTTTATTAATATATATGACATTTTTTTACTATGAATTGTATAACAGGCTGTTGAGCTTAATTGAGCTCTGTTGTTCCTCAAGGTGTTCGACAAAACACATAAAAAGAAGGGGATAAATCAATTTGTTAGTGACAGAGCTCGCTCAGTAGCGGTAAGTTTATCTACATATGCAAGTTCTTCTTTTTATTTAAATATGATTGATTCATATGAAATTGACAAGTTTTTTTATTCAATTTGTAGGAAACATGTAATATCCCGGACCCTTCGCATCCTTCTTCTTGGGTCCCAGATTCATTTTCTCGGACAATTTGTTCTCATTATGCCCAAAATTATTTTTCGGACATCTTTCGGGTTCGGATCCGTGCGTTTTAGATCAATTTCGGAGGTCCCGGAACGTGTTCTGCGTTTTCGATGTGTTTTTCTCCGACAAACCTACGGAACCCCGTAGCGGCGAACCGAGTCATTCACCCACTCCGGGATGGTACCGGTGCGACTGGTGTGTTCCGAGGATCGCGGAAACGTATTTTTCTATTTTTTGTATTTTTTAGAAAATCTGGATTTTCTATATAAACCCCATTTTCCTTTTTCTTTTTCCACCTTTTCTTCTTTCTTCTTCTTCCTCCCTTCTCTCCCGTGAGCGCACCACCGTGACCGCCCCCCCTCTTCCGGTGACGGCCCCGGTGACCTCCCCTCCGGCTACAGACGGCGGCGAGGCGACGGCGTGTCGGCAAGGGTAGCGATGTGGCGATCCCGGCGGCGTTCGGCGCTCGGTGAGATCATGGGAGCGCGCGAAGTTTCAAGTGGGTTTTTGAAGATCGGCGGTGATCTGCCGCGTTTCGGGCGATTCCGAGGTAGGGTGACGATCCTTAGCTCGACCATTACCTTCCCCATGATTTCTAGGCCAAGGCGAGGTCGAGAGAGGGCTATTTTGAGCCGGGAAGGGAAAATCATGTTTTGGGGGTCGAGTGCCCGATCTAGCATTTTAGCGCATTTAATTATGGTTTGAGGGCATCAAATGATGCTCAGGGGCCAGGGGAAAGGTTTCCCCTTTGTTTCCCCTTCACCCGGGGGTGAATTGGGCGTGGAATGGTGATTTTGTGGCTTTTCACCATTTTTAGGTTTCTGGAAGGCTGGCGATCCTTCCAGTGACAACTACTTCTCTTAAGCGGCCGCCTTACGACCGTTTTTGGCGCCCTGGATGCAGGTTGGGCCTGGCGGTCACCCGATAGACAGCTAGTGCCTAAGTGGCGGCCTATCGGCCGACCGCTAGTGGAGTTGGCCGGCGTGGCCTTCGAGGCGTTTTGACCGTTGGTTTTTTGACCGTTAGGGGTCCTGGGATTTGGCGGTCGCAGGGACAACCGTTTTATTCCCTTTGGCGGCCCAAGGTAGAACCATTTTTTCCTCCATAGCCCATGGTGTGCCGGTCCATTTGGAGACTGCCTACTCCTTGTGGCGGTCCAGCGTTAGACTGCTAGACACTATGGCGGTCCAAAGGTGGATCGCCGGCGATTTAGGTCCGACCGGAGTTGTTCTTTGCCGATTCGAGTCCTGGGCGAGTGGACCTCGATCCACATGCTGGCCCGTGGTTTGACTGATGCTAGGCATCATGTGGGGACCACATGTTAGGGTGCCGTGGGATCCCGGGAGGTGGTGTTCTCGGCTTGTGTTACCAGGAGTCGATGTCGGTGCGAGGGATAGTCCTTGTACTTTGTCCGGTTCAGACGTTACTTTCCGTTGACTAGAGAGTCTACTCCTTCAGTGACCCTCCACTAGTCGTAGCCTTCCGACATGCGAGTGGTCCCACCTGGGAGTGGTGGCGAGGCTACCACGAGATACGGTTTTTAGACTGGTTTCCGTAGGGCCCCACATTTGACGCTAGAGTCCGGCTGAGGGGAAAACCAGTCAGAGGGCCATACCTAGGACGTATGGTCTGTGTGTGCACACGTGGTTGGGGGCAGTTGGACCCGCGCTGATGAGCGAGACCCCAGCTAGTCACTTGTTCTGTGCTTACTTGTACGGTGTCTTAGTTCCCACTGGGCCGGAGGGAGACACCAGAGGCGCGGTCTAAGCCGTCAGTGGACGCATCCGGCCTTGCTTCTAGTGGTTGGTACTCCTGTATTTGTGTGGTAGCGACTCTTGGGTTTTCGACGACTTGTCTCAGTTTTCATGCTGTGCGTTCGATACTAGACGTAGCTGAGCTTTTCCGTTTATTTGTTCCTGTAGCTCTCGTTCTACGTCTTACTAGTAGTAGCTTGTAGTTACTTTCCACGCAGTTTCTTGATTTGCGAGGTGGGGACCAGATGATCCCTACTGAGCCTTCTGTTTAGAGGCTCATTCCCTACATGTTTTCACTATGTTTCAGGTGAGACGAGGCTTCAGGGGAGCACTTTCGAAGTTTCACGTGGTACATGTGCCCGAGGTTAGTTTCCAGTTGCGAGGCCGGGATATGCCCCGTGTAGTTGTACCTTCTTTTCTGTACTGTACTAGTTGTGGGCTACTGTCATATTTTAGTCTGTTGTTATATTATGGACCATGTAATTTGCTTAATGTTAATCATTAAATCTCTACTTATTCATATAAATTACGTAGTTCTGTAATTATTTTAGATTCTTGTGTATTTTCACACCATCCCTTTTAACCCTTCCGAGTCTTCGGGCTCGTGGGTGGCGGTTTGGGATTCAGGTTATCGGGCCTCTCCCGGTATTCGGATCTCGGGTCGTTACAGCTGGTATCAGAGCAGTGGTTGTGGATATATATAAGAATTATAAATAATTACAGTGGTCCACTAGTCTACAATGATGATGTACAATCGAAACTAGCTTAGGGCATCGTGTGTTTTATTGATTTTGCCGTTTCCCGTGTCTTCCGTCTTTTTGCAGTAGGCGAGTATGGCACCGAGGCGGAGGACTCGCTCTCAATAGGGATAGTCGATAGAGGAGTAGGAGGAGCAGAGCAGAGTGCCACCAGCTACCACCCAGGTAGGGGATGCAGCGAGAGTTCCGGGGGCAGAAGATTTCTTTCGGGGCATGTTTCAGTACATGACTCAGCAGTTTGGCGGAGATGCCAGTGAGGGCTCGTCGTCCAGTGGTGGACCCAGTCGTGCAGTGCAGGACTTCTTGCAGTTCCATCCACCCTACTATGGCGGCTAGCCAGACCCTGATGTGGCTAGAGGTTGGCTTGATGAGAAGGAGAGAGTGTTCAGTTCCATGCGCTGTGCCAAGGAGGACATGGTGATGTTGGCTTGCAACCAGTTGCAGAGTACGGCTCGATCTTGGTGGTCTTCGGAGTGGAAGACGTCGTTTCAGTCACGTTCCCTTCAGCTGATCGTGTGGAAGGACTTTGTTACGGTCTTCGAGCGTACTTACTGCCCATCTTATGTGGGTACGCAGAAGATGCATCAGTTTCTGGAGCTGGTGCAGGGCGACATGTTAGTGTTGCAGTACAGGGCTCGGTTTGTTGAGTTAGGCCGTTATGCGCCCCATATCATGGAGCATGAGGGGTTGAAGACCGAGCAGTTTGTTCAGGGTTTGAGGCAGGATCTGAGGCACCTCTTGATGGTGAACGCTGCTACTGATTTGGAGACAGCATCTCGTGTGGCGGCATCTTTGGAGCTGGATATGCAGAAGATCCGAGGACAGGGAGGCCAGGGGTAGTCCCAGTCAGGCCGCAATCAGCAGACGGCTACCCAGCAGCAGGGCACCTTCCAGCACACTATGGGTAGTTCGGGAGCATCGACACCGGCGGCGTCAGTGACAGGATATGTTTCTTTTGGCTCCAAGGTCAAGAAGTTTCTCAAGAAAGGTTTCTATCAGAAGTGCAAGGATTAGAGGCAGGCGTCTGCGGGCAGTGTGCAGCAGCCGATTCCCTATTAGTGTCAGGGATCAGTGGGAGGATCGCGGGGACCGTGTCCCCAATGTGGCGAGTCGCATCCAGGAAAGCAGTGCACGACGCTAGTGATTTGTTTCAGGTGTGACCAGCTAGGGCACATGGCACGTGACTGCCCCCAGAGGCTGCATCAGCAGCAATATCCTCCGCAACAACAGTATCCCCAGCAGCAGCAGAGGTCGTAGTAGCAGGGGCAGTATCCGCCACTACCCAGGTCAGCGAGTGTGGGGGGCAGGCAGAGGTCCCGAGGCCAGATTACACACATGACTAGGGCAGAGGCAGAGGCGTCGCAGCATGTGGAAGGTACCGTTATGATTTTGGGTTGTGCGGCTCGAGTTTTATTTGATTCTAGCGCATCGTATTCGTTTATTTCGGAGTATTTCGCTCTGAGTATTAAGGAGCCGGTGACCCAGTTGTCCTGTGATTTGGCCGTGGAGTTGCCTTCTGGTGATTTTATGATCACTCCGTATTGTTTCGAGGAGGTTCCTGTGTGGGTGGAAGGGCGGAGTTTGCCGGCCAGGCTTTATGTGTTGCCACTTCAGGACTTTGATGTGATTTTGGGCAAGGATTGGCTCGAGGCCCATCATGTCTTGGTGGATTGTGGCTCGAAGAAGGTTTATTTCTGGCAACTTCGTGGACCTACCTTCTATTTCTAAGGTATCAGGTCTTCCTCTTCCCACTTTCTTATTTCGGCTCTTAGAGCTCGTTGTTTGCATGATGCTGGTTATCAGGGTTTTTTCGCTTCTGTGGTCATGGTGGACCAGTTGGAACCGGATGTGGAGGACATCCCGGTGGTGTGCGAGTTTTCCGATGTTTTTCTGGAGGATTTGCTAGGACTACCTCCACAGCGGGAGATTGATTTTGTTATCGAGGTTGTGCCCGGTATGGGGCCTCTGTCGAAGGCTCCTTATCGCATGGCTCCCGCTGAGTTGAGGGAATTAAGGGCGCAGTTGCAGGAGTTGCACGGCAAGGGGTACATTCGTCCTAGTTTTTCCCCTTGGGGTGCGCCAGTGTTGTTTGTGAAGAAGAAGGATGGTAGTCTGAGGTTGTGCATTGACTACCGGTAGCTGAACGAGGTAACCATTAAGAACAAGTATCCGTTACCACGGATCGATGATTTGTTTGACCAGCTTCAGTCTGCTCGAGTGTTCTCACAGATTGATTTATGGTCCGGTTATTATCAGTTGCGGATTCGAGAGTCTGATGTGGAGAAGACGACGTTCAACTCGAGATACGGGCATTATGAGTTTCTAGTGATGCCGTTTGGGCTCACCAATGCCCCCGCAACGTTCATGGATTTGATGTAGAGGGTGTTCTGTCCCTACTTGGATCAGTTCGTGGTCGTGTTTGTGGACGACATCCTTGTATATTTGCAGTCTGTAGAGCAGCATGCGTATCATTTGAGGGTTGTGTTGCAGACTTTACGAGATCACCAGTTGTATGCGAAGCTCAGCAAGTGCGAGTTTTGGCTTCATGAGGTACACTTTTTGGGGCACGTGATTTCTGGTGATGGTATTTTCGTGGATCCAGTCAAGGTCGAGGCAGTGGTGCAATAGCTGAGGCCAAGGTCCGTGACGGAGATTCAGAGTTTCTTGGGGCTTGCAGGCTATTACAGGAGGTTCATTCAGGATTTTGCTCATGTTGTAGCCCCGATGACCAAGCTTACACGGAAGGATGTGCCATTTGTCTGGACTGGTGAGTGTGAGTAAAGCTTTATGGAACTGAAGAGGTTGCTCACCTCGACACCGGTGTTGGCGTTGACTTCTTGATCGGGAGGTTTTGTAGTGTGTACAGATACTTCCGGGGTCGGGTTGGGTGCTATGCTGATGCAACACGGTAGAGTTGTGGCGTATGCGTCGCGGCAACTGAAGCCACACGAGGAGAACTACCCTACCCATGACCTTGAGTTGATGGCTGTGATCTTTACATTAAAGATTTGGAGGCATTATTGTTACTGTGAGAAGTTCGAGGTGTTCACTGATCATCAGAGTTTGAGGTATGTGTTCACTCAGAAGGACCTAAACCTCAGGCAGAGGTGATAAATAGAGTATATGAAGGATTATGACTTCACTCTGTCTTATCAGTCGGGCAGGATGAATGTCATTGTCGATGTCTTGAGTAGGAAGGTTGTGGTCAGCACCATGATGGTAAGGAAGTGGAGGCTCTGGGAACAGGTGCCAGCCGTGACATTTAGGCTTAAGATTCCCCAAGAGTCGGGGTCAGCTGTTCTTGCGGGCTTGACTGTCACACTCACCATTCGTCGTCAGGTGACAGATGCTCAGCGTGCAGACCCTAAGTTGCCCCGAATTTTGGCTTTGGCTGATGTGGAGTTCGGTGAGGACGGAGCCGTGAGATTCCGTGGTAGGCTATACGTCCCGGCCGAGGAGCAGGTGAGGCATGCGGTGTTATTAGAGGCTCATGGGAGTAGGTACACTGTACACCCGGGGGTGATGAAGATGTATCAGAACTTGAAGAGACAGTTCTAGTGGCCTAGTATGAAGAGAGATATTTCTGAGTTTGTGGCCAGGTGCCTGACCTGTCAGTAGGTGAAGGCGGAGCATCAGTGACCAGGAGGTATGCTTCAGCCCTCGGAGGTTCCCACGTGGAAATGGGACCACATGACCACTGATTTTGTGGTGGGATTGACGAGGACTCCCAGTGGGCAGGATAATATTTGGTTGTTGGTGGATAGGCTGACGAAGACGGCTCGATTGTTATCGGTCAAAGTCAGCTGGAGTGTGCCCAAGTTGGCTCGTCTTTATGTGGAGCGGATCGTACCTTTGTATGGGATTTCCATTTCCATTGTGTCAGATCGAGAATCGCGTTTCACTTCTAGATTCTGGAGGAGTTTCCAGCGAGCTCGATCTTGGCATTGAGTTAACTTTTAGCTCAACATATCATCCTCAGTCAGATGGTCAGTCGGAGAGGACCATTCAGACGTTAGAGGACATATTGAGATCCTATTGCCTGGAATGGTAGGGGAGTTGGATTCACCACCTACTATTAGTGGAGTTTGCCTATAACAACAACTATCATTCGAGCATTGGGATGGCTTCTTATGAGGCGTTGTACGGGAGACCATGTCGGACTCCGCTTGATTGGTTTGAGGTTGGTGAGCATGTTATGACGGGACCAGAATTGGTGCAGCAGTGTGTGAATGTGATGCATTTGGTCCGTCAGAACATGTTGGCGGCTCAGAGTCGACAGAAGAGCTATGCCGATCGGAGAAGGCAGCCCCTCAGTTTCACAAACGGTGACCGAGTATTTTTGAGGGTTTCTCCCATGAAGGGAGTGATGCATTTTGGGCGGCGTGAGAAGTTGAGTCCCCGCTATGTTGGCCCTTTCCTCATTGTTGAGCGCATTGGTGAGGTTCCTTATCGGTTGCAGCTTCCTCAAGAGGTATCTTCTGTGCATGATGTGTTTCATGTCTCCATGCTGAGAAAGTATATGCCTGATGCCTCTCATGTTTTAGAGGATTCTGTTTTGCCCGAGGTGACTCCCGATCTGTCTCTACCGGAGTTCCCCATCCGTATAGAGGACCGGCGAGATCAGTACCTGCAGAACAAGGTTATTCCCCTGGTCAAGGTGGTGTGGCAGCGGCACTCCGGTGGAGAAGCGTCTTGAGAGCGTGAGGATGAGATGCGTCAGTAGTTCCCTTATCTCTTCGAGTGAGTTTTTCTCTTTCTTTTCCCCCGTGCTTTATTTTAAATTTCGAGGATGCAATTTGTTTAAGGGGGGAAGGCTGTAATATCCCGGACCCTTCGAATCCTTCTTCTTGAGTCCCAGATTTATTTTCTCAGAGAATTTGTTCTCATTATGCCCGGAATTATTTTTCAGACATCTTTCTGGTTCGGATCCGTGCGTTTCAGATCAGTTTCGGAGGTCTCGGAACGTGTTCCGCGGTTTCCGCGTGTTTTTCTCCGGCAAACCTACGGAACCCCGTAGCGGGCGAACCGAGTCGTTCATCTACTCCGGGATGGTACCGGTGCAACTGACGTTGTCTGAGGATCGCAGAAATGTATTTTTATATTTTTTCATATTTTTTAGAAAATATAGATTTTCTATATAAACCCCATTTTCATTTTTCTTTTTCCACCTTTTCTTCTTTCTTCTTCTTCCTCCCTTCTCTCCCGTGAGCGCACCACCGTGACCGCCCCCCCTCTTCCGGTGACGGCCCCAGCGACCTCCCCTCCGACTGTAGATGGCGGCGAGGCGACGGCGTGGCGGCAAGGGTAGCGGTGTGGTGATCCCGGCGGCGTTCGACGCTCGGTGAGATAGTGGGAGCTCGTGAAGTTTCAAGCGGGTTTTTGAAGATCGGCGGTGATCCGCCCCGTTTCGGGTGATTCCGAGGTAGGGTGACGATCCTTAGCTCGGCATTTAGCTTCCCCGTGATTTCTAGGCTGAGGCAAGGTTGAGAGAGGGCTATTTTGAGCCGGGAAGGGAAAATCATGATTTGGGGATAGAGTGCCCGATGTAGCGTTTTAACGCGTTTAATTGTGGTTTGAGGGCATCAAATGATGCTCAAGGGCCAGGGGAAAGGTTTCCCCTTTGTTTCCCCTTCACCCGGGGGTGAATGGGGCGTAGAATGGTGATTTTGGGGTTTTTCGCCATTTTCGGGTTTCTGGAAGGCTGGTGGTCCTTCCAGTGACCGCTACTTCCCTTTAGCGGTCGCCTTACGACCGTTTTTGGCGCCCCGGATGCGGTTTGGGCCTGGCGGTCACCCGATAGACCGCTAGTGCCCAAGTGGAGGCCTATCGGCCGACCGCTAGCCGAGTTGGCCGGCGTGGCCTTCGAGGCATTTTGACCGTTGGTTTTTTGACCCTGGGATTTGGCGATCGCAGGGAAGACCATTTTATTCCCTTTGGCAGCCCAATGTAGGACCGTTTTCTCCTCCATAGCCCGTGGTGTAGCGGTCCATTTGGAGACTGCCTACTCCTTGTGGCGGTCCAGCGTTAGACCGCTAGCCACTATGGCAGTCCAAAGGCGGACCGCCAGCGATTTAGGTTCGATCGGAGTTGTTCTTTGCCAATTCGAGTCCTGGGCGAGTGGACCTCGATCCACGTGCTAGCCCGTGGTCTGACTGATGCTAGGCATCATGTGGGGACCACATATTAGGGTACCGTGGGATCTCGGGATGTGGTGTTCTCGGTTTGTGTCACCGGGAGTCGATGTCGGTGTGAGGGACAGTCCTTGTACTTTGTCAGGTTCAGACGTTGCTTTCTGTTGACTAGAGAGTCTACTCCTTCAGTGACCCTCCACTAGTCGTAGCCTTCCGACACGCAAGTGGTCCCACCTGGGAGTGGTGGCGATGCTACCACGCGATACGATTTTTAGACTGGTTTCCGTAGGGCCCCACGTTTGACGCCAGAGTCCGGCTGAGGGGAAAACCAGTCAAAGGGCCATACCTAGGACGTATGGTCTGTGTGTGCACACGTGGTTGGGGGCAGTTGGACCCGCGCTGACGAGCATGACCCCAACTAGTCACTTGTTCTGTGGTTACTTGTACGGTGTCTCAGTTCCCGCTGGGCCGGAGGGAGACACCCGAGGCGCGGTCTAAGCTGTCAGTGGATGCATCCGGCCTTGTGTCTAGTGGTTGGTACTCCTGTCTTTGTGTGGTGGCGACTCTTGGGTTTTCGACGAGTTATCTCTGTTTTCGTGCCGTGCGTTCGGTACTAGACGTAGCTGAGCTTTTCCATTTATTTATTCCTGCAGCTCTCGTTCTACGTCTTACTAGTAGTAGCATGTAGTCACTTTCCGCGCAGTATCTCAGTTTGCGAGGTGGGGATCGGATGATCCCTACTAAGCCTTCTGTTTAGAGGCTCATTCCCTACGTATTTTCACCATGTTTCAGGTGAGACGAGGCTTCAGGGGAGCGTTTCCGAGGCTCCACGTGGTTCAGGTGTCCAGGGTTAGTTGCCAGTTGCCAGGCCGGGATATGCCCGGTGTAGTTGTACCTTCTTTTCTGTGCTGTACTAGTTGTGGTCTACTATCATATTTTAGTATGTTGTTATATTGTAGACCATGTAATTTGCTTAATGTTAATAATTAAATTCCTACTTATTCATATAAATTGCGTAGTTCTGTAATTATTTTAGATTCTTGTGTATTTCCACACTATCCCTTTTAACCCTTCCGAGTCTTCGGGCTCGTGGGTGGCGGTTCATGATTTAGGTTATCAGGCCTCTCCCGGTATTCGGATCCCGAGTCTTTACAAAACATATAGCAGAGCTGTGACAGAGAAGTACAGGGAGGGAGACGCGTAAAAGTCGGAGTTAGATCCGGCGGCATGGGGGGCAGCAGCTGGCGTACCGAAGAAAGGCTGGCTATATGATTTTGGGGAGAGCCTGGACACTAGCACGGTGATATCATCGTGTGCGAGTTCAGGTGCTACCCAAACCAGTACCAGTGCCTTTAGTACACCCCCACCCGGCCCCAGTACTTCTCCCAACGACGTCAGAGACATCGTCCGAGCAGAGATCTCTGATTTGCAGCGGCAGATGAGGGCAGAGATGTCTAGCCAACAGGCAAGCATGTTGCAGGCAATCAATGGCCTCCTCTCCCAGGCGGGAATTCTCCCTCATGGATCCACGACCACAGCGCAGCCCCCTCAGGTGAGTGTTTATTATATTTTTTTTTGACAGAATTACTCAACTGTATAATCAATGAATATACATAAATTTAGATTCTAAGTAACAAGAACCTATTAACATAACTAGGGGTTTGGGATTCCAAAATGTAAAATACTTGCCTGATCGGCTAATTAGCTAATTCTAACGCGACTTGGGTGATGATAGTGACTTGGGAGAGCTGACGGAATCTAAATCGGATACCCAGTTTGAACCCTGCGCTCAAATTACTCAAAGCAGAACTAGGTAAGTTTTCAAAGCTAACTTTGTTTGAAACAGTTTAGATAACTAGGGGTTCGGGGTTCCAAAATGCCAAATATTGGCCTGATCGGCTCGTTGATGATTCCAACAGAATCTGGGTGGTGAGAGTGACTTGGGAGAGCTGACAGAATCCAAATCAGATATCCAGTTTGAGCCCGGAGCGCAAATTACTCAATTCAGAACTAGGTTAGTTTTCAAAGCTAACTTTGTTTAAAATAGTTTAGATAACTAGGGGATCGGGGTTCCAAAATTCTAAATACTGGCTTGATCGGCTCGCTGATCATTCCAACGGGATCAGGGTGGTGAGAGTGACTTGGGAGAGCTGCCGGAATCTAAATTGGATATCCGGTTTGAGCCTGACGCTCAAATTACTCAACTCAGAACAAGGTTAGTTTTCAAATCTAACTTTGTTTAAAACAGTTTAGATAACTAGGGGTTTGGGCTTCCAAAATGCCAAATATTGGCCTGATCGGCTTACCGATCATTCCAACCGGAACTTGGTGATGAGAGTGACTTGGGAGAGTGTTGGCACCCAAAATATGATCATCGGCGACCAAGCCATAAGGACGAATGACCCGCCCCACCGAAGCATGGAAGTCGATAAAGATAAACATATCAAAGATTTCTCAGGTTGCCAGAGCCTCGAGTCACTCCATATGGACACTGGGACTTCACCTCAGGGGAGCCGAGACAAACTCACAACCAACCGGCAGTGCGACCAAGCCTGCCCAATGAACCGGCATCGACTCTGTCATGCCGCATACACTACACCCGTTGTCCGATCAAGGACAGCGGTCAACCCGGTGGCTACCCACCTCATGAAAGGCTCTCCTGAAGATAAAGGAGTCCCCCCTGGCTCTCCGAGACGGAGGACCGAAAGCTCTGTTGGCAAAAGACCCCGATCACCCGGCACGGGTGCGGCTTCCCGCCAAGATGGGCCCGTCAGTGGCCGAATGATCGCCCAGCTCGGGCGGAACTATCCCTGGTGTTATCTTGCCTACCAAGGAGCTTCGGGCACGGGCCAGGCCGAGCCAGCGGCACGAATTATAGAGCCGAAGGCAGTGTCAGCGGCAGGCCCGTATGATCAACCCAAAGCTATCTGGAACCTTGAGAATGGCCGTACGCCAACCCGGGAGCTTCGACAAGATATCTCGTCGAGGTTTCAGTGAGCATCGGTGAGATAATGCTCACGGTGACTCCTGGAATCATCCCCGGACTCATTGACTGGCTCGAAGGTCATACAGAGCACTAGCCCGCCACGCCCTTATCCTGGCGTGCCCCCCTACCTTCCGCCCTCATCCCGGCGCGCAAGCTACCCTATCTGATGGCGCCTTAAACCGGCGCGATAAGTTGATGAAGCTTCCTCCTGGTGCGCCAAAGCCCACGCCGGATGAAGAGCCTCCAACCTGTTATATATATGGGTGAGGTTCGATTGAAGAGAGAGAGGGGAGAGACAGATCGAGACCTGAGAAGAAAAAAGAGGGAGGACACAGAGGAGAAAAAAAAGAGAACAGAAGAGAGGGAGCACGGCTTCTTCGGAGGATCTTCCGCCGGCCGTCTTCCTTTCGCTACGATACCCTGTTTCAGGAACAGGTGGGCGCCGGTGCCGGTCTTCCCTCTGCTTTCCGTGGATTCCTTCTTCTGAGACTTCCACCCATCGAATGTAAGCGAGGGGGGGAGGAGCGACGATGATATGAGTCGATTCTCCTCCCCCCTCTACGTGATTTCTTTTCTTTATTTTTCCCCTGTTGTTGCGCTCCGAGCGTCCTCTGCCTATGATATTGTAGAACGACGACCGAGCAATGGTGCCGGTGCTGTACTCTCACCATGTAAATGCTAAACCATTCCCGTTTCTGGGATGGTAATATATGTGCGCGTGTAAATGCTCAAATGAATAGATCGAATGAATGATCCTTAGCCCCTCTTTTATCTATGCCAATGCGTGTGTCTGAGCTCTTCTCCGCACCGCTCTAATTCCGGTTTCTCCGAGGTCTACATCGTGCCCCGAATCATCGTGGGCTACAGAGACACCCCCTCCCCGGGGACTTTTCTTTCGATCATTCTCATGTTTGATTCAAGGGTTTTCGCATCCCTTTCTCTTCTCGGATGGAGCCGTGCTTCTGCGCGTGCCTCTTTCCGCCATGCATAGGGTCCATCCCATGAACGTTGCTTTCCAATTGTTTGAGCATATGCCCCTACAACGAGCCCGTCTCGTTTATGCATTTACTGCATCTGTGCATCATGATCATCCAAACTGTTCCGAGGTTTTCTCGTCATCCCGACCACCCGGGGAGGGGGACATTCCCTCTTGCTTTTTTGAAATTGCTAGGCGATCGGGGGCTTTACCTCCTGATGGTAGACGTCCTCTCGGGGCCACGGCAGACAATAATGGGGTCCTAGCTCAATCAGCTCAGCCCCGACAATCTAGGACCCGATCGAGACTCGGGGACGGGTGCTCCTTGTAGGCTAGCCCTCGGAGCTCCACTCTCCTGATGGTCAGTTCCTCTGCGGTATGAGTCACAAATTGTGGGTTGTACACCCCTCGCAGGCTAGTCCTCGGGGTGATGCTCCCATCATCAATGGCTTCATCTCTCTGTCTTTTCCCTTATGAAACCTTGGTGCCCCTAGCAGGTTAGTCCTCGGGGTATCCTATCCAATGCGGTTTGCTAGCTGCCTTCGTGTAGACCGGCAGTTTAGGGGCTTGTTCCATAGGTGAGCATGACCCCGCTGCTCCCCTGCAACTCTTCAGGTTCAGGGGATATGCTGTCCAATTTTGGACAGATTAATAATGAATAAACCATAACGAAATACTCATTCTGGACCCAATTATCCCGGTGCTCGAGTAGGAACCTCGCACTGGCTTATCACGTCATTCTTGGAGGGTTCTGGACTTCAATTTAACAAACAATTGGCCTCAAATGGCTTCAAAACCCTGAACATAAACTTAACAAACTCAAATGATTCGAAATTCATCGAAAATAAGCTAAAACGGCGCGGCCTTAACCCGGCGCGCCCTAATATGGCGCGGTACCCCCCCGCGCCGGATTAACCCTACACTCAAAAAAATTAAAAACTTCCTTGCGCCTTTCCGGTGCGCCATGAACCGGCGCGCCCCAATCCTTTGCGCGCCGTCTTAACCAGCTAGATGGCCGTGCCGTATTAGCCGCTATACCTACGGTTTGTCGCGCCGTATAAGCTACCTATCGCATGGCCGCGCCGATTTTGAAGCCTCTTGCTGCTTTAATCGCTCATTTGCCCCTGGGCGATTCCTGTCCCTCAGGGTTGGCGTCAATAAATTGAATAAAGGAAGGGCCGAACGGGCCTAAACTATACTTTTATTATATCTTCATCACCATGTCCGTTAGCATTGTGCTTTCGCTATCACACTTGTGTTGCCTTCCCTCTTCTCGATGGGGAGTAATAAATGTGGTCGATCATCATTTGCTTCCATGATTCTATTATCATGCTTAATATAGTCATGAACGTCATGTGTGCATGCATGCATAGATCCTCGGGTATATTAAATGGCGTCGACGGAAAGTCGGATTACGTCTGGTCGGAAGTCTTCGCTATGCGCGACGGTGGTCTTCGGACCTACGTCCTCCGCCACGTATCAAGGATCCATAATTCTATGAACTATGCATCTTCTGCACGATAAATATATGCATCCTGCATGCCTTCGTCATGATCATCATGTAGCTCTTTTTAATTCGGCTTCGACAGCCCGCTATCTCGGTAATTAATCAAAGGTGTTCCCTCCCCGTGGGGGATGTAATTAACGCCATAGCCTTTATGGTATGGCGGACTGCTGGTCCCGACCGAACCTCACACTCGCCCAACATGGGTCAGAATGAGCGCATCATAAATTCGTCACTCATGTGACTGGCACGCCTGCGTCGTCAATCGGTCATTTGACTACCAGTCAGTCAGTTGGTCGATCGACCTGCGCGAAAGAAAGAAAAGGTTGCAAACAAGTCTGGCACCCCCGAGGATAAGAAGACGGCTGGTGTCCATAGTGTCTGTCTCTGAATCCGAAGATTTCGCAACCACGGCCACTTGACCGTGCCCCCGATCAAGGGAATTGACGTTCGCCCACGTCACCACGGCATGAGAAGAAGAGCCGGATGCCATAATAGCTGCAAAGAAGCACATCAAACAATAATCAAAAGTCAGGAAATAGCTAATCAAAGGCAGATTTCTGACAAAAGTTTGGCAGAGTCTCCCCAGCACGGGGGATTGCCAAAGAAAAGCGGGAACGCGTCCGCCAAAGGAACGGCCCCTAAAAGCAGCCATCGGCATTACACCGAGGCCAAAAGGAACACCCGGGGAAATAGCTCCGAGGGCAAGCCCTGCTAGAAGCCTCCCGGGGCCCAAAGAAAGGGTTTTCAAACCCAAATGTACAGCATCCCCCCACTCACCCGAAGGAAAAGCCGCCGCTCTTGGCGCCGCAGGAAGAGAAACAGGAGGAGAGAGAAAAGAAATGCGCAAATGAAAGGCGATGAAGGAAGAAAACAAGAGAGAAAGAGATATATAGGGGAGGCCTCCCCACCGTTAAACCAGTGCGCTATTTAGCGCGCCGGATTCAAAAGCTTATAAGTAAAAGGCCCGCCGGGAAGAACCGCGCCGGATTAACCAATCCAATGTAAAGGCCGCGCCGGTTTAACGAGTTAACACCCAAGGCCGCACCGTATTAAGAGGTAAACGGTGCCGGATTAACATCTGTGCCGAATTAAGGGCCATCCAGAGCTCCTGTCAACCGAAGAGGAGGTCAGGCCGGGTGAAATGCATCCGTCGGCCCTGCTACACTCGTGCCTCGTGAGCAACACCCATGTCTGGGGGACATTTGTTGGCACCCAAAATATGATCCTTCGGCGACCAAGCCGCAAAGACTAATGATACGGCCCACTGAAGCACAGAAGCCGATGAAGATCAACTTACTAAAGGCTCCTCAAGCTGCCAGGTCCCCGAGTCACCTTGAAGTGAATACCGGGGACTTCACCTCAGGAGAGTCGAGATGAACTCACAACCAACCGGCAGTGCGACCAAGCCTACCCAATGAACCGGCATCGACTCTGTCATGCCGCATACACTACACCCGTTGTCCGATCAAGGACAGCGGTCAACCCGGTGGCTACCCACCTCATGAAAGGCTCTCCTGAAGATAAAGGAGTCCCCCCTGGCTCTCCGAGACGGAGGACCGAAAGCTCTGTCGACAGAAGACCCCGATCACCCGGCACGGGTGCGGCTTCCCGCCAAGATGGGCCCGTCAGTGGCCGAATGATCACCCAGCTCGGGCGGAACTATCCCTGGTGTTATCTCGCCTTCCAAGGAGCTTCGGGCACGGGCCAGGCCGAGCCAGCGGCACGAATTATAGAGCCGAAGGCAGTGTCAGCGGCAGGCCCGTATGATCAACCCAAAGCTATCTGGAACCTCGAGAATGGCCGTACGCCAACCCGGGAGCTTCGACAAGATATCTCGTCGAGGTTTCAGTGAGCATCGGTGAGATAATGCTCACGGTGACTCCCGGAATCATCCCCGGACTCATCGACTGGCTCGAAGGTCGTAAAGAGCACTAGCCCGGCGAGCCCTTATCCCGGCGCGCCCCCTACCTTCCGCCCTCATCCCGGCGCGCAAGCTACCCTATCTGATGGCACCTTAAACCGGCGCGATAAGTTGATGAAGCTTCCTCCCGGCGCGCCAAAGCCAATGCCGGGTGAAGAGCCTCCAACCTGTTATATATATGGGTGAGGTTCGATTGAAGAGAAAGGGGGGGGGAGACAGATCGAGACCTGAGATGAAAAAAGAGGGAGGACACAGAGAGGGAGTAGGGTTCTTTCGGAGGAGCTTCCGCCGGTCGTCTTCTTCCTCTACGATACCCTGTTTCCGAAACAGGTGGGCGCCGGTGCTGATCCTTTTCCCGTTTTCCGCAGATCTCTCTTCTGAGACTTCCACCCATCGAATGTAAGCGAGGGGGGGAGGAGCGACGATGATATGAGTCGATTCTCCTCCCCCCTCTACGTGATTTCTTTTCTTTGTTCTTCCCCTGTTGTTGCGCTCCGAGCGTCCTCTGCCTATGATATTGTAGAACGGCGACTGAGCAATGGTGCCGGTGCTGTACTCAAACAAGTCTACCTAATATTTGTTGAAGAAATGCCGCTGGGGCCATTAAAGCACAGACTTCTTTATTTGTTGAATATCTCCCATGACCAAGCAAATATATTTTAGGTGCCAATGACAAAACCGGATAGGGTCGCAAACCCTCCCTCCTTCTTTTCTTCCTTCATTCCTTGAATTTATGAAAATGTCAAAGGGGAAACAACCCTGTCAAGAGGCTAACCCTACACCCGGGGCCATTCACCCGCAGCCAACGCAATCTACTGAGGATGCAAATGCAGATGGAGCTTGCCCTACAGCAACTAATAAAGAAGACCCGACAGCCGGTGCCAGCCAAGAGGATGCCGAGTTCGAGGAAGATGAAGCAGGTCCGTCTGGACCCACAAATCAAAACCTCCCCAAGCCCAGATGGGCTGAAGAGATGAAGCTCTCCAATGTCCGGGCTGGAAGCCGAATAATGAAGTTGCTCAAAAAGCTCCCCGCTCGATTTACGATATGAGAAATTCTCCCTTTGAGTGAAGAAACTCGACAGGCGATCATCACTGCTCTGCAGACGCCTGCTCATTTTGAAGCCTGCATAGCTGAGGCTACACCAGAAGCCAGTATGACCTTCTCTCCGGAAGACATGCTACTACCTACTGCCAGCTACAACAGGCCGCTGTATATGAAAGGGCACCTGAATGGAAGGGAGCTGAACAGAATACTGGTTGATCCCGGTGCAGCAGTCAACATCCTGCCATACAGAATAGAGACACCACTTTAATGTGCATCTCGAGAAAGTCGGGGATATGCGTATCGCTGGCTTCAACCAAAAATGTGAGGTGTCTATGGGAGTGGCAGAGTTCACGCTGACCCTGGCATGATCATCATCTGAATGGTTTTGTCATTGGCAATAATACCTAATATTATGAAGCTTTTAGGGCGGAGTGGCACTAAACCAAGGGGAAAAGTAGTTCGGTTAGGGCAGTGCCACTAAACCCAGGAAAGGGTAGCTCAGTTAGGGCGGAGTGCCACTAAACCAAGGAGAAGAGTAGCTCGATCAGGGCAGAACTCCACTAGACCAAGGGAAGGTAGCTTGATCAGGGCGAGATGCCACTAAACTAAGGAAAGGGTAGCTTGGTTAGGGCGAAGTGCCACTAAACCAAGGAAAAGGTAGCTCGGTTAGGGCGGAGTGCCACTAAACCAAGGAGAAGAGTAGCTCGGTTAGGGCGGAGTGCCACTAAACTAAGGAGGAGGGTAGCTCGGTTAGGGCGGAGTGCCAATAAACCAAGAAAAAGGTAGCTCGGTTAGGGCGGAGTGCCACTAAACCAAGGAAAAGGTGGCTCGATTAGGGCGGAGTGCCACTAAACCAAGGAGAAGAGTAGCTCGGTTAGGGCGGAGTGCCACTAAACCAAGGAGAAGAGTAGCTTGTTTAGGGCGGAGTGCCACTAAACCAAGAAAAAGGTAGCTCGGTTAGGGCGGAGTGCCACTAAACCAAGGAAAAGGAAGCTCGGTTAGGGCGGGGTGCCACTAAACCAAGGAGAAGAGTAGCTCGGTTGGGGCGGAGTGCCACTAAACCAAGGTAAGGGTAGCTCGATTAGGGCGGAGTGTCACTAAACCAAGGAGAAGAGTAGCTCGATTAGGGCGGAGTGCCACTAAACCAAGGAGAGGTAGCTCGGTTAGGGCGGAGTGTCACTAACCAAGGAAAGGGTAGCTCCGACCGATCACTCGGGACATGTCAGCTGCGCTGCATGATACAGCTTAATGTGTTTTCCGTTGAGGGGAGAGAATTGAATGACTCCTTTGTGGTCTACAAGGACGTAGGCACCCCCTTCATATACTCGGCGGACGATATATGGTCCGACCCAATTTTCGACCAGCTTCCCTTTGGGGTTGGAGGCCATCACTTCCCTTTTTTTGACCATTACCAGGTCTCCTTTCTTGAATTCTTGACCCTTGACTAACTTGTCAAAAGCACGGGCCATGCGAGCTTGGTAGAGTTGGATGTTTTGCTGTGCCCGGAGGCGTTTTCCTTCGAGCTCGGCGAGCTCCTCTAATCTTCTTTCTGCATTGGTCTGCTCATCACTGACTAGTCCGTGCTGGATGGCAACTCGCAATGAAGGGACTTCAAGTTCAATCGGCACCACAGCTTCCGACCCATAGACGAGGGAGAAAGGTGAACAGCCGGTTGGGGTCTTGTAGACAGTACGATAGGCCCAAAGTGCTTCGTACATCCTTTCTTCCCAATCTTTTTTATTAGACTTGACAGTCTTTGCCAGCAATGTACATAATGTCTTATTAAAGGCTTCTGCGAGTCCATTGGCCTGAGGGTTGTAGGGGGACGATGTCCTCCAGTCGATTTTGTATTTGTCGGCCAGTCGATAAACCTTCTGGTTCCTAAAATGACTGCCATTATCAGAGACGATTCGGCTGGGGATCCCGAACCGAAATATTACATTCTGCCGGAAGAACCTTGCAACTAGTTCTCCCGTCACATCTCTTAGTGCTATTGCCTCCGCCCATCTGGAGAAGTAGTCTGTAGCTGCTAAGATGTATCTGCACCCTGATGAAGATGCTGGTAGCGGCCCTACTACGTCCGTGCCCCACTGAGCAAACGGCCAGCTTGGTAGGGTGGGATGCAATGGCACTGGAGGTCTCCTTGCCACATTAGCGTGTTCTTGACACTTCTGACAAGCTTTGGCAAACCTGCAGCAATCATCAAATATAGTGGGCCAATAGTAACCCAATTTCTTTATCTCAATTTTCATCTTCGGGCCAGCTTGGTGTGCTCCAGCTGATCCTGCATGGACCTCCTGCATCACCTGTCCCGCTTCTGCTGAAGACAAGCAACGGAGTAGGACTTTCCTTCGGGCATCTGCCATAATTCGGAACAAGGTCCCGCTTCGCATCTCGTAAGAATCCTTGATCCTCAGGAGCTTCATCCTCTGTTCCTTTTCTTTTGGAAGTTGCTGGTGTTGAAACCAGTGTAGGAGATGCTCTCGCCAATCGGGCCGCTGAACCCCTTCGATGACTGCTACTTCCATTTCTTGTTCGTCGGCCAGGACCCCTGTTATGCTGGGGACCTGTCGACGGTTGATCACTGTTATATTCAGGCTTGTGTCTGGCGGGACTGCCAATGAACTGGCCAGCTTAGCGAGGGCGTCTGCCTGAGCATTCCGGCCTCGATTGATGTGCTTGATGCTGATGAAGTAAAATCTTGACATCAGGTGAGTTACCAACTGGTGATAGGGGAGGAGCTCTTGCTTTCGCACATCGAACTCTCCTTCCAGCTGTTTTATAACTAGCATGGAGTCTCCGAATGCTTCCAGCATCTGAATTCCCATGGACAGAGCAATTTGCAACCCGATTATCAGGGCTTCATATTCCGCTTCATTGTTGGTGCATTGTTTGTTTATGGAGCAGGACGTATGTACCACTTCTCCTTCTGGGGATTTCAAGACTATGCCTGCTCCTGCTCTGACCCTGGATGATCCGGTGGCAGAGGTGTTAATTCTGGAAGCGCCATCAAAGTATAGCTGCCATAAGGCGGGTTGTACTTGAACGGCTTCTAGTGTCTCATCTTCAGGAAGCTCCGGCTCCAACGGGCAGTCCCACCGGGCGTGCCAGACTTGTTTGCGACCTTTTCTTTCTTTCGCGCAGGTCGATCGACCAACTGACTGACTGGTAGTCAGATGACCGATTGACGACGCGGGCGTGCCAGTCACATGAGTGATGAATTTATGATGCGCTCATTCTGACCCATGTTGGGCGAGTTTGAGGTTCGGTCGGGACCAGTAGTCCGCCATACCATAAAGGCTATGGCGTTAATTACATCCCCCACAAGGAGGGAACACCTTTGATTAATTGCCGAGATAGCGGGCTGTCGAAGCCGAATTAAAAAGAGCTACATGATGATCATGATGAAGGCATGCAGGATGCATATATTTATCGTGCAGAAGATGCATAGTTCATAGAATTATGGATCCTCGGTACGTGGCGGAGGACGTAGGTCCGAAGGCCATCGTCGCGCATAGCGAAGACTTTCGACCAGATGTAATCCGGATTTTCGTTGACGCCATTTAATATACCCGAGGATCTATGCATGCATGCACACATGACGTTCATGACTATATTAAGCATGATAATAGAATCATGGAAGCAAATGATGATCAACCACGTTTATTACCCCCCATCAAGGAACGGGAGAACAACACAAGTGTAATAGCGAAGCACAATGCTAACGGACAAGGTAACGAGGATATGATAACAGTATAGCTTGGACTCGCTCGGCCCTTCCTTTATTCAATTTATTACCAATTGTGGTTTATTAACACTGACCGTGAGAGACGAGAATCGCTCCGGGGGCGAGTGAATGATTAAAACAACAAGAGGGGTTTAAAACCGGCGCGGACACGCGAGGGATAGCTTATACGGCGCGATAAAGCGTAGGTATAAGTGGTTAATACGGCGCGGCCATAAAGCTGGTTAAGACGGCGCGCAAAGGATTGGGGCGCGCCGGTTCACGACGCGTCGGAAAGGCGCAAGGAAGGTTTTTTGTTTTTTGAGTGTAGGGTTAATCCGGCGCGGGGGGGTACCACGCCGTATTATGGCGCGCCGGGTTAAGGCCGCGCCGTTTTAGCTTATTTTTGATGAATTTCGAATCATTTGAGTTTGTTAAGTTTATGTTGAGGGTTTTGAAACCATTTGAGGCCAATTGTTTGTTAAATTGAAGTCCAGAACCCTGAGGGATGGTGTGACAAGTCAGTGCGAGGTTCATACTCGAGCACCGGGTTGATTAAGTTCAAAACAGGTAAATCATTATGGCTTATTCATTCTTAATCTGTCCAAAATTGGACAGCATCTCCCCTGAACCTGAAGAGTTGCAGGGGAGAAGCGGGGTCATGCTCACCTATGGAGCAAGCCCCTAAACCGCCAGTCTGCACAGTGGCAGCCAGCAAAATCCCATCGGATAGGGTGCCCCGAGGACTAGCCTACGAGGGGCACCAATACTCCGTGGGCGAGAATAAAAGGACGAGGCCATTGATGACGAGAGCATCACCCCAAGGGCTAGCCTGCGAGGGGTGGACATCCCACAGATTATGGCACATCCGCTGAAGGGACGCGCCGTTAGGAGAGTGGAGCTCCGAGGGCTAGCCTACGAGGAGCGTACATCCCTTGGCCTTGATCGGACCTCCGATTGTCGGGGCTAAGCTCGTTGGGCTAAGGCCCCTGTCATTGTCTGCTATGGCCCCGAGGAAGCATCTACCATCGAGAGATAGAGCCCCCGGTCGCCTAGCAATTCCACGAAGCGATAAGGGAATGTCCCCCTCCCCGGGTGATTAAAACGATGAGAAAATCTCGGAATAGTTTGAATGATCATGATGCGTAGAGGTAGTAAATGCATAAATGAGACGGGCCCATTGCAGGAGCATATGCTCGAACAGTTAAAAAGTGACATTCAGGAGATGGACCCTGCAATTCCAAAGGAAATCCTCACTTCACGAGCGATAGGGCGGCACGAAGAGAGAGATTAATGGGAGTTAAGCCCTTGACAGCATAGCGGAAAGAGGCATGCGCAGAAGCACAGCTCTGTCCATGAAAAAGGGGGGGGGGGTACGAAGACCCTTGAATCAAACATGAGAATGATCGAAGGAAAAGCCCCCGGGGAGGGGTGTTTCTGTAGCCCACGATGATTCGGGGCATGATAGAGACTTCGGAGAAATCGGAATCAGAGAACTACGCAGAGAAGAACTCAAACACACGCATTGGCATAGATAGAAAAGGGGGGCTGAAGATCATTCATTCGATCTATTCATTTGAGCATTCACACGCGCACATATATTACCATCCCAGAAACGGGAATGGTTTAGCATTTACATGGTGAGAGTACAACACCGGCACCATTGCTCGGTCGCCGTTCTACAATATCATAGGCAGAGGAGGCTCGGAGCGCAACAACAGGGGAAGAACAAAGAAAAGAAATCACGTAGAGGGGGGAGGAGAATCGACTCATATCATCGTCGCTCCTCCCCCCCTCGCTTACATTCGATGGGTGGAAGTCTCAGAAGAAGGAATCCACGGAAAGCAGAGGGAAGACCGGCACCGGCGCCCACCTGTTCCTGAAACAGGGTATCGTAGAGAAAGGAAGATGGCCGGCAGAAGATCCTCCGATGAAGCCCTGCTCCCTCTCTTCTTCAAAGGAAAGCCCTCTCGAAAAACCCTCCTCTCTTTTTCTTCCTGCTCTCTATATCTTCTGATCTCTTTTTTTGATCTGCCTCTCTCCTTCCTTTTCTTTTTTCTCGAACAGCCATCTATATATAGGGGCATGAGTTCGAATGTTAAACCGGCGTGGGATTGGCGCGCCGGGAAGAGACTTCATCAGCCTATCACGCCGGGGTTGGAGCCATCCGATAGGGTGACTTGCGCGCCGGAATAGCCAGGCGTCGAAGGGGATTTAGCGCGCCGGGATCAGGGGCATCGAATGAGGGGCGCGCCGGTTTAAGGCGCGCCGGGCTAATGCTCCTCGTGCGCTTCAAGCCAGTCGATGAGTCTCGGGATGATTCCGGGAGTCACCGTGAACATTATCTCACCAATGCCCTTCGAAACCTTGGCGGGATGTCTTGTCAAAGCTCCCAGGTCGACGTACGGTAGTTCCTGAGACTCCAGATAGCTTTGATTTGATCGTATGGGCTTTCCGTCGACACGGCCTTCGGCTCTACGATCCATGCTGTTGGTCCGGCCTGGCTCGTACCCAGAGCTCTCTAGGGGGTTGGATAACACCAGAGATAGTTCCGCCTGCGCTGGGTGATCATTCGGCCACTAACAGGCCCATCTTGGCGGGAAGCTGTGCCCATGCCGGGCGATCGGGATCTTTCGCCGACAGAGCTTTCGGTCTTCCGTTTTGGAAAGCAAGGGGGGAACTCCTTTATCTTCAGGAGAGCCTTTTCATGTGGTGGGGGACCACCGGATAGACCATCGTCCTTGATCGGACAACGGGTGTAGTGGATGCAGCACGACAAAGTCGATGTCGGTTCATTGGGTAGGCTTGGTCGCACTGTCGGTTGGTTGTGGATTCATCTCGGCTCTCCTGAGGTGAAGTCCCCACGTCCATACGGAATGACTCGAGGCTCTGGTAGCTTGAGAAATTCTCGATGTGTTGATCTTTATTAGCTCCCGCGCTTCGGTGGGCCGGGTCATTCGTCCTTATGGCTTGGTCGCCGACGATCATATTTTAGGTGCCAACAAATGCCCCCCAGACGTGGGTGTTGTGAGCAAGGGACGAGTGCAGCAAGACACACAGATGAACTTCATCTGGACGGATCTCTTCTTCGGTTGACAGGAGCTCTGGATGGCCCTTAGTTCGGCACGGATGCTAATCCGGCGCCATTCCCATCTTAATACAGCATGGGATTAATACGACGCGCCCTTACCCTTTGTGGTTTTAATCCGGCGCGGCCTTTTCATCGGATCGGTTAATCCGGCGCGGTGATTCCCGGCGTGCCTTTGCTTAAAAGGGAAATTAATCCGGCGTGCTAAATAGCACGCCGGTTTAACGGAGGGGGGCCTCCTCTATATATACCATTTCCTCTCATTTTTTCTTCACTGTTTTTCATTTGCGCATTTCCCTTCTCTCTCCTCCCTTTCTTCTCTCCCTGCGGCGCCGAGTGGAGTGAGGGTGAGAGCGGCGGCGGTCCTTCGGGTGAGTGAAGATGCTATCCATTTGGGTTTCAAAACCCTTTCGTTGGGCCCCGGGAGGCTTCTAGCAGGGCTTGCCCTCGGAGCTATTCCCCCGGGTGATCCTCTTGGCCTCGGTGCAATGCCGATGGCTGCCTTTTAGGGACCGTTCCTCAGTGGACGCGTTCCCACTTTTCTTTGGCAATCCCTTGTGCTGGGGAGACTCTGCCAAAATTTTGTCAGAAGTTTGCCTTTGATCAGCTATTTTCTGACTTTACTTTTATTTGATATGCCTTTTTTTACAGCTATCATGGCATCCAGCTCTTCTTCTCGTGCCGTAGTGACATGGGAGAACGTCAATTCCCTCGACTGGGGGCACGGCCAGGTGGCCATAGTTGCGGAGTCTTCGGATTCCGAGACAGACACTGTGGACACCAGCTGTCTCCTTATCCTCGGGGGTGACTCCTTTCATTATAATAGAGAGGGCATGACTAGGAGGGATTATCCCAAGGACAAGCACCTGATGTCCCTTCTTCAACGCTTCAACCTTCAGGGGAAGAGGGATGTGTTCGCCGTTCGGAAGGTCGAGCAGGCCTTGCTGGTGGAGAGAGACAGCCTGGCAGAATGTGTGATGCGGGGAAGGCCCATCTATCTCCCCAAGGAGGTCAGGAAATGGAGCGCTGTGCTGGGGCTGCAAGACCTGGCTCCGGCAGACGGATTGCTGACTAGAGCTCCCGAGTTCGTACCCGCTCGGTGGAATGACTCCGCCGGCAGAGTGGATCGTGAGAAGCCGATCTTTGGTTTATTCCTTGCCCCGTTGAGATGGGGATATAGAGATGAATCGTTCTTGCTGGACTGCTTGGCGGTTCGCTTCAAGCACCAGATATCAGTGGGGTGGTTCGCTGAGCTGAAAGCTACAGACGCTCATGCATTCAGGCCCGGAGCAGTGGAGTTCACAGACTACGTGCTGCATCATTACGCTCCTCTTCTGACCAGGGCCGGCATATATCACAGCGTGTACGCTTCAAGGTACCGGTACCCAATCTCACGGGGCTTGGGTTGTGGAATGATCGAGGTATTTTGCCCCGAATATAACACTTTCTACACTTCAGAGGGGGAGACCTCTTTAGACTTGTGGAGTCTATTGCAGCTCAGCGGCCTAACCATTGACGGGGAACCGTATGAAGAAGTTTGCTGGCCTGACTGGTTGAAAGACCAGACCGACGGTGACGGTCGGTATATGGCGGGCTACGCCTACCGGTATCTGATGAAGGCGTATCGCACTCTTTTTCATTCGTCACACGATACGAGGGAAGCTCGAAAGCCGGGCGAGAAGCGAAGAGTGCGGATGGGCGCCTGGCTTCAATATTTCTTCCAGGGGAAGAATAAGTATGAAGATTTTCCTCCAATAGCACCCGTGGCCCAGAAGCAGAAGAAGAGGGTGCGACGCCAGGCCGCTTCATCATCTTCTTCGAAAGGAGGGCAGGGGGAAAACCCAAACCCTACTGGTGTTGATGTAGTCACTCACTGTGCTGCATATCTGGTTTATTGGCTTTGTTCTTTCGCTCTTCCTCAAGGTGACGAGAGCGTGATTAGGGCGGAGGCCATTTACTCGGCCTGTCTTATGGCTTGGGGCATCAAGCTGTCCCTTTGCCCAGTGGCTTTGTTCCTCATTTACAAGATGTTTGGAGACTTGCACAAGACGCGTCTCCCCAGAAGCCTTCGGACTGTTGGTCCGTTACATTTCTTTAATGCTTGGGTCTGCACCCTGTTTCCGGAGGTAGCTCCTCGGGCATTACAAGCGGTTCCTCTAGTCCCGCGCATGATAGAGTTTGTGAGCGCTGAGCCATCTTTACTAGTGGAGCAACTCTATGCCATTCGGGGTAAATTGGCCCGTATTCCCATGGATTCGCCTGGGGCTCTTCATTTCTGGAGCTTAGCTGCCCATTCGAGCCCGCTGACGAACAGGACGAGGTAGTGCAAGCTGTTTGAGACTGAGGAGTACATCCATCCGATTTCCAAGGCTAAATATACCAAGCCTATTCTGGAGCCGGAGTTGATTGATTGGGCACTGGCCATCAGACCTAGTGTCCTTGTATTTCGCAAGAGCGGCATTCTGTGGTTGGAGCCGTATTACCCGTTCCGCTTCAGTCGGAACTTTGGCTACGACCAGCAGATTCCACATTCCTCTTCACAATTTGTATTGCCCAACAGGCATAGGGCCGGGCAGGTTTCAAACGACGATGCCCGAATATGGTGGGACTTTTTCCATCGTCGTGAAGACGTTTCTTTTCGGGTGCCCGCCCCTGCGCGCTTCCCTCGCGTCACGCCTGAATACGTCAAGTGGTGGAACGCGCGGACGGGATTTTACAGGAACTCCCGGAGAGAGTGCTGGGCCATGGCGGAGCACAGGTTTTTAGCTTCCCAGCCGGAGCCAGTTCTTGACATTGAAGCCTCTTATTTGAAGAAGTTGAAGTCTTGGACCAACACGGAAGTGAAGGCCTATATGGAGGCCCGCAAGCTTGTGAAGGGCCGCAAGATGAAAGTTGAACCGAAGCTACCCCCGATCAACAAGGATGATTATGTGAAGACCCTTCGGAGTTTATGCCGGGTAAGCAGAGAGAGGGTGATTCTCCAGCAGCTCCCTTTACCGGTAGAGGAGCCCATCGCGGCTGTGGCCGACTGGCACCCCGAGGTGGATAGATTGTATCCCTACCGGACTTTCATCCGTAGGGAGGACAGGAGGGATGCCTTGTATGACAACACTCCCTGGCTATTCATGCTTCTTCGATCGCATGGTCTGTCGGTGGGCGGCCTGAGTGAAGCCATCCTGGACCATCCTCTACAGATCTCATTCAAATATGCAGACAGGTGGGGGCTGGACCATCTGAGCCTGTATTATCTCCTATCCTCTCGTGGTCATGAGGATCTGGCACTGCTGGCCGAACTGAGCTAAAAGATTGGAGATCTATGCTGGCTTATTCGCGAGGCGGCTTCGAGGGACAAAACGCCATCGCTATTTTATTGGCCTCTCTTCCCCTTTTATACGGGACCGGCAAGTATGTTCCATTTCTTCATTCAGGCCTTTTGGCCAGCTTCTTCTTTTCATTGTGGTGTGTCATTCTCACCTTTGTGCATGTGCAGTCCGAACGACTTCAGAGGAGACCCGGCACTTCAGGGAACTAATCATAAAGGCCCAAAAGCCAACATATTTTGAAGTTCCTGAGCCTGCCCCGACCACGACGCCACTGCCTCCTGGGGATTCGAGGAAGAGGACTCGGTCCCAGCTGAGAGAGGCCGTCGGAAAGGCGAAAGTGGCGGTGACCCGGGTGACACGGGCACGCCGAAAGAAGGCTGCAGAGGAGGAATCGGCAACCGTCCTTCCTTCGGTTGTATCTTTTGAAGAGTTTGAAGCTTCCCGCACACAAGGGCTAGAGGCTGAAGGTAGGCTCTTTTTCTCTTCAAAGTGCATTAGCTTGTTTCGACTGCCTTGGCTAGCCCATGCTGACGGTTGCTGACACAGTTGCCGCGGTCGTCGGGCTGGAGGCGACGGTAGATGTAGCGGCTAGGGACGGGGCAGAGGAAGTCCCTATTGCTCCCGTAGAAAGGGATCTGCCCTCTCCAACACCCAGGCAGGAGATGGAAGGTAATCCATGGTCTAGTCGCGATAGCACCGCGAATCTTCATGTCTTCAGCTAGCTTGACCCCTTCTTGCCGTAAATTGCAGTTGATATACAACCGTCACTGCTCCCGGGCTCAGAGAGTACAGAGGAAGTGACTATCCAAGGGCAGGGTGAGCCTATCCTCGAGATGCCGCCAGCCGCTGCTTCTGGTGTGGAGAGCACGGGGGAAGTTTCTGCTGCGGGTGAGGCCCTCGTTGGCGAGGTTCCGGCTCCGATGGTGGAGCGTTCCGAAAGAGCAGAAGGATCATCCTCCTTCGAGCAAGTTGATTATGGTGGCGGCTCCAGTGACGAGGAGCTTTCACTAATTAATCTTGAGACCGATGATGCCGGGGTGTCTTTGACCTATGAAAGTGATTATCTGACTTTCAGCCCGGCCCGGTTGTCGTGGGGCGGTCCTGAGCCGTCAGTATTGCTTGAGAGTGAAGAGGCCGGTGCCGGGGGAGCTGCTCCTAAAGATTTGAGCTTAGTGCCCGCTGAGGTAAGGACCTACCCAGGGTCGGTGTTTACTGTTCTTCTTTATCTTCCCTCTAGCCTGGTTTTTAATGTATATATATTTCTGATGCAGGCTGAGGTGGCGCTGCCAACTATGACGGTGCAGATACCACTCCCGGCTCTAGGAATGGGCCATGCAACTCTCCCGTCCGTCCTGCGGCCTATCGCATTGCGATACCCAAAGGACTATGCAGCAGCCATGGTTCCAGTCGGACCCGGAGCACTCGTGGCAGCCGGAGATTCTCCGCCAATGGAGGTGGCACAGCACTCAGTTCTGGAAAAGGGTGGTCCTACTGAGATAGAAGCCGGAGAGTTTATTGAAGAACAGACGTCTTCGGCTCTCGACGTTCCTGTTGGACCCCCATCCCAGGGGACAAGCAAAGAAATTGTTGTTGTTGAGGCTCCAGCCACCGCATCTGCCAGTGCGGTTGTTTCCCACCGCAGTGGACTGCAGCTCATGCCATCGTCATCTTCCGAGACGGCCGATGATATCTGGGCTGCTGTGGATAGCAGAGTGGAGTTTGAGCTGCCCGAGACGTCGCCACTGGGTCTTCAATCTTCAAATTACCTTGTGTGGCAATTTTTGGGGACCCTTCAACAGACCATAACGGCCAGTAGAGATTTAACTTATGTTCAGCTGAAGGGACTGGTAGAGCATCTATCTCGCTCGCTATTGGCTTTTGGTTGCCCCATGGACGATTGGACTCCGCGGGTGACCCTACTCCTGAAGTACGTAAACAGGAGGGAATTTCTAGGCCGGGAAGCAGCTGACCAGCTGGCGGCCATAACACTGGAGTGGGCTGAATGCCGGACAGCTCTCATTTCCCTGCAAGGGACTGCGGCGAGGATGAGGGATAAAGCCAATGCCTCTTTACAGCGCCGGAGCTTCTTGACGGCCCGGATGGCGGCACTATAGGCCGAACTTTCAAGGGTAGAGGCCGAACTAAACTTGTTTGCGACCTTCAGGGTAATACGTGTTTTGTCATTGGCACCTAAAATATATTGGTGCCAACCGGGATGAGGGCGGAAGGTAGGGGGCGCGCCGGGATAAGGGCACGCCGGGCTAGTGCTCTTTACGACCTTCGAGCCAGTCGATGAGTCCGGGGATGATTCCGGGAGTCACCATGAGCATTATCTCACTGATGCTCACTGAAACCTCGACGAGATATCTTGTCGAAGCTCCCGGGTTGGCGTACGGCCATTCTCGAGGTTCCAGATAGCTTTGGGTTGATCATACGGGCCTGCCGTTGACACTGCCTTCGGCTCTATAATTCGTGCCGCTGGCTCGGCCTGGCCCATGCCCGAAGCTCCTTGGAAGGTGAGATAACACCAGGGATAGTTCCGCCCGAGCTGGGCGATCATTCGGCCACTGACGGGCCCATCTTGGCGGGAAGCCGCACCCATGCCGGGTGATCGGGGTCTTCTGTCGACAGAGCTTTCGGTCCTCTGTCTCGGAGAGCCAGGGGGGACTCCTTTATCTTCAGGAGATCCTTTCATGAGGTGGGTAGCCACCGGGTTGACCGCTGTCCTTGATCGAACAACGGGTGTAGTGTATGCGGCATGACAGAGTCGATGCCGGTTCATTGGGCAGGCTTGGTCGTAGTGCCGGTTGGTTGTGAGTTTGTCTCGGCTCCCCTGAGGTGAAGTCCCCGTGTCCATATGTAGTGACTCGAGGCTCTAGCAACCTGAGAAATCTTTGATATGTTTATCTTTTATCGGCTTCCATGCTTCGGTGGGCCGGGTCATTCATCCTTATGGCTTGGTCGCCGATGATCATATTTTGGGTGCCAACAAATATCAAAGATCTTGTTTTCTTTAGGAGTTTCATTTGTTGGCACCCAAAATATGATCCTTCGGTGACCAAGCCGCAAAGACTAATGATACGGCCCACTGAAGCACAGAAGCCGATGAAGATCAACTTACTAAAGGCTCCTCAAGCTGCCAGGGCCCCAAGTCACCTTGAAGTGAATACCGGGGACTTCACCTCAGGAGAGTCGAGATGAATCCACAACCAACCGGCAGTGCGACCAAGCCTGCCCAATGATCCGGCATCGACCCCGTCATGCCGCTACCCTACATCCGTCACCCGACCAAGGACGACGGTCTACCCGGTGACTCTCCTGAGGAGGAAGAATGTCCTCGGCCATTCACAACAAGGGGGCCGAAGGTTCTGTCGGCAGAAGATCCCGATCACCCGGCGTGGGTACGGCTTCCCGGCAAGAGGGGCCCGTTAGTGGCCGAATGATCGCCCAGTGCAAGCGGAATTATCCCTGGTGTCATCCAACCCCCCTAAGGAGCTTGGGTACAAGCCAGACCGAGCCAGCAGCACGAATCACAGAGCCGCATTTCGTATTAGCGAAAAAAACCCGTATGATCAACCCAAAGCTATCTAGAACCTCGAGAATGGCCGTACGCCAACCCGAGAGCTTCGACAAGATATCTCGTCGAGGTTTCAGTGAGCATCGGTGAGATAATGCTCACGGTGACTCCCGGAATCATCCCCGGACTCATCGACTGGCTCGAAGGTCATAAAGAGCACCTAAAATATATTTGCTTGGTCATGGGTCGGATTATGAAAGTTCGGCTTGGGGCCGATCGACCCTAAAAGGTCGCAACCAGAATATCATGCAGCGCAGCCGACATGTCCCGAGTAATCGGTCGGAGCTAACTTTTCCTTGGTTAGTGGCACTCCGCCCTAATCAAGCTACCTCCCCTTTGGTTAGTGGCGTTTCGCCCTAATCAAGCTACTTTCCTTGGTTAGTGGCACTTTGCCCTAAACAAGCTACCATTTCCTTGGTTAGTGGCACTCCGCCCTAACCGAGCTACCTCTCCTTGGTTTAGTGGCACTCCGCCCTAACCGTTGTAGTGAAATCTGCCAGGGTCAGTGTGAACTCTGCCACTCCCATAAATAGTCGTTTGCGACCTTTTCTTTCTTTCGCGCAGGTCGATCGACCAACTGACTGACTGGTAGTCAAATGACCGATTGATGACGCGGGCGTGCCAGTCACATGAGTGACGAATTTATGATGTGCTCATTCTGACCCATATTGGGCGAGTGTGAGGTTCGGTCGGGACCAGCAGTCCGCCATACCATAAAGGCTATGGCGTTAATTACATCCCCCACGAGGAGGGAACACCTTTGATTAATTGCCGAGATAGCGGGTTGTCGAAGCCGAATTAAAAAGAGCTACATGATGATCATGACGAAGGCATGCAGGATGCATATATTTATCGTGCAGAAGATGCATAGTTCATAGAATTATGGATCCTCGGTACGTGGCGGAGGACGTAGGTCCGAAGACCACCGTCGCGCATAGCGAAGACTTCCGACCAGACGTAATCCGGATTTTCGTCGACGCCATTTAATATACCCGAGGATCTATGCATGCATGCACACATGACGTTCATGACTATATTAAGCATGATAATAGAATCATGGAAGCAAATGATGATCGACCACATTTATTACTCCCCATCGAGAAGAGGGAAGGCAACACAAGTGTGATAGCGAAAGCACAATGCTAACGGACATGGTGATGAAGATATAATAAAAGTATAGTTTTGGCCCGTTCGGCCCTTCCTTTATTCAATTTATTGATGCCAACCCCGAGGGACAAGAATCGCCCAGGGGCAAATGAGCGAGTAAAGCAGCAAGAGGCTTCAAAATCGGCGCGACCATGCGATACGTAGCTTATACGGCGCGATAAAACGTAGGTATAGCGGCTAATACGACGCGGCCATATAGCTGGTTAAGACGGCGTGCAAAGGATTGGGGCGCGCAGGTTCATGGCGCGCCGGAAAGGCGCAAGGAAGTTTTTAATTTTTTTGAGTGTAGGGTTAATCCGGCGCGGGGGGGTACCGCGACGTATTAGGGCGCACCGGGTTAAGGCCGCGCCGTTTTAGCTTATTTTCGATGAATTTCGAATCATTTGAGTTTGTTAAGTTTATGTTGAGGGTTTTGAAGCCATTTGAGGCCAATTGTTTGTTAAATTGAAGTCCATAACCCTCCAAGAATGACGTGATAAGCCAGTGCGAGGTTCCTACTCGAGCACCGGGATAATTGGGTCCAGAATGAGTATTTCGTTATGGTTTATTCATTATTAATCTGTCCAAAATTGGACAGCATCTCCCCTGAACCTGAAGAGTTGCAGGGGAGAAGCGGGGTCATGCTCACCTATGGAACAAGCCCCTAAACCGCCGGTCTACACGAAGGTAGCCAGCAAACCCCATTGGATAGGATACCCCGAGGACTAGCCTGCTAGGGTCACCAAGGTTCCATAAGAGAAAAGACAGAGAGATGAAGCCATTGATGATGGGAGCATCACCCCGAGGACTAGCCTGCGAGGGGTGGACAACCCACAATTTGTGACTCATCCCGCAGAGGAACTGACCATCAGGAGAGTGGAGCTCCGAGGGCTAGCCTACGAGGAGCACCCGTCCCCGAGTCTCGATCGGGTCCTAGATTGTCGGGGCTGAGCTGAGCTGATTGAGCTAGGACCCCATTATTGTCTGCCGTGGCCCCGAGAGGACGTCTACCATCAGGAGGTAAAGCCCCCGATCGCCTAGCAATTTCAAAAAAGCAAGAGGGAATGTCCCCCTCCCCGGGTGGTCGGGACGATGAGAAAACCTCGGAACAGTTTGGATGATCGTGATGCACAGATGCAGTAAATGCATAAACGAGACGGGCTCGTTGCAGGGGCATATGCTCGAACAATTGGAAAGCAACGTTCAGGGGATGGACCCTATGCATGGCGGAAAGAGGCACGCGCAGAAGCACGGCTCCATCCGAGAAGAGAAAGGGATGCGAAAACCCTTGAATCAAACATGAGAATGATCGAAAGAAAAGTCCCCGGGGAGGGGGTGTCTCTGTAGCCCACGATGATTCGGGGCACGATGTAGACCTCGGAGAAACCAGAATTAGAGCGGTGTGGAGAAGAGCTCAGACACACGCATTTGCATAGATAAAAGAGGGGCTAAGGATCATTCATTCGATCTATTCATTTGAGCATTTACACGCGCACATATATTACCATCCCAGAAACAGGAATGGTTTAGCATTTACATGGTGAGAGTACAGCACCAGCACCATTGCTCGGTCACCGTTCTACAATATCATAGGTAGAGGACGCTCGGAGCGCAACAATAGGGGAAGAACAAAGAAAAGAAATCACGTAGAGGGGGGAGGAGAATCGACTCATATCATCGTCGCTCCTCCCCCCCTCGCTTACATTCGATGGGTGGAAGTCTCAGAAGAAGGAATCCACGGAAAGCAGAGGGAAGACCGGCACCGGCGCCCACCTGTTCCTGAAACAGGGTATCGTAGAGAAAGGAAGACGGCTGGCAGAAGATCCTCCGAAGAAGCCCTGCTCCCTCTCTTCTGTTCTCTTTTTTTTTCTCCTCTGTGTCCTCCCTCTTTTTTCTTCTCAGGTCTCGATCTGTCTCTCCCCTCTCTCTCTTCAATCGAACCTCACCCATATATATAACAGGTTGGAGGCTCTTCATCCGGCGTGGGCTTTGGCGCACCGGGAGGAAGCTTCATCAACTTATCGCACTGGTTTAAGGCGCCATCAGATAGGGTAGCTTGCGCGCCGGGATGAGGGCGGAAGGTAGGGGGCGCGCCGGGATAAGGGCTCCCCGGGCTAGTGCTCTTTACGACCTTCGAGCCAGTCGATGAGTCCGGGGATGATTCCGGGAGTCACCGTGAGCATTATCTCACCGATGCTCACTGAAACCTCGACGAGATATCTTGTCGAAGCTCCCGGGTTGGCGTACGGCCATTCTCGAGGTTCCAGATAGCTTTGGGTTGATCATACGGGCCTGCCGCTGACACTACCTTCGGCTCTATAATTCGTGCCGCTAGCTCGGCCTGGCCCGTGCCCGAAGCTCCTTGGAAGGTGAGATAACACTAGGGATAGTTCCGCCCAAGTTGGGCGATCATTCGGCCACTGACGAGCCCATCTTGGCGGGAAGCCGCACCCGTGCCGGGTGATCGGGGTCTTTTACCGACAGAGCTTTCGGTCCTTCATCTCGGAGAGCCAGGGGGGACTCCTTTATCTTCAGGAGAGCCTTTCATGAGGTGGGTAGCCACAGGGTTGACCGCTGTCCTTGATCGGACAACGGGTGTAGTGTATGCGGCATGATAGAGTCGATGCCGATTCATTGGGCAGGCTTGGTCGCACTGCCGGTTTGTTGTGAGTTTGTCTCGGCTCCCCTGAGGTGAAGTCCCCGTGTCCATATGGAGTGACTCGAGGCTCTGGCAACCTGAGAAATCTTTGATATGTTTATCTTTATCGGCTTCCATGCTTCGGTGGGCCGAGTCATTCGTCCTTATGGCTTGGTCGCCGATGATCATATTTTGGGTGCCAACAAATGCCCCCCATACGTGGGTGTTACGCACGAGGCACGAGTGTAGCAGGGCCGACGGATGTACTCCACCAGGCCTGACCTCCTCTTCGGTTGACAGAAGCTTTGAATGGCCCTTAATTTGGCATGAATGTTAGTCCGGCGCCGTTTACATTTTAACCCGACGCGCACATGGCCCTTGGGCTTTTTAATCCGGCGCGGTCCCGGGCATTTCTGAGGGTTGATAGTTTAGCAACAGTTGCGGACTTTCAGCCATTAGAAGTCACACAACAGTCAGCTCCGTAGAAGGGTGGCCCCTCTGAAATAGAAGCCGGAGACATAGTCGAAGAACAGACGCCCTTGGCTCTTGATATTCCTGTTGCACCTCCATCCCAGGGGGCAGGCAAGGAAATTGTTATCATTGACGCTCCAGCCACCGTATCGGCCAGCGCTGTTGTTCCCCATAGCAGTGGACTGCAGCTTATGCCATCGTCATCTTCGGGGACGGGCGACGATATCTGGGCCACTGTGGATAGCAGAGTGGAATTTGAACTACCCGAGACATCGCCGCTTGGTCTCCAATCTTCAAGTGACCTTGTGTGGCAGTTTCTAGGGACCCTCCAGCAGACCATAACGGCTAGCAGGGATTTAACTTATGTTCAGCTGAGGGGCTTGATAGAGCATCTTTCCCGATCACTGTTGGCCTTTGGTTGCCCTATGGACGATTGGACTCCGTGGGCAATCATGCTCCTGAAGTATGTAAACAAGAGGGAATTTCTCGACCGGGAAGCAGCTGACCAGCTGGCGGCCATATCATTGAAGCGGGCTGAAAGCCGAACGACCCTCATTTCTCTGCAAGAGACTACAGGTAGGATGAGGGATGAAGCCAAGGCCTCTTTACAACATCGAAGCTTCCTGACGGCCCGGATGGCGGCATTACAGGCCGAACTTTCAAGGGTAGAGGCCGAACTTGAAGAAGTAGATCGCCTGGGAGTCCAGAAGGCGGAGGATGCAGAGATGGCCGAGGGACAAGCTGCTTCCCTCGAGGAGAAGCTATCCGAGCTGGGGGCCACCGAGTTCCGATTGCAAGAACTGACCCTCCATCCTTCCCTGGGTATTCCTGCACTGGAGGACATCTTCCGACGCCCTCTGCCGTAGTCTTTTTTTTCTCTTTATTTGCTCCCTTTTTGACGCACTTCATGTACTCCGGGGGATGGCCCGTGTAACATGTACCTTTTACTTCATAGTAATGGAAAATCTCCATCGTGCTTTTTGAATGAAGACTCCATCTTGTCATTATTCTTTTCTCTTCCATTCGCCCGTTGTTTCTAATCCGAGTGTATGAGTCACTAGGGCAGGAGAGCGCTCACGCCTTCAGCAAAGGGGTGAGGTGTTCGCTCCACCGCGCCGTGACTTTTCTCGAGACTAACAACGGCCTATGCCAGCCGAGAGTCCGGGGGACTCAAGAGGGCATATCAAAACTGGCGGGTAAGCGGTCCTGCCGAGGATGGCAAGACCCGAGAATGGGTAGCGATCGGTCCTGTCGATGATGACGAAGGTCGAAAAAGGGTAGACAGTCTTGACGATGATGACAAGAACCAGACTAGGGTAGCGACCGATCTTGCGGATAGTGACAAGGGTCGAAAAGGGTAGACGGTCTTGCCGATGGTGACAAAAATTGGGTAGAGTAGCGATCGATCTTGCCGATGGTGACAAGGGTCGAAGAGGGTAGACGGTCTTGCCGATGGTGACAAAAACTGACCGATCTTGCCGATGGTGACAAGGGTCGAAAAGGGTAGACAGTCTTGCCGATGGTGAAAAAAATCGGATAGGGTAGCGACCGATCTTGCCGATGGTGACAAGGGTCGAAAAGGGTAGACGGTCTTGCCGATGGTGACAAAAATCGGATAGGGTAGCGACCGATCTTGCCGATGGTGACAAGGGTCGAAAAGGGTAGACGGTCTTGCCGATGGTGACAAAAACTGGATAGCGTAGCGACCGATCTTGCCGATGGTGACAAGGGTCGAAAAGGGTAGACGGTCTCGCCGATGGTGACAAAAACCGGATAGGGTAGCGACCGATCTTGTCGATGGTGACAAGGGTCGAAAAGGGTAGACGATAGATGTATATAGGCGGGATATCGGATGAAAATTCCCCGTCGACCTCGTAAGGGGTCTTCCGGACAGAGAATGAATCATCACTATTCATCATTCAATTTTTTATTCACATTACTGACCTAAGCGCCCTTTCGGGTTTTCGCCGAGGCCAGCCCCCTCTTACTTTTACCCGCGCGCCCTTTCGGGTTTTCACGCGGCGGGGCACCCAGTTTTGCCTGCGACGCCCTTTCGGGTTTTCGCCACAGCTGGGTTATAGCCATTTTTGTACTTGTCCTGATATAGGAACAAGTCTGGCAGGGTATCTCTATTTTTAACCCCATTTTCTTTTCTTTCTTTCTTTTTTCTTGAATTCGGGATGCAGAAGAACTGGACCGCGAAAATATTGACTGGCCTTGTCGATGATGACAAGGATTGGACCCTGCTTTGGTCTGTCGACACTGGTTAGATATTGAAGCAAAGGATACGGTCTATTAACAAGGATGTAAGATCCGAGCTAAGGGTAAAGATCGACCGGTCTCGCCGATGATGACGAGGGTCGAACGTGGGTTTATTCATCGGCATGGGCCACATGCCGAGGCAAAGGTAGGGTTATTAACGGGGACGGAAAGTCCAAGTTAAGGGTAGAGATAGACAGATCTCGCCGATGATGACGAGGGTCGACCATGGGTTTATTCATCAACATGGGTCACATGCCGAAGCAAAGATGGGATTATCAACAGGGACGTAAGGTCCAAGTTAAGGGTAGAGATCGACCGATCTCGCCGATGATGACGAGGGTCGAATGTGGGTTTGTTAAAGGATTTCTGGTGAGACTTTGATGGTCGTCCCTTTCAGAGTTTCATTGGGTGGAGAATAGGAGAGGAATTTGGAAATTACCACTTTACTGACTCAAGCGCCCTTTCGGATTTTCGCCGGAGCCAGCCCCCTCTTGCTTTTGCCCGCGCGCCCTTTCAGATTTTCACGTGGCGGGGTACCCGATTTTGCCTGCAGCGCCCCTTCAGGTTTTCGCCACAGCTGGGTTATAGCCATTTTTGTACTTGTCCTAATATAGGAGCAAGTCTGGCGGGGTATCTCTATTTTTAACCCCATTTTTTTTTATTTGTATAGGGTGGCAGGTCGAAGTGTAATGTTCAACTCCTGGTCGATAGTGGATGGCCTGTAGTGGCAACAATGTGAGAATGCCAGCTAGAACATAAAGCCTTTAGCCGACTCGGGTTTATTTGTTAGCGGGAAGATAATGCTAACGCAAGGAAGGGCTTTCGTGCCAATCCGAACGTAAGGCTCGTAATGGCGGTGTGGCGTATTCTTTTAGAAGCTTGATCAGGGCGGAATGCCACTAGACCAAGGAGAGGGTAGCTTGATCAGGGTGGAATGCCACTGGACCAAAGGGAAGGGTAGCTCGGTCAGGGCGGAATGCCACTGGACCAAGGAAAGGCAGCTCGGCTAGGGTGGAGTGCCACTAAACCAAGGAGAAGGGTAGCTCGGTTAGGGCGGAGTGCCAGTAAACCAAGGAGAAGAGTAGCTTGTTTAGGGCGGAGTGCCACTAAACCACGGAAGGTAGCTTGGCTAGGACGAAGTGCCACTAAACCAAGGAAAAGGTAGCTCGGTTAGGGCGGAGTGCCACTAAACCAAGGAGAAGAGTAGCTCGGTTAGGGCGAAGTGCCACTAAACCCTGGAAAGGGTAGCTTGGTTAGGGTGAAGTGCCACTAAACTAAGGAAAAGGTAGCTCGGTTAGGGCGGAGTGCCACTAAACCAAGGAGAAGAGTAGCTCGGTTAGGGCGGAGTGCCACTAAACCAAGGAGAAGAGTAGCTCGGTTAGGGCGGAGTGCCACTAAACTAAGGAGAAGAGTAGCTCGATCAGGGTAGAATGCCACTAGACCAAGGGAAGGTAGCTTGATCAGGGCGAGATGCCACTAAACCAAGAAAAGGGTAGCTTGATCAGGGCGAGATGCCACTAAACCAAGAAAAAGGTAGCTCGGTTAGGGCGGAATGCCACTAAACCAAGAAAAAGGTAGCTCGGTTAGGGCGGAGTGCCACTAGACCAAGGGAAGGTAGCTTGATCAGGGCGAGATGCCACTAAACCAAGAAAAGGGTAGCTTGATCAGGGCGAGATGCCACTAAACCAAGAAAAAGGTAGCTCGGTTAGGGCGGAGTGCCACTAAACCAAGGAGGAGAGTAGCTCGATCAGGGCAGAATGCCACTAGACCAAGGGAAGGTAGCTTGATCAGGGCGAGATGCCACTAAACCAAGAAAAGGGTAGCTTGATCAGGGCGAGATGCCACTAAACTAAGAAAAAGGTAGCTCGATTAGGGCGGAGTACCGCTAAACTAAGGAGGAGGGTAGCTCGGTTAGGGCGGAGTGCCACTAAACCAAGGTAAGGGTAGCTCGGTTAGGGCGGAGTGCCACTAAATCAAGGAGAAGAGTAGCTCGGTTAGGGCGGAGTGCCACTAAACCAAGGAGAAGAGTAGCTCGGTTAGGGCGGAGTGCCACTAAACCAAGGAGAGGGTAGCTTGGTTAGGGCGAGATGGCACTAAATCAAGAAAAAGGTAGCTCGGTTAGGGTGGAGTGCCACTAAACCAAGGAAGAGGGTAGCTCGGTTAGGGCGGAGTGCCACTAAACCAAGGTAAGGGTAGCTCGGTTAGGGCGGAGTGCCACTAAACCAAGGAGAATAGTAGCTCGATCAGGGCAGAATGCCACTAGACCAAGGGAAGGTAGCTTGATCAGGGCGAGATGCCACTAAACCAAGAAAAGGGTAGCTTGATCAGGGCGAGATGCCACTAAACTAAGAAAAAGGTAGCTCGGTTAGGGCGGAGTGCCACTAAACCAAGGTGGAGGGTAGCTCGGTTAGGGCGGAGTGCCACTAAACTAAGGTAAGGGTAGCTCGGTTATGGCGGAGTGCCACTAAACCAAGGAGAAGAGTAGCTCGGTTAGGGCGGAGTGCCACTAAACCAAGGAGGAGGGTAGCTCGGTTAGGGCGGAGTGCCACTAACCAAGGAAAATAGCTTGATTAGGGCGAAACGCCACTAACCAAAGGGGAGGTAGCTTGATCAGGGAGAGATGCCACTAAACTAAGAAAAAGGTAGCTCCGGCCGATCAATCGGGACATGTCGACTGCGCTGCATGATACAGCTTAATGTGTTTTTCGTTGAGGGGAGAGAACTGAATGACTCCTTTGTGGTCCACAAGGACGTAGGCACCCCCTTCATATACTCGGCGGATGATATACGGCCCGACCCAATTTTCGACCAGCTTCCCTTTGGGGTTGGAGGCCATCACTTCTTTTCTTTTGACCATTACCAGGTCTCCTTTCTTGAATTCTCGACCCTTGACTAGCTTGTCAAAAGCACGGGCCATGCGAGCTTGGTAGAGTTGGATGTTTTGCTGTGCCCGGAGGCGTTTTCCTTCGAGCTCAGCGAGCTCCTCCAATCTTCTTTCTGCATTGGTCTGCTCACCACTGACTAGTCCGTGCTGGATGGCAACTCGCAATGAAGGAACTTCAAGTTCAATGGGCACTACAGCTTCTGACCCATAGACGAGGGAGAAAGGTGAACAGCCGGTTGGGGTCTTATCGACAGTACGATAGGCCCAAAGTGCTTCGTACATCCTTTCTTCCCAATCTTTTTTATTAGACTTGACAGTCTTTGCCAGCAATGTACATAATGTCTTATTAAAGGCCTCTGCGAGTCTATTGGCCTGAGGGTTGTAGGGGGACGATGTCCTCCAGTCGATTTTGTATTTGTCGGCCAGCCGATAAACCTTCTGGTTCCTAAAATGACTGCCATTATCAGAGATGATTCGGCTGGGGATCCCGAACCGAAATATTACATTCTGCCGGAAGAACCTTGCAACTAGTTCTCCCGTCATATCTCTTAGTGCTATTGCCTCCGCCCATCTGGAGAAGTATTCTGTAGCTGCTAAGATGTATCTGCACCCTGATGAAGATGCTGGAAGCGACCCTACTACGTCCGTGCCCCACTGAGCAAACGGCCAGCTTGGTAGGGTGGGATGCAATGGCACTGAAGGTCTCCTTGCCACATTAGCGTGTTCTTGACACTTCTGACAAGCTTTGGCAAACCTGCAGCAATGATCAAATATAGTGGGCCAATAGTAACCCAGTTTCTTTATCTCAATTTTCATCTTCGGGCCAGCTTGGTGTGCTCCAGCTGATCCTGCATGGACCTCCTGCATCACCTGTCCCGCTTCTGCTGAAGATAAGCAACGGAGTAGGACTTTCCTTCGGGCATCTGCCATAATTCGGAACAAGGTCCCGCTTCGCATCTCGTAAGAATCCTTGATCCTCAGGAGCTTCATCCTCTATTCCTTTTCTTTTGGAAGTTGCTGGTGTTGAAACCAGTGTAGGAGATGCTCTCGCCAATCGGGCCGCTGAACCCCTTCGATGACTGCTACTTCCATTTCTTGATCGTCGGCCAGGACCCTTGTTACGCTGGGGACCTGTCGGTAGTTGATCACTGTTATATTCAGGCTTGTGTCTGGCGGGACCGCCTATGAACTGGCCTGCTTAGCGAGGGTGTCTGCCTGAGCATTCCGGCCTCGATTGATGTGCTTGATGCTGATGAAGTAAAATCTTGACATCAGGCGAGTTGCCAACTGGTGATAGGGGAGGAGCTCTTACTTTCGCACATCAAACTCTCCTTCCAGCTATTTTATAACTAGCATGGAGTCTCTGAATGCTTCCAGCATCTAAATTCTCATGGACAGAGCAATTTGCAACCCGATTATCAGGGCTTCATATTCTGCTTCATTGTTGGTGCATTGTTTGTTTATGGAGCAGGATGTATGTACCACTTCTCCTTCCGGGGATTTCAGGACTATGCCTACTCTTGCCCTGACTCTGGCTGATCCAGTGGCAGAGGTGTCAATTCTGGAAGCGCCATCAAAGTATAGCTGCCATAAGGCGGGTTGTACTTGAATGGCTTCTAGGGTTTCATCTTCAGGAAGCTTCGGCTCCAACGGGCAGTCCCCGGGCACTGGGTGCTCAGCGAAGAAGTCTGCAATAGCTTGGCCCTTGACGACCTTGCGCGGTACGTAGGAGATATCAAACTCCATAAGAATTGCCGCCCATTTGCCCAGGCGACCTTTGAGTGCCGGTTGAGACATGATGTACTTCAGGGGATCTTCTTTGGATACCAAGCTGATTTCATGCGACAACATATAGTGTCGGAGCTTCTTAATTGCGAAGACCAGTGCCAGACAGATCTTCTCAATATAGGTATATTTCTCTTCAGTTCTGACCAGTCTCCGGCTGAGGTAATAGAGGGCTTGCTCTTTCCCTTCTTCATTATTCTGGGCCAGCAATGCCCCCAGAGAATTATGTGTAGCTGCTATATATAGTATCAATGGTCGTCCTTTCACCGGCGCGCCCAGCACAGGAGGAGTTTTCAGATAGTCTTTCAGCTTGTCAAAGGCCGTCTGGCAATCTTCATCCCAATAAAAGGGAACCTCTTTCATCATCAACTTGTGAAAAGGCTGACATCGCCCTGACAAATTGGAAATGAACCGCCGGATATAAGCTAAGCGGCCCTGTAGTGATCTCAGCTAGGAGATGTTCCTTGGCGGAGGTAACTCCTGAATTACTTTGATCTTTGCGGGGTCTATCTCGATTCCCCGATATCGGACGATGAAACCCAGGAATTTTCCGCTCGACAGTCCGAACGCACATTTCATGGGGTTCATCTTTAGCTCATGCTGCCTCAGCCTCTGAAAGACAATCCGGAGGTCTTGCAGATGATCTTCTTTTCTTTTGGTCTTGACCACCAGGTCATCTATGTAGCATTCGACCTTGTGGTAGAGCAACTCGTCAAAGATTTTGGTCATTGCGCGCTGATAGGTTGCGCCAGCATTTTTCAGTCCGAACGGCATTCTCTTGTATGATAAATGCCTTTAGGAGTTCGGAAAGCAGTATGGACTCGGTCAGGCTCCACGATCCAAATCTGATTGTAACAGGAAGACCCATCCATGAATGACAGGGCTTCATGGCCGGTTGGAGCATCAATCATGACCTCGGTTATTGGCACCAGGAAATCATCATTGGGGCAGGCTTTATTTAGATCTCGAAAGTCGACATATATCCGGATCTGTCCATTCTTCTTCTTCACGGGGACGATATTCGCCAGCCATGTAGTGTACTGGTTTTCTTCAACAAATCCCACGTCAATGAGCTTGTCGACTTCAGCACAAATTTGGGTGATGAGCTCTGGCCTCATGCGCCACGGTGGTTGCTTCACTGGCTCGGCCTCAGGGCTGATTGTTAGCTCATGTTGTGAGACAGCGGGGCTTAGACCTGACATCTCTTTGTAAGTCCAGGCGAAGCAATCCCAGTACTCTAGCAGCAGCTGGATGACAACTCCCGTTCTTCTTGGGACAGTTGGGCGCTGAGGAAGGTGGGCCTAGGGTCCTCCTCATTTCCCAAGTTGACTTCTATTAGTTCATCGACTGTGGCCTGGCCTCCATCTTCTATCTCCGGAGGTGCCGGTTGGAGGTCAACGAAGTCTGGAATACCATCTTGAGGGTCGAGTACTTCGACTTCCTCGTCAGACACCACCAGAGCTTCTTGAGGTTTCTTGATTTCTTGTGCTAGCAGCTGGGTGGATTGTTCTATTAGCAAATCCATTACCGTCGTAGCTTCCAAGGATGAGAGAGCAGCCTTGATGTTTGTGGATGAGGTTGCAGCCATAACGGACTGGTAGCTGTTTACAGCCGGACTCGGACAACATACTGGTTTTATAGCAGAAGCTGAGGAAGTCTCGCCTTCTGGGACAGTTGTATCTTCCGCAGAAGTGGCTTTTTCTTTCCTGGTAGCTGGCTCCCCTTGATTGGAGTTGACCAAGGCTTCCCTGATTGGTAGAAAGGGTGTTGAAGTTGTCATTAGTAGGACCCCTGTGGAGGGAGAGACTCCTACTTCTTGAATGTCTTCGGCTTCGCTGCTGCTAGCCGTATCAAATTCGGCTTGAAAGGCCGCTTCTTCAGAATGAACTTGCTCCCAGCATCGGCAAGGGGCCGAGGTTTCTACTTCTTGATTCCCGGACCGAGCCAGTTCAAGATATTCGGCTTCCACCGGATACTCATCAAAGGTTGCCCCCAGAGGGCTATCTTCAGTAGGATAGAAGGCGGAGATAGTATCCACCTCGTACCGCCCACTGTAATAATATTCCTCCAGGGTGAAGCCCAACCCTGGATGCTGAGAGACACGTCTCATTTCCTTATCCAGATTTACAGGATACCACATCTTCTGGAAAGCTTCTTTGCGCTTTTGAGACTGATCGGGGGGAAGGTGTTGCTTCTGAAACATTTTGGCCATCCGATCGGTCGTGAACGCCAGACCCTGGACAGGAACCCGCGGGTTGGCTAGATCTTCAGGGAGGCTGCAGTCTGTGTCTTCCCGAGTGGGATGCTCCTCAGCTGTATAGAACAAGCTGCTGGGCCCATCTTCCTGTGTCACCTCCCAAGCTTTGAAAGGTTCGACAGTGGGGTTGTTGAGGCCGAGGAATGGCTTGGTGAGGCCGGCCGGGACTCCGATGCGGTCGCATTGTCGATTGATCTGCACTTCCTTAGGTTTGGGATATAATGCTGGGGGTGTTACCCTGCCGACGTCTCCAGAAGCTGTGATGTGGGAGACCACCTTCGGCTTGACATATCCGCGTGGCGGTGGTGGATACCAACCGTCACCTGATCTATTCTTCGAGGCCCCTGTGGGGGCTTTAGCTTCAGAAACCTTCCGGGGAGGCCCCGTATATAGGTTGGCGTCTGCCAAGTGACATTCAAATACCTCGAACGGGTGGAGATCAGTGAATATCCTCTCCTCCTTCCCTTGGAGGCTGTATTTGATGCATTGGTGGAGCGTGGATGGCACCACCATATTCTCATGCAGCCATGGGTGGCCGAGCAGCGCCTTGTAGGAGGTGCGAGAGTCAATGACATGAAATTGTACTGTTGTAGTGAAATCTGCCAGGGTCAGCGTAAATTCTGCCACTCCCATAGATACTTCACATTTTTGGTTGAAGCCAGCGATACGCATATCCCCGACTTTCTCGAGATGCACATTAAAGTGGTGCCTCTGGTATATTCTGTATGGCAGGATGTTGATTGCTACACCGGGATCAACCAATATTCTGTTCAGCTCCCTTCCATTCAGGTGCCCTTTCATATACAGTGGCCTGTTGTGGCTGGCAGTAGGTAGTAGCATGTCTTCCGGAGAGAAGGTCATACTGGCTTCTAGTGTAGCCTCAGCTATGCAGGCTTCAAAATGAGCAGGCGTCTGCAGAGCAGTGATGATCGCCTGTCGAGTTTCTTCACTCAAAGGGAGAATTTCTCAGATCGTAAATCGAGCGGGGAGCTTTTTGAGCAACTTCATTATTCGGCTCCCAGCCCGGACATTGGAGAGCTTCATCTCTTCAGCCCATCTGGGCTTGGGGAGGTTTTGATTTGTGGGTCCAGACGGACCTGCTTCATCTTCCTCGGACTCGGCATCCTCTTGGCTGGCACCGGCTGTCGGGTCTTCTTTATTAGTTGCTGTAGGGCAAGCTCCATCTGCATTTGCATCCTCAGTAGATTGCGCTGGCTGCGGGTGAATGGCCCCGGGTGTAGGGTTAGCCTCTTGACAGGACTGTTTCCCCTTTGACATTTTCATAAATTCAAGGAATGAAGAGACTGCCTTGCCCCCACTCTTGTTGTATAGGCCTGACGGAGGAGGGATTTGGACTCCCTTAACCTCCGGCGGAGGTGTCTTGTAGGGTTGCTCCCCTCTGAACATGATGTTGTGGTTGGGTGGTGGCCGGCGCCCCCATCTTCGGCCCGACCGAGTGGCATGTGCAGCAGTTGCGGCCTCGGCTTTGCCTCCCCCAGCATGGGGTGTGAAGCAAATTTCTTCTTCTTCCTCTTCTCCGGGTAGGTTGAAGAGTGCTGATAGGGTATTACAGGAGACAACCTGTGCTTTATTGGCCCCAGCGGCCTTTCTTTTCTTCTTCTTTTGCTTTCTCTTCTTTTTAGTTTCTGCGGGTGCCTGCCCCCAGAACAGGCTGCCCTCTTCAGGGGGTGCTGCTTCAGCTTCCTCCACCTGTTTGAGTGAGAGTTGTTCCAGCTCTTGCCATGGGACGTGGTCCCGTACCAGCAGAGGTTTCAATTCGGGCTGCACATATTCATCTAGCCCTTCAATCAGGTGCTGTAGTCGAAGGACCCCAGGATTGGTTTCCTTGATTGCTGGCAGCGGAGTTTGTCTCCTCCTGTTAGGTGTATGTATTCTGACAGCTGTAGGTGGGGTAACCCCCACGGGTGCTATCACTGGCGGAGCAGGCCGGGGTGTAACGCCACGAATACTTGCCCCCTCTTTCGGGCGGGGTGCCCTCTTCTTTTTGTGCTTTATAGGGATCTACTGCCACCCCTGCTGTTCTTTCACGGGCTCCAGGAAATGGATTTCGTAGGTGCTCCGTGTGCTTGCTTCAGAGATCTCCTCAGGTAATGCCTGGTAGAGGAAGACCATGTTGACTGCTGCTCTCCTGGGAGGAGCTTCATGTGGCTGAGGAGGATCTACTTTGTACTCTCCCAGCTCTATTTCATTCTTCTTTACCATTCCTTCGATGATGTCTTTGAAAACATAACAGTCTTCGATTGGATGTCCCAACATCTGGTGGTAGGGGCAGAATCTTGGACTGTCTTTTCTTTTCAGGTCCTCCGGTCTTCTTGGCTCAGGCAGGGTGACCATGCCGTATTCTATTACCCAGTCGAACAGGACTCGGGTCTTGTCCTTTGGAAAGGAGTAGGCTTTCTTCATCTTGTCCCTCAACGAAGGACCTTCTTTGTCATCCGGAGCTTTTGCAGGCTGCGGGGGAGCCGCCTTCTTACCTTTCTCCTTCTGCTGTTCGAACGCCTTGATATCAAGCGCATTCGCTTCTTTAGGTGTGGGGCACCGTTAATTGTTCGACTCGTAAATATGTATGCGAATGTTGGGATTAACGGGTCGAATGAATGATCTTCACCTCCCCTTTCTTATGTATGCGAATGCGTGCGTATGAGGCTTTCTTTGCATCGTTCTCTGGTTCCGCTTTCCCTGAAGTTCCTAGCATGCCCTGAGTCATCGTGGGCTACAGAAATACCCCTCCCCGGGGGCTTCTCTTTCGCTCATCTTCATGTTTGATTCAAGGGTTCTCGCATCCCCTTTTCTTCTCGGATGGAGCCGTGCTTCTGCACGTGCCTCTCTCCATCATGTGCAGGGTCCCTCCCCTGAGCGTCGCTTTCTAATCGTTCGAGCATATGCCCCTGCCGTGGGCCCATCTCACTAATGCATTTACCACCCCTATTCATCATCATCTGAATGGTTTCGAGGTTTTCTCATCGTCTCGATCACCCGGGGAGGGGAGCATTCCCCCCGTGGCTTCACGGAACTGCTGGGCAACTAAGAACCCTACCCCTCGATGGCAGGCGTTTCTCCCTGAGCCCACAACAGATAGCAACAGAGGGGTCTTGGCTCAACGAGCTCGCCCCCAACAATTCAGGACCCAATGAAGGCCGGGGATATGTGTTCCTCGCAGGCTAGCCCTCGGAGTTTCATCTTCCTAATGGTCAGTCCCTATAAGGGATAAGTCATACACTGTGGGTCATCCACCCTTCGCAGGCTAGCCCTCGGGGTGCTGTTCCCATCGTCAAGGGCTTCATCTCTCCGTTTCTTCTCCCTATGGAACTTTGGTGCCCCTAGCAGGCTAGTCCTCGGGGTATTCCATCCAATGGGGTTTGCTGGCTGCCTTCGTGCATACCGGCGGTTCAGGGGCTTGTTCCACGAGTAAGCATGACCCCGATTCTCCCCTGCAACTCTTCATGTTCAGGAGAGATGCTGCTAAATTTTAGACAAATTCAGCATAACTAAGTGGATGAGATGCTCATTCTGAATCCAATTACCTCAGTGCTTGAGTATGAACCTCGCACTGACTTGCTCCATCATCCCCAGAGGGCTTTGGGCTTCAATTTAACAACAATTGGCCTCGAATGGCTTCAAAACCCTCAACATAAACTTAAGAAACTCAAATGATTCGGAATTCATCGAAAATAAGCTAAAACGGCGCGACCTTAACCCGGCGCGCCCTAATACGGCGCGGTACCCCCCCGCGCCGGATTAACCCTACACTCAAAAAACAAAAAAACTTCCTTGCGCCTTTCCGGCGCACCATGAACCGGCGCGCCCCAATCTTTTGCGCGCCGTCTTAACCAGCTATATGGCCGCGCCGTATTAACCGCTTATACCTACGCTTTATCGCGCCGTATAAGCTACCTATCGCATGGCCGCGCCGGTTTTGGGACCTTTTGCTGCTTTAATTGTTCACTTGCCTCATAGTGGTTCTCGTCCCTCAGGGTCGATGCCGATAAACCACAATTGGTAATAAATTGAATAAAGGAAGGGCCGAGCGAGTCCAAACTATCTTGTTATCATATCTTCATTACCATGCCCGTTAGCATTTTGCTCGCGCTATCATATTTGTGCTGCCTTCCCTCTTCTCGATGAGGGGTAATAAATGTGGTCGATTACCATTTGCTTCCATGATTCTATCATCATGCTTAATATAGTCATGAATGTCATGTGTGCATGCATGCATAGATCCTCGGGTATATTAAATGGCGTCAACAGAAAACCAGATTACGTCTGGTCGGAAGTCTTCGCTATGCGCGACGGTGGTCTTCGGACCTATGTCCTCCGCCACGTACCGAGGATCCATAATCCCATGAATTATGCATCTTCTGCATGATAAATATATGCATCCTGCATGCCTTCGTCATGATCATCATGTAGCTTTTCTTAATTCGGCTTCGACAGCCCGCTATCTCGGTAATTAATCAAAGGTGTTCCCTCCTCGTGGGGGATGTAATTAACGCCGTAGCCTTTATGGTATGGCGGACTGCTGGTCCCGACCGAACCTCACATTCGCCCGACATGGGTCAGAATGAGCGCATCACAAATTCGTCACTCATGTGACTGGCACGCCCGCGTCGTCAATTGATCATTTGACTACCAGTTAGTCAGCTGGTCGATCGACCCACGAAAGAAAGAAAAGGTCGCAAATAGAGAGTTGACGGAATCTAAATTGGATATCCGGTTTCAGCTCGGTGCTCAAATTACTCAATTCAAAACTAACTTAGTTCAAAAGAATTCAGATAATTAGGGGTTCGAGGGTCCAAAATATAAAATATCGGTCTGATCAGCGTGCTGATCGTTCCAACACGACCTGGGAGGTAAAAGTGACTTGTGAGAGTTGACGGAATCTAAATCGGATATCTGTTTTGAGTCCGGTGCTCAAATAACTCAATTCAAAACTAAGTTAGTTTTCAAAATTAACTTAGTTTAAAAGAATTTAGATAATTAGGGGTTCGGGGGTTCAAAATGTAAAATACTGGCCTGATCGACGTGCCGATCATTCCAACATGACTTGGGAGGTAGAAGTGACTTGTGGGAGCTGACGGAATCCTAATCGGATACCCGGTTTGAGCCCGACATTCAGAAGTGCATTCTTCAAATGCACTTAGTTTAAAATCAAAGAAGTTAGGATCGGGGGTCCAAAATCTAAAATATCGGTCTGATTGCCATGCCGATCGTTCCAACACGACCTGGGAGGTAAAAGTGACTTGTGAAAGCTGACGGAATGTAAATTGGATACCTAGTTTGAGCCCGACGTTCAGATGTGTATTTTTCAAATGTACTTAGTTTAAAATTAAAGAAGTTACGTTCGGTGGTCCAAAATCTAAAATATCGGTCTGATCGGCGTGCCGATCATTCCAACATGACCTGGGAGGTAAAAGTGACTTGTGAGAGTTGACGGATTCCAAATCGAATATCCGGTTTGAGTTCGGCGCTCAAATAACTCAATTCAAAACTAAGTTAGTTTTCAAAACTAACTTAGTTTAAAAGAATTCAGATAATTAGAGGTTCAGGGGTTCAAAATGTAAAATACTGGCCTGATCGGCGTGCCGATCATTCCAACACGACTTGGAAGGTAAAAGTGACTTGTGAAAGCTGACGGAATGCAAATCGGATACCCGGTTTGAGCCCTAGGCTCAGAAGTGCATTTTTCAAATGCACTTAGTTTAAAATTAAAGAAGTTGGGTTCGGGGGTCCAAAATCTAAAATATCAGTCTGATCGACGTGCCGATCGTTCCAACACGACCTGGGAGGTAAAGGCGACTTGTGAGAATTGACGCAATCCAAATCGGATATCCGGTTAGAGTCCGGCGCTCAAATAACTCAATTCAAAACTAAGTTAGTTTTCAAAACTAACCTAGTTTAAAAGAATTCAGATAATTAGGGGTTTGGGGGTTCAAAATGTAAAATATTGGCCTGATCGGCGTGCCGCTCATTCCAATACGACTTGAGAGGTAGAAGTGACTTGTGAGAGCTGACAGAATTCAAATCGGATATCCGGTTTAAGCCCGACGCTTAGAAGTGCATTCTTCAAATGCAGTTAGTTTAAAATCAAAGAAGTTAGGTTCGGAGGTCCAAAATCTAAAATATCATTTTGATTGGCATGTCGATCGCTCCAACACGACCTGGGAGGTAAAAGTGACTTGTGAAAGTTGACGGAATGTAAATCGGATACCCGGTTTGAGCCCGTCGCTCAGAAGTGTATTTTTCAAATGCACTTAGTTAAAAATTAAAGAAGTTGGGTTAAGGGGTCCAAAATCTAAAATATCAGTCTGATCGGCATGCTGATCATTCCAACACGACCTGGGAGGTAAAAGCGACTTGTGATAGCTGACAGAATCCAAATTGGATGCCTGGTTTGAGCCCGGTGCTCAGAAGTGTATTCTTAAAATGCACTTAGTTTAAAATTAAAGAAGTTGGGTTCGGGGTTCTAGAGTCCAAAATCTAAAATATCGATCTGATCGGCGTGCCAATCATTCCAACACGACCTGGGAGGTAAAATCGACTTATGGGAGGTGACGGAATCCAAATTGGATGTCCGATTTGAGCCTAGTGCTCAGAAGTGCATTCTTAAAATGCACTTAGTTTAGAATTAAAGAAGTTGGGTTTGGGGGTCCAAAATCTAAAATATCGGTCTGATCGGCGTGCCGATCATTCCAACATGACCTGAGAGGTAAAAGTGACTTGTGAGAGCTGACGGAATCCAAATTAGATGCCCGGTTTGAGCCAGTGCTCAGAAGTGCATTCTTAAAACAGACTAACTTTAAAAATTAAATAAGTTGAGTTCGGAGGTTCAAAATTTATCTGATTTGAATTTATATAATCAAATATAATGTTTAATTTGTCTGCTCAGTATTTTTTTATTTATGAATGCATATTTAATGTTATTACCTTTTCATATAGGATCCTCAAACGAGTGGCGATGCAGGAGACGAGCAGGCCGGGGAGGATGAGGATATGGAGGATGCGGAGAATATTTCTTGATTTTTTATTATTATAAAATTATACATTATTATTTTGTTTCGTTTCTTGTATGTCCATTGTTTTGTTCGTGATGGATTTTATATTTTTTTATTTAAACATGTTTTTATATAAATTTTATGTCTTTTTTTTAAAAATAAAATACATTTTCCGACGAATTCGTCAGAACATTTCGACGGAATAACCGACAAAATAATTATTCCATCAGAAACCCTTGGTATAGTTTCAGACGGAATTTCCAACGTAAATTGTTCCGTCGGCATTTTTCGACGGAATCGCAGACGGATAAAAGTCCGTCGAAAAAATGAGAGATTCACTAATTACTGACGGAATTTTCGTCTGCTACTTTTCCGTCGAAAATTTATACTTATTGTTGTAATTTTCAGACGTATTTTCGACGGAAAACTTTTTCGTTGAAAATTTATGACAAGGAATATACGACGGACCTCTTCCGACGGATTTTCGACGGACTTCTGTAAAAAAAATGCTTTCCGACATATTTTCTGACGGATATCGTCCGTCGAAAATCCCACCTTTTCTTGTAGTGTTGTAAGGTGAGCTAGTATCTTGATGTCTAGTGGGTTATAGTGAAGGCCCAAGGCATTCTTGGGGACTGGACATAGGGCAATAAGGGGCTATGCCAAACCACTATAAAATCACCATGTTTTCTTGTGTGATTGCCTCCTTGTCTCCTTCCCCCACTCTTCATATGTGTTGTATGCTTAATGTGCGTGATTGCTTGAAAAGATTGTGATTGACGTGATTTGTTTTTGACCCAATTCACCCCCCCCTTTTGGGTTGGCCTAGTTTAAGATTTCCAACAAGTGGTATTAGACCGTGGTTCTCTTGAGGAAGGTTTAACCACCTAAGAGAGATCCATGGCACATCCCAGAGCTTCACTTATTTTTGGTGAAGGTTAATCCGCTCATAGGCCACCACTTTTCAATAGTTCGAATTATAGCTATTGGAAAAATCATATGATGATTTTTATGAAAGCTATGGGCTATGAAATGTGGTTGGTTGTTGAGAAGGGCCCATATGTGCCCAAAGAGAAAGGAGAATTGGAAAAATGATGATTTCTGAAATTTCATTGAATGCCAAATCTATTAATGTTTTACATTGTGCTCTTAATGCAAAATAAGTATAATAGAATTTCCATGTGTGAGACAGCGAAGGAGATTTGGGAAAAGTTTCAAATCACCTATAAGGGAATGTCTCAAGTAAAGGAGATGAAGATCAACCGCCTAGTGCACAAGTATGAGCTGTTCAAAATGAATCCGGAAAAATCTATTGGTGAAATATTTACACGCTTCGGTGATATAGTGAATGGGCAAAAATCCTTGGGTAAGATCTATTCCAACTCTAATCTTGTGTGTAAAATTCTTTGGTCTTTGCCACTTATAGAGTCCAAAAGTCACCGCAATTGAAGAAGCCAAGGATTTGTCTATCTTATTACTTGATGGACTAATGGGTTCTCTTATGACGTATGAGATTAGCATGATGAGAATGTAAGATGAAGACTCTAAGAAAAAGAAGAGCATTGCACTTAAAGTCACTTCATCATCCTCAAGCTTGAGTGATGAAAATGAATGAGATGAGATCGATGAAGATGAAATCAACTTGTTAGTAAGACAAATGAGAAACTTCATGTGCAAGAGACTCACTGGCTCAAGGAATAAGAACTACAAGAGAGCACCCTCTAAGGGGAAGGGTTCTAAAGAAATTGAGATCACTTGCTACGAATGCAAGGAGACTGGTCATATGAGAAATGAATGCCCTGAACTGAAAATAAGTTGAAGTATGATAAAGATTGTAGAAAGAAGAAAAAGACAATGATTGCTGCTTGGAGTGACGGGGACATATCATCTTCTAGTAGAAGAGAAGATAGTGATGGCGTGGCAAATCTTTGGTTCATGGCCAATGATCGTGAAGAGGAGGTAACCTTTTAACATTGCTTAGTTCCCATTGAAAAACTTCAATGTGTTTTTGTTGTGCCCCTGTGGTCATTTGACATTCATGGTTTTGATAATGGCTTGGTTTTGATAATGGCTAAACACTATAAGTCATTGATGTTTCCCACTCTCATATGACTGAAATACTTGATGATTTCTTCATGACTAGAAGCTAAGAAATGGAGTGGAGATGGCAACAGTAAAAGCCCAATGATCACGCCCAAACAAGGATGCAAATCCCTTCTAAAAGTAAGAGTCAACACTTCACATAGCCACGGTCGATGCACAATGAAGAATAGCCAACATGGGGCCGTGCACACTTGGTTTCAACGTCCAAATGAAGAACACACTTGATTTCCATGTCCAAAGGTCTAAAGAGTTTGATGCCACAGACTGGAATGGACTGCAAACATGTTTAAGGGGTTGATCAACATAAATCTGTGAAAAATCAAGTTTTTGGTCGACCGCCGGTCATATACCGGTCGAACGGAATTGCCAGAACCGGAGAAGCTCAAAAAAATCACAGTAGGGGTCGACCGGCCAGAAAGTCCGGTCGACCGCCCCCATCCTGGCGGTCGACTGATTTTGCCAGAAGTGAACTGATTCAATTCTGTACATGTTCAGGTCGACCGACCAAAACTTCTGGTCGACCGGAAGCCCCGAGGCAGTCATATTTGACTTCGTTTTCCACCTCGTGGGTATCCCCATTTCTTGAATTTGTTTAGTCCTAAAGTCACCCAATTCCCCATGATTTGTGGATCTGGTCTGGGGGATGTCTATAGACCATTCAAAGTCTATAAAATACACACAAGAGGGTTAGAAACCCTAATGAATGAAGAGGGATCAAGGGAGATCAAAAGGAGGCTAGAGAGGAGGTTAGAAGAATAGGTACTGTAGCCGTGAACAGTACTTCGTGCAGAAGTTCTTCATTCATTCCAAGGTGATTCAAGCCTAGATCTGAAGCAAGCAACCTCTAAGGAAGCTAGAAGCAAGCAAGGTTCTCAAGGGTGATCAAAGCTACATCCATAGTCTTCTTCATCAACTCAAGGGGATCCAAGGAAGCCCATTCCACAAGGAAGAAGAAGCCATTGTTGCTGAATCAAGAGGAGAGCTTTGTGAAGAAGAAAGAAGCCTCTGTTGGTGATCTACATCGATTGAAGAATCAGATTCAAGCTCCAGCAATCTCAGACAAGATCTTTTCTCTCTGAGCATATTTCATCTCTTGTCTGAACACTTTCATATTTGTTCTCTTTCCATTTTGTTCAAACTATTGAAACTGAAGATCGTCCCAACCGGTGGTTAGTAGGAAGGCAATCGGAAATTCTACGATCTGCGGTGTTGACGTCCCTACCGGTGGTTAGTAGGAAGGCAATCGGAGGTTTTTCCGATCTGCAGTTTGGTGCGTTGCACTAGTGGAGCCTCACCTGGTTTGATGAGGGGTGGACGTAGGACTGGGGATTCAGTCCGAACCACCTTAAAATCCTTTACGTTGTGGTTTGCTTGTGCAATTACTTTGTGTTAGATGCATGCTTAGGTTTAATCTTTATATTACTTATTCCTCTCGCTAAGCAAATCGTTGTGTGCTACTCTAAGCTAGTTATATTTCGCTGCAATTCTTTTTATCTAGCTCTAAAGAGGGGTGTTCTGCGAAAAGAGGGGCAGATCTATTCACCCATCCTCTCTAGATTCGCCATCCACTACTCAACAGTTTTTGGTGAGATGTACTCTAGAAACAAAAACTTAAAATTTAAAATAAAATTTTGAAAAAGAAATTACTTGCCATGCGTAATGGCTTAGTTGATAAAAGATCAATTGAAATGCATGCAATTTGAACATGAGAATCTAGAAAAAGAAAATTGCATTGTTGAAATCTGAACTTGAAGTGGCAAAATATGAAATTAAAGATAATGCATTGCTAAAATTTCAACTTTAATTAGCTAAATATAAAATACCTTATATGGAAAATATAATTGCAACACTTCAGATTGAGATTGACAATTTTTAGCATGCACTTGATAGATTAATTTGTTAATGGTAGAGATAACTTGAATGCCATTCTTGGATCTTGTGTGAGTATTTTCTGCAAAGAAGGTCTTGCATACATACCTACTGAAAAATCTATCTTGAAGAAAACAAGTTTTTGTCAAAGCTTCCACATCAAGTGCACCATTCAAAACTTACTACTATTATAGTAGTAAAGGTCACCTTTTAAAAAACTGTTTCATTAAGAAAAATGCTATTGATTATAAGACCAAATGGGTGTCCAAATCTTCTCTTATTTTTTCAACTAATATGATTGGACCCAATAAAGTATGGGTACCAAAAGGCAATGTGTAGAAATGTGATTTTGTAGGTGTGCCTTAGAGCATGGGATGAAAAAATGATTTATTGTCAATGAATGTGGGAGACAAGTGACAATTCGTGTCCCTTGAATCAAATATGAAGGAATGACTACTTTTGATGATAACAATAAAGGTAAAATCATTGCCATTAAGAGCAATAGTAAAACCTCTTCCACTTCCATTGAGAATGTACTTCTAGTTGAAGATCTCAAACATAATCCTCCAACATAAGTCATATGTGTGATAAAGGCAATAAGGTATTTTTTTGAACCTTTTCATTGTTTAATCATCAACTACTCCACTAATAAAGTTAAATTTGTAGGAGAACAAGCTGGGAATGTTTATATTGTTTGTATAAATGACTTGCATATCAAGGATGTTGGCCCCGGTAGGCAAGCGGACAAGAAGGGGGGTTGAATTATCCCCCACACTAAGAGGCTAATTTAAAACTTACTCAGTGGAAAAAACACGATTATAAAATTTAAGCTATGATGGAATGAAATTAAAACCTATGTCGAAATATTTCTCTCAACCTTTCCGATCTCACACGATCATACAAACAGATATATCATGCAAACCACACAATCACACAGTACGAAAGGGATTTTTAAGGTGGTTCAGGACCACGACGGACTCCCTACGTTCACCCCTTACCAAACTGGTAAGGCTTCACTCGGGGAAAACTCCCCAACACGGAGGCGACGCTCCAACACACACGAGGATAAATCCCCATGAGGAGAACTCTCCTCACGCTGTAGACACAGCACCAACGGGGACAAACCCCAAACGCTCTGGATCGTAAATCCAACAGCACACACACACACGCTGCAACAAATGCAGCACAAGCTACATAAACGACCGTTCGCAGACGGTCATACCACACACATTTTCCCGAGTTTAGAAATATAGCAATATACACAAGATATGCTCAAAACAAGTATAAGCCAGGAATAAGATCACAAAACACATGAAAAAAAGGATGAAGAAATTATCCCCCTTGGTCTCCAATGGACTCCTGATCATGTTCTTTGAAGCACAGGTCGGAGGGAGAACAGATCAACACGTTTTTAGCATCCCCTTGATCGTCTCCTCATTCCGCTCTTCTTTCTCTTCTTCCTTGAACTCTAGAAATCATTTGGAGGAGATGAAATCTCCTTCTCTTCTTCCTCTTTGCTTCTTCTCCCCTTTCTTCACCTACAAGATAGAAAACATTAGCTCAAAATGGAGTTCCTCTCTCAAATTCGTAGGTCAAGTGGATGTATATATAAAAGACATGAAAAGACCCATATAGCCCTCACAAAACCCGTAGAAAACCCTTCTAAGATATGTATAATAACCCTATGGGCAAATGGGTAAAAGTAGAGCACAAATGGATTGGGTTTAGATGGGTTTCGGATCCTTGTTTTAACCATTTCGCCATTTTCGGTCGACCTAAATTCTGGGTTGGTCGACCTAAATTTTATAGACACAGGTCCAGCGGTTGTTCGATATTTCGGTAGACCAAAATGCATAGTTCAGTTGACCGAACTCTGCTGCACATCAAGTTTGCATGCCGTTCAGTCCTATAAGAGAGAGATCAATGAAATATGAGAGGGGTTAGATGACAAAACATACAACCAAGTATTCCTTGGTGTTTAAACAATGTGAAAAGATAATTCAACCACCGTCTACCAACATTCACATGAATTGATCAAAGCACTTGCTCAAGAGTTCTATGAAGAACATGCATGAGTATAGGAAATGAGTATATGCTAGCTTATCAAAATTCATGTGATAATCTCAACCAATTACTCACTATCATGGCTTTTGATACCTCAATAGGAATATGAATGGAATGCATTCAAAACATTGCAAAAGGACCCATGAAACTTCATTTCAAAATGACCATTCTTCCAAATCTCCACTAACCAAGACAAGGTTCGAATCATCATGAATCTTTGCATTATAAGACCATCACCATCCCAATTTCCACTAAGATATGCATGAGGACTCTAAACATATGACAAGCCACAAAAGTTCCATATGGAAAGGGCATGAAGCACATTCAAGTCACTTAAGAACTCATGAGCAATCTATTGAATACAATCAAACCAAATCACAAGTTCAAGCACATAGGAATCCATTCTTTCTCAAACAAAAGTCAACTTCATAAGCCATGCATTTGAACATGTATGAGCATCATTCAAGATAAACTTACGTGAAGATTGATGTAAAAGATTTGAACACATTATGAGCCTCAATATACATGAGGAAACCATGAACCACAAACAAGGGTTTAATAACCCATGAAGAGTATGCATGAAATCCCAAGCAAGAACGCAGTTCTCCTCAACTAACACTCTTAGCATATCACCAAAGTAAGCTCAGAAACCTCTTTGAAGAGTATGGGATGAGCAAATTCAAAACATTAAGAACTCATGATTGATATACTTGAAAAACCATTCACGACTTTGAAAAACCAATGTATGAAGTCCATTAAACAAAGAAGGGTCGATGCAATGCGTGGATGCGTCGACTCTATTGAAGAGAATCCAAATGATGTTCCAATGCAACCCTTTGACATCAAGGTATCACCCACGATTTTTCACCTCGAGAAATAAGACAAGACATGTGGTTAACATGGATATCAAGGTCAAAATAGTAAATGACAAAAAGGAGCTTCTTCACTAAACATGCTTCATTGAAACAATCACACCACAAGTTTAATCCATGATTCACCAAGTTGATGGGAGGTCTCAATTGAAAGCTTATTCATAAATCCACTAGAAGATCTCAAAGATCACAAATGCACTAGAAGATCTTAACTATGAAAACTCATTCAAAACTTCACTCAATTATGAGACCAAATTGTTGTGCCCCTGTGATTTTGATGATAGCAAACACCATGAGTCAGCATAGCATATCATGATCATCTCTGTCTAAATGAAAGTCCTGCTTGAGCATATAGGAAGTCAGTGCCTTCGGCTAGTTCATGCATACAGCAAGTCTATACATTCTCTGCTGTTATCTTCATGCATATGCCAAGTCTACACATTGCAGCCTAGTCTGAACATCGTCAGCATACAATGTCTATACATTCATCTGTTGATAGCTTAGCAAGTCTGTACAACGTTCTGCATAGTTTGCATCGGTCAAGTCTGTACAACGTTTACACATTTCACTTGTTCATACATATGTGCAAGTCTACACATTGATAAGTCTGTACATAGTATAGCTGCATCGTGTGCTTCATGCATATCAAGTCTGTACATCGTCCAATTGCTCACGATGTCTTGGATAAGTCTATACATCGCTGCATTACACACGTTCGAAGTCCATACATTGCCTTGCTTCATGCACTATGTCTGTACATCGACAAGTCTGTACATAGGCAAGTCCATACATTGCCTGGCTTCATGCAGCTGAACTGAGCAAGTCTATACATTCTTCATCTTTACCTACGCTCACTGTTTTAGCACTTCCACCAAGTCTGCACATTCCTTACAGCAAGTCTATACATTCGTTGTGCATAGTCCATGAGCAAGTCTATACATTCGTTGTGCATAGTCCATGCATTTACTTCAAGTCTGCACATTCTTCTGTTATGTCCATGCATTATCTTAGCAAGTCTGTACATTGGTGTCGTCTGCACACATGTCACAGCAAGTCTGTACATTGGTGTCGTCTGCACACATGTCATAGCAAGTCTGTACATTGGTGGCAAGTCTGTACATTGTCCTGCTTCAGGCACACTAAGTCTATATAGCCTTTGCATTGCACATAAGGTCTATACAGCCTTTGCATTGCACATAAAGTCAATACATTGCTTCTAGCATGCACACACACACCCAAGTCTATACATTGCTTCTAGCATGCACACACACACCCAAGTCTATACATTGTCTGTGCATTCATTTGTCTGGCTGCATAACAATAAGTTTATACATCCGCATGCTAGCACATCAGCAAGTCTGTACAGCGTTTGCCTAGAATGCATATATTAAGTCTGTACATTGCCCTGTTTCAGGCACGCAAAGTCTGTACAGAGTTTGCCCAGTCTGCATCATTCAAAGTCTACACATTCTGCTGATATGTTTATGCATAATGCAAACTACATCTCATGCACTTAAAGTCTGTACATTATTTTCTCACGCACGTAAACGTCAAAGTCTGCACATTGTTTATACATTGCACGCAGAGTCTGCACACTCATTGTCAGCAAGTTTGTACATTGATGTAGCACGCATGCAGAGTCTATACACTCATAACTTTAGCCAGTGCATTCTGTGCTTCAAGCATTTCCAAGTCTGTACATGCTTTAGCTTTGCATTTCCAAGTCTGTACATGCTTTAGCTTCGCATTGTAAAGTCTATACATTGCAAAGTCTACACACTGCATTACACACTAGAAAGTTTGTACAAGGTTCTATAGTCTTAAACTGATAATTCTCTCTGTCTGACAGGTACTGTTCGTGAAGCTTAAGAATTGCACGTGATCCGAGGCTGGAAGGGCTGACAAGATGATGACACGTGGTCAAGGCTCTCTGGGCGGGAAATGTGGAAGCCACACGCCCTCTTGCTTGCTGTTGCTATAAAAGGAAGTCTTCTTCCTCAGAAGAAGGCCGATCGAAGCTGTGAGAGCTGAAGCAGAAGAGCAGAAGCAGTGAGTGCCTGCACGATCGAGTGTGAAGCAGAACGAGAGAAAAAGAGAAAGAAGAGCAGAGTATAAGAGAAGAAGTAGAAGAGAAAGAAGAGAGAGAGAGAGAGAAGGAGTTCGTGGAGAAGAAATCTGTCCTCTGGCATTTGGATCAAATCCAAGCCAGACGTGCTCCTTTGAGAGCTATATGTTTTGTGCTTCATTTTCAGCTTTTCGGTGCTGCATTTCTTATTTTCCATTTTACCTTTCTTCAAGCTGTTTGTCAGTAGAGCAAGCTGTGTTGCTCAGCGTTTGCAGTGGAGGATTCCACTGGACGGGTTAAGCTGTAGTCCCCAGCGGATGGCTAAGCTGTATTGCCCAGCGGTAGCAAGCTGTGATGCTCAGCGGATGGCAAGCTGTGAGGCCCAGCTGATGTAGACAAGCTGTGATGCCCAACCGTTCAAGCTGTGAGTCAGCAGTAATCCACACTCGGGTTGAGTGTGGGGTGTATGTAGGTCTGGAGGACCGAACCACCTAAAAATCTCTTGTGTACGGTGTGGTTTGATCTCATTGTGTGTTTGACGCTAGATGAATGCATAGGGGCGATATGGCTTGATTGCACACCGTGTGTTTGACTGTGGTATTGAGTGTCCTTTGATATTGTCATTCCACAATTGCTCATTGTCCTTCTGAAGAAGGAGAGATTTAATTAGCTCTTCAGGTTATCTAGTTTTGTCTAGTTAGTGAACTAGATTTTTAATTGGGCAAAATTTTTTAAGGGGAGATTCATTCACCCCCCTCTGAATCCACCGCACCGAACCCAACACAAATGAGTTAGGCCAAAGCCTTCAAGCAAGCACACACAATTTACTTCCACATTCACACAACACACAATATTTGTTATCATCAAAACCAATACCAAAATCAACGAGGGAGCACAATGAACCCAACAAAGGATGTGTTTTAAGGCTAGCAATTTGAACTTAGAATAACTATGGCTTTAAAGATTTGGACATTCTAGCGTGAGTATTGTAACGACCTAAGATCTGGATACCGATTCAAACCTGATACCATTCAGATCCTACGCCGCCACTCACGAGCTGGAAAGCTCGAAATGGTTATTTGGAGTGTTATGGTTATGCATTGAAATTTAAAATAATTTTAAGAAATTAATTTACAGAATTAATCAACTAATATAGCAGAAATAAAATTACATTTTATATCAAACAACATAACTACAGAGTCCAGTCCACAAATACAGTCAACCAGAAAAGAAACGTACCCTGCGACGGGACATACCCCAGCACTAGCAAGCTAGCTGCTAAAAGTCCTCCGACTGAGCGCACTACCTCGTCGAGGAGAAGCGCTGCACCTAAAAAAGTAGGGAGTGAGCCTCATCTCACTGGCTAAGTAGGGGTCCCTCAGATCCCCACCATAACGAAAACGGTGAGCAGTAACCATAGTAACAATAATAAACAGCAGTAGTAAAATAACAACAATAAACAACAGCGGCTGGAACAATAAGAATGGTAAGTGGAGGAACTACGAAGCCTCTACGCTACCCTACTATCGCGGTCGTAACAACTCGTCTTTGCTGACGGAACCTCTAACAAGGCCGCGCGGCCATACGTGAAACCTCCACCCTCCGGAGGACATCTAGACACTAGTAAACCTCGGTCTCAAGCTAGGACCAGTGAGAGAACCATGCCCTACACACAGGGCGACACTAGCCCGGCTGTCGGAAGGGCCAACGACAACGCTGTCTGTAACTCAACCTTACTGGCATAGGGACCGCTACTCAAGTATACACAATAAGTCTAGATGCATCCACTGATGTCTTATATTATGCCAAGGTCTCATATGTGTGCACACTACTCACACCCAGGTCTCAGGAGGATCAGAAGAGACACACATACACACCACACCCTAGGACTGGCTAGGATTCGTACCACTGCACCTAACAGCACGACCGTGCCTACAGCTTAACACGGGGTACGCGCCACTACACCCACCGCGGTCACAAGACTTATGCAGGGACTACCCACTGCGGTCATAGGACTCACGCAATATGTAACCCACCACGGGCACGCAAGCCACGTGGAAACTAAGCTATGTGTATACGACCAAACCCACCATGGGAAATCCATAAATCTCATACTACGTGAATCCATTCTCAGGTGACTGCCACCCTCACAAGGCCGAAATGGCCCAATTTTCATGTGTTTATGTGAATTTATTTTTAATTTCTATGTTCTAGGGTGAAAACCCATTCACGAGACACAAACGAGCTAAAAAGCCCTAATCCCGGTCGACCTGCCAAGGATGGGTCGGTCGACTGGCCACCTCGGTCGATCGACCGACTAGGAACATGGTTGGGGGTCCCACCATGTTAAGGTGATCGCAGTTGGCCTGAGGACTACGACCACCATTGACGCGGTTGGTCGCCCGACCACATCAATGAACCGCCTTTCTCATGCCCTTCAACTGACTGTGGTGCCTGTTCATGCCGCGTTCACTATCCAGAAGCTGAACACGGTTGGGGAGGTGACTGTATTCTCGTTTACGATCCGGGCCTTCGTGAACCAGCCCGAATTCATCCGTTCCATGCCACATTCGTTTCGTACAAAATGGAAAATATAAAAAATGACTCCTCTACCTTCCACACACCAGAAGGACTCAAAAGAACACAAAAAAGATCATAAAAATGGGCGATTCCCTCAATTGCCCCACACACATCCATGCCGCTCCACATAATGCATTCGGCCTCATCCCGGCCTCAAATCTCAAGAAAAATCTAACCAAATCAAGGGGAATCACATCCCGACATTCCATTAGCTCGAAATCTAGCCATCGACTCAAAGAACACCGACCGAATCGGCGGAATCGTATCTCACCCCAAAATATGCATTTTAACCCTAATAAAAGGGAAACCCACTCAAACTCACTTTAATCGGCACGAAATCACAGAGAACTAAAGTACACAGGTCAGGGATCCGTCCCCCTATCTTTTTTTAAGAAACCACGCAAGTTTGGGGTTGATCCACGCCGAAATCACTTCATTCCACGATCGGTTCTTCACGAAAAATTGAAAACTCCCCGCCACGACGTCACCTCCCGTTCCACGCTCCGGTCCTCGCCGCTCGTCGCCTGCACCACCATCTGCCTCGCCCGTAAATCCTTCCCGTTGGCCACTAGAGAAGAAGAGGGAGAGAGGGACAGACGTGAGAGTGAGAGGGAGAGAACAGGAAAGGGGGGGAAGAGGGTTACGAGAGTGAGGGAGAGAAATGAAGGGGAGGGGTTTAATAAAATATTATTTATTTATTCATTTTATTTAGAAAATTCTCAATAACTCTAAAAAAACACTGAAAAATACATTCTAACCCAAAAAAAATTACAGGAAAAAGGTAGGCCGCTCCACGTGTTGCCATAGACCTAAAATAATTCACATACATACCATCTAGGGGTCTTAAGATCTAATATTAAAGTCTGAAACCAATACGGACACGATCTGCAACCTACAGAAATATAATCTGAGAACCCGGGGACATTACAGTCCTCCCCCCTTACAGAAATTTTATAACACCCTAGAATTTTCTAAGAATTTTCTGGAATTAAATAAAATTGTCAAGTATTTAAAAAAGTTTAATGGACTAATTAAATGTATTATAGATTAATTAAATGAATTTAAAGGCCCTATATTAACCAAAGGGTTAAGCCCACTTAAATTAGGCCCATAGACCAATTTCCAAGGCCTTTTGACTCAATCCCACTTCTAGAGACGTAATTAGGGCTAATTTTAGATTTAAATTAGATAAATAAGTTAATTGGGGGATAAATAAAAAAATAGAAAAATTTGAACTTTTCGGATAAAGCACAAGAACTAGGGCTGTTCATAATTCGGTTCAAACCGAAAAATCAAACTGAACCGTTCGGTTCGGTTCGGTTTGGTTCGGTTTCATAATGTGTGAAACCGAACCAAACAGAATTTATTATTTATATATTTTTATTTATATTATATAATATAAATATATGAAAAAAAATAAAAATTAATTTTATACATATAAAAACATACAAAATATAACTATATTTATTTTTATTTTTATTTTATATACATATAAGTCATTAAATATATATATATTATAATAAAATATAAAAATTCGGTTTGGTTTGGTGAGCAAATTCAGTTTGGTTCGATTTGAAAATAAATGGTCTCAAACCGAACCAAATCGAATCATGTTCACCCCTAGCAAGAACGCGGTCTATCGCGTGACTGCGTTCTGATAGAAGCCGTCCAAGTAAGACCGCATTCTTCCTCCGTGAGCGGGTGGTGTAGAGGCGTGGAAAAATGAAAATTTTTCTATCCCAATCACCTAGGATCGAAGTGTTCTGACATGTAAACTTAGTTAGGACTCTTGGGGGATCGAATGGATGCCCTATATGACTCCTATTTGATCTAATCTTTCAACACTAGTCCTTTATCTATAAATAGGTCTCAGGTTCAACCTACGCGAACCATTGTTTTGGCTCTCGTGGTTCGACGGTAAGTGGTGTTATTTCATGTTAGTCCTTTAGAACTATTCGTTCCCTTTAGTATTGTCTAACTCCTCTCCAAATTTTATGTCAAGAGATCAAGCCCTTGAGAAGTTAGAAGCCTCGGAAGTTGCTGGTTCTTTGAAGACCGCACAGGAACGAGTGAATTTCTCCAGAAAAGATTAGAGATTTAGGAACCCTAACAGTGGTATTTTTAGGTTCAACCTTTAGAATTATTTGTTCCCCTTCATGTCTACTAACTTCCCTCCAACTTTCGTGAATTAAGGACGAGAGGTTAAGGAGATTGAAGGACATGAAGTTGATGTTTCTACGCAGGATGCGCAGGAACCAGCACCATCTTCCAGTCAGAAATTCAAAGTCTAGGCAACAAATTAAATATATGTTATCTCATGATGGCTCAAACCACGTGTTAGGAATAAAAGCCCTCTGACCTTGCTCAGTTTCATGCTTTCTATATTGAGTATTTGATGTTTTCACATGACTGCACTTGCATGCTTTTCTCTGCATATTAGTCATGCACCTTGTAACTAAAGATAAGAATTTTTGCATGATTCATGTCCTTCCATGCATCCTCTTCGTTCTAAACATGTTCTTCTATGTTGTCCTTCTATTCCTTATAGCTTTCATACCTTTATTTCTCTAGGATAGGCCTTGCACGCATTAGTTATCTTCTATATGTTACAGACAGAAGGCGGTTTCTCAAGTAGCGCTACCGTCAAGAGGCAGTTCCAAACAGACCGCTACTTCCAAGCGACGGTCGATTTCTCAGGAACCGCTACTGTCAAGAGGTGGTTCCAAACAGATCGCTACTTCCAAGCGACGGTTCTCACCTGACCGCGTTCTGTTTTCTGTTAACTCCAAACAGATTGCAGATCAAGCCCTAAAAGTATATGTTAAGCTTAGGTAATTAGGTCATATTCCAAGTTATCTCCTAATATTCATGATATTTATTATATTGTGCATCAAGCATGGTAGATTTTCCGCCTTACATGTTTTAGTAACTATTTTAAATCTTATGCTAATTTCATGTCAAAACACTATAGTTTTATACTTAAAAGAATTTTTCATGATTTGATTGCACTTTGATTTATGCATTGGCACGTTCCTTTCTCACCTTATTTCTATTTTATAAGTCACATATAGCGCGTATTCCGGTACATTGCTATTGGTTACACTTGCACATGATAGAAACACCTCTTGGACTTGTGATCCTCTCCGTTGGATATTCCTTCCACCGGACCAGGTGATCATATTTCAAGGCCTCTGTAAGTCCCCACGAGCCTGGGATTCCCACTAAGATGCCGAGCGGGTTGTACCCTAAAGCCCAATGGTCTAGAAAGCACTTAATGAATTTCATGTTTTCTGTAAACCGGCCTAGACGCGGCCTTACTACGACCGCTACTTTATGATAGCGGTTTGACTGTGACTGCGTTATTTCGGGCCTGATCCCTCCGTCGACCATTTTCCTCTCTGGCGTCAACTCTACTTAAAAGCGGTCCTTGCATGACCACTACTTCAAGAAATGGTCCCTGACTGACCGCGTTCTACCTGCATGCTGTTCAACCCGAGGTTTGACCCAAGGGTTGATTATATTATATTCTTAGATGATCTATGAATTATCTGGAACCCAAAACCTTATTCAATAAGTTATTAATGGATTATGGAAAGTAATGAATGTACCATTATGCTACCGGATTCCTTCAGTAACATGACCTTGTCATTAATTCATACTTGAACTCTCATGATTCATATTTGGTGCATTCACCTTGATGTTTGCTATCATGAACATATTGTTGAACTTTACATTATTAGCCTACATTTATATTTCTCGTGGAAGTAGTTTGATTTATAACTTGAAGATGCAAGAGTAGGTACGGACAGTGTCCAAAGGCTCGATGCTAGCGCCCTCAGCAGATAGCCAGAAACATGCTATACACCATGGGGTATGATGAACACTGGTGTCACATTGCGCCACTTTTTTTGTAAACGGGTGAAAATCACGAGGCTCATCATGAAATTATACATTCTTTTATATGACTTTCTAGTGCGTAACATTTATGGTTATGAAAAATACATTCTCGTTACATTCTAATACATTCTCGTTACATGAAAGGCCACATTATATTCTTGCTCGATCATGCTCTCATTCTACATGAACACTCATATCTCTATGGTTTATATCTTGCTACTACGTTGTTACTTTGGTTTTATCGCATGTTTCACCGTATTTATTTTATCTTACCTTCTAAAGCTAAATTGTTAAATACTTTAACTTGCCTTCATGTTGATACGAAGATACCTACTGGGCAAGTGTGCTCGTTCCCTACTTTTTTAATTCTTTTCAAAAAATTCTAGCAGGTCGGATTCAGATTACTCAAGTGGCGAGTCCGAGAGCGGCTAAAGTCAAGAGAGAAGCTCTAGAATGTTATAAGTGTTATGAGTCTTGTTATCGTTAAGTTCCTTTACTGTAATAGGCGGTGAATTTGATCATGTTATGCAATTTTCTTTTTCCTTGAGTCTAGAAATTAAAGGAGTCAAGAGTCAGATTGTAAACCTCTGATTATTATTCAATAAAAGTGAATTTTGAGTACATCATATTTTGTTCACTCTTCTTATATGTGAATGATTGCGCTCTGATTATATTACTAGCTTGAGGCGTATTGCCGACTGTCCACGTTCCCGAATATCTTCCGTTGTACATATATCTCGGCACGTGACAAATTTCATCCTCAAAATTTAGAACAATGGGAAGAACTCACGGGTAAGAACTCACCCAACGGGTAAGACCTCGCGATCAACGCACAACAACTCCACTAACCATACAACATCCTCTGAGGGACACTGTTCGACCAAAACAGCCAATAAAGCCTTCTTGCCCTATCACAACAATTCACACCGAACCCCAGATTGATCGGGGCACACAAAACTGACAAGTTTGGCATCGCCTCAGCTTCCTTGAAACTCTCAAGGGCACAAACAACGTCCGAAACACTCAGTACACTGAGGAAACACACAACTCTCACAGGGAAGCCACACTTAGCCACCTATTCGAGACATCAGCTTCTCCAACTGCTGGACATCGAGTACTCCTTACAAGGAGCACAACCACACTTAATCCTCGGATGACGACCTTGCCACCAATCTTGACTGGATACAACTCTTCCATCGGCTCCTCACCACTAGCGATACTCATCTCCAGAGCCGAATACCTCAAATGCTCACCGAACACACGAGTCCCAAAACCAATGTCTCACCGGTCACCTACAACATCCGCGGAACACATTACGATCAACCACCTGGGACTTCACAGTCTAAAATCCACATCACGCAATAGCCAACTCATTGAGCACATATCGGCTGTCGAAAACTATCTGCCAACCACCAATCCCACTTCGACCAGAAATCCTGTGACCACATTCCTCTCCTACTTCTCGAGAGGAGAGAGAACAACTAGGTCACTCACGCGAACCTCAAACTCCTCCATCACACTAATCCTGGGCACGCCGCCTCAAAATCCTTTCCTAATGGCGGGACTCTCATCTCGTATCATAGTTCGGGAGATTCTTTCGTCGAGAAGACAGCTATTCTATATTACAATCGTCCAATCCGCACTTTTCAATTTCACTGTTCTACCCGAACTACTGACCGACAGCGATCAACTTCCGCCGGCCACACACATAGTCCCCTTGCACAACTCCTTCCGAGCCAAGGGAAGACTGCAATCCAGATAGTGGCACCACAAGATGCACCGAGTTTCAAACTCTCTCGAGTCTTGTCACAGCTAAGCACTCTATTCGCGACCATCGCATCACTTAATTGGTCCTGAATATCACGTCCACCGAACACCAGCGCACTAAACCACACATCATTAGGGCGTTTAAACAACTCAACTACCTCCCTCGGCTACTCATCATGGCATCTGTACAGGGTCTCCTCTCAACACCAACACCTCTCATTCCTTGGGTCCACCCTTGGAACATCTATGCCGACCATGGTCGGTCAATTAAATCACTGTCTCAACTCTGGTCAACACACACTTGTGCCTTATAACTAGTCGAAATGGCCACGTCTTGTCCCTAATAATAATCGCTAAGTGACTCCACCCTAAGCCACGTGACACAATCTGCGGAAAAGACTGGTGCAATAATTATCCTCATCTGACAGCTCTCATCACTGAGCTCCCCGATTCTACACGACCTTATCGACACCTACACACCAAGACACAAAGAGGGACGAGCGTACAACCCTTACAAGCAGCTCCACTGCCAAAACACAGGACACTCTCGGGAACTCCCGAACATGCTCCAAGAAAACCACAGACACAAGAAAACACAATTATAACAAGAAAACAACAGAATTGACAAAACATATCATATAATAACCAAAGTTCACACATACCTTCCACGAGGTGGGTACTACTAACTCTGCCTAGTCAAATGGCTCACACAGGTCGAGATCCCTGTCTTGCTAGGCTAGTGAACTGCTGTTGAGATGGCTGTGACTGGGGCAATCGCCACAGGCACTCGTGTGCAATGTGTCCGGCCTGACCACACCTAAAACATTCCAATTCTGCTTCATCCACGGTGCATGGCTTGCCCTCATGAAACCCGTCACATCTCGAACACTGTCCTGGCTGCTCATTCATGCCATGCCGCAGTGGTCGAACCTTTGGTTGCTGATTAGACACGGTTGAAACCTACTCCTCTGGCTCCTGGCGTCTCCTACCAGACCTGCTTCTTCTGAATAACCTCGACATCTGATTGAATCTTGGTCCTGGAGGGGAAGGACTCGTGCCAGGAGATGGAAGAGATGACGATTCTGAGTGCCTCTGAAACTGCTGGGGAACACAGTGTTGCTGAAGAGTCCTAAACTGACCTTGACTTAACTGAGACTTCCCTACACTGGGCTGCTCCTAGGTCCTCAGCCAATCCTCCTCTAAATCTGCCATGGCTTGATAAGCTGATTCCAAGTCTGCCACACGGGTCGCAATCACTAAATGTCTAAGTTCTGGCCTCAGACCTCTGATAAACTGTCGAGTCCTCAACCTCTCATCTGCCATGATATGGGGAGCACAGCGACCCGACTCTGTAAATCTGGATCGATACTGCATCACTGACATATCCCCATGGGTCAGCTCTATAAACTGATACATCCTCCTTGTCCTAACGTGCTCTGGGTAGAAAACTCACTCAAAGGCTGCAAGAAACTCCTGCCACGGGATCTGCAGCAGAGGACGTGATTGGAATGCTGATTCCCACTCTGTAGTCCACCACGACAAAGCTGATCCCTGCAACTGATAACTCGTAAGCAAAACTTTCTCATCATCCACACATTCCATCGATCAGAACATGTGTTCCACAGCATCAATCCACGATCTCGTTGTATCAGGATCTAGATGGCCTTCAAACATCGGTGGGTGAAACTGTAAAAACTCTCGCAAAACATGTCTGGTGCGGACACCAGAGCCAGAGATCGGCTCGACTCAGAAAGCCGCTGGTACCGGACACGCATCATGACTCGGGCGACGCCGACATCCTTGTGGCTGGGGGACAGTCTTGAGTCTCCACTTGAGTTTTGAGATTAATATTTATTTGGAGTGTATTTTGTGTATATTTGTATGTATTTATTTGGAGTGTATTTGGTGTGTATTTGTATTTTTTAGTTTAATTTGGGTCCAACGGATTTAATTTGGGTCCAAGGGAGATGGTCCAAGGGAGAATAAAGACCAAGTTACTTTTGTTGACTAGGAGAGAGGGGCGCCCCCTTCTTTGTCCCCTTGTGGTGAATTTAAAATTCCCACATTCTCCCTTCCCCATTATTCCCCTTTCTCTGCCCTTGACCAAGGGTATCTAGGGTCTTTTGTCCTAGGTCTAGGGTTTAATATATAATCTCTCTTGTATTATTTTTGGAGAATAGAAAGAAATCAATTGAAGCAAAATTTGGCCAAGGCCTTCTTCTTCCTCCTCTAGCAGCTGCGATGGTTGCTCAATCCAGGGTGTGAAGCCCTCTCTTTGGGAGTTATTCTCACTTCTATCTCTTCCTCTAGATGCGACTTCCAGCCACCGCCACCACCGCCTCCATTCGTGCCGCCATCGAGCCGCCACGGGCCTTTCTCTGACTTGTGTCCAGATCTGCCACCTGCAAAATAGAAGGTGAAAGAAGAGGTTGAATCTCCAAATCCGACCGTCTGATCTAGCTGCGATTTTGATGATTTGTTTCCCACGTTCTCCCCTACTCCCAGTTTAATTTTAACGCCGATCAGCCTCTGTTTGAGTCCCTTCCCACTGCGGTCTTTCCACCCCTCATAGTCTGCCTGTGTGCAGATCTGCGAGACAATAGTCTGAAGATCTATTTTTCCCACCCCCCAAACCACCTCAGATCACCACCAAATTTGGTGTGCACGATTCTAACTTCTCCCCCTCTCATCCAAAAAATCCCCAAGATCTAGATCTACCAATTTCTATTCGGTCAAACCCCATCTACAGGACGATCCCTATCTATCTTGTCTGTTCTGTAATCCGAGCTAGCAAGAACATAGTTTTCCAGAGTTTTTCATTCCCAATCCGACCGTTGGATGGATGTGAATTTCACAAATGCTGTAGATCTCTGAGTTTACTTTGCAACGGCATTGGTTTCGCTTCGATCCGCCTCCGGATCTGAGCTTAGCACACGTTTTTGTCGGATCGCGCAGATCGATCCCGTGATAGGCTAGCAAGAGCAGTCTCCGTTTAAGTCTTCTAGAAATATGCCGGCTCAGATCCAGCAACCGCCTCTTCCGGGGATCGACCAGGGACGCCCCGCCATCATCCCAGCCGATCGCTGCCATCAGAAGATCTCCGGAGAGCCCCGTTCCATTGGTCGCCATTGCTTGCTATCCTGTCGACCGGATTCCGCTGATCCGGACCAGCAGCCCGCATCCGCCCCGGGAACCCCGCCGACGTGCTACCCGTCAACCCGAGATCAGTGCTCTCAGGTCCATCGTGTAGCCTATTACCTCCCTGCGTGGAGTGGGCCGTAGATTTAATTCTATAGTTATTGATTATTCACTATATCGAGAGTTATGAGTCTTGGCCGGGACGTCTTCCCCACGCCCCGAGCGTGGAGGTACGCACACCACCCTCTTTGTTGCATTGCTTATTGCGTATACGTTCTTATGCCGCTGCTTGTGAGCATGTTAGGTTCCTAGCTCGACCTAGTTTAGTCACCGCTGCGAGAGTGAGTGTGTGACCCATCCCGTGACTCGATCCGAGCACGAGTGAGAGTATTGACCACCCGAGACTCAGTGCCGGTTTCTCAACCATGCAGATCGACATGTTTCCCTCGCTTGGGATGATCGTGAGCTAGTACTTCTTGTTGGGGGCATGTTTGCCTCTTCTGGAACTCTTTAGGTGCCGAGTTGTTCGTGTCATCGCTGGTCGCGTCGTCCTTTTAGTCGCGTCGTCTCCTAGAGTCCCAAGTTCGCATCAAATCAGTGTCAATTCTCATGTCGTCCCGCATCAACGTCCATGGCCACCATGCGACGAACTACCCTCGCCAGCCTCCTGACCATAACGCTGTTGACTCATCTGCTACGCGAAAAATCGATACATGCCGGCATAAAACTCGGCCTAACTCGGCACACCTGGGGCCACTACCACTGGGAGAGATGACTCACTACCCGACTCCTCTCTACTCGGTTCCTCTCGGGCCCCCACCGACACCTCAGGCAATGATCGGGTCTGCCTCCTCGACGCCATCTAACCCTTAACACGAACACAGAAAATAAGGGGGTGAATAAAACAAGGCACCATAAGCCAACTGCCGACTGTAATGGACTCTCTAGACTCTTGGACAATGCAATCATTTCGAATTCCCATACATTTTCACAACCACACTCTGATACCATCTGTAACGACCCAAGATCTGGATGCCGAGTCAAACCCGATACCATTCGGATCCTACGCCGCCACCCATGAGCTAGAAAGCTCAGAAGGGTTATTTGGAGTGTTGTGATTATGCATTTAAATTTAAAATAATTACATGAAATTAATTTAAAGAATTAATCAACTAATTTGGCAAAAATAAAATTACATTTTATATCAAACAACATAACTACAGAGTCCAGCCCACAAGTACAGTCAACTAGAAAGGAAACGTACCCTACTATGGGGCATACCCTGGCATTGGCAAGCTGGCTGCTAAAAGTTCTCCGACCGAGGCACACCACCTCGAGGAGAAGTGCTGCACCTGAAAAAGTAGGGAGTGAGCCTCATCTCATTGGCTCAGTAGGGGTCCCTCAGATCCCCACCACAATGAAAATGGTGAGCAGTAACCACAGTAACAATAATAAACAACAATAGTAAAATAACAACAGTAAACAACAGTGGCGGGAACAACAAGAACGGTAAGCGGAGGAACGACGAAGCCTCTACGCTACCTTACTCTCGCATTCGTAACAACCTGTCTTCGCTGATGGAGCCTCTAATAAGGCCACGCGGCCATACGTGAAACCTCCACCCTCAGGAGGACATCTAGACACTGGTAAACCTCGATCTTGAGGTAGGACCAATGAGAGAACCACGCCCTACACATAGGGTGACACTAGCCCGTCTGCCAGAAGGGCCAATGACAATGCTGTCGGTAACTCAACCTTACCGACATGGGGTCCGTTACTCAAGTATACACAACAAGGCTAGATTCATCCACTGATGTCTTATACTGTGCCAAGGTATCATATGCGCGCACACTACTCACACCCAAGTCTCGGGAGGAGTAGAAGAGACACACACACACCACACCTTGAGACTAGCTAGGATCCGTACCTCTGCACCCAATAGCACGATCGTGTCCTACAGCCTGACACGAGGTACGAGCCACAACACCCATCAGCAACGTACACTTGTGCTAACCAAGGTACATACGCTCAAACGATCTTGCCTCTACAAGGAGCGTTGTACACACGAGGCGCTCTCGCCCGGTCCAATTGCGACATGCCCTCCAGGCAGTGAAACAGTAAAGCACTAACCTCTGCATTCTCGTGGAAATTATGAGAATGGGCGTTCATACACAGGCAAACTACCGTAAATAACGGTATAATACAACGGGGTGCTAATAAAATTACCCACGATTGGATGACGGAAACTAGTGGATACCAGCCCACTAAACTTACACAGGGATTACCCACTGCGGTCACAGGACTCACGTGGTATATAACCCACCACGGGCCCGCAAGCCACGTGGAAACTAAGCTATGTGTATACGACCAAACCCACCATGGGAAATTCATAAATCTCATACTATGTGAATCCATTCTCGGGCGACCGCTGCCCTTACAAGGCCGAAATGGCCCAATTTTCTTGTGTTTATGTGAATTTATTATTAATTTCTATGTTCCGAGGTGAAAACCCATTCACAGGACTCAAACGGGTTGAAAAGCCCTCATCCTGGTCGACCTGGACAACTGGTCGGTCGACCTGAACCACAGGTCGGTCGACCTGCCAGGGTCGGGTCGACCTACCAAGGATGGGTCGGTCGACCGACCATCCCGATTGGTCGACCACCTGGTAATGCGGTTGGGGGTCCCGCCGTGTTAAGGTGATCGCGGTCGGCCAGAGGACTGGGACCACCATAGACGCGGTTTGTCGCTCGATTGCATCAATGAACCGCCTTTCCAGTGCCCCTAAAGTGAACGCAGTGCCTGTTCACGCCGCGTTCACTATCGAGAAGCTGAACGCGGTTGGGGAGGTGACCGTGTTCTTATTTACGATCCGGACCTTGGCGAACCAACGTGAATTCGTCTGTTCCACACCCCGTTCGTCTCGTACGAAGGGAAAAATACAAAAAATGACCCCTCTACCTTCCACACACCGGAAGGACTCAAAAGAACACAAAAACGATCATAAAAATGGCAGATTCCCTCAATTGCCCCAGACACAACCATGCCACTCCACATAACGCATTCAACCTCATCCCGGCCTCAAATTGCAAAAAAACTCCAACCAAATCGAGGGGAATCACATCCCGACATTCCATTAGCTAGAAATCTAGCGATCAAATCAAAGAACGCAGCCCGAATCGATAGAATCGTCAGCCCACTCAAACTCACTTTAATCGGCACGAAATCACGGGGAACTAAAGTACAAAGGTCAGGGATCCGTCCCCCTACCTTTTCCGAAGAAACCACGCAAGTTCGGGGTCGATCCACGCCGAAATCACTTCGTTCCACGACTGGTTCTTTTCAAAAACTCAAAAACTCCTTTCCCCGATGTAGCCTCCCATTCCATGCTCCGGTCCTCACCGCTCGTCGCCTGCGCTACCCTCTGTCTCACCCACAAATCCTCCATGTCGATCGTCGGAGGAGAAGAGGGAGAGAGGAAGAGACGTGAGAGTGAGAGGGAGAGAACGAGAATGGGGGCGAAGGGTTACGAGAGTGAGGGAGAGAAATGAGGGGGAGGGAGTTTAATAAAAGAAATTTTATTTATTTTCTTTTTTTCATTCTATTTAGAAAATTTCCAATAACTCTAGAAAAACCCCCAAAAATACATTCTGACCCAGAAAAATTACAGGAAAAAGCTAGGCCGCTCCACGCGCCACCACAGATCCAAAATAATTCACGTACGTACCATCTAAGGGTTCGAAGATTCAATATTAAAGTCTAAAATCAATACGGACACGATTCGCAAACCGTAGAAATACGATATGAGAACCCGGGGACATTACAAATATTCTCTCCAAACAGTTCAAAAGTGATCTATTTCATGAGCTGCCAAGGGTAAGTTTGAATTGAACATGATTTGTGATGTGTATGTAAGAGATAAGAAAAATATTTTTTTTGTTAAGATCTAAATGTCGCTTTAACCTCAAGATCTTTGCACTTACCTTATATTAATTTGTTTAGTCTAATGGGAACTAAGAATTTCGGTAATAAGCAAAAAAATGACATCGTTGTGATTTTGATGATTTCATTAAGTTGATTTTGTGTGGTAATAGGAATTCATTCAATCTTTCTAAAAGTCCAATCCAACGCTTACACACTAAGCTCATTGAGATTCAATGCTATTTTTTGTGTGATCATGTTTCAAAAAATTGGCATCATTTTAAAATTCATTGATATTGTGCATCAATTGTCCAATATTTTTACTATGTTGTTTAGTACAAATTATTTTATAACCCTTTCGCCCAGAATTGAGGATGTGCTCTTTAACTAACCAAATTTCATCAAATTCAAGGGTTGTGCACATCAATTTGGGGTATAATTCTAGTAAATGATATGCAAAGAGTCACTGGATTAAATTCCAAAGTCGTTGTCCATTGATTTCTCCTTAAGTTTTATCCATATTAAGTTGACGCCTGCACCAGTGTCATCACCATTGCCTTTCATCTATATATATATGAAAAAAATGATATTTTTGTCCTCCATGTGAGCTACAAGCCTCTCCTTCATGTTGCCATTTTTTCTTTAATCACACCATTGCTCTCTCTCTATACCGCAGCCTTCTCCTTAGGCCTCTCTTTTATCTTCTTGTTTTGTCTTTGGCCAACTCCATCTTACTCAACTATGGCTCCACTACGTGACAAAGAGAGATGTTCTGGAGTCAGGTTCTACCTCAGAATGACGGTCTAGGCGACGTGAGGGTGCCACAAGCTTGCACAAGCACCACTCCAAATGCCTTGAGAAAGCTCCAACCCCTTCGACCCCACTCTTGATATTCAATATTTTCCTACAAAGATGGTTGTCTTATGCTTTACTCAAGACTTGCGTTCTCAAATTGTTTTTACGGGCCACAACATTGATGCTAAGTATTTTTCTGCAAATGGGGTTAATCTCTTTTCTTATTTTGATATTATGGATTGAATTTCATTTTTTATTTTGGAGCTACAAATATATACTATTTAGTCCAGCATATTTATGCTAATATAGCATGTGATAAGGGGACGGTGCCACTGTGTTTATGAATGGAGTGCAGAATTTAGTAACCAAAGAGTTGTTGTGTGATATTCAAGAAATTCATAAAATTGGAAAGTATATTCTACATCAACTATTCAAATTTCTCTTCATCGTGCAGCAGAATGTAATGATGTCTATCGAATGCAAGAGCTTAATGTCAATCAGGGATGTCAAAAACATCTGGAAATCTGTTTACTCGCGTCACCCGACCCGTGGTGAGTCGGATAATACCCGAATATATGGATATGGATTCGAGTTCAGATATGTTTAAAATACCCGTTTCATATTCGGATAGGGTATGGATTTAGTGCACCCGAATCTATACCTGATCCGAACCCGCTCTTAATAATTTATTGTGCATGTTAGGCCTATGATTTTGACATGAACTTAACCCGTTGCCCGTCTTGTTGAGTTTGTAAGTTTAGACTTCTTACTAAAATTGTAAGGATATTTTTATAAAACATAAAAATTACTTTAGAAAGGAAAGAATTGACCGAATTTCTAATTTTCTAATTCTCATAAATCTCACATTTTCTTAGATGTGGATATAGACTGATGTTTTATGGATGGATACGGATATCCGCGGGTATATCCATATCCGTGACGGATATATCCGTATCCATACCCGCGAAAATAATAGGGTACTATCTGAGTATGATATTTATATAATTTTCACGGATAGGGTATGGTATTGAGCTACCCGAGCCGAACCCGATCCATTTACATCTCTTGACATTAGTTTCGACCTCTGCACAACTTCTTTCATTTGTCGGTCTGTCACACAATCTATTCACGACACAGGAACCTTGGTGGAGTTACTAGGCTCCAATTGCAACTTATCTACTTATGCTTAAAGGATGGGCTATAAACTTGTGCTCTTCGTTATGAAGTTGTTGGGAAATACTCTTCAAACAATCATCACTTGAGAATTATCAAGGAAGAATTTGTTCAAGTTGAATTATCGCCACCTAGTCAACAATGTGCATATGTTCAGGGAGAGTAGTATGATATGTCTCATGATTATTCTGTCCAAACCTATCGGATGTTGCTTGATGTATCCAAATACTTGTAATTTTTTCATGCTGAAGTAGATGGCTATCTTGCCTAGATTATAGAGTTTCATGAAGCTCAAGATTAGTTTCAAAATGAGGTTACAACTTAGCTTCAGGATATCTCTCTTGACGTCAATATCATTTGGATCGATGTTGGCTGGATTCGGAAGAAGTTTGAAAGAACTAAGTTTCCATAGTTGCAGATTCACCTTACTATCCATGTCACTTGGGTTCCATTGCCTTTCTTGTTATTCCTCTTTGTTCATCATTTTATTATCTAGTGTCTTATTCTTTCTTTTAACTATATGTATCTTTTGAGAATGTTGCCCCTATATTTCACACCCTATTTGATGACGACAAAAAAGGGGAGCAGTTTTGGTGTTTTAAGTCATTGGGAGTAGTTGGTTTTGCTTGTTTGGGGAGTTCACGAGGAGTAGTTGACAGGGGGAGGAGTAGTTGCTTTTGAGGAATAGTTCATATATAGGTGGTTGCTTGCCATTATCCATTTATCTATGTGCTTCATATTAATATGCATTGCTTGTGTTTTAGTTGTCATTTGTACCTTTTAATTTTGCCATTGTCATTACTTTTATTAATGGAGTTTTGTCATCAACAAAAAGAGAGAGATTGTTAAGATCTCTCCATTTGATTTTGATGATAAGAAAACCCTTAACCAATGTTATCTATTGGGTTGCTCAAGTGTGTTTAGGGTTTGAGTTAAAGCACCACAAGAAAAAGTGCCATTAGCAATGAATTTTTACGATGGATTCTTCCATCGCAAAATGGCGAAAAATTAGCGGCGGAAAGAAAATACATCTCAACATTGGAATTTGGGTGTTATTTGAGACGTATTAGTAATGAAATATTTTCATTACAAATTTATGATGAAGTTTGCGATGGAAATCTTCCATCGCAAATTTAGCCACGTAATAGCGGCAAATTATTTCCAACCCAAAAACTTTTGTGACAGATTAGCTAGGAAATATGCCCCTCGTAAAAATAAAGACGGATTAGCAACGAACAACTATCTATCACAAAAATTCTTATACTTTAGAGATGGATTAGCGACGGAAGAAGATCCGTCGCAAAATATAGAGACAGATTAGCGACAGAATTTTGTCCATCACAAATTATAAAAATATCTACCCACCATCTGGATTTTGATTAGATTTCGATCTGGAAGAAATCCAACGATCGGATTTTGATCAGATTTAGATCGAAAGTAAATCTAAATGGTTGGATCTTAATCAAACTTAAATCCAATAGTCAGATTTAGATCAAGAGTAAATCCAATGGTCAGATCTTGATCAACTTTAGATCGGAAGTAATTCCAACACTCAGATCTTGATCAAATTTAAATCCAACGATCAGATTTTGATTCGAAGTAAATTCAACTGTGAGATCTTGATGAGTTTTAGATCGAGAGCAATTCTAACGGTAGGATCTTGATCATCTTTAAATCAAGAGGAAATTCAATGATTGAACCTATTGAAAAATAAATAAATTCAACGATCAGATCTTGGTCAGCTTTAGATAGGAAGTAAATCCAACGGTCAGATCTTGATCAAACTTAACTATAACGGTCGAATCTTGACCAAACTTACATCCAACGGTCGAATAGATCAAACTTAAATCTAATAGTCAGATTTTGATCAGGAGTAAAATTTAATGATTGGATCTTGATATAACTTAAATTATCCAAAGGTCGAAGCTTAATCGGGAGTAAATCCATGGTCAGATCTTAATCGGAACTTAAATCTAATAATCGGATCTTGATTGGAAGCCAATCTAACTTTCAAATCTTGATCAGATTTAAATCTAACGGTAAGATTTCGATCAAACTTAAATCCAGTGATTAGATTTTGATCGAGAGTAAATTAATCCAATGGTCGAATCTTGATCAAACATAAATTCAATAATCAGATCTTGAGCAAACTTAAATCTGACTATCAGATTTTAATCTGGAGTAAGATCGAATGGCCAAATCTTGATTTAAGTTAAATCCAACGGTCGGATCTTAATTGGGAGAAAATCCAACAATCAAATCTTCATAATGTTAAATTTCAATGGGATTTCGAGTGATTCTTGTGATGATTCTTTCAGTAAGGTTGTAGTGCTCAATGAGCTCTTTCAAACAAGACCAATAGCTCCTTGATAAGAGGTCCCTACAAAGAGTTATGATCATTTAAAGCTGACAGACTAGGTGGTGTCCAGAGTGGTGTCAATACCCTTGTAAAGAACCTTTTTTTTCTAGGAAGCCTATTATGTAAAAACCACACAAGTTCGACTGCATTAACTTGCCATATCTTGCTCGAATCCTAACCAAATCGCATCGGGATGCTCGTGGGAGATTCCCCTCTATAAATAGAGTGTCTACAACATTTTAGGCTGTTGGTGGTGCCCTAGAACAGATCAAATCAAGGAAAGAGACTGCAACTCTCTTTGGGGACGATTTACAAGCCCTAGGTGTTCCTATATGCCCTCTCTGACAAGTTTGACTCAAGGAACCACTACAATTTGTTTCCAATCAGATTTGTCTTCAAGAAACCCTTTCTCTCTTGGTTCTTTCATTGTATTTGAGTGGGTTTCTTGTGGGTTTCATTGAGTTCTTCCTCCAAGAGGAAGAAATTCATTCATAGCGCATACCCTTGTTTGAAAGGTGAACTAACACTTTTATATCTTATTTTTTGGTGGTGAGTTAGCACCAATGTTATCTGAAATGAATTGATACTTGAATCGGCCATTGAGCTGATTTGGTTCAAATTGGTTGGACCATTCAATCGAATCGGTTTGGACCGTGATGTCATCATAATATAATTATGATGTCATAAAATTTTAAAACTATATAAATATTATATTTTGTTTGAACAATATAATAAATTATATTATACTTGAAGCAATGATTCTATAGCCCAAGATAATAAGATGTAATGATCAAAATAAAAAAAACATGCATGCATAATTATTATTCATGATTATGCAACTATGCAAGTAAAAAAATAACAATAACATGGTTAAATAAACTAACCTTAAAATTTTTGTAATACTCCATTGGTCTTCACTCTTCACAATTGACATCTATACATCTTTAAACTTTTAAACTTCAAATATATCTAAAATAAAATGATAAATAACAACAAATCAATAATAGTAAGATAATTTTGTTCACACATAAATATCATTTTGAATATCTAAATATTTTTATATTATTTTTATTTTTTTGATTTAAAGGGTGAACCAAGTCGGACCGATTCACCAGTCGAATCGCGGTTCGTCCGGTTCGACTGATTTTTTAGCATTAGATCGGACCGGCCTTAATCCGACTGGTGCCTAGACGATTGGCAGCCGGACCGCTCTAACCAGCCAGTCCAGTGTGCTTCTGATAACATTGGTTAGCACCTTTATGTATAGTAGATGATGTGTGAGCTAGCAGCTTGATATCAAGTGGTGTTTGAGGTGAGCTAGCACCTAGATGTCTAGCGTGGATAGGTGACCTTGCATCTTGATGTCAAGCGGCCGAATTGTAAGGTGAGTTAGCACCCTGATGTCTAGCTGGTTATAGTGAACACTTGAGACATTCTTGGGGAGTGGACGTAGGACAACAAGAGATTGTGTCGAAACACCATAAAATCACCGTGTCTCCTTATGTGATTGCCTCCTTGTCTCCTTCCCCCGTTCTTCATATGTGTTGTATGCTTAATGTGCGTGCTTGTCTGAAAAAGTTGTCATTGGTGTGATTTATTTTTGACCCAATTCACCTCCCTCTTGTGATGGCCTAGGTCGGGATTTTCAACAGGCAAGTGTCTATTTATGCCTATACTATAAATTATTTTATGACCAAAGGCCTCGTAGTAGAGAATGATAAACTTGTCCCATGAGCTTATTTGCAACTAATTATATTTATCTTGTCCTCTATGAAGTCTATTTGGCTCGTGCACTCCCTCTCTATCTTTGATTATGGTTTTGATGATTACAATATATTGTGTTCGTTTGATGCTGCTTCTTGTACTCACATATTGCAATCTTACCTTACAGGTTGCTCAACTAAATTGAGAAGAACTACAGTGGAATGGTTAAGTCCTTATGGATTTGAAATTGATTGCATGGCTTTGTGTTGTGTGAATGCATAGCAAATTGATTCCCATGAGGAGTTGAAGACTTCCTCTGGTTCTTGCATATCATGAATGTATAAATGATGGTTCCTTATTATTCTGATCATATGGCTTCAATGCTGTGAAATGGTTTGTGGGTGAATTGGGTTGAAGTTGGGATCTTCAGATTCGTTGGTTTAATATTAACTTGCTTATGAGTTCATTCCCAGAAAGTGCAAGTTAATATTACTCCAAGGAAAGAATTTATATTGGAATCCATGGTGATACTCTTCTAATCTTGAGTTGGGTAAATGGGTTCTCAAGCGCTTTAGATAGCCAAACAAATCTATCATGGTATTTTAGAAGTGACTTCTAACCATGTTACTTAACCTCGCTAAATCTTGTTTAAAAGGACTGGATTTCATATTCTTGAACAAAGCATTCAACACATGTGTGGCTTGCATGCAATGTGACTAAAAATTGGTTTGAGTGGATTGTTACCTAACTCCAAATTAGTTGCATCATGCAATGGTGACTGATGCTTCGAACTCTTTCACAAGTACTTATGGTTCTATCAGAGAAGGTGAAATGAAATGGGTTGATTTGTGAGATTAACATTGAAGCAAAACTACTTTTCTCTTTATGTTTTGTAGGTTGGAAGAACTCCTCACAACCTTCTTTCATCATCCCAAAACTCATGGTGAAGTTGGAGCTTTCATTTTTAGCTTAATGGGTCTCTGGGCTTTTTACAGGTGTAAGTGTCGACACCAGGAGTCGACACCCGCATCCAGAACTCATTTTCAGAAGCTAAGCCCAGGAGGTGTCGACACCTACCTGAACCTGGTTCTGGCAGAAAGCCAGAACACCAGGTGTCGACACCTGGTGTCGACACCTAGTGTCCAGATCTTCTGTTTTGGGTTTTTGTGTTCTGGAATGCACAAGGTGTCGACACCATATGTAACGACTCGAGAATCCGATTACCGGGAAGGCCTGATAACCCGAGACTCGCACCGCCGCCCACGAGCCGGGAGGGCTCGAAAGGGCTAAAAGGAGTGTGGAGGCACAAAGAAATAGGAAATAAAGCAGGACAACCAACAACGACAAGCTGAAAGAAAGAATGACTACAGCTACAACAGAGTCCAGTCCAACAGAAAGTACAGTCTAAAGCAGTACAACATACCACATGCCAAGTGAACACTCGGCCCGGCAAGCTGGCAACTGAGAACCTCCGCTCCGCACCCTCGAACCTCGAGGAAGAACCGCCACACCTGAAAAGCAGGGAATGAGTCTCCAAAACAGAGACTCAGCAGAGATCCCGCGGAACCCCAACCGGAAACAACGGCGGTAGCGGAAAGGAGGGCTACGAGAGCAACCGCAACAGCAGGAACAGCAAACCCGGTGGCCGGTCGAAACTCGGCACTACAACTACTCCTACTGTACCAAAAACACACCCCGAACTCACAGTCGAGGCTACCAGACTACACTAGTACCGTTTACCAAAGTAAAAACACACGGCAACCATGCCGTAGAGGCCTGTCCCCTGGACACAGCCGACCTGGACACGCTGTCCAAGGTGCAACCCTGACCATCCGATCGCAGGTACCGCACAACAAGATGCAACCTTGGTAGAGCCACTAGCACTAGTCCCACGGCGCGAAAACCAACACACGCGCCGCGGTAAAACAACCGAAAACACAACGATCGACACGACCAAAAACCCGAAGGTTGAAGTCACGGAAACTGACAGTCTGTCACTCCCAACTCGACAAAAGTACCTCCCACAAGAAGCACAGTCGGTAGCGTCCCCTGACGACTTACACCGCACCGCATGTGAACTGCCTGACGTGGTAGCGCCTACCAAAGCCACGAACACCGTAAAAGTACCACAAACAAGTGACTAGCTGGGGTCACGCCCGTCGACGTGGGTCCAACTACCCCCAACCACGTATACACACACAGACCGCGCATCCCTAATCTGGCCCTCTGACCGGTTTTCCCCTCAGCCGGACTCTGACTGCAAGACATGGGGTCCGACGGCAACCGGTCCACAAACCGCCTCTAAGGGTGAGCCCGTACACCACTCCCTGGTGCGACCAGCACCGCGTACTGGTAGGCTACGACTAGTGGGGGGTCACTGAAGGAGTAGAATCTCAAGTCACGAAAAATAACGTCCGCATCCGACGACGTACGGGGACCACCCCACGTATCGGCCCCGTCGCACGGTGACAACAGTCGGAGAAGAGACAAGACTCGCAGTCCACGGCCACGCACGCACCCTGCGCGGGAGTCGAGAAAACTCAAGTGGCGCTAAGCCACTGGACTCTGGACAGTCCTCTAGACGCATTACACCCAACGGTCCTTGAGTCACAAGACTCGGGGTCAAGACCGTTGTACGCAACAGCACAAGGCCGTCAATCCAGTCCAATCTCTAGGTCTAAAACCACGGTAGCATGAGTACCGAGACAACTCATGAACCGTCAAGACCACTCCCTCGGGAAGGGAACACAAGGGACTAAGGCCACCCACACGGGCCACACGGAAAACACAGAAGCACGATTCCCAAGGCAGCACACAAGCCGCCATGTCGATTTCCCATCTCAGAGCAAGCGGGAAACCTCCAGCCCCAGGCCGGATAACTGGACTCGCAGTCCAAGGCCAAACACGTGGCCCACATGGGAATCGCCTTCCAAAGAAACCCACGACATGCGGGGGAGACCCCACCGCACACACACCGATACACGGTGACTCGATCGAACGTAACACGAAAGCCCAACACGCGAGAAGTCACCCGGACTCTCAACCCTACGGGCACGCTAAACGTGGTAACACGGTCCTCCAGACACCCTCAAAACATGGACACATAATCCCATGGGTGTCTGGCACTCACGAGACCGCAAGTCGACCACTGGGTCCCAACCGGGTCGACCGGGGACCCACACATCGCGGAACAAGGCGGAGAACACAAAAACTCACCTCGGTGCAACACAACGCCTGACGGTCCAGCCCTAGACCATCACAGGGCTGTAACGGTCTAGGCGGGACCGTCACATCCACCTTGCGGCCTAACGCAGGCCGTTACACGGCCCAAAGGAACGCAGAATGTAATGCGCCTGGTCCATCGCGTTACACAAATGTAACGCTCCAGCCCCAGCGCGTCACACGGATGTAACGCGCCCGCCCTGGCGCGTTACACGCGCTGACCCCCAACGGTCAGGAAGACAACGGTTGAAACGCCCCTGACGGCCCACCCCGGGCGCGTTACACGCATGTAACGGTCCGTCGGGGGCCGTTACACCCCCCAGCCCTCAACTGGGTAACAGGGGATGTGACGCACCCACCCAGGCGCGTCACACGGCTGTGGCGGTCTATCGTGGGACCGTCACTCCCACGAACGCCAAAGTCAAAAGCCAAGGGAATGTAACGCCCCTGCCCAGGCGCATTACACACATGTAACGGTCACTGGAATGACCGTCACACCCTCCCGAGAACGTTACGGCGGGAAACCATCCAAAACACCGATCCACGCCCCGATCACCCCCGGGTGATGGGGAAACAAAGGGGAATCCATCCCCAAGCCCCTAGGCATGCATCTAAACCCCCAGATTGGCCAAAAACACCGTAAAACGAGAGATCCGGCTCACTCCCCAAAAACATGGATTTTCCCTAAAATACGAAAATAAACCCGCTCGGCTCGCCACGGCCTACAAAACTCGCGGGAAAGGGAATGCATGAGTTGAGGGTCCATCTCCCTACCTCCACCGAAGATACGACGCGCCGTGAACGCCGATCCATGAAGAAATCGTCGTGAAACCCTCGCCGGCTCGCGATCGCGCCATCGAGCTTCCACGCACCTCCTCCGCCTCGATCCTCACCTATCCTCGCCCGCATCCTCGCCCGCGCCGCCTCCACCTCGTCCCCGCCTCACTCCGTCGGCCGCCGGAGAAGAGAGGGGAGAAAGAAGGCGTGAGAGAAGAGAGGGGGAGGGAAGAGAGAAATGAGAGGGGAGAGATAAAAAGGGTTAGTATATATAGGAAAACTCAAAAATTTGATAAATTCAGAAAATTACGAAAAATTACCTCCGCGATCCTCGGAAGGAACATAACGCAGTGGTACTGTCCCGGAGTCGAAGAACGCCACGGTTTGCCCTGCACAGAGTTCCGAAGGCACATCAGGGAAAAACATGTGTAAAGCACAAAATACACTCCGAGACCCACAAAAGATCCGGAAAAAAAAAACCTGGGGCATTACAGCCCTCCCCCCTTAAAGGAATTTCATCCTCGAAATTCAGGACCAAGCACAAACTCACAGGGGAAGAACACTGAACGAACTGACAACGCTGTCAGAGCCCCAGCACAAAAAATCTCGATTCTCATGAAAACACCAATCTTGAGGGACACAGCCAGGCTTACAATCACACACAACACCTCGCTCCTCGCGCCGAGCACACTGGCCAACAGAGCAGGCATATATACCAAAGGGCACAGTCCGGCATCACCTTAGACAACGCGAGAAACCACCATGGCACCGCAGCCACAATCTTGCTCACCAAGGAAACACAACCCTCGACACGAGCAACAGCTACTGATCCATCCAATGGTCAGCAAACAAATCGCACATCAGCTTCGCAACCAGCTGACAGGTCGCACACCCTCCTCAAGGGAGCAACCGAAACAGAGCCTCCACCAGCTCAAGCAGTCCTCTCAGCAGACCGCAACCAGAACATTGGCTCAGCACCAAGAAAACACCTCACACATGGCAAGCCGAAAGCCGGACATAACACTGTGCCAACTCTTGTCAGAAGACAAGCTTCGACAAAGTCCAGATCCCGTCCGGGAAGGCACATCACAGAAACGACCACCAAAGGTCTCGCTGGCACACGGCTCATGCCACGCTCGAGCCCCGACAACTAGCATCTTCTGTCCGTGAAAAGACCACGCGTCGACGATCACCAACCGCTCGCTCAGGTTCTTCCCTCTTTCCTGGTCCTCCACCGGGTCCGAAGGAAACATTCCAAACCTCGGCAAGCCATCCGTCGACTCCCACACAGACTGATGCCACATCTCGAGCTGCACTCCTCTCGGACTCCGCATTCGAGCTCGAACATCGCACCAACTCGACCCTCTCGGGGAGCACGACGAAACCAAATGACAGATCATGGTGCCTCCAGTCATCACCTCAGTCGACTCAGACTCACAGGGGAACCACCCCATGCTGGTCACCAAACCAGGGATAACCATTGCGACACCAACGTCCTATCAAGGACCACCATCCGACGCCAATCTCACAAAAGGCCTCCGCCCACAGGCGTCACTCTTCCATCTGGTCTCATCAAATCCTTCGATCAATCCAGGTGGACACCTGCCAATCCCGATTCCACCCTTACCATAGAGCCACGGGACACCACCTGAACAATGCTCACGGGTCCCCAAAGCAACAAACATCTCACCGTGGTCGGCTACGAGACTAGCCTTACCAGTCACTCGCAGCTACCAACAGGAACCCACAGCCTGCCAGAGATCACTTCTCCAAAAATGATCTCATCCGAGGACACGACTGAGAACACAAGTCGGGCACCAGGCCACCGACTCTGACCAACACGTCCTCGACCATCGTCAGGCGACATCCTCAACAACCCCATCCAGGTCCAACACCGACGCCTGAGACGGCTTCCAACACAGGAATAGGGTACTCATGCGACGCACTAGCCAGCACATTCCCCAACACTCCATCCTGCCAATGCCAAGAACCACGAAACCTCGAGCAACGGCACGGCAACAACACGTTTCACACAGAGGAACCAATCCTCCAATGCTCAACGCAAACTCAGGAATCCGCCTGTAGCAACCAACGCTACGATCCTGAACTAGTGGGTCACAAGCCCACCAGGCTACCACTGCGCACTCTAATCCGCGCGCACAGCCACAAATTCTCGGAAACACCGCCCAACCGATACTCGTCCTTCCGGAAAAGAGCCAACACCCTTACATGACAAGGGAATGGGCACAACTTCTCACAGGCGACCACCTTGCCAAGACAAGGAGCACGTCTCGCACGGACTTCATGGCATACAAGGCCAACCAATCCGAACACGCAATGCAAGACGACGAACCTTAACCCAACACAATCTCTCCAACCAAAGGAGGAACCAAACACACTTCCGACCAACGGAAGAACTCCACGCTCGACCTGACCTCAAACCTTGCGCATGCTGGAAACAGCACCATCCAGCACCAAGGAAAACCATCGCTTCCATCAGGTCAGCGCCTCTGACACACTCGGCGAGTGTCACGTCGGAACACAATCATAGCATCTCTCGATGCACCACCGCTGTAATTCCTCGAACTGCAACACACCACGCCAAGAGCCGCAACACGAGCCATAACGACAACCGCCGGCGCTCATCCTCGAGTCCCGAACTCGCCGTGGGGCCTTCACATCTCAAGCCAACTCCAGGGCGAACACAACCCAATCGCACACAAGAGCGCTGGAGCAAGACTTACTGGGACACCACAACCCAATCTTGCCTCGAAATCCACAAAACAACCAGGACCGACACGTCATTTCTGACGCCACAGAGCACGACAAGGACATCAGGCTTGATGAAACAGCAGCTCACCGAGAAGATCCTCCGCTCACCCGAGCACACTTCTCGATCAAAACACCCGCTCTGCCACCTTAAACAACGACCTGAACACCTCAGGGGCTAGATAAACCTCAAGCTGGAGTGGCCAAAACCGACAGCAGCTCCCTCAGAGCACACTCACGGCCACTTAACCAAGAAAAACCCTCTCCAGCCACCTGACCACGCTGCAGGTTCCTCGAACGCAGCACCGCGAGCTTGCGCCTGCTAGCAACCTCTGCCCAACGTAGCACAACCAGGGCCACCACCGATGAGGGAGAAGGCTCTCAACCTCGATCCTTAGACCCCATGCTGGCACGAAAGCCGCGGACAACAACCACCTTCACAGCGCCGCACAGCGCACTTAAGCTCCCAAGCGAGAAACAAAGCAGAAAAATAAGCACAAAACCCTAAGCCAGCTGCCGACTGTACTGGACCTTATGGACTCTGATCACTGCAATATTTCAAATTCCTATGTACGTCCACAACCACCGCTCTGATACCAGCTGTAACGACCCGAGAATCCGATTACCGGGAGGGCCCGATAACCCGAGACTCGCACCGCCGCCCACGAGCCGGGAGGGCTCGGAAGGGCTAAAAGGAGTGTGGAGGCACAAAGAAATAGGAAATAAAGCAGGACAACCAACAACAACAAGCTGAAAGAAAGAACAACTACAGCTACAACAGAGTCCAGTCCAACAGAAAGTACAGTCTAAAGCAGTCAAACATACCACATGCCAAGTGAACCCTCGGCCCGGCAAGCTGGCAACTGAGAACCTCCGCTCCGCACCCTCGAACCTCGAGGAAGAACCGTCACACCTGAAAAGTAGGGAATGAGTCTCCAAAACAGAGACTCAGCAGGGATCCTGCGGAACCCCAACCGGAAACAACGGCGATAGTGGAAAGGAGGGCTACGAGAGCAACCGCAACAGCAGGAACAGCAAACCCGGTGACCGGTCGAAACTCGGCACTACAACTACTCCTACTGTACCAAAAACACACCCCGAACTCACAGTCAAGGCTATCGGACTACACTAGTACCGTTTACCGAAGTAAAAACACACGGCAGCCATGCCGTAGAGGCCTATCCCCCAGACACAGCCGACCTGGACACGCTGTCCAAGGTGCAACCCCGACCATCCGATCACGGGTACCGCACAACAAGACGCAACCTCGGTAGAGCCACTAGCACTAGTCCCACAGCGCGAAACCAACACAAGCGCCGCGGCGAAACAACCAAAAACACAACGGTCGACACGACCGAAAACCCGAAGGTCGAAGTCACGGAAACTGACAGTCTGTCACTCCCAACTCGACAGGAGTACCTCCCACTAGAAGCACAGTCGGTAGCGTCCCCTGACGACTTACACCGCACCGCAGGTGAACTACCTGACGTGGTAGCGCCTACCAAAGGCACGAACACCGTAAAAGTACCACAAACAAGTGACTAGCTGGGGTCACGCCCATCGAGCAGGGTCCAACCGCCCCCAACCACGTGTGCACACACAGACCGCGTATCCCTGGTCTGGCCCTCTGACCGGTTTTCCCCTCAGCCGGACTCTGGCTGCAAGACGTGGGGTCCGACGACAACCGGTCCACAAACCGCCTCTAAGGGTGAGCCCGTACACCACTCCCTGGTGTGACCAGCACCGCGTACTGGTAGGCTACGACTAGTGGAGGGTCACTGAAGGAGTAGACTATCAAGTCACGGAAAATAATGTCTGCATCCGACGACGTACGGGGACCACCCCACGTACCGGCCCCGTCGCACGGTGACCACAGTCGGAGAAGAGACAAGACTCGCAGTCCACGGCCACGCACGCACCCTGCGCGGGAGTCGAGAAAACTCAAGTGGCGCTAAGCCACTGGACTCTGGACAGTCCTCTAGACGCATTACACCCAACGGTCCTTGAGTCACAAGACTCAGGGTCAAGACCGTTGTACGCAACAGCACAAGGCCGTCAATCCAGTCCAATCTCTAGGTCTAAAACCACGGTAGCACGAGTACCGAGACAACTTACGAACCTCCAAGACCACTCCCTCGGGAAGGGAACACAAGGGACTAAGGCCACCCACACGGGCCACACAAAAAATACAGAAGAACGATTCCCAAGGCAGCACACAAGCCGCCATGTCGATTTCCCATCTCAGGGCAAGCGGGAAACCTCCAGCCCCAGGCCGGATAACTGGACTCGCAGTCCATGGCCAAACATGTGGCCCACATGGGAATCACCTTCCAAAGAAACCCACGACATGCGGGGGAGACCCCACCGCACACACACCGATACACGGTGACTCGATCGAACGTAACACGAAAGCCCAACACGCGAGAAGTCACCCGGACTCTCAACCCTACGGGCACGCTAAACGTGGTAACACGGTCCTCCAGACACATTCAAAACACGGACACAGAATCCCATGGGTGTCTGGCACTCACGAGACCGCAAGTCGACCACTGGGTCCCAACCGGGTCGACCGGGGACCCACACATCGCGGAACAAGGCGGAGAACATAAAAACTCACCTCGGTGCAACACAACGCCTGACGGTCCAGCCCTAGACCGTCACAGGGCTGTAACGGTCTAGGCGGGACCGTCACATCCACCTGGCGGCCTAAGGCAGGCCGTTACACGGCCCAAAGGAACGCAGAATGTAACGCGCCTGGTCCAGCACGTTACACAAATGTAACGAGCCCGCCCCAGCGCGTTACACGCGCTGACCCCCAACGGTCAGGAAGACAACGGTTGAAACGCCACTGACGGCCCACCCCGGGCGCGTTACACGCATGTAACGGTCCGTCGGGGGCCGTTAGACCCCCCAGCCCTCAATTGGGTAACAGGGGATGTGACGCACCCACCCAGGCGCGTCACACGGCTGTGGCGGTCTATCGTGGGACCGTCACTCCCACGAACGCCAAAGTCAAAAGCCAAGGGAATGTAACGCCCCTGCCCAGGCGCGTTACACACATGTAACAGTCACTGGAATGACCGTCACACCCTCCCGAGAACGTTACGGCGGGAAACCATCCAAAACACCGATCCACGCCCCGATCACCCCCGGGTGATGGAGAAACAAAGGGGAATCCATCCCCAAGCCCCTAGGCATGCATCTAAACCCCCGGATCGGCCAAAAACGCCGTAAAACGAGAGATCCGGCTCACTCCCCAAAAATATGGATTTTCCCTAAAATATGAAAATAAACCCGCTCGGCTCGCCACGGCCTACAAAACTCGCGGGAAAGGGAATGCACGAGTTGGGGGTCCATCTCCCTACCTCCACCGAAGATACGACGCGCCGTGAACGCCGATCCATGAAGAAATCGTCGTGAAACCCTCGCCGGCTCGAGATCGCGCCACCGAGCTTCCACGAGCCTCCTCCGTCTCGATCCTCACCTATCCTCGCCCGCATCCTCGCCCGCGCCACCTCCACCTCGTCCCTACCTCGCTCCGTCGGCCGCCGGAGAAGAGAGGGGAGAAAGAGGGCGTGAGAGAAGAGAGAGGGAGGGAAGAGAGAAATGAGAGGGGAGAGAGAAAAAGGGTTAGTATATATAGGAAAACCCGAAAATTCGATAAATTCAGAAAATTATGAAAAATTACCTCCGCGATCCTCGGAAGGAACATAATGCAGTGGTACTGTCCCAGAGTTGAAGAACGCCACGGTTTGCCCTGCACAGAGTTCTGAAGGCACATCAGGGAAAAACATGTGTAAAGCACAAAATACACTCCGAGACCCGCAAAAGATCCGAAAAAAAAAACCTGGGGCATTACACCATATGAAGAGCCGTGAAAGATGACTTTTATGTCCTTTTTTTTTAATAGAAAAGCCTAGCCTAGGGCTCTATGGGAGAGTGCACCCCTTACCAGAGGTAAGGAGAAAGCCACTCCACCATTAGACCACTAGGAGGCAATTTTTATACCACTTGAAAAGAATAAAGAGTTACATCAATCTGATACTAGGCAAGCCTAGAGAGTCCAGCCGAGCAGCACCTTTTATAATGGAAGGTAGCTCACTGTAAGTATAGAAAGAATTACATTTAGTGGTGCAAGCTAAAGAAGCAAGTAGATCAGCTACAGTATTGGCTTCTCTGAAAATATGAGAAATCAAGTCATACTGAGAGAGGATGCTCCAGATAACCCTGACATAGCTGAGAATGGACCAGGGGCAGTGAGTTTCTTTATTGATAATCCGAACAAGGGTGAGAGAGTCACATTCTATAAGAGCTAGATTAGTATCCACAGTCTTCAAATATTTAATCCCATCCAGGAGGGCTCGGGCTTCTGCAATCAAGCTGTTTGAGTGACCATAAAAGTGAGAGAAAGCAAGGAAGACCTTGCCTCTGGAATCTCTGATAATTCCGCCTCCTCCAGTGTCTGTTGAAAGCTTGCAAGCACCATCTGTGTTTAGTTTTAGAAATGGCCAAGGAGGGCAAATCCATCTCACTATCTTCATCTGATCTCTGCAGGGGGTTTTATATGTAATTCCCAGTTGATCCAGGATATTCCGGAAGGTGGACTTAGGTTCCTTAAGTGAAGCTGCCGAACAAGCCCTCTTGATCTGGAAAAAAGTTTGATGAATGCTACTGTTTTTAGAGAATGATTTATCCTCGTATTTGGCATTGTTCCTAGCTTTCCAGATTTCCCACATACCATATCCAATGGAGGCAGGAGTGAAAACTGCAAAAGCCGTACCTGGCTGAGCATTGCAGATTGAATTCAGAATGAATTCCTTTGTAGTGCGGCCTTGAAAGTTTAACCCTGCTGCTTTGAGAGCAGTCCAGACAGAAACTGCAATATCATTGTTGAGAAATAAATGAGTTAGGTCTTCTACCTGCGGTGTTCCACAGCAATAGCATTTCGAGCAGAGGACAATGCCCACTCTTTGAATATTAACATCAGTCGGCAAACAGTTATTCATGATCTTCCAGAGATGAACTGAAATTTTATTAGGAACCCAATTTGACCACAAACGACTCCAAGGGATATCAGCTGGTGGCTGATTGTTGGCCATAGAGATGACTTTTATGTCCTTGCTTCGAAAGTCCAACCAATCCGTTCCAACTGCCCTAAATCTCTCCCTAATTCATGGATCTGGTCCCTGGAGTGTTCCTTGACCGTTCTAAATATATAAAACCATCTCTTGGGTCGCAAACCCTAAAAAAAGTGTTGAAATTTGAAATATTTTCTATGGTTCTAACTCTTGTGTGTGCAGGGTCGCAGCAGTTGTTCCAAGGGCTTCTTCCACATTGTTCTGAGCTTGTATGTGAAGGGAAGAAGGAGGTTTTAAGTCTCCAAACGGCCATCTACTAGAAGTTGCATGCAAAATCAAGATACAACCGTTATCCATGCAAGAATCAATCATCCTTCTTCAAGAACGGTTTTCATACTGCAGAAGCACTCAAATACGTTCAAAGGAGAGATAGGGGAGCTCTAACCATTACAAAATCCTCCTCATTCTGATTTCACAAAATCCTTGTTGATAGACCTTGAATATCTATTTTAAGACATTTTGATGGACACTTGTTTAATATGTCTTTTGTCCACTCTCTCTTGCATATATATATGAGCTGCGATTTTTATGATACAACAATCCTAATGCTCATGTGTTCTTTCATATAGGGGAAGAAAAGGGGGAAAACGAAGTGAAGCTCTTGCAAGGGGGATATGATCTACCACCGTGAGGATCTGGAGCTAGTGGAAGAAGGAAAAGAGGAGCGTCTCGAGGAAAAGAAGAAGATGATGTCAAAATCATGATCATCCGTCAACGAGCTAAGGAGAAGCAGATTTTGTTGAAGAAGGGGGAGCCTTATACTTGATGCACCTTTCTAGTCTCCATCTATAGAATTTGTTTTGGGAGTTCATAGCATATTTTTGTCTTCATTTCATATACAAGAATACTTTGTGTGGGTGTTCGGAGAAAGGGTTCTCCGAGTGTTTGTGTTGACGTGTATACGTTGATTTGTGCGGAGCACATCTGCGCGTGTGTTTGGGAGTTTACTCCCGTGTGGTTGTGTAGGCATTGCCCTACGTGTGTGTGGACGGAGTTGTGTCTCCGTGTGAGGTATTTTGTGAGGGGTGTGTTCCCCAACGTTGTGTGTGTGTGTGCGTGCTGCTGTGGCAGCAGTTTGAGGCAAGGCCTCGTGTGTGGATTGCTGCGAAAGTAGTGTGTGTGGTGTTGGGGTTCGTCCCCATGTTGCTACATTTTGTAGCGTGTAGTGAAGTCTCACCGGTTTGGTGAGGGGTGGACGTAGGGAGCCCGTCGTGGTCCCGAACCACCTTAAAAATCCCCGTGTCTTGTGATTTGTTCCTTGTGATTGTGTGTTTCAATATCCTTTCTATTATGCAATCGTGTGAGCTCGGTGAGATTGAGTGAATTAATTTTAAACCTATTTAGATTAAATTCCTCAATATTATCAATCGTGTAATTTCCGTTGTGTGCTAGTTTGTGTTTTTAATTGGACATAGTTTTTAGTAGAAGGATCTATTCACCCCCCCTCTAGATCTGTATTCCTGCACTACAGGACTCAACAATTGGTATCAGAGCGAGGCTCTGTTGTCCCTAGATCTTGCGATCTATAGAGTGATCCCAGTGCATTCTACAATCATAAATTTTTCTACTGAACATATCTCAATGAATTGTTTGCCAATCTTTATTGGTTCAGAATTTAATTCATGGCTAGGCAAGCTGTGTGTGATGATCAATTCTATTAATCCTAGTCTTTGGAAATTGATTCATCATGGTCCATACATATTACCTCTAGATGAGACCAAGTGGTCTAATCAGGATAAAATGATGCATCATGATAATGTTACTGCTTTTAGTTTATTGAAAGCTTCTGTAAGTACTAACAAGTTTCCATTTGTATCTTCGTGTAGGACGGCAAAGGAGCTTATTGACCAGTTGATCAAAGCTCAAGAGAAGGAAAGACAAGAATGTCTCATAGCCGATGATGTTGATCAACAAAGCGACGAAAATGTAGAAGAGGTAAATTCTGATTCTGAAGAATTTACTCTTGATGATCTTGTTGATGCTTATGATGAGTTGGAAAAATAATATAAGAAAATCAAGTCAGAAAAAAGAAAATTGAAAAAGAAATCGGAAAACATGAACCATGAAAATGGATCTTGTGATAAATGTTCTGAGCTTGATAACTTGAATGAACTTTTAGAGCATGATGTTGAATGTCACAAAGAAACAATTGCTTGTTTGAGAAATGAAAATGTTACCCTCAAGAACAAAATCGATCAATTGGAGAAAACTGAAAAAGATCTAAGAAATAAAATGGAATCAAACTCTATTGATCAGGATATTTACAATTAATTGATTATGAATTATAAACTTGTAAATGAAAATGAAGAACTTAAAAGGAGAATAGTGCGATGCTAATTCAGATCTCCCTGCTTGAAAGTAGATTGAAAAATCTTGAAAATTTTGAAAAGGGGAATATGTGATTGTTGATGAATCTGATAAAACGCTTGTGCTTGAATAAGAAATAGCTAACTATGAATTGCACATTGCATCCCTTGAATCTGAAATTGTTGACTTGAATGCATCCTTGTCTAAGTTTGTAAATGGGAAAGAAAATTTGAACAAGATATTGGGGACTAAGGTAAATTTCCAAAGAGAGGGGCTGGGCTATAATCATGTGAACAAAAAGAATTTTGAAAAGAAAGTCTATACATCATTTGTCCATAGTTCAAATATAGCCAGCACATCAAATGGGTCTCTAAATCAATCTGCTCCTCAAACAACAAAGAGATCAAATGAAAATCTGAAAAAGAAACAAAACCTGCATCAAAAGGCTAAAAATGTTGTTGGTGTCACGATGAATCCCAAGAAAAATCATGTTGCACACACACATGCATCCACAAAGAAAATCTCATGTTTTTATTGTGGTGAACTTGGTCATATGATGCATGATTACCTTTTGATGAAATCTAAAGATCTAGAAGCATGCAAGAAAATGAATGGCTTCACAAAGCCAAGAAAGTTTTTGAACAAAAAAAGATCTTTTGATAACTCTTATGTTCATGCAAGAAGACCATTTGAAAGATTTGGTCCATTGAACTGTTTGCATTGTGGAAGGTTCAGTCATAGGAAGAACAATTGCTTTAGTTTGAAAAATGAGAATATCTCTTCAAACCCACAAAAATTCCATGCTCATTCTTACAAGAAAAATCTGAAGTCTTTTGGTTGTTGCCATTATTGTGGTGAGTTTGGACATACCATGCATGATTGCTCCTTAATGAATTTTGATGATATGTTTGCCCAGAGAATGTGGAAGGCACCCATTAGAGATGCAACTAACCATCCGGGACCCAAGAAGGTTTGGGTATCCAAAACTATTGAATGGGAACTCTTATTGCAGGATTGCCTTGAGGCCAAGAGGAAGGCTTTACGTTGACTTGGCCAGTTCTGGTGTGATGCCTTGGTGAACATGGACTTGTCCTTGAGTTGATACTGATTTCTTTGAAGAGACAGTCTTGTGTATTTCATGTGTATCAACCTGTGCTACACATAGACAGACCTTGGTTCTTCATGTGTTGTGCTTTATATGCATAGACTTGACTTTTTACACTATTGGGCTAAACTTGAAATTTCTGAACTGAACTTTGAACTCATGTCAGCTTGAGTGAATCACTTGTATTGAAAGCTGCAACTCATCATACATACTTGCAGCTCATAGGACTTTATCTTGTGAAAGAAAAGCATTGAAATTGGCATTCTCATTTGTACTGAACTGATATTGATATGAAATTGAGTTTCTGATACTGCAGGTTGAGAGAGAGAGTCATATGTGATGAAAAGCCTTGAAGTTAGTTTCTTCAATATGCGTTGGCTTAATATTGATATGAATTGAGCTCTTTACAGTGCAGGTTTGATTATGACTATCAACCCTTGAAATCATGGTAAGAATTCAATGTTTGAATGCATCTCCATGTGCCTAGATTGAGGTTAATTCATGTATAGCATTTCTGGGCCTAGATTAACTATCTCGGGCAGTTTTGCATGTTTTCTCAGTTGGTGTCAACACCTGGTGTCGACACCTCGTCTGGTAGATCCGGAAAAGGTCTATGTTTTGGGTTTCGTAATGCCCATCTTGAGGTTCGATTGGTTTGAGCTTTTACCCCATTACCCTTAGGGTTTCTCTTCTTATCCTAGAGGAGTTTTGAAAGGGTTTTGGCATGGGATTCTTGGTATTTTCATAGCCTTACATGCTGCTATCTATAAGATGCAAATTTGGGATCTCAATGGAACTCCTTTGGCTAATATCGTTATATTTCTTACAGGAGAGAAAGAAAGGAGCACAAGAAGACTTCAACGCCAGATTTGATCTACTTCTATTGAGATTTGGAACTTGTTGATGAAGATTACAGCAAGCGGAATAAAGTGAAGAATTTGAGGATGTTAATAAAGGTAACTCAATGCAAAGGTGAGAAAATAAATTATTTGACTAAAGCTCTATGGGCTTGATGCTAGTGACATCTCTTGACAGACAGTGAATTTGAAATTGTTATTCAATGCCCATGTGTTTGCTAAACCCCCGATGTCATATGGGATTGCATTGTATTTTTCTGATCATCATTTAAATGATTACATGGTATATAAAATGGTGCCATGTGGAAGGCAAGGTCAAGCTTGTCTGAAAGTTATCACCATGCGTGAGAATGTGCCTCTGCTCGGTACCATGAATCACCTATGCATAAGGCATCAAACTTAAATGAATTTTCTGAAATCATGCATTGATTAAGGGGGAGCCTTGCAAGCTAAAAATTTTGAGATTGATATCTTTCCATTTTCTCAGCATGATGATGTTATTTTATGACTGAACTTTTTGAGGACTGAATTTGATCAATGTTCCGTGGTCTTTACCAATGTACTACTCATCCTTTTGGATAAAAGAAAAAAAATATTTTCAAGAAAAAGTTCACATGTGATGATTTTGATGCTTTGAATGAATTTTCTGAATTCTCTTTTCAAGATAAAATTGTGTTCTCACATTAAAAAAAAATTCTGCATGTCATGCATTAGTTGCATTAGATGCATATAGAGTTGTCATGTGCATCTAAAATCGTGCATCACATTGCATATTTACATATCATTCTCTGCATATCATTCACATATATTTTTGGGAGATGAAGCTCATCGTGTGTCGTGTTGCATAGTTGGCATTTCCAGCATGCATACAGTGCATATTTTAAAATGTATCATTTGAACATTTTATGTTGCATGAATGCCAAATGCATACTTCTTACAATGGTATCATATCTGTAGGGCCAACATTTCAAGAACTGAAATTGCATACCTTTTCATTTTGCATTGCATATTGCATATACTCCCATTGTGTGCATGCATGTTATTATATGCTATTCAACCCCTTCCTTGAACCTTCTAAGACCGTATACTCCATTAATAAATAATGCAGCATCTGAGTCTTAACAAGTGTGCTTCATGTCAAACTCTCAGGGGGAGCATTTTATGCTAATAGCATTTACATAGGGGGAGCTGCATTATCTTGTTTTAAGTTAAATTTTCTTCATACATGTTAAATCAAATTCGCACACCTCATGCACTCTAATGTGAAATTGAGTGTTATTCATAAGAATATAATAATTTCATTTCAACACTCTAAAGTAATTCAACTTGCTGCATGAATGACAAAGAGACAGTTGAGGAAAAAGCTGTATGTCTCCTCAAACAAAAAAAATGGTTGAAATGAAAGACAGAGCAATGTTTTATTTCACTGAGTAAATTGGGCACATGTCACCTGAGACGTGATGTGGTTCATTTCTAAAAAGTGTTGACTAAAGTATTTCTGTTCAAAATGAGGTGAAATGGTTTAGTATTCTGAGTAACCGGGGATTCTGGCATGAGCTTCATGTGTCTCCTCGCGTAAAAAAGGAATTATTTGAACCTGATCATCCTTAGAAAAATTCAGATTGTCAGTGTGAAAATTTTTGATGATAAATTTGATGAGGCAGAGCGAAGTCTCCAATACGCTGCTCTCTAGATTGAAATACAGTTTGTACAATTACTATTGTGTTTAATTGAAAATCTGATTAACCATATGGCTAAACTTCATACTCATGTTATTCACTTGCACGTGGTAATTTGATTTGATATGTATTTTAAAAATTTGATTAACTGGATGACCTGTTGTACGTCTTCTCCTATATATCTGCACACTCCTGTAGGTGTACTCATGAGAACTCTGATCTTAATGACTCACTTGCACTTTTCCTACACCTATCCCCTCACTGTAAATAAAATGGGGGAGTTCTGTTGCATGTATCTATACATATCTGCTTGATTACATTGTATGCATTTCATGTGTCATCATTTTCATACATCTTGGTTCATGCATTTCACAAGAAAACTAAAAATCTAAAAATTTGAAAATCAAAGCCAATCATCTGATGTGTCAATGTCAAAGGGGGAGCTTTGCATGTGATCTTATCTGCTTAAGTCATAGGGACTTGCGTGAGTCAATACCTTACTATGTGTGTTTGAGTGCTTGTTTGCTTTCTCATTCTTGTTCATGCCATACACCATTTCCAATTGATGCAACTTGTGAGCATTTGCATACTTGGTTGTTTCTCTTGTCCCCCATTTTTGATAATGTCAAAGGGGGAGAGAAAGTTGGATGGCCTGGATGACCACAATATATTGTCATCATCAAAAAGGGGGAGATTATTTGGCTCGTGCACTCCCTCTCTATCTTTGATTATGGTTTTGATGATTACAATATATTGTGTTCGTTTGATGCTGCTTCTTGTACTCACATATTGCAATCTTACCTTGCAGGTTGCACAACTAAATTGAGAAGAACTATAGTGGAATGGTTAAGTCCTTATGTATTTGAAATTGATTGCATGGATTTGTGTTGTGTGAATGCATAGCAAATTCATTCCCATGAGGGGTTGAAGACTTCCTCTGGTTCTTGCATATCATGAATGTATAAATGATGGTTCCTTGTCATTCTGATCATATGGCTTCAATGCTGTGAAATGGTTTGTGGGTGAATTGGGTTGAAGTTGGGATCTTCAGATTCGTTGGTTTAATATTAACTTGCTTATGAGTTCATTCCCAGAAAGTGCAAGTTAATATTACTCCAAGAAAAGAATTTACATTAGAATACATGGTGATACTCTTCTAATCTTGAGTTGGGTAAATGGGTTCTCAAGCGCTTTAGATGGCCAAAAAAATCTATCATGGTGTTTTAGAAGTGACTTCTAACCATGTTACTTAATCTGGCTAAATCTTATTTAAAAGGACTGGATTTCATATTCTTGAACAAAGCATTCAACACATGTGTGACTTGCTTGCAATGTGACTAAAAATTGGTTTGAGTGGATTGTTACGTAACTCCAAATTAGTTGGATCATGCAATGGTGACTGATGCTTGGAACTCTTTCACAAGTACTTATGGTTCTATCAGAGAAGGTGAAATGAAATGGGTTGGTTTGTGAGATTAACATTGAAGCAAAACTAATTTTCTCTTTATGTTTTGCAGGTTGGAAGAGCTCCTCACAACCTTCTTTCATCATCCCAAAACTCATGGTGAAGTTGGAGCTTTCATTTTTAGCTTAATGGGTCTCTGGGCTTTTTACAGGTGCAAGTGTCGACACCAGGAGTCGACACCTGCATCCAGAACTCATTTTCAGAAGCTAAGCCCAGGAGGTGTCGACACCTACCTGAACCTGGTTCTGGCAGCAAGCCAGAACACTAGGTGTCGACACCTAGTGTCCAGATCTTCTGTTTTGGGTTTTTGTGTTCTGGAATGCACAAGGTGTCGACACCATATGCAGAGCCGTGAAAGATGACTTTTATGGCCTTGCTTCGAAAGTCCAACCAATCCGTTCCAACTGCACTAAATCTCTCCCTAATTCATGGATCTGGTCCCTGGAGTGTTCCTTGACCGTTCTAAATATATAAAACCATCTCTTGGGTCGCAAACCCTAAAAAAGTGTTGAAATCTGAAATATTTTCTGTGGTTCTAACTCTTGTGTGTGCAGGGTCGTAGCAGTTGCTCCAAGGGCTTCTTCCACATTTTTATGAGCTTGTATGTGAAGGGAAGAAGGAGGTTTTAAGTCTCCAAACGACCATCTACTATAAGTTGCATGCAAAATCAAGATACACCTGTTATCCATGCAAGAATCAATCATCCTTCTTCAAGAACGAGTTTCATACTGCAGAAGCACTCAAATACGTTCAAAGGAGAGACAGGGGGAGCTCTAACCATTACAAAATCCTCCTCATTCTGATTTCACAAAATCCTTGTTGATAGAGCTTGAATATCTATTTTAAGACATTTTGATGGACACTTGTTTAATATGTCCTTTGTCCACTCTCTCTTGCATATATATATGAGCTACGATTTTTATGATACAATAATCCTAATGCTCATGTGTTCTTTCATATAGGTGAAGAAAAGGGGGAAAACGAAGTGAAGCTCTTGCAAGGAGGATATGATCTACCACCGTGAGGATCTGGAGCTAGTGGAAGAAGGAAAAGAGGAGCGTCTCGAGGAGAAGAAGAAGATGCTGTCAAAATCATGATCATCCGTCAACGAGCCAAGGAGAAACAGATTTTGTTGAAGAAGGGGGAGCCTTATACTTGATGCATCTTTCTAGTCTCCATCTATAGAATTTATTTTGGGAGTTCATAGCATATTTTTATCTTCATTTCATATACAAGAATACTTTGTGTGGGTGTTCGGAGAAATGGTTCTCCGAGTGTTTGTGTTGACGTGTATACGTTGATTTGTGCGGAGAACATCCGCGTGTGTGTTTGGGAGTTTACTCCCGTGTGGTTGTGTAGGCATTGCCCTACGTGTGTGTGGACGGAGTTGTGTCTCCGTGTGAGGTATTTTGTGCAGGGTGTGTTCCCCAACGTTGTGTGTGTGTGTGCGTGATGTGTGGTAGCAGTTTGAGGCAAGGCCTCGTGTGTGGATTGCTGCGGAAGTAGTGTGTGTGGTGTTGGGGTTCATCCCCGTGTTGCTACATTTTGTAGCGTGTAGTGAAGCCTCACTGGTTTGGTGAGGGGTGGACGTAGGGAGCCCGTCGTGGTCCCGAACCACCTTAAAAATCCCCATGTCTTGTGGTTTGTTCCTTGTGATTATGTGTTTCAGTATCCTTTCTGTTATGCAATCGTGTGAGCTCGTTGAGATTGAGTGAATTAAGTTTAAACCTGTTTAGATTAAATTCCTCAATATTATCAATCGTGTAATTTCCGCTGTGTGCTAGTTTGTGTTTTTAATTGGACATAATTTTTAGTAGAAGGATCTATTCACCCCCCCTCTAGATCCGTATTCCTGCACTACGGGACCCAACAAAGTCTTTTTGGTCATAAACTATTATCTTTGCAAAAATTAATAAGGGTTTTCGTAATGTAAACTATTTTTATAGATGAATTTGTAGATATATCATTCCCAGAAATGTACTAATATTCACATCATTACTATTTTAAAAAACTTTCAGATATGTCGTCACCGTCACCCTACATTACGCCCGTCAACTTAACCATAGTTAGGTCTAACTAGACGCGGGAAAAGATGAAAATACCCATGGTTATCTCTCTTACACTATAATTTATTTACAAAAAACCCTAAATAAATCTTTGAAGTAAAAATAATACATCTAATAAGGGCATATAAGTAAATAATAAAACTTTAAGGTTAAAATATAGGAAGAGACATCTTACTCCCGGGGTTTCCCAAACCCTAATGCAAGGCGGTAGCACTCTCTTCTCCTTGTCGACGGGCTACTGGTGCCGACGCAACGGTGACGCTCCCTACTCCACGAAGGTGGGCTTATGGTCCCCTCATCCTCACATATGCTGCCCCCTCCCCGGCCCCCTCTCACCCTCGCCCTCCTAGACTCCCCCCCCCACTAGAGGAAAATGTGGAGTTTTTGACGGATGAAATCCGTCAAAATTCTGTCGAAATGTCTTATTCTGACATCATGTCTAACATATTATCGATAGATCTCGTCCTTAGTCAGAAATTTCCAACGGACTAAAAATCCGTCGGAACGGTGTTGAAATTCTCAGATGGCTATAAGCTTAGACGAAAATTCCATCGGAAACATTTTTTGATGGTGACGTCAGGAATTCCGTCTGAAGAGTTCTAATGATTAAACATTCCGTCGGAAGTTTCATCAGAAAACTATCGACGGATATAAATTATGTCCATAATTCCATCGATATTTCTCCGATGGTCCATCTGGAACTCTGTCGATAACTTTAATTTTAAAATCCAAAATTCGTATAAAAGTTTCGACGATAGACTATTCCATCGGAATGTCTGTCGGAAGATTTTCGACGGACCGTCTGAAATTCTGTCAGAAATTCATTTCATTATGTTTTTAAAAAATAAAATTCATATAAAAACTTCTTTACAAAAAATAGAATATTTATACATCACAAAAAAGCACAACATCTACACACATCATAAATAGGACATAACATCTAGTATCAAGTATATTGCAATAAAAATAATCAACAAATGTCATCCGCGTCCTATATGTCGTCATCCTCCACGTCCGACTCGTCCCCTCTGTTGCCACTTGTTGGAGGATCCTATATTAAAAAAATAATAACATTAGATATGTATGAATAAATTAAAATTTTTATTTAACAGATAAATTAAATAATTTATTTAATTGTATAAATTCGAATCGGGTATGATATCTAAATTCTTTAAGCTACTTCTGAAAGGGGTGATTTTAACACCAAACTCAAATCGAGTATTTAAATCAGATTCTATCAGCTCTCACAAGTCACTTTTACCTCTCAGGTCGTGTTAGAATGATCAACACGTCAAACAGATCGATATTTTAGATTTTGGACCCCGTAACCTAATTTCTTTAATTTTAAACTAAGTGCATTTAGAGAATACTCATTTGAGCACCGAGCCCAAACCGGGTATTCGATTTCGATTCTGTCAGCTCTTACAAGTCACTCTCACCACCTAGGTCACTTTGGAATGATCGGCATGCCTATCAGACAAGTATTTTAGGTTTTGGACTCCCGATCCCAACTTCTTTAATTTTAGACTAAGTGCATTTAAAAAATTCTCTTTTGAATGTCGAAACCAAACCGGGTGTCTGATTTATATTCTGTCAGGTCTCACAAGTCACTCTCACCACCCAGGTTATATTGGAATGATCGGCACTCCGATCAAACTGGAATTTTAGATTTTGGAACCCCGAACCCAATTTCTTACCTGCATTTTAAACCAAGTGCATTTAGAGAATGTTCTTTTGAGCACCGAGCCCAAACCGAGTATCTAATTTGAATTCCATCATCTCTCACAAGTCACTCTCACCACCCAGGTCATGTTGGAATGATCGGCATGCTGAACAGACCAGTATTTTAGATTTTGGACCCCCGAACCCAACTTCTTTAATTTTAAACTAAGTGCATTTAGAGAATGCTATTTTGAGCACCGAGCCAAAACTGGGTGTCCGATTTAGATTCCGTCAGCTCTCATAGGTCATTCTTACCACCCAGGTCACGTTGGAACAATCGACATGCCGATCAGACCAGTATTTTAGATTTTGGACCCCCAAACCTAATTTCTTACCTACATTTTAAATTAAGTTCATTTAAAGAATGCTCTTTTGAGCGTTAAGCCCAAATCGGGTATCTGATTTGAATGTTGTCACCTCTCACAAGTCACTCTCACCACCCAAGTCGTGTTGGAACGATCGGCACGTCGATCAGATAATTATTTTAGATTTTGGACTCCTAAACCCAAGTTATCTGAATTGTTTAAACTAAGTTAATTCTAAATTGAGTAATTTTAATGCCAAGGCCAAACCAGATATCTGATTTAGATTCAATCAGCTCTCCCAAGTCACTCTCAGCACCTTGGTCGTGTTGGAACGATCAGCACGTCGATCAGACTAGTATTTCAGATTTTAGACTCCTGAACCCAAGTTTTCTGAATTGTTTTAAAACTAACTTAGTTCTGCGTTGACTAATTTAAACGTCGAGTCCAAATCGGGTATGCAATTTGAATTCTATCAGCTCTCCCAAGTCACTCTCACCACTTAGGTCACATTAGAATAATCGGCATATCGATTAGGTTGGTATTTTAGAGTTTGGACCCCCGAACCTCAATTATCTGAATTGTTTTAAAATAAGTTAGTTTTGAAAACTTTGTTCTAAATTAAGTAATTTTAACGTCGAACCCAAATCGGATATCAAAAATGAAATTCTATCACTCTCACCAAGTCACTCTCACCACTCAGGATCTGGTTGGATATTAATACATTTTCATAGTTATTTCTTTGAATTAAATAGCAATATTATAACTCTAAATTCTATGAAAATAAAAATATAAAAGCACTCACCTGAAGGGGCAGTGTCGTGGTCGAGGGTGCTCCATGAGGGAAAAGTCCAACCTGGGAGTAGGGGTTGATGAGAATGGCAATGCGGATCTAGAGGGGGGGTGAATAGATCAGCCCCTTTAAAATTGACTAGCTTAATAAAATTCACACCAAGCTCAGTTTCGATAAAGGCAAACTAGAAAACTGAATAACGAGCCTAGATCATGCTATCAATCAGACACACTCACAAACCCATTAGGCACACCCACAGCTAGACAATATACCAGGACTGGTATGAGGCATAGGACTAGCCCAAGGACTTCCTCACGCAAGGTGAAACTCCTTTTGATATACCGAGTCCAGATCGAGATCGAGGTAGAAAATATGGAATTCAAACACACTGCACGGAGATTTTTTAGGTGGTTTGATTGCTTCTAGCAATCTACGTCCACCCCTCACCTGATCAAGATGAGGCTTCGCTAGCACAAAGCTAACACAGATGAATCCGCTACAGGAGTTGATCACATAGCTTTCCACTGGAGGAACAACCTCCTCCCTTCCTCTGAAGACCCAGAGGGACCCGTGCTCACCAACCTGATGAACACACCCCTGATTCTACCCCAGTAGAATCAGTAACACTGCACTAAGACAGCACACGAGGAACCCACCTCGCACCCTGGTATACAAACTAGATCGTGACCAGTTAAAACCGATCACACCTCTGATAAGTGTAACTATGCACCACCAGAGAAATACAACGCGAACTGAATCAAAAGACAAAAGAAAAATAAGGAATGAAAGGCAAATTACAATCGAAGAAAATCAAATGTAGGTCTGAATATAATTCAAGAGCTTTCTCTGAAGACTCCTTCTCGAGCTAAGCTTCGATCTCTCTTCTTCTTCTTCTCTCTCTCTCTCTCTCTCTCTCTCTCTCTCTCTCTCTCTCTCTCTCTCTCTCTCTTTCTGTAGCTTATGGAATGGCTCTCTTCCTTTCTGATCAACTCTCTCTTTCCTTCGAAGAACAGCTCTCACACTCACAGCAGCTTTCACGTTTTAGCTCTCCTGCCTTCGTTGCCTTTGAAAAATATGAGCACTGATATTTATAGAGCCGACCATTGGAATTTTTGAACTGGGTTTATCTTTAAGATGAAATTCCATTGGTCCAAGTGATTTGGAGAGAAAATTCTGACATTCGACGTCGTACAGAACCCAGCTAGGTGTCTAGGATCCCGTGCCAATGATTGGGGATCGGAGGCATGTGATGCTCTTAAGCCCCTCGCGAGCTTTAGCTATTTTTTAGCCTTACCAACATATTTTTCACCCTTATGGGCCTTACATACTCATTTGTCACCCTTAGCCGCATGAGCCGTCGCCTTTAAGCTTTTTGTCTCTTGCTTGAGCGTCGTCGCCTTTGTTTGCTTTGCGACCTATTTGTCACCCGTATCCATCCATTTGTCACTGTTATAGCTCATTTGTTACCGCTGCTGGCTATTTGTCACTTCTGTTCAGCATTCGTTCCCCGAGCTTGTCTATTGGTCGTTGTGACCCATTGCCACCTCCAAGAGCTATGTGTCACCTCTGTATGTGTATTTTTCACCCTGGAAATGTATTTGTTACCCTTATGCTCCATTTGTTGCCTGTGTTCCTCATTTATCAGTTGTTGGATGTTTTCCCTTGGCTGAGTCGACTCTAGTTGCAGTTGTAGTCGACTCCGCTTCACTCTTTCTTCTTCTCAACCCTCTTTCTTCCGTGCCAAGCCATTTGTCACCTCTACAGACCTATTTGTCACCTTTATTCTTCATTTGTCACCCGTAGAGGCCATTTGTCACCTCTATTCACTTCAGCTGGTGGGTGAATCTTGCGTCAACTCCCTTGACTTCTGGAGTCGACTTCAAACCACATTTTCTATTGAACAGTTGGGCACTTGTAAACTGGAGTCGACTCGAAGCTCGACTCTTCTTCTTGAAACTTCTTCTTAGCCATTTTTCACATTCATTCAAGGTCTGGCATCATATCCTTATCATGCTGGCAACCTGAAACTTCATTGGTTTAGCAATTACAGTCTGAAAAATATTGTAAAATGTGTGGAACATGTAGAACAAAATATGTAGAGTTGTATTTAAGTATTTTTAGACTTAGAACCAAATGACTTCATGTTGGTTAGACATCATCAAAACAAAACTATACCCAACAAGGGTGAGCATAGTTTGGTTTGGTTTGGTTTGAAGAGAATATTTCTCAAACCAAATCAAACCGAATTAAGGGTTCAACCCGAATCAAATGAAATCGAACTACTTTGCAATCAAACCAAAACAAATAAAATTAATTCAGTTTGGTTCGGTTTAGTTTAATTTGAACTATATTCATGTCTCCTTTTAGAAATTAGATTGGATTTAAACAGGAGTAGAGGAAGATATGGTAAAAAAATTTCTACCAAATAAAGTAAATATTAAAGAAATAACATCACAAGTTGCAACTTGCAAGAACAACCTCCACAATACTTTCACATAAAAAATTAAGAACTTCAATTACAGTTAAATGGAAGGTGATTTGAAACCTACTTCATAGAGTCGGAAACCCCATCGAGATGGTGGGGATTGGACTTTTGGAATTAAGGTTCTTAGTTATATATACACTTATATTAACTTGAAAAAAATATCCTTAAATTTGGGTTATTTGGTTTGGTTCGATTTCATGAACTTCAAAATCAAACCAAACCAAAATTTTTAATACGGTTCGGTTTGAACCCAAATCAAAATTTTTTAAATTTCAACCAAACCAAACCGAACCAACTCTATCGGTTCGATTTGGTTTTCGGGTTGAACCCGAATAATGATCACCCCTACTAGAGAGAGGAGGCCAGCGAGTGCCTGTGTAATGCGCACCTCCTGGCTCAACGTCTCCGCCCTCATCTACCGTAGGAAATCAGACATCTCCACTCGGATGATGGCTCTAACGTCGCTCGGAGAAGTACTGGGGCTAGGTGGGGGCGTACGGAAGGCACTGCTACTGGTCGGGGCAGTACCTGAACTCGCACACGATGATATCACCGTGCTACCCTCCAGGCTCTGCCCAAAACCATATAGCCAACCTTTCTTCGGTACGCCAACTGCTGCCACCCATGCCGCCGGATCTAACTTCGGTTGCTGCGCGCCCCTCTCCCCGTATTTCTTCGTCACATGTCTACTATATGTTTCCTATAAATTGAATCAAAAAACTTGTAACTTTCATATGAATCAATCATATTTAAATGAAAAGAAAAACTTGCATAAGTATGTAAACTTACAGCTACTAAGCAGGCTCTCTTACTGACGAACTGATCCGTCCCCTTCTTTTTGTGTTCTGTCGAACACCTCCAGGAACGATGGAGCACAATTGAGCTCCACCACCTGTTTTACAAATCATAGAAAATAAATGTCACATATATGAATAAAATATAAGAAGATAAAATAAAATATGACTTACCAATTTTTATTTCTGGGTCGCGAAATAGACGGACCCACTCGTATGCACATTGGCGTTTGGTTGTGATACCATGTTTGTTGACGCTTTTTAGGACTTTTCTATCCACCTCAGATTGGCCCATTTGTCACATATAGCGTCCCAATACTCCCTTATCATCCAAAGAGGGCGGTGCTCCTTCCAATGTTGTTGGTCTTGGCTCCCACTAGCTCTTTTCTAAGCCCTTTTTCGAGTCTCATGCAATGCCTTTCTATAATTTGTCTATATAATAGCCGCCCAGGCAGAAGGAGCTCTCGCCTCGTCCTGTCCACTCATGAACTGATAAGTCCGTTGTAAAGAAATTAAGTTATATGGGTTAGTATACTGAGCATGCATTGAGTTTGGGAAAGACATGAATTAAATGATTAAATTACATACTGTGAATATGTCGAACAATAAATCCTGGATGTCAATTGGAAATTCTTTGAAGGACATTGTCGGCCCAAGAATATGCGCACAAACGATTCTCATAGCATAACGGACAGCCCCGACAGGTTCTAGTTTATCACTGCAATTGCAAATGTTAAAATAGTTGGCATTACATAGTTGAAAGATAAATAAAGAATATAATTCATAAATCAATAAATCTACCTGGAGATCTAGCACAACAGACGTCCATCATGGTCCTCGCCTCCCTCGCCCTCGTGACGACTGTTGACATCCTCTGTCGACTGGGCGGAGGAGCCGACAGGGGCACTAGGACCTGTAAGAATTAAATGTCATAAGCAATATATATAATCAAATAATATTTTGCTAAAAATTTAAATAGACATACCTGTACCGAGAGGTGGTGGGGGTGTCCCCGGCACAGCTGCCACAGGAACACTCGGACCTGTAAGAATTAAAAGTCATAGGTAAAACATATAATTAATAAATATTTTTCTAGAAATTTAAATAGACATATATACCTGTACCGGGAGGTGATGAGGATGTACCCTGCACAGCTGGTACAAGGGCACTCGGACCTGTAAGAATTAAATGTCATAGGCAAAACATATAATTAATAAATATTTAACTAGAAATTTAAATAGACATACCTGTACCAGGAGGTGGTGGGGGTGTGCCCTACACAGCTGGTACAAGGGCACTCGGGCCTGTAAGAATTAAATGTCATAAGCAAAAGACATAATCACACAACATTTTTGGCAACATTTAACTAGACATACCAGTGAGTTATGGTGGCGGTGGTGTGTCATGTCTAGCTGATAGTGGTGTGCCATGTCAAACTGGTGACCCGACACTCGGGCCTGTAAGAAATAAATCTTTTAAGTTTATATATAATTAATATACACATATAACTAAATATTTGAATAGATGTACCTATGCTCGAAGTAGATGCCAAAGAGGAGGGAGTAGAGCCCCTCCCAGTGCCCTGTCTTCTCCCACTCCCACTACGACCTCCTCAAACCATCTCTTTATTAAGAACAATAAAATTAATGCATATTAATCTAGAACTATATAATATTTACAACATTCATTAAAAATTATGCAAAAGAAGGGGGAATTTCTTACAAAATTAGCAAATATTATCCATTTCCTCTTTAGATGATATATCTAACTCACCTCATCTTCGTCATCCTCTTCACCCTCATCAGATTTAGACTCTTCGTCCTCAGAGGACTCCTCTTCCCCTATAACAGCAACATTTAGCTCCGACTGATCGACTTCTTCCACTTCATTTTCCATATGTAATGAAAGTGGCTCATCAGATTCGTCCAAATGAAGATGTGTGGAACCTACATCGTCAACTTTGTCTGATTGAAAATATTTGACATTGACATTCTCTGAGATAGTTTAACTCAGATTCAACTCATAATTGGGAAAAAATCTTACTTTAACCCTAGAAACTACCCACCAATCTTTATTCCTTGACGATTAATAATTTGAATAATACACTTGTTGGGCTTGTATGGTCAATAATGAATGGATTATATGTATTCAATTTAGACATATGTTTGATATCGACAATCCCATATGTTGTGTCATGTAGAACAAAATTAAGATCAAACCAATGACCCTTAAATAGGAATACATGATTCTCTTGTCCAAAATATTGCAATTCTATGACTTCATCAAGAATACCATAATAGTCCAATTCATTTTCATTGTATGTACTTCCCTTAACACATACGCCGTTGTTCATCTTAGACTTATTTCGTTCATAATCGCTCGTGTGAAATCTGTATTCATTCACAATATATCCTGGATAGGCACGTGCAACTTTCGAGGGGCCATAACTTATCTTCTGGACTCTTTCATTATTAATAAGATATTGTTCAACCTATATGTAAATTAGACTAGTTAAAATATTACCATTTATCTCAAGAGAAGTAAATGGAAACATATATATTTAATGATCGACACTTACTCGATATCTCAGCCATTTGGAAAATACTTCTCTCGTTCTTTTTCAACTCCTACGTCCTAGATATTTGGATATTATTGGACTAATTCTAAATCAAATTATCTGCAATATGAATACAACACTACCTTCAATGGCAAGAAGAAGGGTAAACAACTTATGTACAATTCAATCTCAGTACAATTCATAAGAACATATATCTCTGTGGCGTACAACTCTCTATCTTCGAGCGTGCGAGTCAAACAACGTCCGAACGCACGTCCTGGATGCTTAAATATAGAGAGTCGATCAAACAAATTAGTAACTCCCCCATCATCATTAAGTGGTGGTCAAGTATGATGAGATTGAATCTCAGGCTCAAAGTACATCGAGTAGAAGTTTAAAATTTCTTCAATAATATATGCCGCATTAATCGAACCCTCCACCTTCGCCATGTTACGAACTTTCATTTTTAGTTCATGCATGCACCTACAACAACAATACGTTCAGATGACAATGACATACATATTGTACACATGTAGCAATTGAAAGGAAAAAGATAATTCTAATATACCTCTTAAATGGATACACTCATCGAAATTGTACTGGCCCTCCGACTATAGCATCGTATGGCAAATGGATAATCAGGTACTCCATCGAATCGAATAATATGGGAGGAAATATCTTCTCTAGCTTGACAATAGTTGTGACCATATTCTCTTCGATAGTTTGTACATCCCGAAATTTGAGTTCTGATGCACATAAAATCTTAAAAAATTGACTTAATGCGGCCAGTGCTTCCCAAAAAGGTTTTGACAACAAGTCACGGAATGTAATGGGCACTAGCCTCTCTAGGAACACATGACATGTTGTCTACCTCTGGTTTTGATGATGACAAACTATGACTCATTTATCAGTCCTTATGTTTGTTGATGATGTCAATGCTTTTAATGATGTTATATATATGTACATTCATGAGTTTTGTGAAGACATGCTCGACTCTGAACAAAGAAATGACCAGAAGCATGAAAATCAAGAAGCAGAGTCGACTCCATATTGAACTGGAGTCGACGCAGCCAAGCAGTCAACCATGCAAGATACCGCTGACAAATGTCAAGATAAAGGTGAATAATATCTGTTAAGGGTGACAAATAAGTCTACACGGGTGAAAATGGCTAACCGGGCTAACAAATGACAAATAACGTTGAAGCCCGTAAGCGTCAACAGTTATGTAGTTTCACAATAGAAGCATGAGCCAAGGCCACCTTGTAGTCAATGAAATTCAGCAGTAATCATGGATCAGTAGTGCTGCAGTATCTCCAGCTCAGTTCAGAAGCTCAAGTTCATCAGCAGTAGTAGCCCAAAGTCAGTAAGCCATGAAGAGGAGTCAACTCGATGTGAAAGCAAAGTTGACTCGAGTGTAGCACAAGCTCAACATAATCTTTTTCTAGCTCAATGCAAAGCATTCAACGGAGTCAATGCAAAGCCTGCTACGGAGTCAATGCAAAGCATCAGACAAATGGCGAAACAAGGGTGAAAAATGGCCAAGAAGAATCTTTCGAGAAGACGGAGTTGACTCCAGCAGTCCATGGAGTCAACGCCAGTTCAGCCAGGAGCCACCCGCCAGCTGAAGCAAATAACGGTCACAAATAGAGGCATACGGGTGACAAATATGGAATAAGGGTGACAAATAGCTTTATAGTGGTGACAAATATCTTGGCACGGGAGACAAGGCTAAGAAGCATGACAAATGGAAGTGGAGTCGACTCTAACTACAAATGGAGTAGACGTAGTCCCGTTGAGCTCGCAAATATCAAACAACTGACAAATGAGGAACACAGGAAAAAAATGGAGCATAAGGGTAACAAATAAGTTTCAAGGGTGTAAAATGCACATACAGAGGTGACAAATAGCTCTTGGAGGAGGCACAATGACCAACAGATAAGCTCGGGGGACAAATGCTGAATAGGAGTTATAAATAGCCAGTAGCGGTAACAAATGAGCTATAACAGTGACAAATGGATGAATACGGGTGACAAATAGGTCGCAAGGCAAACAAAGGTGACGATTCTCAAGTAAGACAAAGAAGCATAAAGGTGATGGTTCATACGGCTAAGGGTGACAAATACACGGTAAAGGTGACAAATGTGCGCTAAGGGTGCAAAATAGGTTGCCAGAGCAGACAAATGGCCAAGCTCGTGAGATACTCAAGCGAGTCCGGTGCCTTCGACCCTCAATGATTGGAACATGATCCTAGGATGGTTGGCACGTTTATAGGCCCTTCCAGAAGGGAATATTATCTGATACATGTGGACCAATGATAGAATTTCCTAGAGGATAAGATCATTTCATAAAATGAGTTTCTACTTTATATAATAGAGCCTTCTTCCTCCGAAGAAGGTTGCTATAATAGAAGGGTTGCGAGGGATGCAAGTGAGGAGTTTCCAAAGGGCTGTGAGAAAAGAAAATAGAGAAGAGTGAGAAGTGTACTTCGAAGAATATCTGAGATAGAGCTTCTGAGAAGAAGAAGAGAAAAAGGGAGAGAGAGAGAGAGAGAGTCTCGTTCCAGAAATGCAGCCCAGTTCGTGAGATGAAGATTTAAGTGCAATCGGAGCTACATTGAAGATCTGACCATGTCTTGGCCTCTGGATCAGATCCAAGCCATTCTGCTCTTAGGAGCTATATTTTTTCCTTGCTTTCCGTTGTGTTTTTCTTTATTGTTTCCTTTTCATTTCCAATTTGGTTCTTGCCTTGTTGTGTTCAGTGCACACAAGGTGGTTGCGTACAGTTCATCACTGTGCGTGGTTTGTTTTGGGAAATCAGAATGTAGAGGATTGGTTCCTCTGGTTCCCTCTGAGATTTCGGAGAAAGAGAGGATTGAATCCTCTACGCTTGTGAGCAGTTGGGTGCTGTTTCACGTATCCCTCTGTGGTATTAGAGAAAGGGAGGATTTGTTCCTCCGGTCACTGCTTGTAGCAGTGGGTCTGGTCTTGCTGGGTGCGAGATCAAGGTGAGGGATTTGTCTCCCTCGTTCAAGCTATTCGGCAGCGGTTGTAGTCGAGTGTTCTCCACGTTCTTAAGTTTGCAAGGGAAGCCTCACTCAGTTTGAGTGAGGCATGGATGTAGGTCTGTGGGTAGCAGACCGAACCACCTAAAAATCACTGTCCAAGTGTGGTTTACTTGTGTTATTGCTCCCTATCTTCTACCTCTTTCACAGGGTGGTTGCTTGATGTGCTCATTGTTGAGTTTATTATGCTAATCCTATCTTCTGCATTGGATTCATGTTTATCTCAATTCTATCTATGATCTCGTAGTTCTGGTGGTTCTCTTTTTAATTGGTTTAGAATTCTTAAATCGGGCATAAATTCCTAGCCGGATCTATTCACCCCCCCTCTAGATCCTAACAGCGCACCTAGCAATTGATATCAGAGCAGGTCTCTGGCATTATCAGATCCTAAGATCTGCAAAGAAAAGATCTTCGTGCACTATCATGTTTTTCATCTGTATGATTTTTCAATGGCTCATCCACCCATGTTTAATGGTTCTAGTTTTAATTCATGGCTAGGTAGTTTGTGTGAATTTGTCAATTCTATTAATCCGAATCTGTGGAACCTTATCTATCAAGGTTCACTTAGTCTACCTAAAGATAAGTCCAAATGGTCCGATGTTCATAGGAAGAAAAACAATGATAATCTTAGAGTTCTAAAGTTAATGCAAGCTACAGTTGGCACTAACATATTTCCTTCTATTTCTACATGTAGCACTGCTAAGGAGATATTGGACAAGTGCATGGCCATCCATAAGAAGGAAGAGCAACATAAGTGTTTCATGGTTGACAGTATGCAAAGCCATGAAGAAGATGATGAAGAGGTAAGTCCTGCATTTGAAAAGTTCTCTATAGAAGATTGGGAAGATGCTTATGCTGATTTGATTGAGTCTTATGAAAAATTAAGAAAACAAAATAAAACCCTGAAAAAGAAATTGCATGATGTTGTTAACGCAGGTTCTGAAAATGAAGTTGTTGAAGTTCTGAAAACTGAAAATGATTGTCGTAGAAAACAATTGAAAAATCTTGACACTGTTAGTTCAGAACTAGATAAATTGAAGTCTGAAAATGGAGTTCTCATAAAGTACACTGAAGAAGATGAAGCAAAACTCAAAAAACTTGAAGAAGAGAGCAAACCGATCTCTGAGAAATTTGAAGCTGTCAAGGTGTTAAATGTGGAACTTCAGAAAAACACCGAAAAACTTGAAACTGAAAATACAAAACTCAAAAAGAAAGTTGAAAATGCATGTTCTAGTAATTCTTCGTGCAATGATTGTTCATTTGTAAAAGAATTGAATGAAGGTCTCCACTCTGACCTTGAATGTCAGAAGAAGCTAATTGACTCTTTGAAAGAAGAAAATAAGCACATGTTATCTAGGGCTTTGGAACATGAACAAATAGAAGAGGAATTGAATGAAAAAAAAATTAAGTTCAATGCCCAATGATGAAAAATAGGTTGAAGAAATTAAAAATTTGGAAGAACAAAATGGAAAACTGAAAGAGCTAAATCCTGCCATGTTAGAAAGACTGCTGCTGTTGGAAAAAGGGAAATGTGTTTGCTTAGATGAGTCTCAAAAATAGAACAATTTGTGTGAGACCCGTCCTTTAACGGATCTTTGCCGGTGATAAAAAAAAATTTATTCCATGAATTTTGGCTATTTTCATGGAATTTATGGGCTTTTCCTAGTATTTAATCTAATTAGATTAAAACTTTTAAGGAAATTAATGGGCATAAGTATAATTTCATTTATGTGAGGGTTTAAAGAGTAAAATAAGGTTAAAAATAAAAAAAGATAATATTTTAATCATTTTTTTACCCATTCGATCTCCCCCTCTCTCCCTACCTTTACTCATTCTCCCCCCTCCTTTTTTCATCGGAAACCGCAGGCACACATGGGAAACTGCGGACGCCCGCGACCTCCCCCCTTCTCGTCTCATCGGCGCACGGTGACTCGAGGCTGTGGCGGAGGACGTCAGCAGCCTCGCCGGTGAACTGCGAAGGAGGAGGATCGCGGCGGTCGGCTGCGAACCCTCCCCCCTTCACCACGGCACTGCGATCGGCGACCCCCTCTCCTCCATTCCTCCTTCTCGGCGCGCGGCGACACCATCAGCCACGATCGATGGAAGAGCGGCGACCTCGCCGGTGAGCCTGCAAGGTGTGGGAGGCAGCGGCGACCTCGTCGGCTCCGACCACGGCACGGAGGTGCGACCCCTCGGCGGCATCGACGACTTTCTCCCTCCCCTTCTCACGGTGAAATCAGCGTCCTCGGCTAGGCATCCGAAGGGGGGCGACCTTCTTCCCGTGCTAGGATCGGCGGGAGCTTCCCCACGACGCGAGGAACGCCGTGGCATCAACCCGGGACGAACCGTGGAGTGGAGAGACGGCCGGGAGAGCTGAGCCGCGGCGCGACCCTTGGCTTGCTCGCGGCCAGATCGGACGTTTTCTTCACATTTGAGGTAGGGGGATCGATGCCCTAGCCCGTTAGATTGTTCCTAATGCCATGCCCATCGTCGTTATGTTTTAATCAGCATGCCCATCATCTTTATGTTTTCGAAGCATGCCCATCATCTTTATGTTTTTGGAGCATGCCCATCGCTGCTGAGTTCATAGACGATAAACTATCGTATCCCATTGTCGCTGAGTTCATAGATGATAAATTGTTGTATTAAGATGATGGATTGGCAGGGAACATGTTAAAAATTATAATTCCCGTCGATTTGGGTCGAACGGGAAAGGATTTGGTTATGATTCCTGTGGATCCGGTTCTCCGGTAAGGACCATGTTTATACTATTTCAAATTTTGTAACGGTCCGCCATAACATTTTATTTATCCGAGCGGCTGACATTTCGGCCGCGTAAATATTTTAAATCTGAATGGCGGTAGAAACTTCACGGCTAGTCCGTTTAGCAACACGCAGAGGTTCGTTGTTCGATCTGCCTAAGACTATAGCGGCCCTAGTTTGACCGCTTGTTATGTAATTTTTGCGTTTTATTTTAATTATGCATTTAATATTGCATACCCGTCATGCTTAAATTATTTTATAGAATGGGGCAATTTTCTTTCAACCATTTAATCCCGACAGATTTCAATTCTTAGCATATTCAATTATTTATGCATTCAATTACTGAATAATCGCCATGTTTAATTGTTATCATAAATTATGGCATGTTTTTAGATCCCAATGGAATCATATTCTCTTTCCTAGTGATAGAACCACCAGTCGTAGCCCGACGACTCTTACTGTTGATCCCACCCGGGAGAGGTGGCGGGGTATCTTAGTTTACGATTTTTAGGCTAGTTCCGTGGGCCCCGATCCAACCGTAGCGTCCTACGGAGGGGAATACTAGCTAGAGGCATAGCTCTAGGCACGAGCCAGTGTGTGCACACGTTGGTTAGAGACTTGAACTGACACTGACGAGTGTTGCTCTCACTAGTTACTTATTTCTGGTACTGTTACGCATCTCGCTTGTCGTGATCCAGACTTGCGTAGATGCTTGAGACGCAGTGTAAGCCGTGAGTGGACGAATCTGGTTTTTTCTTCTAGTGGATCTCCTATCCTTCTCACTCTTGTCACTTGGAAATGATTGAGTTATGGTCTATTGGTAGATTTCGAGTACTCACATTTGTTTAAATTGTTAAATTACAATTGGCATGTTAGTTAGCTGTTTCTAAACTATTTAGTTAGTTTTACAGCTTTATTAAATTGTCATTTATTTATGCCAATGCATGCTTTACTGCTTTCCTTTAGTTAGTTACAAGTTAGGGATCCCTGTGAACCCTACTGAGTCTCTGTTGTGAGACTCACCCCTTCCTTTTTCAGGTGAGGCGGAGCAACCGGCTGCAGGATTCTCTCGTGCTTTTGGTGAAAAGTCTTAGAACCAATAGTGGTCTGTTAGTGGTCGGTTAGTGGTCAGTCTGTTCTTTTTCTTCTTTTGGCCGGGGTATGTCCCGTGTAGTTATTTATTTTGACCATTGTACAGTGTGGGACTTGTGATATATGGATATGGACTACTTGTATAAATTTTACCACTCTGATATATTTAATTGCTTCAGTTTAAAGTTCAAATGAATGCTTTAATTAATATTGCACGTGTAATTTCTATTCGTTGAGCATCCCCTCGACAAACACTCACTAACCCTTACAGGGCCTCATCAGCCTCTTGGGTGGCCTCCCCGAGCTCTTGGTATCGATAAATCGATGATATTAGTTTATTGGTATCCGAATCTCCTGGGTCGTCACAGTTGGTATCAGAGCGGTGTTGAGGATTTGTATAAGGAATTAGAATTGCATTAGTCTAGAACAAGTCCATGTGAGTCTACTACTGCTGGCTTATGATGTTTTCCATGATTACTGATGGATTTTCTGTTATTACGTGTTTTCTTCTAGATCAAAATGCCGCCTCGTAGAAGGGCACGCATCCCGAGGGAAGGAAGTGGTTCTTCTCCTCTGGCTAATGTGCCAGCTCCAATTCAAGCTGATCCTGCTCCTCAAGCCGATTTGCCTCCAGGTGGTCATGGCAGGGCATTGAAAGAATTTTTGCTGTTCCACCCACCGACTTATGCAGGACAAGCAGATCCCGATGCAGCTAGAGTATGGATTGATGCAACCGAACGTGTATTTCGTTCCATGGAGTGCACGGAGGATGAAAAAGTTATGCTGGCTACATTTCAACTTCAGGGAGCAGCACTCTCGTGGTGGACCACGGAGTGGGAGGTTGCTTTCAGATCCCGTCCGCTTCGTCAGATCACATGGTAGGAGTTTGTTATGACCTTTGAGCGTACTTACAGTACAGCTTACCTTAGAATGGATAAGATGCACCAATTCATGGAACTAGCTCAAGGTGATATGAGTGTGCAGGAATATCGAAACAAGTTCATGGAATTGGGTCGGTATGCGCCCCACATTCTTGCTGATGAAGGCTTAAAGACTGAGCAATTTCTGTGTGGATTGAAACCAGAGTTGAGGCAACCTTTGATCGTGACCAGTGTAGCAGAAATGGACGTAGCGTACCAGGCGACTGCGGCTTTAGAGCTTGACATGGCTAGATCCTGGGGGCATCTTTCAGTTGACTCAGTCCAGCCGAGGGTGCAGCATCAACAGTTCAGTCATCCATCTGCGGTAGGAGTTCCATCTGCTGTACCTACTGCCAGTGGCATTCCTGTTTCTAAACCCAAGTTTAAGAAATTCAAGAAGTTTAAGAAGCGGTATGGTAGTCAAGCATCTTCTGGTACTGTACAACAGCAATCGGCACCTTCTTTCCAACAACGCCAGGGTTCAGTGGCGAGTCAGCCGAGATAGTGTCCGAGATGTGGTGGGAGCCACCCAGGCAATCCCTGTTCAATGCCGGTGGTTTGTTTCCGATGTGATCAACCGGGACATGTGGTGCGAGATTTTCCTCAGAGGCCGAAGCCAATGCAGTTTTCTCAACTACAACCGTCTCAGTTCAGACCTCCTCCACCACCTTAGGCACAACAATATTATCCTCAAGCTTCAGTGTCTTCTTCCCAGCAGCCTACTGCAGCGGGCAGGAAGCAGAAAGGGAAGGTTTCTCATATAACCCGTGTTGAAGCTGTGGCGTCTCATCTTGTTAAAGGTACGATTATGATTTATGGTCATGCAACTCGTGTCTTATTTGATTCAAGCGCTTCTCATTCATTTATTTCTGAAGACTTCATTGCCTGTATTGAGGAGCCGACTTCTAAAATTACTTGTGAGTTGCTTGTGGAACTACCTTCTAGGGATTTCATGTTCACTCCCCTTTGTCTGGAAGAGTCGCCTATTATGATTGGTAATCATCAGTTGTCGGCTAGATTATATGCGTTGCAGCTGGTTGATTATGATATTATTCTGGGCATGGATTGGTTAGAAAAGTATGGACCCGTGGTTGATTGCAGATCAAAGAAAGTCTATTTTCAGCCACATGGGAAACCAGCATTCTATTTTCAAGGTATTCGATCTCGTTCTTCTCGCTTGATCATTTTTGCTATTCGAGCCTGTAGATTGCTTAATGCAGGTTGTCAGGGATTCTTAGCTTACGTGGTTACTGTTGAGGCACCACAACAGGATATCAATGCTATTCCTGTGGTTTGTGAATTTCCTGATGTATTTCCTGAAGAGTTACCAGGCCTACCTCCTCAGCGAGAAATACAAATGGTGATTGAATTGATTCTAGGTACGGCACCTTTAGCAAAGGCACTATACCGTATGGCTCTAGTTGAATTGAAAGAATTACGAGCAGAGTTGTTAGAATTGTTGGGAAAAGGCTATATTTGTCCCAAATTTTCTCTATGGAGTGCTCCAGTCTTGTTTGTGAAGAAGAAGGATGGAAGCTTGAGGCTGTGTATTGATTATAGGCAATTGAATCAGGTGACTATCAAGAATAAGTATCCTCTGCCCAAGATTGATGATTTGTTTGATCAATTGCAGTCAGCTACTATCTTTTCACGGATTGATCTTCGATCTGGCTATTTCCAATTGAGGATTCAAGAATCTGATGTGGAAAAGATTGCTTTTAGCACGCGTTATGGTATCTATGAGTTTTTGGTTATGCCGTTCGGGCTAACCAATGCTCCAGTAGCTTTCATGGACCTGATGCAACGTGTGTTTCGTCCGTATCTGGACCAGTTTGTTGTGATCTTTGTCGATGATATTCTTTTTTATTCTGCTTCTGAAGAAGAACATGTTCAGCATCTCAAGATTGTATTGCAAACTCTTCGAGATCATGAACTCTATGCAAAATTCAGTAAATCTGAGTTTTGGCTTCGAGAAGTTCATTTTCTCGACCATGTGATTTCTGGTGATGGAGTTGTAGTTGATCGAGCTAAAATTGAGGATGTTCTTCAATGGCAGAGACCGAGGACTGTGACAGAGATCAGAAGTTTTTTGGGTCTTGCTGGTTATTATCGAAGATTCATTCAAGACTTTGCACGGATTACCACGCCGATGACTAGACTGACACGTAAGGATGTGCCTTTTGTCTGGTCAGACCAGTGTGAGCAGAGCTTCAATGAATTGAAAAGGCTTCTCACTTCTTCTCCAGTCCTGGTATTACCTTCTGGCTCAGGTGGATTCGTGGTTTGAACGAATGCTTCGCGAGTAGGTTTGGGTGCAGTGCTTATGCAACATGGTAAAGTCATAGCTTATGCATCCCGACAGTTAAAACAAGATGAAGAGAATTATCTGACTCATGATTTAGAGCTTGCGGTGGTGATCTTTGCACTAAAAATCTAGAGACACTACTTGTATGGCGAGAAATTTGAGATCTTTACTGATCATCAAAGCTTGCAGTATGTGTTCTCTCAAAAAGATTTGAATCTCCGACAGCGCAGATGGATGGAATATATGGAAGACTATGATTTCACTCTTTCCTATCAGCCAGGTAAAATGAATGTTGTGGCTGATGCTCTGAGCAGGAAAGTGCAAATTAGTCTTTTGCTTGTTCATGAATGGAAGTTGTGGGAATAGTTTCCTAGTGAAACTTTTAGCGTGGACATTCTTTCTGATCCGATGGTATCTATATGTGTTAGTCTTGTGATGACTCCAGCTATTTATCAGCATATCAAGGAAGCTCAGCAAGTAGATTCTAATTTGGCCCGCATTATAATGATGCATGATGTCGAGTTTGATGATGACTTAGTGGTCAGCTTCCCTGGAAGGCTGTATGTTCCAGCAGTTGATGAGTTAAGAAATGCCATCTTGCGTGAAGCCCAAGGATCCCGTTATGCTATTCACCCCGACACTACCAAGATGTATCAAAATCTGAAAAGGCAGTTCTGGTGGCCAGGAATGAAAAAGGATGTAGTTGCATTTGTGTCTAAATATTTGACCTGCCAACAGGTTAAAGCCGAGCATCAAAAACCTGGAGGGATGCTTCAGCCTTTAGAAATTCCGATGTGGAAGTGGGATCATGTCACGACAGATTTTGTTGTGGGTTTACCCCGGACTTCACAGGGCTTCGATGGAATCTGGCTGTTAGTTGATCGATTAATAAAGATAGCAAGATTATTGTCAATTAAAGTTACTTGGAGTGTTCAGAAATTAGCCGAGCTTTATGTTCAAAAGATTGTGCCATTGCATGGAATTCCAATATCAATTGTGTCAGATCGCGACCCACGGTTTACTTCTGGCTTCTGGCACAGCTTTCAAAAAGCGGTGGGCACAGAGTTAGCTTTTAGTTCAGCTTATCATCCGCAGTCAGATGGTCTGTCAGAAAGGACTATTTAGACTTTAGAAGATGTGCTGAGATCATGTTGCCTAGATTGGCAAGGTTCGTGGAGTCAGCATTTGCCACTTGTGGAATTTGCTTATAATAACAGCTATCACTCCAGCATTGGTATGGCACCGTATGAAGCTTTATATGGGCATCCTTGTCGTACACCTTTGAACTGGTTTGAGGCCGGTGATAGATTATTGACAGGACCTGATATGGTTCAGCAATGTGCTGATGTGGTTCGCTTGATCAGGCAGAAAATGTTGACAGCTCAGAGTCGACAGAAAAGCTATGCAGATCAGCACAGGCGACCATTGCAATTTGAGCCTAGAGATATGGTGTTTGTAAAAATATCTCCGATGAAAGGCGTTATGAGGTTTGAGAAGCGTGGAAAGCTCAGTCCCCATTATATTGGTATGTTTCCTATTCTGGAATGTGTGGGCCAAGTGGCTTATCATCTTCAATTGCCAGCGGCGATGAAAGAAATCCATGATGTATTTCATGTGTCCCAGCTGAGTAAATATGTCCCTGATGCATCTCACGTGCTCAATGATTCAGTTTGGTCTGAAGTGAATGCAAATTTATCCACACAGAGTATCCGATCAGAATTGAAGATCATCGTGAGCAACGATTAAGAAATAAGGTAATCCCTCTGGTTAAGGTTGTCTGGCAACATCACTCTGGTAATGAAGCTACATGGAAATGTGAGGATGAAATGCGTCAGCAATTTCCTTTCTTGTTTGAATAAGGTATAATTCCTTTCAGTTCTCTCCTTGTTCTTCCTTTTAAATTTCGACGATGAAATTTCTATTATGAGGGAGGGACTGTGAGACCCATCCTTTAACGGATCTTTGTCGGTGATAAAATAAAATTTATTCCATGAATTTCAGCTATTTTCATGGAATTTATGGGCTTTTTCTAGTATTTAATCTAATTATATTAAAGCTTTTAAGGAAATTAATGGGCATAAGTATAATTTCATTTAATTGAGGGTTTAAAGAGTAAAATAAGGTTAAAAATCAAAAAAGATAATATTTTAATCATTTTTTTACCCATTCGATCTCCCCCTCTCTCCCTACCTCTACTCATTCGCCCCCACCTTTTTTTCACCCGAAACCGCAGGCACACAGGGGAAACCGCGGACACCCGCGACCTCCCCCCTTCTCATCTCATCGGCGCACGGCGACTCGGGACTGCAGCGGAGGACGCCGACGGCCTCGCCGGCGAACTGCCAAGGAGGAGGATCACGGCGGTCGGCGGCGAACCCTCCCCCCTTCACCACGGCACCGCAATCGGCAACCCCCCTCTCCTCCATTCCTCCTTCTCGGCGCGGGGCGACACCATCGGCCACGACGGAGGAGCGGCGACCTCACCGGTGAGGCTGCAAGGTGTGGGAGTCGTCGGCTCCGACCACGGCACGGAGGTGTGACCCCTCGGCGGCCTCGGCAGCTTTCTCCCTCCCCTTCTCATGGTGAAATCGGCGTCCTCGGCTAGGCATCCAAAGGGGTTCTTCCCATGCTAGGACCGGCGGGAGCTTCCCCACGACGCAAGGAACGCCGTGGCATCAACCCGGGACGAACCGTGGAGTGGAGAGACGGCCGGGAGAGCCGAGCCGCGACGCGGCCCTCAGCTTGCTCGCGGCCGGATCGGACGTTTTCATCACATTTGAGGTAGGGGGATCGATGCCCTATCCCGTTAGATTGTTCCAAATGCCATGCCCATCTTCGTTATGTTTTAATCAACATGCCCATCATCTTTATGTTTTCGAAGCATGCCCATCGTCTTTATGTTTTTGGAGCATGCCCATCGCTGCTGAGTTCATAGACGATAAACCACCGTATCCCATCATCGCTGAATTCATATATGATAAATTGTTGTATTAAGATGATGGATTGGCAGGGAACAGGTTAAAAAGTATAATTCCCGTCGATTTGAGTCGACCGGGAAGGGATCCGATTATGATTCCCGTGGATCCGGTTCTCCGGTAAGGACCACGTTTATATTATTTCAAATTTTGTAACGGTCCGCCATAACCGTTTATTTATCCGAGCGGCTGACATTTTGGCCGCGTAAATATTTTAAATCTGAATGGCGGTAGAAACTTCACAGCTAGTCCGTTTAGCAACACGCAGCGGTTCGTTGTTCGATCCGCCTAAGACTATAGCGGCCCTAGTTCGACCGCTTGTTCTACAATATTTACGTATTCATTTAATTATGCATTTAATATTCCATACCCATCATGCTTAAATTATTTTATTGACTGGGGCGGTTTTCTTTCAATCGTTTAATCCCGACAGATTTCAATTCTTTGCAGATTCAATTATTTATGCATTCAATTACTGAATAATCGCCATGTTTAATTGTTATCATAAATCATGGCATGTTTTTAGATCCCAATAGAATCATATTATCTTTCCTAGTGATGGAACCTCCAGTCGTAGCCCGACGATTCTTAGTGTTGATCCCACCCGGGAGAGGTGGTGGGGTATCCTAGTTTATAGTTTTTAGGCTAGTTCCGTGGGCCCCGGTCCAACCGTAGCATCCTACGGAGGGGAATACTAGCTAGAGGCCTGGCTCTAGGCACGAGCCAGTGTGTGCACACGTGCTCAGAGACTTGGACTGACACTGATGTGTGTTACTCTGACTAGTTACTTATTTCTGGTACTATTACGCGTCTCGCTTGTCGTGATCCAGACTTGCGTAGATGCTTGAGATGCAGTGTAAGCGGTCAGTGGATGCATCTGGTTTCTTCTTCTGGTGGATCTCCTCTCCTTCTCACTCTTGTCACTTGGAAATGATTAAGTTCTGGTCTATTGGTAGATTTCGAGTACTCGCATTTGTTTAAATTGTTAAATTACAATTGGCATGTTAGTTAGCTGTTTCTAAACTATTTAGTTAGTTTTACAGTTTTATTAAATTATCATTTATTTATGACAATGCATGATTTACTGCTTTCCTTTAGTTAGTTGCGAGTTAGGGATCCCTGTGAACCCTACTGAGTCTCTGTTGTGAGACTCACCCCTTCCTTTTTCAGGTGAGGCGGAGCAACCGGCTGCAGGATTCTCTCGTGCTTTTGTCGAAAAGTCTTAGAACCAACAGTGGTCTGTCAATGGTCGGTTAGTGGTCAGTCTATTCTTTTTCTTCTTTTGGCCGGGATATGTCCCGTGTAGTTATTTATTTTGACCATTGTATAGTGTGGGACTTGTGATATATGGATATGGACTACTTGTATAAAATTTACCACTCTGATATATTTAATTGCTTATGTTTAAAGTTCAAATGAATGCTTTAATTAATATTGTGCGTGTACTTTTTATTCGTTATGCATCCCCTCGACAAACACTCACTAACCCTTACGGGGCCTCATCAGTCTCTTGAGTGGCCTCCTCGAGCTCTTGGTATCAGTAAATCGATGATAGTGGTTTATCGGTATCTGGATCTCCTGGGTCATCACAGTTTGCTAAAAGAAATTGATGATTACAAAGTTGTCAATGAAGCTTTGAAAATTAGAGTTGCTGAGTGCGAGGAAGAAATGGCTAGTTATGAACTTAGTATCTCATCCCTCCAATGTGAGAATAATGATCTTAATGGCTCTTTGTCTAAGTTTGTTGGAGGAAAGGATAACTTAGATAGACGCCTTGGAAGTAAGGTGAATTTTCAGGGAGAGGGGCTGGGTTACAACCCTGTAAATAAGAAGAGTTTTTAAAATAAAATTTACACATCATTCGTGTGTTGTTCTGGGCCAACCAGCACCTCAAATCTACCAATCTTTCAGTTCACAACTCATAAGAATTCTCAACAAGCTGCATGTCAGAAAACTGTGAAACAAACTGAAAAATTGAAAAATGTTAATGATTTGCAGAAAAAGCCCAAAAACATCCATGTGGCCACTGTGCATATTGTACATAATTCTAATGCACATACACATGCACCCAAACATAGAACTTCATGTCATTACTGTGGAAAAACTGGTCATATGATGCATGACAATCGTATCATGAAATCTGATGATCTGAATGCATGCAAAAGAAAAAATGGCTTCAAAAATTCAAGAAAGTTTTCAAATAGAAGAAGTTCATTTCAAAATTCCCATGTGCATACTAGAAAAAGTCATGTTGAAAATCATGCTGTCTAGAGAAGGACAATCCTGTGTTTTTATTGTGGCAGGTCTGGTCATAAAATGCATGATTGTCTGGCTTTGAAAAATGATGAATTTAAGGCTTACAGAAAACTCATTGTCCCAAGTAGGCCAAAATTGTTCTCAAAGAGAAGGCTTTACTGTCATAACTGTAGAGGAATTGGCCATACAGTCAAGGACTGTTGGTACTTGAGAGGAAATCTCAATTTCCATGATAGAAATGGGAAAACTTCTGCCTTCCCACAGAAATGTCATGCATATTCTCTGAAGAAAAATTTGAATGCTTTAATTCATTGTCATTATTGTGGGAAATCAGGACATACTATGAATGATTATTTTGCTATGAAGCTTGATGATTTTAATGCTTTGAAATCATGGACAGCACTAGTGAGAGGTGCAGCTAACCTTTCCGGACCCAAGAGATCTTGGGTACCTTTGAATAGAAAATGAGAGTTTGTCTTTGCAGGTGTGCCTTGGGGCAAGGAAAATAAAAGGGGTTTAATAAAGAGACAAGGCACCCTAGTTGGTAAAACCCCATTTCTATTTTTTTACTATTTTAGTTGATGTTTTGAATAACTCTCGTCTTAAAATTTGTATATCTTGCTTTATCTATTCAATAGGATTTCATACATTTCATCATGTTTAAATGTCTTAACTATTGATGGTTGCATGAAAAACCCTGTGGTATATCAAATTGTGGTCATCTGAAAGACATATCAGGTTTGTCTGGAAGTTGTTAAAATGCAAAGAGTGTTGTAACTCCGCCAAGTTCCAAGGGAATGTTTGTGTTAACATTAGAAGTCTTAGGTTGAATACTTAAGGGGGAGTTGAAATAAATTGAGTTGCATGAGTTCTTATGTCTGCATATGTAAGCTGCATGTGTCTTCATGCATTGTTATGCTCATTCATGCTTGATCTCAGGGTATATAAAATGGTGACATGAAAAAGGAAAGGTTAGGCTTATCTGGAAGCCTTCACCATGGGCGAGGACATACCTCCGCCCGGTGCCATGGGTCAAGATTGCATACAGTGCACTTTAGATATTCATGAGCATAATTCAGTTACTCCCTGCATGATCATCATGTTAAAGTTGGTATTTCAGAGCATTTAGTTAGAGGGAGCAAGTGTCTCATGCTTTGATTAGCACTTCTCTCATGCATAATTTGCATTTAGTCAGGGGGAGCCAATACCAACCTGGCATCATTTGAATACATATCATTGATGATAGAAAACTCAAAATTTCATGCATCCATTTAGGGTTAGTCTAAATTGAAAAATGATTCTGGAAACTCTCAAGCTGGCCTGTAGACTATACAAGTCGACTTCCTTGCATTCTCTGAAAAAGGAAGCTTCTTTGAAAAATCCTTGATTACATTTCCTCTTAAACCTTAACTCTAAAAATCTGCTTCAAAAATCCAGCATCCTCTGAGGGGGAGTCTCTCTAAGGTCTTTAGCTTACACTTTCTCAAGAGGAGTCTCTTCCTATTGGTATCAGAATTCTTAAAAACTGACATCCATGTCACTCTTGCTAAAGCTTGAAACTAGTCTGCTTGAGTATTCTAGAAAAAATGTCTTCCTTGTTGTATCTTGCTGAAATATATTGAACCACATTGTGTTTAGAATAATTTCAATATGTTCACAAATTCATTAATTTGAGTAAATTATATTGAGGAATCTTCTTTTATAAGACCCTATGATGACCGATGAATAAAACTGTTAGTTTGAGCTTAATGGATTCAAGAGTTTAAAAATTGAATTGTTTGAAAAAGGCTGTATTCAGAACTTAATAGGTCTCCACCAATTCCCACATGTTGTGTCCCGTGCAATCTCCTAGAATCTGAAAATTTAAGGTTATGGCAACCTTGGTTGAGAAACTTTGATTAAGCATTCTGTTTAAACATAGAACCATCTGACAAATTCCAAAGGGCAGCACATGATAAAAATAATGAATCAACACTCAAGGTAGAGTAATGGCTAAGGGTTCACTGAGAAACTAGGTCCTTTATCAAAGAAATGAAGTGAACTATGTCATGAAGTGCCTTTACTATCTCTGCTCAAAATGAAGCAGAATAGTTAGTCTCACTGAGTAACTAGGGCTGTTGGCGTGCATCTTTATGTCAAAAGGTGAGGGCTACACTTGAATGCTCTTAAAAATTGTGAGCCAAAAGAAAAATCTGAAAATATGACCAAAAGGTCAGAAAAAATGCTGTAACCCTGAGGTAAAAATTAAAAATGTTAAATATGTTTAATCTCAATACTAGTCTTTAGTCACTCCTAAGGGAGTCATTGATTTTGAATGAGTAGGGCTAAGGGAGGTTAAACAAGATTAAACATGTAGCCTTGGTTTATTTCTATTAAGTCTGAGTGCAAAATGTTTGAAAGAGTTTAATGGATAAATTCTAAATTTATTATACTTTAACCAAGCAGAAAATAAGGGCTACATCATAAGAGATCATATAACAGAAGAGTCTTAAAATTGAAAGCTTGACTAATGAATGATGTTTCAGATTGTGATTATAACTGATGCAATGTCTTCTTGAACTCCATGAAATAATTTTGTCATCACAGAATTTTGATGCTATTCTCAAAATTTTGAAATGCTTGAATGGTCTGTCACTACTACTAAAATTCTTTGTTTGATTACTTGTCTGCTGCTATTGATATTGCAACTTTTGGAAATCTCATCACTTGATTACACTGATGAATATTCCTTCTTCTCAATTGGTATCCGACCCTGCTGTTTTGATGAGGTCCCATTCAGTTTTGAACATTCCTTGTCTGGACCCATTCCAATTTCTCACCCATTACTAAACACTCATTTATAAACATTTATTGTCTAGAATTGCTCATCTCCACTTTATCAGCCAAGCATCAAACTCTAATTTTTTTTTGCTGATGTCAAAGGCAGAGAGAGTTTGTTGAGTCATTAAGGGGGAGATGTCAGACGTCATTAAGGGCGAGATGATTATCATTAAGTGGCAGATGCAGTGTTGATGCTATCTTGATTACATTGTTCATAATGACTCATAATGACTCATAGTTGCCATCATCAAAAAGGGGGAGCATATTGTGTCCCTGTGGTTTTGATGATGACAAACTATGACTCATTTATGAGTCCTTATGTTTGTTGATGATGTCAATGCTTTTAATGATGTAATATACATGTACATTCATGAGTTTTGTGAAGACAGGCTCGACTCTGAACAAAGAAATGACCAGAAGTATGAAAATCAAGAAGCAGAGTCGACTCCATGTTGAACTGGAGTCGACGCAGCCAAGCAGTCAACACTGCAAGATACCACTAAAAAATGTCAAGATGAGGGTGAATAATATCTGTTAAGGGTGACAAATAGCTCTACACGGGTGAAAAATGGCTAATCGTGCAAACAAATGACAAATAATGTTGAAGCCCGTAATAGTCAACAGTTATGCAGTTTCGCAGCAGAAGCATGAGCCAAGGCCACCTTGTTGTCAATGCAATTCAGCAGTAATCATGCATCAGCAGTGCAGCAGTATCTCCAGCAGATCTCTCCAGCTCAGTTCAGAAGCTCAAGTTTATCCGCAGCAGTAGCCCAAACTCAATAAGCCATGAAGAGGAGTCGACGCCATGTGAAAGCAAAGTCGACTCCAGTGTAGCATAAGCCCAGCAAAATGTTTTTCCAGCTCAATGCAAAGCATTCAATGGAGTCAATGCAAAGCCTACTATGGAGTCAATGCAAAGCATCAGACAAATGGTGAAACAAGGGTGAAAAATGGCCAAGAAGAAGCTTTCGAGATGACAGAGTCGACTCCAGCAGTCCATGGAGTCGACGCCAATTCAGCCAGGAGCCACCCGCTAGCTGAGGCAAATAACGATCACAAATAGAGGCATACGGGTGACAAATATGGAATAAGGGTGAAAAATAGCTTTATAGTGGTGACAAATAGCTTGGCACGGGAGACAGGGTTAAGAAGCATGATAGATGGAAGTGGAGTCGACTCCAACTACAAATGGAGTCGACGCAGTCACATTGATCTCACAAATAACAAACAACTGACAAATGAGGAACACATGCGACAAATGGAGCATAAGGGTAACAAATAAGTTTCAAGGGTGAAAAATACACATATAGAGGTGGCAAATAGCTCTTGGAGGAGACACAACAACCAACAGATAAGCTCGGGGGACAAATGTTGAACAGAAGTGACAAATAGCCAGTAGCAGTAACAAATGAGCTATAACAGTGTCAAATGGATGAATACGGGTGACAAATAGGTCGCAAGGCCAACAAAGGCGACGACTCTCAAGTAAGACAAAGAAGCATAAAGGCGACGGCTCATACGGCTAAGGGTGACAAATACACGGTAAAGGTGACAAATGTGCGCTAAGGGTGAAAAATAGGATGCCAGAGCAGACAAATGGCAAAGCTGGTGAGATACTCAAGCGAGTCATGTGCCTTCGACCCTCAATGATTGGCATGTGATCCTAGGATGGATGGCACGTTTACAGGTCCTTCTAGAAGAGAATATTCTCTGATACAAGTGGACCAATGATAGAATTTTCTAGAGGATAAGATCATTTCAGAAAATGAGCTTCTGCTTTATATAATAGAGCCTTCTTCCTCCGAAGAAGGTTGCTGCAATAGAAGGGTTGCGAGGGCTGCAAGTGAGGAGTTGCCAATGGGCTGTGAGAAAAGAAAATAGAGAAGAGTGAGAAGTGTAATTCGAAGAAGATCTGAGACAGAGCTTGTGAGAAGAAGAAGAGAAAAAGGGAGAGAGAGAGAGATAGAGTCTCGTTCCAGAAATGCAGCCCAGTTCGTGAGATGAAGATTTAAGTGCAATTGGGTCTACATTGAAGATCTGACCATGTCTTGGCCTCTGGATCAGATCCAAGCCATTATGCTCTTAGGAGCTATATTTTTTCCTTGCTTTCCGTTGTGTTTTTCTTTATTGTTTCCTTTTCATTTCCTGTTTGGTTCTTGCCTTGTTGTGCTCAGTGCACACAAGGTGGTTGCGTACAGTTCATCACTGTGCGCGGTTTGTTCTGGGAAATCAGAATGTAGAGGATTGGTTCCTCCGGTTCCCTCTGAGATTTCGGAGAAAGAGAGGATTGAATCCTTTGGGCTTGTGAGCAGCTGGGTGATGTTTCATGTATCCCTCTGTGGTATCATAGAAAGGGAGGATTTGTTCCTCCGATCACTGCTTGTATTAGTGTGTCTGGTCTTGCTGGGTGCGAGATCAGGGTGAGGGATTTGTCTCCCTTGTTCAAGCTATTCGGCAGCGGTTGTAGTCGAGTGTTCCCCACGTTCTTGCGTTTGCAAGGGAAGCCTCACTCAGTTTGAGTGAGGCGTGGACGTAGGTCTGTGGGTAGCAGACCAAACCACCTAAAAATCACTGTCCAAGTGTGGTTTACTTGTGTTATTGCTCCCGATCTTCTACCTATTTCATAGGGTGGTTGCTTGATGTGCTCATTGTTGAGTTTATTATGCTAATCCTATCTTCTACATTGGATTCATGTTTATCTCAATTCTATCTATGATCTCCTAGTTCTGGTGGTTCTCTTTTTAATTGGTTTAGAATTCTTAAATCGGGCATAAATTCCTAGCCGGATCTATTCACCCCCCCCCCCTCTAGATCCTAACAACACACCTAGCAATTGATATCAGAGCAGGTCTCTGGCATTATCAGATCCTAAGATCTGCAGAGAAAAGATCTTCGTGCACTATCATGTTTTTCATATGTATGATTTTTCAATGGCTCATCCACCCATGTTTAATGGTTCTAGTTTTAATTCATGGCTAGGTAGTTTGTGTGAATTTGTCAATTCTATTAATCCGAATCTGTGGAACCTTATCTATCAAGGTCCACATAGACTACCTAAAGATAAGTCCAAATGGTCCGATGTTCATAGGAAGAAAAATAATGATAATCTTAGAGTTCTAAAGTTAATGCAAGCTACAGTTGACACTAACATATTTCCTTCTATTTCTACATGTAGCACTGCTAAGGAGATATTGGACAAGTGCATGGCCATCTATAAGAAGGAAGAGTAACATAAGTGTTTCATGGTTGATAGTATGCAAAGCCATGAAGAAGATGATGACGAGGTAAGTCCTGCATTTGAAAAGTTCTCTATAGAAGATTGGGAAGATGCTTATGCTGATTTGATTGAGTCTTATGAAAAATTAAAAAAATAAAATAAAACCCTGAAAAAGAAATTGCATGATGTTGTTAACACTGGTTCTGAAAATGAAGTTGTTGAAGTTCTGAAAATTGAAAATGATTGTCTTAGAAAATAATTGAAAAATCTTGACACTGTTAGTTTAGAGCTGGATAAATTTAAGTCTGAAAATGGAGTTCTTAGAAAATTCATTGATGAAGATGAAGAAAAACTCAAAAAACTTGAAGAAGAGAACAAACTGATCTCTGAGAAATTTGAAGCTGTCAAGGTGTTAAATGTGGAACTTCAGAAAAACACCGAAAAACTTGAAACTGAAAATACAAAACTCAAAAAGAAAGCTGAAAATGCATGTTCTAGTAATTCATCATGCAATGATTGTTCATTTGTAAAATAATTGAATGAAGGTCTCCACTCTGACCTTGAATGTCAGAAGAAGCTAATTGACTCTTTCAAAGAAGAAAATAAACACATGTTATCTAGGGCTTTGGAACTTGAACAAATAGAAGAGGAATTGAATGAAACATTAAGTTCAATGCCCAATGATGAAAAACAGGTTGAAGAAATTAAAAATTTGGAAGAACAAAATGGAAAATTGAAAGAGCTAAATCTTGCCATGTCAGAAAGACTGCTTCTGTTGGAAAAAGGAAAATATGTTTGCTTAGATGAGTCTGAAAAATTGAACAATTTGCAAAATGAAATTAATGATTACAAATTTGTCAATGAAGCTTTGAAAATTAGAGTTGCTGAGTGCGAGGAAGAAATGGCTAGTTATGAACTTAGTATCTCATCCCTCCAATGTGAGAATAATGATCTTAATGACTCTTTGTCTAAGTTTGTTGGAGGAAAGGATAACTTAGATAGACTCCTTGGAAGTAAGGTGAATTTTCCGAGAGAGGGACTGGGTTACAACCCTGTAAATAAGAAGAGTTTTGAAAATAAAATTTACACAACATTCGTGTGTTGTTCTGGGCCAACCAGCACCTCAAATCTACCAATCTTTCAGTTCACAGCTCAGAAGAATTCTAAACAAGCTGCAAGTCAGAAAATTGTGAAACAAATTGAAAAATAGAAAAAGGTTAATGATTTGCAAAAAAAGCTCAAAAACATCCCTGCTACCACTTTGCATGTTGTACATAATTCTAATGCACATACACATGCACCCAAACATAGAACTTCAAGTCAGTACTGTGGAAAAATTGGTCATATGATGCATGACTATCGTATCATGAAATCTGATGATCTGAATGCATGCAAAAGAACAAATGGCTTCAAAAATTCAAGAAAGTTTTCAAATAGAAGAAGTTCATTTCAAAATTCCCATGTGCATACTAGAAAAAGTCATGTTGAAAATCATGTTGTCCAGAGAAGGCTAATCTAGTGTTTTTATTGTGGCAGGTCTGGTCATAAAATGCATGATTGTTTTGCTTTTAAAAATGATGAATTTAAGACATGCAAAAAACTCATTGTCCCAAGTAGGCCCAAATTGTTCTTAAATAGAAGGCCTTACTGTCATAACGGTAGAAGGATTGGCCATACAATCAAGGACTGTTGGTACTTGAGAGGAAATCTCAATTTCCATGATAGAAATGGGAAAACTTTTGCCTTCCCATAGAAATGTCAAGCATTTTCTCTGAAGAAAAATTTGAATGCTTTTATTCATTGTCATTATTGTGGGAAATCAGGACATACTATGAATGATTGTTTTGCTATGAAGCTTGATGATTTTAATGCTTTGAAATCATGGACAGCACTAGTGAGAGGTGTAGCTAACCTTTCTGGACCCAAAAGATCTTGGGTACCTTTGAATAGAAAATGAGAGTTTGTCTTTGTAGGTGTGCCTTGGAGCAAGGAAAATAAAAGGGGTTTAATAAAGAGGCAAGGCACCCGAGTTGGGAAAACCCCATTTCTATTTTTTTTTACTATTTTAGTTGATGTTTTTTATAACTCTCCTCTTAAAATATGCATATCTTGCTTTATCTATTCAATAGGATTTCATGCATTTCATCGTGTTTAAATGTCTTAACTTTTGATGGTTGCATGAAAAACCCTATGGTATATCAAATTTTGGTATTCTAAAAGACATATCAGGTCTGTCTGGAAGTTGTCACAATGCGAAGAGTGTTCTAACTCCGCCAAGTACCAAGGGAATGTTTGTGTTAACATTGGAAGTCTTAGGTACTTAAGGGGGAGTTGAAATAAATTGAGTTGCATGAGTTCTTATGTCTGCATATGTAAGTTGCATGTGTCTTCATGTATTGTTATGCTCATTCATGCTTGATCTTAGGGTATATAAAATGGTGACATGAAAAAGGACAGGTTAGGCCTGTCTGGAAGCCTTCACCATGCACGAGGAAATACCTCTGCCCGGTACCATGGGTCAAGATTGCATACAGGGCACTTTAGATATTCATGAGCATAATTCAATTACTCCCTGCATGATCTTCATGTTAAAGTTGGTATTTCTTAGCATTTAGTTAGAGGGAGCAAGTGTCTCATGCTTTGATTAGCACTTCTCTCATGCATAATTTGCATTTAGTCAGGGGGAGTCAATACCAACCTTGCATCATTTGAATGCATATCATTGATGATAGAAAACTCAAGATTTCATGCATCCATTTAGGGTTAGTCTAAGTTGAAAAATGATTCTGGAAACTCTCAAGCTGGCCTGTAGACTATACAAGTCAGCTTCCTTGCATTCTCTGAAAAAGTAAGCTTCTTTGAAAAATCCTTGATCACATTTCCTCTTAAACCTTAACTCCGAAAATCTGCTTCAAAAATCCAGCATCCTCTGAGGGGGAGTCTCTCTAAGGTCTTTAGCTTACATTTTCTCAAGAGGAGTCTCTTCCTATTGGTATCAGACATTCTTAAAAACTGACATCCATGTCACTCTTGCTAAAGCTTGAAACTAGTCTGCTTGAGTATTCTTGAAAAATAGTGTTCCTTGTTGAATATTGCTGAAATACATTGAACCACATTGTGTTTAGAATAATTTCAATCTATTCACAAATTCATTAATTTGAGCAAATTATATTGAGGAATCTTCTTTTATAAGACCATATGATGACCCATAAATAAAACTGTTGGTTTGAGTTTAATGAATTCAAGAGTTTAAAAATTGAATTTCCTGAAAAAGACTGTTTTCAGACCTTAATAGGTCTCCACCAATTCTCACATGTTGTGTCCCGTGCAATCTCCTAGAATCTAAAAATTTAAGGTTTTGGTAACCTTGGTTGAGAAACTTGGATTTTTTTTTTTCAAAAAGCCTTACCTAGTGATGAATGAGAGAGTGCATACTCCATCATTCATCACCTAGGAGGTGAATTTTATTAGAAGATCAAAGATTACAATTACATCATACGAATACTGGGCATACCCAGTTTGTCCAAACGAGCAATTCCCTTTATAGCTGTAGGGAGCTCATCAGAAGAAAAAAAGGAATTACATTTGGATGAGCAAGCTAAGGAAGCTAGAGAATCAGCAACTTTGTTTCCTTCCCTGTAGACATGGGCAATAGAGTCCTTCTCAGATAGAAGAGTCCAAATCTCTCTAGCGTAAGAAAGAATAGACCAGGGGCATTGAATTTCCTTTTTGATAATGCGAACTAAAGAATTGGAATCACATTCAATAAGAGCAGAGTTGGTATCAATAGTGTGAAGATACTTGAGTCCATCAAGCAAAGCTCGAGCTTCAGCAATTATACTATTAGCAATGCCATAGGAATGAGAATAGGCAAGGATGATGTTGCCGTTATTGTCTCTAATAACACCCCCTCCCCCAGATTCACCGTTGCTTTTGCATGCACCATCTGTGTTGAGTTTGAGAGAGGGCCAGGGGGGCCAAATCCACTTGATGATCTTTAGTTGAGGGTTGGACATTGCCCGAGTGCAAATTCTGAATTCCTCCAGGCATTTCTTCTTAATACTGTCAGATTCCTTTAAATTTGCAACAGCACACAGAGTCTTGACTTTAAAGATAATGTGATGAAGGAGCCCATTGTTAGAAATGGATTTGCCATCATATTTTGCAGCGTTCCTTGCTTTCCATATCTCCCAATGACCATAACCAATAACTGCCAGAATAAATAATCCATGAGCAGATTTTTGGTGAGTATTAACCACATTTTGGCATATAAAGGCTCTCACTGAATTGGAGTTCATTTCCAGCCCCAAATAACTGAAATGAGACCAGATATGTTTAGCTAAGTCACTTTGCAGGAAAATGTGCTTGATAGTTTCTTCGTAGTGCCATCTACAGCAGCAGCATTTGGAACATAAATGAATACCCACCCGCTGAACATTGTTATCAGTAGGAAGAGCATTCAAAACAATTTTCCAGAGTAGAATAGAAATTTTTGTAGGGAGCCATTTGGACCATAACCGGGTCCAGGGAAACTCAAGATGACTGGGGTTTATGCTGGATAGCACCTGGTAGGTGGACGCCACCGTGCAAGTCCCTGTGGAAGATAAACTCCAGGCCTGAAGATCCGAATTTTGAGACAGATTAAAACTGTCAATGACTGATTTAACAGATTCAGGAACTGATCCGTCCATAATAACATGGTTGTTATTTGAATGCTGCATCAAGTAGTCATGGACTGTAATACTGGTATTAGGGATACTAGAGGGAGGGACATAATCAATTAACATGTGGTTGCCAATCCATTTATCTAGCCAGAAGTAAGTGGTGTGACCATCACCGACAACCACCCTTTTATGATGTAAGATGATATCTCTAGCCTTTATCCAGCTCCTCCTGTTGAAACCATTCATGTTTTTGAAGTGAACCTCACTGAGGTGACGCTGCCCAATGTACTTAGTTCTAAAAAAATTGGCCCAAAGTGAATTAGATGACATGGCATTCCACAGCATCTTGACTCTAAGCGCGGTGTCCATGAGTCTGAGAGACATAATGCCAAGGCCACCTTGGGATAGAGGGCGGCAAATATTCTGCCAAGAAATCCAGTGTCTTTTCTGACCTTGAATGGAGGAACCCCCAAAAAAATTGGCAAACAGTTTATCCAGAAGAGAATAGATTAAGTATTGTGTTTAAACAGAGAACAATCTGACAAATTCCAAAGGGCAGCATATGATAAAAATTATGAATCAATGCTCAAGATAGAGCAATGGCTAATGGTTCACTGAGAAACTTGGTCCTTCATCAAAGAAATGAAGTGAACTATGTCATGAAGTGTCTTTGCTATCTCTGCTCAAAATGAAGCAGAATAGTTAGTCTCACTGAGTAACTAGGGGTGCTGGCGTCTAAACAACGTGCATCATTATGTCAAAAGATGTGGGCTACACTTGAATGCTCTTAGAAATTATAAGCCAAAAGAAAAATCTGAAATATGACCAAAAGGTCAGAAAAAATGCTATAACTCTGAGGTAAAAATTAAAAATGTTTAATATGTTTAATCTCAATACTAGTTTTTACACTACAAGAAAAATGGAAAATATCGACGGTATTTTTCGACTAAAAAATTTTCGTCGGCAATACGTCGGAATGTTTTATCTTTCTGACGGAAATATATTATGTCAGAAATTCGTCGGTAATTACCGACTATTTTTTGACATATTTTTTTTATCGAAAATACGTCTGAAACTTTCGACAGAAAAAATTAACGTCGAATATTTCGGACGTATGTCCGACAAAAATACGTTTCGTCGAAAATAAATAAATGCAGGTTAAAATATATGAATAGTTTATGATGGATAAATTTAAGGTCGAACATTCGTCGGAAATTTGCCGACGTATCTCCAACAAACCTTTATCCGTCGAAATATTTCGATATATTTCCGACTGATCTTTTATCTATCGAAAAATGATTAAATAGTTTTCCACCCTTCCTATTATTAATAAACATTATTATATTGTTATATTTATTAATTAACACTTTTATGGTTTTTCGTCAGTTTTGTAATTATTTTATGGTTATTGGCAAGTGGACCAATGGGAATTCAGAAAAATAAAATATTTTATCCACTTGAATTCCCTTTGATGTTGCTTGAGTCACCTTCTTCTCGTAGACACACGAAAGTCACCCTGGTTTTTATGGTTGCACGCCCTTTCTTCTCATTTTTTATGTCTGTGATTTTCTCTTCGTTATGTAAGCACTCCCTCTTCGCAGGGTATGGAGACCCACAGAGGTTGTTATGACAAAGAAGGACTATTGACAGAATCCTGATAAAAAACTCTTTCATCTGTAAACATAGCAGTTTATCTGTTCAGACGCTTATTAGACACCGTAAATTAGTAGAACTGGAGATAATCTCGTTCCTTGATCTTAGATGAGTTTAATCAGTGTCATTTGATGACTAAGAAAGTTTCAGATCCGTGTTGGTAGAGTAATTAGGAAGCCCATACATGGTTAAACCCTACAAACGAACTTGAGTTTCTTCAAGTTTCACTGCCATGAGCTATTTGTCACTGTTACATAGTTATTTGTCACTTCTAATGGGTTATTTGTCACTCATAACGAGATATTTATCACCCTTATACTATGCTAGGCGTCGCGTTTGTTTCGCTTCATAACATATTGTGACTTCTGTTATCCATTTATCACCCTTGAGAGATATTTGTCAGCCTTGAAGCCTATTTGTCACCACTGATGACTATTTGTAGTATTAGCCGTCGCGCTTGATTTTGGCTCATCTGACTGACTGGCTCCAAAACTTCAAAATATGTTCTTCTTTCTGTCTAACAGTGATAATTAATAAATATAATAGTATAATTATAAAAAGTAAATATAAAAAATGAAAAAAATCATAAAAATTGAAAACCAAAGGATGCGATGTTGCCATCTAACTCTCTAAACAGAGCATGAAAACTAAGGGATGTGAGGGTATGCCCCTGCAAAATGGACAATACCACAAGGTGATTATGTAAACATGACAAAAGTCACGAATGAAGGAAATACAACAGAGTAGGTGGATACAACGTAGTCCAAATACAACAGACACACTACATTATAACAAGGTAAGAAATTCAGCAAGTTCACGAAACAGATAATAATTCGTAGCACATATACTATTAGGCCCTATTTGTTCAGCAGTTGTCACATATTTGGAATCCTTTAATAACCCACGACCTACCAACATGTCCCTCAACCTTACATTCTGAAGACTTTGTTCTGCAGCAGTCACCTTCTATTAGACTTTTATCATTATTATATTAATTGAATATCATTTTCATAGTTTATCACAAAGGCATGTATTTATTGATTATCATTTTTTATGGATTATTATTATATTTATTTTCTCTTTTGGGTTCACCTTCCGTATGTGAGAGTAGCAGAGTAAAATGTATGATGAGGGTGATGAATGCATATTATTGGTGACAAATAAGTTGACAGAGGTAACAAATGCACATTAGTGGTGACAAATAGGTTAATAGGGGCGACAAATGCGCATGAGGGGTGACAAAAGGCTCTTAACGGTGAAAAATGCACAAAGACGGCGTCTCTTAGGAGCAAAGGCGACGGCTCCTGCATGCTAAGAGTGAAAATGCCTATTAGTGGTGACAAATAGATCAACAGGGGGACAAATGTGCATGAAGAGTGACAAATGGATCCTAGCGATGAACTATGCGTATGAGGATAAGCCCTACTAATATTAGAACCATCGACAAACCCTACTACTTATATGGGAAGAACTCCGCTTCATAAAGGTAACCCCTACTTGTGATGGATGTTATCCTTCATTTGACGGCAACCACATCACACAAAGATCAAGCATCCATCATGGGATAGGGGGAGAGGGTACAAGCGGTTACTCGTCCTCTTTGGGATGGAACCTGTCAGGTTGGAGGCTCGACACCCCCTTGTTACAAAACAGGCGGTCCACCTTCACCAAGGCGTCTTGCCACCCTTGCAGGTACCCCTGCTTGTATTCCTCCGAAACATCGCCACCGCTGCTTTCCCCTGATGGCTGGTCCGACACCGGCAGGGCTTCCTTTCGGAAGCACAGACGTTTGGCGGGAACTGACTTCTCAGACGACGACATCTTTACGAGAGTGTCTTTGACCGCCAAAGGAACTCAGGATGTCCTTCGTGTTCCCCACAGAGTCTATATTTATAGGAAGGAGATGAAACCCCCAGAGGGCAAAAGAGTGTTCGTGCCTCTCCAACTTTGTGGAAATCGAAACGACGGGACCATGAAGATCGTTCCATCTCCCCCAACTTTTTCACTCTCAGTCCTTCCTTTTTGTCGGTCATGACATCGCTTGGATCGAGGTTCCTTTCGTCCAGATACATCAACCGCATAGTAGACAAGAGGTCGGAGAGAGATACTGCAACGGCTAACACCGCATAGTGGTGACAAATAGTCATTAGTGGTGATAAATAGGCTTCAAGACTGACAAATGTTTCGTAAGGGTGATAAATCGATAACAGAAGTCACAATATGTGATGAACTGAAACAAATGCGACGCCTAACGAGCAATAAGGGTGACAAATAGCTCGTTATGAGTGATAAATAACCATTATAAGTGATAAATAGCTCTGTAACGGTGATAAATATCTCATGGCAGTGAAAATTGAAGAAACTCAAGTTTGTTTGAAGGATTTAACCGTGTCCTAGCGATCCTAACTCTACCAACATGAATCTGAAGCTTTCCTAATCATCAAACGACATTGATTAAACTCTACCTGTCTTTCTAACTCGATCTGCCTTTCATATGTTCAGACCTAAAATTGCACATATGCTCAGATCTAAAATTGCACATATGCTCAGACCTTAGTGTGCGCTCATGCACATATGCTCAGACCTTAGTGTGCAACAGTGACAATGTGCACCGACCTTTGCATGCAGCATTTTGTTCATATGCATTGACCTGAAATGCAACATTGAACATGTGCACCGACCTTATGTGCTTACATGCAGACATGCACAGACCTCCATATGAGTGCAGGACTGCAGGAGGTTGAGACTTCTGCAAGGAGCCACCATTTTTTCTGTTTGTTAATGCCCCTCTCTCTCTCTCTCGCTCTGTCTCTTTCATTTGTCACCACTGCATGCTATTTTTCACGTTTAGACACCCATTTATTACCCTTAGAAGCTATTTGTCACCCTTAGGACCTATTTGTTACCCTTAGAAGCATTAGTCACCCTTACGACATATTTGTCACCCTTACGATGTATTTCTTACCCTTAGAAGTCATTTTCCCCCCATCCCTTACTTTTCCTCCCGTATGTAATAAATAATAAAAATAAAACAAATATATTAATAGTTTTGTTGGATAATATTCGAATTCGAATCCGTATTAATTAGCGGATAATGTTGTAAATAGTATTTATTTTTTCGGATACGGATAATATTTAAATTTGAATCGGAGCGGATACGGATATTATAATATTCGTTTCATAAAGTATATGTTCATAATATTATATTATACATCATATGATATATATATATATGTAAATAATATATTATAAAATATAATTTTTCTAATATAAAATATGAAAAATATGATAAGATGAAAGATTGTTACACTTCCCGAAACTATAATAACTACCCTATTTTAACAATTTGACTTGTAAAATTAAAACTAGCCTTTAGTTGGGAGAGACACTTCGTCTTCCACCGACTTTAGGTCTTCCAATGCCTTTAGTAAAATTAAAACTTATAAAAACCTCAGCTCACGAGTAGTTGGCAGTAGCAGGACTGTAGGACTGCAGGAGGGAGAGACGTGTGCCAGGAGCCACCACTTTTTCTGATTGTTAATGCCTCTCTCTCTCTCTCTCTCTCTCTCTCTCTCTGTCTCTCTCTCTCTCTCTCTTTCATTGGTCACCACTACAAGCTATTTTCACGTTTAGACACCCATTTATAACCCTTAGAAGCTATTTGTCTCTCTTAGGACCATCGGCGTTACCCTTAGAAGTATTTGTCACCCTTACGACCTATTTGTTACCCTTACGACATATTTCTTACCCTTAGAAGCCATTTGTTTTTCCCACATCCCTTGTTTTGCCCATGGGTGCCCTGCGTACCCTCCCTCTCCTCCGCGAACCAGCACCGCCGTGAGTGCCGACCAGCCCACCGTCACGCTCCCCCTTGCAGCCACGCCGGCAGAGCACCGCTGCCCCTCCGGTGTCGTGCCGTGGCAGCCGACCGATGTTCCTGCCGGACCCGCCCGCCGGCTGCCGTCTAGCACCGCTACAGCCCCCGCCGTCGGCCGCCCATCCCCATTCCGCCACCGCCGTCCGCGCATGGCCTCTATAACATCACATCCAAGGTGTGACTGCCATGGTTTAATCCCTCATGTCATGATTCCTAATTTCATCTCAGTTCACATGTTGGATGTATTTATATTTTGTTTAATATATTTTTTCAAGATGTTAAAAACTGTAAAATAGTCAATTTTAAGGGAGATGCTGTTGAAAGTTTTTAGAATACTTGCTCCATTCAAACCACAATTTTGAAATAAGCTCTTTTCTGAAGCATGTATCATGATGTCTTTCTTCCGGAGAATCTGCAGCGACAGCCTATATATATATGTAAACCTTCCTCGTCCGTCCTGGTCTAAAAGCAGGACCAATGGCTTGGCAAGATACCTGTAATGCCCTGGATCCTTGGTGGATCTTTGCTAGATCCTTTGCAGGTCTTGTTGGATCTTTGTTGAATCTTTCGGATCTGTTTCTGATTGGTTTCGTTGAGTTTCGGTTCGCTTTTGTGGCTTCCGAGTTGAGTTTGACGAGCCGTGTGGGTTTTTCTCTCGTACTAGTTACGGAACTCTACGGTGAGTTTGTTTGTCAATTCTCGAACTCGTGGATGCTACAGGGACGATGTACTCTTCGAGCCGGTCGTTTTGGCTATTTTTGCGTATTTTACTGAATTTGTGCATTTTCGGCACATTTTCGAAATTTTCAGAAATTAGGAAAATTTCCTATTTTCTTTTCTTTTTATTTTCTTTTCCTCTCTCTCTCTCCTCACTCTCGCCGTTCCTCTCTCTCTCTCCCGTTCTCTCTCGTTCTCCCTCCCTCTCGCCTCCGGCTGCAGACGGAGCGGTGTAGGGGCTGGGTGGCGACGTGGCGGAGCTGTCGAGGTGCACGATGGGGCGAGGATCGGATCGATTCCGGCGCGATCCCGTACGGTGGGTTCAAAGTCGGTGAAATCGGTTCGCGAGTGGTTTTCGGCGTGGTTTAGTCCCTTCGGGGCACGGTTTCTTCGGTGGAGGTAGGGCGACTGATCCTCACTTCATCCTCTCCGTTTTCCCTGCCATTGCACGTTGTTCGGCTAGGAAATGGTCGTGTTTGGGCTTGTTTTGCCTAAACCATGATTTTCGTGATTTTTAGGGTCGACCGGTAAATGGTGACTGTTTGCGGCATAGTTAGTTTCTAACTGACCGCTGGGATGTTAGGATCCCATCCACGTTGATTTCGTGTGGTTTGGTGTTCATTCGAGGCTGGTAGAAGCCCGGGAACCTCGGTGACCCACTTTGGGTGGATTTGATGAAATCGCCCGGATCTTGAGTTTTTGAGCTTGCATGTGGGCTTTTTACCCTTCTTATGTTGTTTATTTTCGTTTGTGTTTGGTTCCCCTGCGTTTCGGCGTGAATGGGGCGTGGAACGGGCCGATTTGGCCGTTCCTCTGTTTTCCCGCCGTGACCGATGTAGCGGTCGTTTTTCGAGGCCGTTACTTGGCTCTGACGGGGCCTACGATAGACCGCCATTTGGCTTGGCGTTCTTGAGTTTTCTGGCTTCTGGGTGAGTGACGGCCCTAGGGTGGCGCGTCGCTTCCCTGTAACGCGCCTAGGTCTGCGCATTACTTCGCTTGTTGTTGCCTTATTTTGGGGTTGAGTCGGTTGGTCTAACGCGCTTGACCCAGTGCGTTAGATGGAAGTAACGCGCCCTGCCTTGGCCGTTATTGTCCGTTTGATCGACGTTTGACCGTTGAGGCGGTTCCCCGACGGATGGGTTCCCATCCGTTATTTTGAGTGTAACGCGCATGCCCCTGGCCGCTGCATTCTGTTTTGGTCGACTGTGCGTGACTGTGCCGTTGGTTGTAACGCGCCTGTCCCCATGCGTCGTTTGTGTGTAACGCGTCCTTCTTGGACCGTTACATGCTGTTTGGCTGAGGGTTGTGGGTGTTGTGCTGTTCGATGGTGTAACGGCCGTGCCCCTGTGCGTCGTTGTTGTATAACGCGCTTGCCCCTTGCCGTTATTTGTTGTTTTGTGCTGGGTTGAGGGTGGCTGTGCCGTTGCGAGTAACGCGCCTGCCCCTGTGCGTCGTTTGGTTCTGGCGCGTCTCCCCTGCCGCGTTGCTTACTTGTAACGCGCTTGGCCTTGTGCGTTACTTGGCCTTGATTCGTGTGTTTGTGTTTTAGAGTGGTTAGGGTGGTGTGTGAGTGACGGCCTATCGTCCGACCGTCACTTGGTGTGTAACGGCCGTGGTCTAGACCGTCACATGCTTGTAATGGTCTAGGGGTGGTGCGTTACATCCTTTGTGCTCCGATTTCCGTGATTTCGGTTTCGACTTGTCTTGGCTTATCCTTGTAGTCTGCCCGTTGTCCCGTGGATGTCTCCCGACATCCTATGAGGGCTAGAACTACGTTGGAAGGTAGCCAGGAGTCTTCTTGCTTGAGGTAGGATTTCCTATCCTACTTTTACTTGTGTTTGGTCTGGTTCCGGTCAACCCGCGGTGACCCAGGGGTTGACAGGCGACCTTGTGTGTGGGTGTCTTGGCGGTTCCATCCAGCCCGAGACACTGGTTCTGGATGCCTCGAGGTGTTGCCTTACCTCAGTTTGCATGTCCAGGTGTGCTGAGGGTTCTTGGTGCTTCCCTCAGGTCTCCGTGTGTTGTTTTCTACGGAGCGTGGTTTCTTATGGATTAGGGTTAGACCGATTGGCAGCTTGTTCCGCTGTTTGTGACGATCTTACGGTTGAGTCGTCTGACTCAAGGATCGTTGCGTGGTAGGTCTAGTTGCCTGATCCTGAGTCTGTTGGCCGTTGTTTGACTGCCTTGGTGCTTTGTGGTGCACGAGACAGGGCTTTTCTTAGACTGTCTGTGCTTTAGCGCCTGTGTTTCGGAGTCTGTGCCTTGTGAGCCTCCACTAGTTATAGCCCTAGGCTTTTGCCGACCCACCGGGAGTGGTGGAGGGGTGTTTCCTGTTGCGTTTGGTACGTACGGTTCTTAAGCTAGTTCCGTGGGCCCCGGCCAACGGTAGCGTCCTACTGAGGGGAATACTAGCTAGAGGCCTGACCTAGGTAGGGGTCGGTGTGTGCACACGTGGTCAGGGACTGGGGACTTGCGCCGACGGGCGTGGCCCTGACTAGTCACTCGCAGTTGGTGCTGTAGTTTCGTGCTGTGGTACCTTGTTTCCTTGGAACTGTTGTTCCTCGGACCTGGTTCTTGGTGTGTCTTGTCCTTGAGAGACTTGACACTTGTGGCGCAGTATAAGTCGTCAGTGGACGCATCTGGCTGTTCTCTAGTGGGAGGGTGCTCCTATCACTTGGTGCGGTGACTCTCGGCGTTTTCTTGCGCGCTGTGACCTTTTCGAGTTGCCCGCTCGTGGCCGTACTCGAGGTCGGTGTTCTGTCGTTTGCATGACGTTCTAGTCATGCGTGGGGCTGTGTGCACGACGTTTCCAGTCGTGTTTGTTTGTGTTTTCGGCGTCGGCGTCTGCCTTCGCCTTTGCTTTGGCTGACGGACTAGGTTACCCTACTGTGTGAGTTTGGGGTCGACCGTCTGTTGCCGTTTGGAGTAGCTTAGGGTGCCGAGTTCTCCTCGGTGGCCGTGTTTCGTGTTTTATGGCCTCGCTCTTCTTTGTTGTTGAGCTCCCCTTGCTCTTAGCCTGTTCCCTACTCCTGCTGTCCCTGCTCTATTTATAGCTTTGTAGTGTAGCTTTACCTGCTTTGCTGCACTTGCTGTTTCTGTAGTTGCTTCCGTTGCTCTGTGCGTTTTCCAATGGGGATCCACGTGACCCCTACTGAGTTTCTTTTTAGAGACTCACCCCTGCTTTTCAGGTGGGTTTCGCCGCTTGCCTCTGCTGTTCCTGGTGGAGCGCGTCGTTGTAGCTGCCAGCTGTACCTGCGTCGGGCTTCTCCCGACTCCTGTGTACGTTCTTTTCTGTCAGACTGTACTTGTTATTTTTCCTTTGGACTAGACTCTGGTGTATAATTGTAAACTTTGAATTATTAATGAAAAAGTAATTTTATTTCTGCTACTTTAGCAATCCAATGTAATGAAATTTAATTGCTTACTGTTATATCTGCTGGCTTCAATGTATTCCACACACTCCTTTTTCCCTTCGGCGCTTTCCCGCGCTTGGGAGGCCTCGCGGGTCCCATGTGGTATCACGTGTATTCGGTATTTATACCGGGTGCACCGGGTATCCGAAATCTGGGTCGCCACAGATGGTATCAGAGCAGTGTTCTGAGATGTTCGGAGTTCTTTTCTGAGCTATCAGATCATTGTCATGTCAGATACATGGAAATCCAGATATACAGTTACCAGAGTCCTTGAGGTCCAGTACAGTCTCTTGCTGGCGTAGGTGTTGCGATGTTTGTCGCGGTGTTTTCCATGTGTGGTCTTGTGCGTGCTTTGTTGGCACTGTACGAGATGGTTTTGCTCTCGTCTGAGTGTGACGAGGTGCTTCGTTTCTATTTTAATGTTGGTCTCGATCGTGTTGCACTTGGCAGTGTTTGTCGGTTGGCATGAACCTGCAATGCATTGTTCGAGTTGTTTCTGTGTTTCGCTCGGGTGGCTTATGACTTTTAGCGTTGGTGTGATGGCCATGCACGTTCTTACGTTGCTTTGGTTGTCCCGGCTTGAGTCTGTGTAGCTCCTGATGTGTTTTGCTTCTGTTGAAGTGCTCGATTAGATCCCGTGTTAGAGAAGTTGCTCAGGCGAGCTAGGATTCCCCTTCCTGGTGAGCTTTTGTGGTTGAGCTTCTTGCTTCTCGTCCCTTCTGGTGGAATCTTTTCGAGTGTTGCTTTAGAATTACTGTCTTAGTGATGCCTTTTGTCCTGTGTCTGCTTAAGTGTAGACAGCATTATTTTGAGCCTGATCTGCTCCTTGTTTTATGGTTGCTTGGCTTTGGACTCCATAATGGTGTTAAGAGCTGTTGTGCACCATATTTGTCGTGCCGTGTCCAGCGGCCGATGCGTTGTGAAGGCTCATTTGTCGTTCCAGGACGTGAAGGTAAGCTGAGATTGCTGCTTTCCGCGTGCTTTGTGCTGAAGCTGGTGCTCTTCCTTTGTTGCACTTAGGCTCTTTGTGATCGGTTGTTCACGTGATCGGTACTCGTGGCGTGTGGTTTGCGATCTTTGTTGATTGCGATGGTGCCTGGTATGTGCTGAGGTGCGATTACCGATGTTGTTCTATTGCTTGTACGCGTTGTTGAGAGTACAGCTGAAGTGTGTGGGTTGGTTACCCATTTGTCGAGAGGTTTTTGTTCCTTCTCGATGTGGCTTTATCTTGGCTTCCTGCGCCTTGACTTTGCCCGTTGCCGTGCCGTTGTTTGTGGTTTTCTTGTGTTGGCATCGGCATTGTGCGAGTATTGGGGAATTTGTCGGCATTCCTTGCTGATTGAGTACCCTTTTGCTCAGCATTTCTTTCTTGGGTGTTGTGCTCTCGAGGCGTGTTTGTAGTCCTTGAGATACGTTCCCCGAGAGTGATGTCGTTTCTCGTTGTTGTGGGTCTTTTTCTTGGTGAGCAGTCTGATGCGTGACCCGTTCCTTGTGGTCGTGTGCTCAGCTGTTTCTGTGCCTTGATGTAACCCTGCTTGCAGTGTGTTCCATGGTTCTGTGTGTTCTGCAGACCCGGAATTCTGTAGGTGTTGCCGTTGTGTTGTTTTGGCGATGTTTCTTTATGATTTTGTGTCTCTGTCTTGGACCATGGTCTTATCTTGTCAGTTGGCTTGCTGTACTCCTTTTCCTGGTAGAGTTAGCTTGCGACTTGATCAGATGAAATATCTGAGTGAGTGCTGACTTGATTGTGTTTGTGGTCCAGTGTTGTTGTCGTTGGTGTCCTGTGTGCCAGGTGTTCCCTGTTACCTTTGGCACTGGAGCCGATGATGTGGGCGAGCTGTCAGCTGTGAGGACTGTGTTTCCTGGTGTAAGCTGCTGCTTGCCGTGTTGTTGTTGGTTTCTCGGTGTTGGTTATCAGTCATTGTGGCAGTCGTGTCTCCGTTCCTGGTGAGACGTAAACGATGTTGCCTTTGCTTCGGAGGTGTCAGATGTGTTCACTTTGGTGCCATGCTCGTGCTGTAGACTTGCTGTCTTGGAAGCTAGAGTGTGTACTTGTAATTATGGTCTGACGGTGTTCCTCTGAGCTGTGTTTTTCGAGATTTGTGTCGTTTTATCGTGATTGTGCGGTTGGGTTGTTCTTCCCTGCTTCTCCTTTGTTAGTCCTTAATTTCAAGGGCAAAATTTCTTAAAGGAGGGGAGGATGTAATGCCCTGGATCCTTGGTGGATCTTTGCTGGATCCTTTGCAGGTCTTGTTGGATCTTTGTTGAATCTTTCGGATCTGTTTCGGATTGGTTTCATTGAGTTTCAGTTCGCTTTTGTGGCTTCCGAGTTGAGTTTGACGAGCCGTGTGGGTTTTTCTCTCGTACTAGTTACGGAACCCTATGGTGAGTTTGTTTGTCAATTATTGAACTCATGGATGCTACAGCGATGATGTACTCTTCGAGCCGGTCGTTTTGGCTATTTTTGCGTATTTTTCTGAATTTGTGCATTTTCGGCGCATTTTCAGAATTTTCAGAAATTAGGAAAATTTCCTAATTTGTTTTCTTTTTATTTTCTTTTCCTCTCTCTCTCTCCTCACTCTCGCCGTTCCTCTCTCTCTCTCCCGTTCTCTCTCGTTCTCCCTCTCTCTCGCCTCCGGCTGCAGACGGAGCGGTGCAGGGGCTGGGTGGCGACGTGGCGGAGTTGTCGAGGTGCGCGATGGGGTGACGATCGGATCGATTCCGGCGCGATCCCGTACGGTGGATTCAAAGCCGGTGAAATCGGTTCGCGAGTGGTTTTCGGCGTGGTTTAGTCCCTTCGGGGCACGGTTTCTTCGGTGGACGTAGGGCGACTGATCCTCACTTCGTCCTCTCCTTTTTCCCTGCCATTGCACGTTGTTCGGCTAGGAAACGGTGGTGTTTGGGCTTGTTTTGCCTAAACCATGATTTTCATGATTTTTAGGGTCGGCCGGTAAACGGTGACTGTTTGCGGCGTAGTTAGTTTCTAACTGACCGCTGAGATGTTAGGATCCCATCCACGTTGATTTCGTGTGGTTTGGTGTTCATTCGAGGCCGGTAGAAGCCCGGGAACCTCGGTGACCCACTTTGGGTGGATTTGATGAAATCGCCCGGATCTTGAGTTTTTGAGCTTGCATGTGGGCTTTTTAGCCTTCTTATGTTGTTTATTGTCGTTTGGGTTTGGTTCCCCTGCGTTTCGGCGTGAATGGGGTGTGGAACGGGCCGATTTGGCCATTCCTCTGTTTTACCGCCGTGACCGATGTAGCGGTCATTTCAGAGGCCGTTACTTGGCTCTGATGGCCCTACAATAGACCGCCATTTGGCTTGGCGTTCTTGAGTTTTCTGGCTTCTGGGTGAGTGACGGCCCTAGGGTGGCGCGTCGCTTCCCTGTAATGCGCCTAGGTCTGCGCGTTACTTCGCTTGTTGTTGCCTTGTTTTGGGGTTGAGTCGGTTGGTCTAACGCGCTTGACCCAGCGCGTTAGATGGAAGTAACGTGCCCTGCCTTGGTCGTTATTGTCCGTTTGACCGACGTTTGACCGTTGAGACGGTTCTCCCGACGGATGGGTTCCCATCCGTTATTTTGAGTGTAACGCGCCTGCCCCTGGCCGTTGCATTCTGTTTTGGTCGACTGTGCGTGGCTGTGCCGTTGGTTGTAACGCGCCTGTCCCCATGCGTCATTTGTGTGTAACACATCCTTCTTGGACCGTTTCATGCTGTTTGGCTGAGGGTTGTGGGTGTTGTGCTTTTCGATGGTGTAACGGCCGTGCCCCTGTGCGTCGTTGTTGTATAACGCGCTTGCCCCTTGCCGTTATTTGTTGTTTTGTGCTGGGTTGAGGGTGGCTGTGCCGTTGCGAGTAACGCGCCTGCCCCTGTGCGTCGTTTGGTTCTGGCGCGTCTCCCCTGCCGCGTTGCTTACTTGTAACGCGCTTGGCCTTGTGCGTTACTTGGCCTTGATTCGTGTGTTTGTGTTTTAGAGTGGTTAGGGTGGTGTGTGAGTGACGGCCTATCGTCCGATCGTCACTTGGTGTGTAACGGTCGTGGTCTAGACCGTCACATGCTTGTAGCAGTCTAGGGGTGGTGCGTTACATCCCTTGTGCTCCGATTTCTGTGATTTCAGTTTCGGCTTGTCTTGGCTTGTCCTTGTGGTCTGCCTGTTGTCCCGTGGATGTCTCCCGACATCCTATGAGGGCTAGGACTACGTTGTAAGGTAGCCATGAGTCTTGTTGCTTGAGGTAGGATTTCCTATCCTACTTTTGCTTGTATTTGGTCTGGTTCCGGTCAACCCGGGGTGACCCAGGGGTTGACAGGCGACCTTGTGTGTGGGTGTCTTGGCGGTTCCATCCAGCCCGAGACATTGGTTCTGGATGCCTCGAGGTGTTGTCTTACCTCGATTTGCATGTCTAGGTGTGCTGAGGGTTCTTGGTGCTTCCCTCAGGTCTCCGTGTGTTATTTTCTGCGGAGCGTGGTTTCTTCTGGCTTAGGGTTAGACCGATTGGCGGCTTGTTCCGCTGTTTGTGACGATCTTGCGGTTGAGTCGTCTGACTCAAGGATCGTTGCGTGGTAGGTCTAGTTGCCTGATCCTGAGTCTGTTGGCGGTTGTTTGACTGCCTTGGTGCTTTGTGGTGCATGAGATAGGGCTTTTCTTAGACTGTCTGTGCTTTAGCGCCTGTGTTTCGGAGTCTGTGCCTTGTGAGCCTCCACTAGTTGTAGCCCTAGGCTTTTGCCGACCCACCGGGAGTGGTGGAGGGGTGTTTCCTGTTGCGTTTGGTACGTACGGTTCTTAAGCTAGTTCCGTGGGCCCCGGACAACGGTAGCGTCCTACCGAGGGGAACACTAGCTAGAGGCCTGACCTAGGTAGAGGTCGGTGTGTGCACACGTGGTCAGGGACTGGGGACTTGCGCCGACGGGCGTGGCCCTGACTAGTCACTCGCAGTTGGTGCTGTAGTTTCATGCTGTGGTACCTTGTTTCCTTGGAACTGTTGTTCCTCGGACCTGGTTCTTGGTGTGTCTTGTCCTTGAGAGACTTGACATTTGTGGCGCAGTATAAGTCGTCAGTGGACGCATCTGGCTGTTCTCTAGTGGGAGGGTGCTCCTATCACTTGGTGCGGTGACTCTCGGCGTTTTCTTGCACGCTGTAACCTTTTCGAGTTGCCCGCTCGTCGCCGTACTCGAGGTCGATGTTCTGTCGTTTGCATGACGTTCTAGTCATGCGTGGGGCTGTGTGTACGACGTTTCCAGTCGTGTTTGTCTGTGTTTTCGGCGTCGGCGTCTGCCTTCGCCTTTGCTTTGGCTGACGGACTGGGTTACCCTACTGTTTGAGTTTGGGGTCGACCGTCTATTACCGTTTGGAGTAGCTTAGAGTGCCGAGTTCTCCTCGGTGGCCGTGTTTCGTATTTTACGGCCTCGCACTTCTTTGTTGTTGAGCTCCCCTTGCTCTTAGCCTGTTCCCTACTCCTGCTGTCCCTGCTCTGTTTACAGCTTTGTAGTGTAGCTTTTCCTGCTTTGCTGCACTTGGTGTTTCCGTAGTTGCTTCCGTTGCTCTGTGCGTTTTCCAGTGGAGATCTGCGTGACCCCTACTAAGTTTCTATTTAGAGACTCACCCCTGCTTTTCAGGTGGGTTTCATCGCTTGCCTCTGCTGTTCCTGGTGGAGCGCGTCGTTGTAGCTGCCCGCAGTATCTGCGTCGGGCTTCTCCCGACTTCTGTGTACGTTCATTTCTGTCAGACTGTACTTGTTGTTTTTCCTTTGGACTAGACTCTGGTGTATAATTGTAAAATTTGAATTATTAATGAAAAAGTAATTTTATTTCTGCTACTTTAGCAATCCAATGTAATGAAATTTAATTACTTACTGTTATATCTGCTGGCTTCAATGTATTCCACACACTCCTTTTTCCCTTCGGCGCTTTCCCGCGCTTGGGAGGCCTCGCGGGTCCCATGTGGTATCACGTGTATTCGGTATTTATACCGGGTGCACCGGGTATCCGGAATCCGGGTCGCCACAATACCAAAGCTATTGTTTGTGCTTTTAGACCAGCACAGACGAGGAAGGTTTACGCATATAGGCTGGTTGCTACTAATTCTCCGGAAGAGAGAGATCATGATACCTGCTTCAGAAAAGAGCTTATTTCAAAATTGTGGTTTGAATGGAGCGAGTATTCTAAAAAATTGCTGTCTCAAAGGATTTTCAATCTGATGAGGGTGACACTGTAGAGTTGTGTATAGAGGATGAAGTGGATGAAGTCGATCCAACTGAGCTAAACGAAGCAATTGTTGGGCAAGAGGAGTCGTCTGAGAGAGGGGATTCTTCTGCAACTGGTGATGGTGGAGGATGATCCAACGGATATCTGTTGATTTATAATTGTAATTGTAAAAATGACATAGTTGAATTAATGTAATTGTAATTTATTTTATTCATTGATTTATTTGTTGTGTGGATTTTATCGAAGGATGTGTGTTTTATGTTGAGTTGTGTAGGTTGTGTATAAATGGATAATAGATGTAAAAGGTTTGATGGATAACAGAAGTAAAAGGCTTGTTTTGTAGCGAAACAAAGGCGACGGCTGGCTAGCTATAAGGGTGACAAATAGATATTCTGAGTGACAAATAGCCGGTATCAGTGAAAAATAACTCTATAACGGTGACAAATATCTCATGGCAGTGAAACTTGAATAAACTCAAAGTTCGTTTGAAGGGTTTAACCTTGTATGGGTTTCCTAACTCTACCAACACGGATCTGAAGCTTTCCTAGTCATCAAAAGACGCTTATTAAACTCATGTAAGATCAAGAGCTGAGATTTACCTCCAGTTCTACTAATTTACGGTGGGATCAAGCCTAGTCGTTGACAATGAGTAAAATGTCCAGTACATTATTTCCCTACACAGACAACAACAGTAATAACAAAGCAACTAATATTAAGAGGAGTAACACTACTAGAGTACATATTAGAACAACAACAATACAAGGCACATTTGACATTTGTGTAGTCGTCTGCTGGCGTAGCCCGGGACTTGCATGATATGTAGGCATGTGCCTTTCCTGTAGTTGAGGATGATCAACATACGCATGACTGCTATTGCCAACCCTATTTATAGCAGCATGTGCTTCCTCTACCGAGTGAAAACCCTTATAACGAGCTCTAGGGTATCCATTCACTTGGACAAAGCATTCGGGTCAACTATAATATACACCGGGTTCGCGACCAACCGACACTATATAGCATTTGTACCTTCCTATTTTCTAAACCTCAATTCCCTGCATGTAAGGTGTTATAAAAGACAAGGGACCAGTGACGACAAGGGATCAAGAGGAGGACGCAGAGGAGACGGGCTCTTATGCTGGGGAAGCCACCGCTATGCGCACTGATGAAGGGGATGACATTACGGAGGAGCCTTAAGAACTTAAAATAGAAGAGCGGGTGTCACTGTAGGGTGACGAGCGGGATCGGTGTGTCGATTTAACACATCGCTGCAATGGAGGTGGTAACACAGCCCCTCGGGAGCAGAAAAAAGGGGAACGTCAGGAGTGTATTACAGAGGTGATTGGACAAGGGATGGTGTAGGTGTAATTAGGTTTCCCAACCACCCTTCTAACGTTGCAATCTACCGTGACGGTCGCCATTGACGTTGGCCCCAGGAACGCACATCCACTGTGACGGTGAAGGCAACAAGCTACACCAAGATTGGCGCAGTGAAGTGGCAGCGAGAGTGCGATGGCGGAGCACGGCGTCGATGGCGGAGCACAGCATCGAGGGTTACGTAACCCACATGGGGTACCCCGGTTTATACCACGGTTTGACGACAGGTCAGTGGCGATGGGGAGTATAAGGGTGACAAATAGTTGTCTAGTGCTGACAAATGTCTGATAGCAGTGACAAATAGCTGCGTAAGTCTGAAAAATAGCTTGCAGTGTTTAAATTATGAAAACCTCAACGTCGACGCATAAAGCAAAGCCAGTGGATAAGGGTGCAAATACCCTTTCAGTGGCGACAACTAGATCTGCGTAGTAGCCAAATACGCTGGTAAGGGTGAAAAATAGATTCTAGAGCTAACAAATGAAAAGCAGAAGGAGCTGAAAGAAGGAGTCAAGTTCGTAGGAGGAAAAAAATATGAACAATGTATCAAGAGTTTCTACAGCAATCAAAAAAACAACGAAGGGACTTGGTCAATGACAAGATAGTCAATGTTGACTGGTCAAGGTCAACGCAAGTCAAAGAAGTCTCCAGCCAAGCTCAACTTTTTGTTGAATAGTTATGAAGTCCCAGTCAAAGTACAAGGTCAATGAATAGACTAGTCACCACTATGCTCCCCAGACAAAGCCAAGTAGGTAATGAAGATAAGAGAAGGCAATGTCTGCTCATGTAGTCATGTTGTAAGAGTGATAAATATGCAGTAAGGGTGACAAATGGCACTTTAGCGGTAACAAATGCACAACTAGCGGTGACAAATGGCTAAGGCATAAGGTCTGTGCATGAGGGCTGTGCACATTTGTATTTTGCAAGGTCAGGTCGGTGCACGTATTAGCGATAGCATGTAAGGTCGATGCACATGTGTTAGAGATAGGCATAAGGTCTGTGCACATGCGTTAGTGTTAGAAGTATCAGGTTGGTGCACATGCGTTAGCGATAGAAACATAAGGTCTGTGCACATAGCACTATCAGGTCGGTGCACATTCACATTCTAGTCTGTGAGGTCGGTGCATGTCTTCATTCCACTCTAGTCGACACTTGTGCAAGTAAAGCCTTCATCTTTTCACACTTCACCCAGTTCCTTAACCAAACTTGAATCTATCTTCAGAAAACTCATTGATATTCATGAATACACATTATCAAGCACACATTAACGGCATTAAAACATATGAAACTTTGAAGATCAAAATGTATGAAAAAAGAAATATCAATCAACACAGGTATGTCATATTCTGAGGTTTGAGACGTGAAATTGTTTAAGATCTTCTATTTCCAAAGTTAATGAGTTGGACCCCAAATCGGGCTCTAATCATATTACAATCACCCTCATTAAATGTCCATGATGTCTCAATCTTCTTTGACAATTCATCAACATATTTCAGTATATAAATGGCACAGTTGAGGCTTTGATCCTCCTGTTGGGGACATTCGTTGTCGAATACAAGATCCCATTTCTCAACTCCCTTGAATTGCCCATAGTTTTTCATAAACCCCCGTACAACTGCAGCCTGCAAATGAAATATTTGACATTATTAAGGAATAACTAAAAGACACATTAAAGATATCTTTAATACAGGTACATGGATAAGAAAAAGTACCCATTTTCTTGTAGTGGCATCATGGATGGCCATGCTTCTCATGGAATTGTATGAGACAAAGCGGCGATTCTCCGTGTCAACAGCAAGTAGATGCCAGTGATTTGATGAGTGTAATATAAAGAATAAATATTTGTTCTTCTGCAGTTCGGTTAATTCAACATTCTCGAAGGCGCACTCCAATAATCTTAGTGCATTTTGCGGAGTCGGCCTCTGGGATGACGTTGATGTGATTCACTAAAATGGTGGAAAAATAAACCCACTGATGAAAGATGTCAGATCATTGCGTCTTGATTTGAGGAGGTACATCATGACGTCGATCACTTACAAATTAACAATCACGATTCTATTAGTAGTAGATACACAAGTTCAGGGTAGGGCGAGGCACAAAATTGCACAATTAATGAAAGAAAGTACTGTATGATCTATCATCCGTCCGTGTAATAGATCAATGACATGACGATGTCTCAAAACAATCCCGTTCTCTAATGAAAATATGGCGTCACTATATTGGACCAAAATTTAGCTATTGGTAGTCAGAGTAAGGCAAATCAGGATAATTACAGAAAGTATAAGAGGACAACTTACTCAATATCCCCCGAGACACAAGCAACAATGAATTCATTCACAACGTTGTTATCTGTCGGATTCAGCCGGCCTTTGCAGATCCAATCAGTATTCTGTAGGAGCATTCTGATCTCATCGGCTTCATCTCCCTTCTACATGTATGCCAATGTACCAATCTTAGAGTCTATACTGTAAGAAGTAAGAACAATACAAACTCACCTTCTTCTTCCCCCATCCTATTTTCTTTGGAGGTGCCCGCCTTTTCCTTACGGGCTTCTCATCCCGTTGATGAAGGGACTGACAAAAGACACCTGGACGACGGTCACCATGCCCATTGGTCGCCTCCACATGACCTTCAATATCGCCTTCCACATCCTCTTCAGGAGCTGCCTTACATGGCACAGTATCATCCGTAATTTGTGGAAGGGGCCTTGGAGCTGGGACATCGGCGGTAATGTCCACCAAAGTTTGACAGATATTTTCCTCAACATTTTCATCCCCCTGCACTTCTCTCCAGGGGGTGGCTGCGGTCGCTTGCCATCATCCGTCGCCTGTTCGATGGGGCCAGGAGGTGCCGCATCAGCGGGAATGTGAGCCCCTTCCACACTAGTCAGATAGAAGGCCCTCATTTCCTCAAGTAGCCGCTGCTGGATCTTCAATGTAGCGGCAATATCATGTAGCACAGGCATGTATCTCTCTGATGAGGATGTATAATGGCGGCTGGGTCTGGTCATCATCGTTTCACCGTACACCATCACCCTTTCACTTGGCTCAACAAGGAGCTCTTCGATCACCTCCATTTCAAACCACATCACTCCGATTATTCATTAATGTTAAATGACAAAGAAGAAGTTAATTTTAGTACTCATAATACATGTTGGTCTCGTTGGGATATAGTGGAGAATTTTAATTTCCTATCTACAAATGTCCCCCACCAAAATAGTCGGGGAAATGCCACCTGCCTTACTGGCTGCTGCACCCGCGTGCGCTCAAAAAACTAGACCTATAATATGAAATATATCAAGTTATTTTACAATGCAGTAGAATTAATGATTTACACATTATTACACAACAAAAATAAAAAAACTTACAGCAAGTGCGGCGGAACAACCAAATATGGGGGTATAGGCCTGGGATGCATTCCCGGCTCTTATCTTAGCACGGTCAATTGTAACCGACCACCGTTTCTACACCGTCGACACTAATTCCTCGAACTTGTGCATCGTTACCTGTTGCACGGCGGCTGCCCAATTGTAATCTGAAACTCTGTCAATGTCATCTAAGCATGACAACATCTATTTTGGACAAGAAGGCGCCGACCGTGGGCAAATGAAAGTGGACAGCAGGAGTACAATCTGAAGTCCCGCGATCAATGACACCCAAGATGGGGGGTGAATTGGGTGTTTACAAATTTTAAGAAAACTTTTGGCCTTTTTGAAATATGTGATAGAATACCAGATAAGAGATTCAAAACTATTTGAACACAAATTGGATTTATCAAACTTTACATGATGAGATAAAGATTATGTAGGATATACGTGGATAAATCCGGAATCGCAATTACGCGAACACTCACGTGGAATGGAGGTAGAAGAAAAGGACCAAACCACACAATTAAAAACACAATGCACATCAGTTTTTAAGGTGGTTCGGATGCAATGACGGCAATCCTACGTCCACCCCTCACCAAACCCGGTGAGGCTTTACTCGGGGATAAATCCCCAAACGGAGGCGACGATCCAACCACACACGTAGGACAACGCCTGCACATACACACGGGGACGCGCCCCAATACACACACACACACACAGAGACGAAGTCTCCAACACAATCTAGCAGCTGGATCAACAAGACACACACACGCTGCGACAAATGCAGCAATCCACACACTAAGACAACCGGATCTAAGTAGATCCACACACACACGTAGATCTAGGAAGACCTACGCACACACGAATGGAAGAACACAACCATACACAAGACCACGGATCTGAATTGATCCACACACACACAAGTGTTTGCAGATTATGAGAAACACATAATTAAGACTCAAAGCATAAACATAACAAAGCGTAGTTGAGAGAAACTCCTGATATGAACTCCTTCTGAGTGTAGGCTGCGGATCTTGGATGTTGATTCCTTCTTTGCTTGAATGGCTTCAAACTAAGCTTGAATGGATTGTGAAACTTTAAATGGACCTTGAGAAGCTTTATCCTTTCACCTTGAGCACCCACTTCTTGAATCCGTGCTTGCTTGCTTGCTTCTTTTCTTCTTTCTCCTTGGATAGCCTTTCCTTGATCTTCCTTGAATGCTTGCTTGCTTCTTCACTTGAATGGAAGTATATTGGCTTCAGATTTACCTTCAATGTGTTGAGGAAGGATGAAGATCTTGCTGCACGGAGTACTGCTCACGGCTACAGTACTCCTCCTCTTCCTCCACTTGGATAGCCTCTCTTTGATCTCCCTTGGATCTCTCTTGAATCCCCTTAGATGGCTAGGGTTTATGACTCCAAATGAGAGTTTTATAACCCCTTGAATGGTCTTGGACAAGCCCCATACCAGATCCACAAATCATGGTGGAATTTGGGGTCATTAGGATTAAACAAATGGGAAGAAAGACCTCTCCTCGAGCTTGAAACAAAAGTCAATAAACGGGGGCCTCGGGACTGGCGGTCGACCGGAAGCACTGGGTCGGTCGACCAGAATTTTACAGTCGGTTGATTTTTCATCTCTGGCAAAACCGGTCGACCGACCCTATGGTGGCGGTCGATCGAAACCTGCAAAAATTCCATCTTTTCAGTTCTGGCAATTCTGGTCGACCGGTCAAGGTGTGTTGGTCGACTGAAATGACCCATACCTGCAAAAAATGAAGTGTTAACCCAAGGAAATCTATCCATAAGTCAAGAGCTTCATGTCCATATCAAATCCATGCATTTTGGGATTGGATTCAACTTGGTTTATGCATTGGGCAGGTTAAAGCAAATGAGCACTTGTCATTACATGAGATTGTCTTAAACAAGTTCAATGCTCACTCTTCCCTATAATCCGCATGTGAGGGCGCGCGAGGGCGCACGATGGCGGGTTTTGCAAGGGCTAGAAACCTCATGAACTAGTTGCATATGAACACTTTGAAACACACATATTTTGAGGTAAGGATCAAGTTCTGGGCCAAGAATCAAGAGGTAAAACTCAATCATTCTAAGTAAATTATTCATGAAATAACCTTATGGAACACTCAATAACAAGGAGTGTATAATAGGGTAAGAGCCTTACCAATGGTTCTTGACAGTACATGACATATACCACCTGTTTTGGATTGTAGAGGAGCAGGGTGCTTATCCACACGTTTGATTCACCAGGTGACTGCCATGAGTTTGATCCTGCAAGCAAGATAGTCAGGGTTAATACCATGCTTGTTCACATTAAAGAGGTTATGAAACCTCTTGTCTCTTGTAAAATCAACATATACAAACTAAGGATCAAGACCATGTAACCGTTGCCATTTACCATCTCAACCATAGATAGATAACAAGAGCATGAGCAATCAACCACAAGTTTAGTTATCATCGCTTAATCACACATTAAGTTTAATTATCATCAAAACTATAACTTAATAATCACAACAATCATCAAAACCATAACTCAACACAATCCACAGCCAGACAGTGTCGGCCACATCCTGCTCTTCATCGGACCCAACAATTTGCTGGATGAGAGAGCACACTTTCTTCCGGTCAAATGTTGCTGCAAATCCAAATCGATTATGCAACTTCGACTTCTACTTCGCGGATCCATAATGTTGAACCGACTGACCAAAGCAAGGTAATCATAAAATTATGCCCATATCTTCCACACTGAATGCGACCTCCTTACTACCCATACGGAAGTAATTTCCTCCACTATGGGTGCAAATAATCTCCTCCAATAGTGTCATGGTGAAGAATACGCGAGAAGCATTGTCAACATATGGACCAAAGGGTGTGGTCCTCATCAATGACTTGTGGCATTCCCGAAATGTCATCTGATCCCTATCCTTCATGTAAATGTCCATAGAACACCGGGCCCAGATGACCCGCGTGTTCACTAGATTCAAAAAATTAACGTGTAAACAAGAAATTTAGTTAATTAATTGACGGATCAATAAATACAAAAAATATTAACAGTAAGACAAGGGTAACAAATGTATATATAGACAAGGGAGTTTAGGTGTGGCAAATAGGTGCTTAAGGGTGACAAATGTATGAAATACTATGACAGGTAGGTCTAAATCTGACACAAATAGGCAGATAAGCGTGACAAATAAATAGGTCGATAGGGGGGCAAATAGATATGTGAGGGAGATAAGGAACCACAGTACCTTTAAATTATCATCCTGGAGTGGAGGCCTTAGAAACCCTAGGTTCCTCAAACGTTTCTTCTTCGGCCGTAGGAACCGATACAATGTCCTGAGATGCAGGTTGGACATCCACTTTACGGCGGACGGAGCATTGCATGGGTGTCTCCTTCGGCTCCATGGCTGAGAGGTCGCAAATGGCACCACGAGGAAGACAAGACGCTGAGCACAATGGAGAGACAAACCACCTTCTGGTAGGTTTCGTAAGAGGCAAGACATGGCGGGAAGGGTATATAAGGAATTGGGGGTTTTTAGTTTCGAGGCCCAGTTCGGCCTTTCGGCGTCATCATTTTTGTTGATGTGGCCTGCAGCGTTGGATCGGCAACAATACGTGAACAACACCCACGCGTGGCCAACGTGTCCCGTTTTCCACGTGGGCCAATTGGAGGTTAAGGGCGACAAATGTGTCTACACGGGTGACAATGTGTTAGCAAGGGTAAACAATACCCTGCTAATGGTGACAAATAAGGCTCAATAGAGACAAGCCCGATGCGCAGCTTTCAGGCAGTGTAGGAGTAAGGGCGACGGTTTTTGGAGTTTAGTGGTGACAATTAGGTGAGTATGGGTGACAAATGCTCAACTGGGGTAACAAATAACTTCACATTGGTAAAAAGTGAGAAGGAAGCTGAAGGTGAAAAAAAACATAAGAGGAACTTGAGGAGAAAGAGACGTGCTCACTAGAAGAGGGTGACAAATAACTTCAACTTTATGTTGGCCGAATGCACCAACACTCCAGGCAATGTCAATAGTCAAAGTCAAGCTTTTTCAACTGTTGACGTCCAGTCAAAGCATGGTCAAGCTTCGGCCAGTGACGTACAGTGTACACAGAAAATGACAAATGTGGAAGAACAACAAAAGAAGACTGAAGGTAACAAATACTCTCCTAAGGGTGACAAATGAAGATTTAGTAGTGACAAAGAGATATATAAGGCTAACAAATGGATGTTAAGGGTGACAAATGTGGGAACAACGGTGAAAATTTGCAAGACAGCAGCTACAAATAAGTCGCTAAGGATGAAAAATGAGTTAGCGCGACGGCAATGTTGCAGCACGGAAAATGCTAAGGCGATGGTTATCAGCCGTAAGGGTGACAAATAGATGTTAAGTCTGACAATTAGCCGTTAAGACTACAAAATGGGTTTGCAAGGGTGAATAATGGCTCAGCACTTGAGACGTAGAGCGGGGCACTAGACTAAGTTCGTTTAGTGTATCGTTGTTAATCGTGACGTGTTGGGTTCAAAAACAGAGTTCTGCCATGTATTCATTTACTTTTTTGAATAAGTTATATTTAAAAAAATATGGAAACCTTACGCTGAAGCTAAGATTTGAACCCGGAGAAACCCGTTCAAATGGCCGAACAATTAACCAAATGATACAAGATGTCATTTCAAATAGTTTAATTTATTCCAATATATATATATATATATATATATATTATAGTTTTTCGTATCGGTACGCAATGTACCATCCCGTCTGGAGTCGTGGTCGGGACGACCGGTTCGGCAGGGACGGCCACACCTGCCCCGAATGATGTGCACGTGACTCAAGGATGGAGTGACAAGTCATTGATTGCTTCCACATGGCATTAATATTCCCCGCGATCGAGGAGCCCTATCTCCCGAAATGTTGGCGATATATAGACGTGATGGTAAATTCATGGCACATGAGTTTCAAGGGGGCACGAAACAATAAGGAAATGGTCAACATGTGACCGATACGGATCTGAATACCTTTTCGTGCGCACCCCGATGTGGGGCTTTCAAGGTAGCGAGACTTTTCAACATGTTCTCTCTTCTTTTCATATAATCGAATCGACTTATCGACCATGCAGCCCCATTGCTTGGCGTGATGATTAATCAAATGTTTTCCCCTCTTATCGTCGTGATCGACCTTATGGCATGGTGGGTCGCCAGTCCCGACCCGATGCCCACCATCGTCTGCTTAGTGATCAGAAGGAGCGCACCTTCGGGATGCCCAGACCATCCCAGCCTTGGAACTTGAACACATTGTCAGACACGTGATTGGCACGCCCTATCATGAGTAAAATCGATGAAAGATACAATGATATTTGACTATTAATTATATAATATCTTGAGTGCTTCCACGTGGCATTAATATTCTCCGCGATCGAGGAGCCCTAGCTCCTGAAAATTCATTACATAAAGACGTGGCGGTAAATTCACGACACATGAGTTTGAGGGGGGCACGAAATAATAAGGAAATAGTCACAACATGTGAGCGATACGGCTCTGAATACCTTTTCGCACGCACCCCGATGTGGGCCTTTCTAGGTAGCTAGGCTTTTCAACACGTTCTCTCCTTTTTAAATAATCGAATAAACTTATTGTCCATGCAGCCCCATTGCTTGGCGTGGCGATTAATCAAACGTTTTCCCCTCTTTTATCGTCGTGAACGACCTTTATGGCACGACGGGTCGCCAGTCCCGACCGAATGCCCACCATCGTCTGCTTAGTGATCAGAAGGAGCGCACCTTCGGTTAGTCTAGACCATCCCAGTCTTTGAACTTGAACACATTGTCAGACACGTGATTGGCACGCCCTATCGTGAGTAAAATCGATGAAAGATACAATGATATTTGACTATTATATATCCTGAGTGCTTCCACGTGGCATTAATATTCCCCGTTATCAAGGAGCCCTAGCTCTCGAAAATTCATTAAATATAGACGTGACGGTAAATTCACGACACATGAGTTTGAGGGGGGCACGGAACAATAAGGAAATGGTCAACATGTGACTGATACGGCTCCGAATACCTTTTCGCGCTCACCCTGGTGTCGGGCTTTCAAGGTAGCTAGGCTTTTCAACACGTTCTCTCTTCTTTTTATATAATTGACTTATTGGCCATAAAGAAGTTGAAAATTTTTAAATTACAGATCTTCGGATCTCTAAACAATAAATAATATTTTTTTTAGATGTAATGATATTTCTTACTGAGAGAGATTTTATCCTATTAGAAGAAGTGAATGAATGACAAAGAATCACGAATGAATGGATGAAAATATGGGGCGAAATAGAAAGAGATGAGAATTAGAAAAAACGTCCCCTCACCTGTCCTCCTTAGTCCTTCCCCCTTCCTCCGCATTCAACCACTTCATCCCTTTCCTCTCTCACGAGTCACGATTGCACTCCCCTCTCAATCTCTCACCGGCGGGCAACGGAGTGGCGAGGGCAGGCAGGCTCGGCGGAGCTACCCAAGGACACCGGTGAGGGACGAGCGGAGGCGGCACCGGCAGTGAGGGCGCAGAAGCGGCGGTGACCTTCGGTAGAGGCGGTGAGCTCCCGCCCTTTCTCATGCTCACTCACACACACACACACACACACACACACACACACACACACACACACACACACACACACACACACACACACACACACACACACACACACACACACACACAAACTCTTACACACTCTCACTTTTCATGCCTGGTCTACAAGACGAACCTTTTCTCCTTATCACCTGGTGTACTCTTACAACATCAGATGAAATTCTAAGCCCCTATTTTTATTGGGAGGGTGGGAAGAGGGATGCGGATATAAATGTGTGTGCGTAAATATGGATATGACCCTTTGTTCCATTTTTACCAGTTCAAGCCTTTTGTTATGATATATGTGATTAGTATGCTTGGATGTGAATTAAATTTGTAGAAAGGTGTGGATGCCGATATGTGAAAAAATGTGTATGTGAATGCGAGTGTGATAATGAATTTTTCCAGAAGATGATGTCGATGTCAACGTGGGTGTGTGAATATGGAAGTGAAAGTGGATGTGGATATGGATGCATATGTGACCAAACAGGATGTACAAATGTGAAAAATAGTCAATATTTAGGGGAGATGTTGTTGATATTTTCTTAGAAGTAGTGATAAGACATATTGATATGAATTTTTTAATTTGTTAGGTAAATATGGCTAGAGTTGATCGTTCATGGATGAATCATAAAGCAGTTGATGGAGTGGTGTCCGAGGAGTTTAAGGATGGAGTTGATAGTTTTATTCAGTTTGTATTGGGGCATCCAACAGCAGTGGACCAGTGTGGTAACATCCGGTGTCCTTGTTTACACTGTAAAAATAAGAAATTGCTTTCGCTATGGGATGTGCAAGTTCATTTATACAGGAAAGGGTTCATGAAAGGTTATATGAATTGGGTGTGTCACGGTGAGGACTTTTGGTCGCATGCGCCCGGCAATGTTGGCAGCACAAGTACCTATGCAGACATGGTAATCGATGCTGCTGGCCCTAACTTTAATGTACAAGGGGAACACGTGTACAACGAAGAGCCACCAAATAAGTCGACTGAAAGATTTTATCAGTTACTTCGGGATGCTGATGAGCCGATGTGAGATGGTTGTGAAAATCACACTCGATTGTCTGCTGTCTCACAGTTGTTGAATTTGAAATCCGAATTTCACCTTAGTGAGAGTTGTTTTGACCGTATGCTCCTCCTTATCAAGAGTATGTTACCTATGGATGAGAAGCTGCCTAAAAATTTTTACCGTGCAAAGAAGATGGTCAATGATTTAGGGATTGGATAGCAAAAAATAGATGCATGCCCTAATCACTGTATACTATATTATGCAGATGATGTAGATAAAATATCATGTGATATTTGTCATCATGATAGATTTAAACCTAAGAGAGGAGACAAGTCAAAGCAGAAGGATGTGCCTTACAAGTCACTGCGATACTTCCCTCTCACGCCCAGATTGCAGCGGATGTATATGTCGTCAAAGATAGCTCGGCATATGATATGGCACGCAGAAAGAGTACGTCGTGTAGATGATATAATCAGTCATCCCGCCGACGGTGAAGCTTGGGCTCATTTCAGTCGTAACTATACTACTTTTGGTCACGAGCCACGCAATGTTAGGTTAGGTTTATGCACAGACGGCTTCAACCCATTTGAAGGTTCAGTGCCGTCTTACTCATGTTGGCTAGTCTTCATGACGCCGTACAATCTTCCGCCGGGCATGTGCATGAAGAGTGAGAACCTTTTCTTAACTTTGGTGATTCCAGGTCCAAAAAATCCAGGAAAAAATTTAGACATATATCTCAGGCCACTGATTGATGAGTTGAAAAGATTATGGAATGATGGAGTTGTTACTTATGATGCGTACAGAAAACAAAATTTCACTATGAAGGCTGCATTGATGTGGACAATAAGTGACTTCCCTGCATATGGAATGCTATCTGGCTGGAGCACACACGGGAGGTTGGCATGTCCTTACTGTATGGCTGATACCTAATCCTTTGTCCTGAAATATGGTAAGAAATCATACTGGTTTGATTATCATCGACGGTTTCTACCAAATAACCATCCTTTCTGAAGGCAAAAGGACTCATTCATTAAGAACATAGTTGAAATGGATGAAGCAGACTTGGAACGGATGTCTCGTCGATAAATGGTATTAGAGGTGCAAAATTTACCAGATATAGTGCAATTGTCGTGTAGTACACGACATCTTCGTGGATTTGGAGAGGAACGCAATTGGGTGAAGAAAAGTATCTTCTGGGAATTACCTTACTGGTCAGCCCTTTTGATACGGCACAACCTGGACGTCATGCATGTTGAGAAGAATATCTTTGATAATGTGTTCAACACCATCATGAACGTGGAAGCCAAAATAAAAGACAATGCCAAGGCGCAAGCGGACATGAAGATACTTTGCAAATGACCAGAGTTGGAATTGCGGCCGGTAAGGGGCAAAGTTGTACAACCTAAAGCAACTTACGTGTTGAAAGACACACAGATCAATGAACTATGCCAGTGGCTAAAACAATTAAGATTCCCTAATGGATATGTGTCTAACATAGCCCGTTGTGTGAATGTCAATGAGGGAAAAATATATGGATTGAAAAGTCATGACTGCCATGTGTTCATGGAGAGACTTCTGCCCATTACATTCCGTGACATATTGCCAAAGCCCATTTGGGGAGCATTGACTGAGTTGAGTCAACTTTTCAAGATTCTATGTGCATCAGAATTCAAACTTGGGGACGTAAAAACTATGGAACAGAATGTGGTCACGACGGTATGTAAGTTGGAGAAGATATTTTCCCCTGCGTTCTTCGATTCCATGGAGCACCTGATTATCCATTTGCCATACAAGGCCAAAGTTGGAGGACCGGTACAATTTCAATGGATGTATCCATTTGAGAGGTAATCAGTATGTATTTACTGATTAATTGACAATAGTTACATGTGTCTGTCATTGTCACTGTATGTCATTGTCATATGAATTATTGTCATAGGTGTTTGCATGACCTAAAAATAAAGGTTCACAACAAGGCTAAAGTAGAGGGTTCGATTACCGAGGCATATATTATTGAAGAAATTTTAAACTTATGTTCGATGTACTTCAAACCCGAAATTCAAACTCGTCGCAATTGACCTCCACGTAATGATGATGGAGGAGAGGTGGGTCCGTCCGACCGGTTGTCCATATTTAAGTATCCAGGTCGTGCATTTGGACGTTGTTCGAATCGCATATTAGAGGACAGAGAGTTGTTGGCCGCAGAGATCTATGTTCTCCTGAACTGTGTTGAGATTGAACCTTATGTTGAGTGAGTCCTCAACTCCATAGGTGCTGAAATTTATAAGCATCCTGACGTTCTTCCTCCCATTTACGGTGATGTTGCATTCATCATTGCAGGCAATTTGATTTAGAATTAATTACTCGATGTCCACACCTCAATGAGTTGGAGGTTCAAAATGAACGAGAGAGATCTTTTACCAGATGACTTAAAGGTCAAGTAAGTGCCAATCTACCAATTCCACAAAGCTTGAGGTGTATGCAAGTTCAATTTAAAGTAACATGGTTTATATTCATAGGTTGAAAAAGGTTATGTTACCGATGAAAGAGTCTGGGTGATAAGTTATGGACCTTCGAAGGCCGCGTATGCCTATCCAGGATTTTTTGTGAATGGTTATAGATTTCACACTCGAGATTATGGACGAAATAAGTCTACGATGAATAGCGGCATATGCGTGAAAGGTAGTACATACAATGAAAATGATCTCGATTACTATGATATTCTTGAGGAGGTCATAGAATTACAGTATTTCAGACAACACAACCATATATTCCTTTTTAAGTGTCATTGGTTTGATCATAATTCAGTTCGAAATGACGTAATATATGGGATTGTCGATGTCAAACATAGATCCAAATTGAATACTTATGAGTCGTTCATTTTGGCCGCACAAGGCCAATAAGTGTATTATTCAAGTTATTCACCGTCCAAGAATAAAGATTGGTGGGTAGTCTGTAGGGTAAAACCAAGGCTTGCACCTAATGATGAGTTAGATCTGATTGAAGCTGTCTCAGAGGATTCTAGTGCCGAATATTTTCAATCAGACCAGGGTGACACTGTAGAGTTGGTTGCTTCTAATCTTCATCTGATCGAATCTGATGATCCATTTCAGTATTGTATAGAGGACGAAGTGGAAGAAGTTGATTCAACTGAGCTAAATGAAGCAATTGTTGGGCAAGAGGAGTCCTCTAAGGAGGAAGTGTATGAATCTAGTGAGAATGAGGAAGATGACGAAGATGACAATGAGGTTGATATATCTTCAGCATCTGAAGATGAAATATATACTGATTGAATATTTTATGAGAAATTTAACATATATACACTTATCATTATTACTTACCACCTCTCCTCGTAATTAGTTGTCGACTAATATGCACTACTTTAAATGTTGTCAATAATTAGATGGTTCGAGGCCATAGCGGATCTTCGAGGAGAGGTGGTTCCGGGAGGGGTTCTACTGGTATGTTTATTTAAATTCTTAGATCACAGAGTAGTGAATATGCACCTTATTTGGATAATGATATTTTATGTCTCTGCACTATGTACATAGTCTACACCACCCCCACCACCTACTACGGGTATGTTTATTTCAATTCTTAGATGAATGAGTAGTGATTATGCACTTTGTTTAGGTAATGATATTTTATGTCTCTGCACCAGGTACACAGTCTACACCGCCCCCACCACCTACTGCGGGTATGTTTATTTCAATTCTTAGATGAATGAGTAGTGATTATGCACTTTGTTTGGGTAATGATATTTTATGTCTCTGCACCAGGTACACATATTACACCGCCCCCACCACCTGCTGCGGGTATGTTTATTTTAATTCTTAGATGAATGAGTAGTGATTATGCACTTTGTTTGGGTAATGATATTTTGTGTCTTTGCACCGGTACACATATTACACCGCACCCACCACCTACTGCGGATATGTTTATTTAAATTCTTAGATGAATGAGCAGTGATTATGCACTTTGTTTGGGTAATGATATTTTATGTCTCTGCACGAGGTACACATATTACACCGCCCCCACCACCTGCTGCGGGTATGTTTATTTCAATTCTTAGATGAATGAGTAGTGATTATGCACTTTGTTTGGGTAATGATATTTTATGTCTCTGCACCAGGTACACAGATTACACCGCCCCCACCATGTGCTGCGGGTATGTTTATTTGAAGCCTTACACAAGTGAGTAGTGAATATGCACATTATTTTGCTAACGATATTTTCTGTTTACAGGTTTGAGTGCCTCTATATCAGGTCTACAGAGTACACCCCTTCCATCACATTCTACTGGTATGTTTATTTAAATTCTTAGTTAAATGATAAAAATTCTATATGTTTACTTATTGAATAATTTTATTTTTAACAATGTGCTAAATTCTGATTAACTACTTCTATTTTACTTGTAACATGTACGTCAGGCACACCACCTACGATAGTTGGCTCGTCCGCCCAGCCGGGCACACAACTGGTAGACGATGCTGTTAGCCATCACGAGGGCGAGCATGTGGTGTTGCAAGAGGGACGCAAGCCATGTTGGGTCTCTGGGTAAATATTTAAACTCATGAATTATGTTCGTTACCTATCCAACAACTATATAATTGGTGACTATCATTTTAACACATGTAATTGTAGGGATAAAATAGAGCCCAGTGAGGCTTCTCGTTTTATTACCAACATTATTGAGCGACATGTGACTGGTCCATATAAGTCATTTCGAAAGTTTCCTCAGGATATTCGCGATCGATTGTATGACGAGTTCCTGGTATACAATTTAATCTTTTAAATTACATATTTCCCAACTCCACAATTTTAATCCACTAACTTATAAAATTTGAATTCTTGACAGCAAGGATATCAGTTTGTGAGGCGAGCTGAAGCCAGATGAGCTCGATGTGTATGGGAGACCACAGCAAATGTAAATTATAAGCATTATTTACATGGCTGTCGAGAACGTGCCAAGGCTCTAGCCGGGGGGAGCGAGGACCGTGGCCTTTGGAAGGCACACAGCCCCACATGGATCAGGAGGGAGCACTGGGAGGACCTCTGTGATAGATGGGCCGAGCTTAATTAGATCGCCAGATCTGCAAAAGCCAAAGACGCACGTGTGTTACATCCAGACGTGCATCTCCATACTTCTGGATCTGTTTCCTTCGCGACCCAAAAGGAGAGATTGGTAAGTAATAATCTTAATTTTATTATATTTAATTTCTTATATGTCCTTATTTATTCTCTATAACATGTATAATAAGAAAAGAAAAGGGGTGGTACGTGTAGGATGTAAATGTAATATACCCCGCCCCGAGCTAAACAATATAACCATGCATATAAGCGTGAAAGTGCATGAAATGGAAAGGGGCGATAAAGAAGAGGAACCTGACCGTGATCGCCACCAAGGTTCTACGGCATCAAAAGGATGAAGAAAAGATGAATACGGTGCCGTGTACCTTGGAAAATGAAGAAGAAGATGCGGCCTAACGGGAAGCCGCTACAACGTGTGATCGCGCTTGAAATGGGATGCGGGAAGCCGATGTGGGTGCACCTCCTCACCTCCTAGCCGGCTAGAAAGCGACGGCCTCACGTTCTATCAATAGTCTCTTGCAAAATAAAGCCACAAACATAAGAGAAAACCCATTAGAAACATGAAAGTGTAGCACATGTCCGAAATGATGAAGTAGCATGAAAGAAAGGGGGAGAACGCACCGGGGGAGGGTTTTTAACCCCTATGAGTGGGTGCAAAAGTAAGGTGGGAGTGTTGTGCATGCATAGAATTTGAAATCATGGAATTTGATGGAGAAATGGGGGAGAAAAACGTTGTGTAAAACGGAGAAAAATGCATGAACGTGCCGAAACAGCGCAAAAAAACTAAGTGTAAAACTGTGATGATTTGTGAAAAGTGGAGGGAGAGAACTAAGCCTAGGTATGAAGAAAGAGAGCCCGGAGAGATGAAAAATGAAGAAGATACTCCCCTCTTCAAGATGAGACCAATGGAGGACGAAGAGGATGCCGGATGACTCCGCCCCGAGCCGACGAAGGGCGCCCCGTCGCACAGGTTCAAGAACTCGTGATGATTTGCAAAAAGTATGGGCGAAGTTAGGAGGGTAAACGAAGATGAAATCCAGCAAATAAGGTATCAAAATGAAGCCTATACTTCTCTCAATAGCCTGGGGTCGAAGGTTTGCGATGACGATTTGGCATGGCTTCGCCCCAAGTCAAGAAGAGCCCCCCGTCGCGCAGGCGAACTGGGCATCTATTTATAGAAAAAAGGGTGAAAACCTTAACTTTCTTCTGCGATTTCAGAGGATAGAGTCCACCAAATCTCGAGATCTATGGATCAATCTCGAGATAATAGATAGGATAAGAGGTAGGAACAAACGGGACTCTTTTTGGTTGAAGATTGTGGAAGTTATGGCTCTTGGAAGAAGGCTCTGGAACCTAATCTGCATGGATTTTTGGTTGCACGAAATGAGTAAATCCCTAACTTGCGGTCAAGATTCCAGGAGATCCGGTGCATGAAAAGTCATGCCCTATGGATCCAATTGAAGATAATACAAAGGGCAAGAGATAGAAACAAACGTAGGTCAATTTGGTTGAGGATTCTAGAAGATAGAGCCCTAACAAAGAGGCCTCGTTGCACAGGTTCGACCTTAGAATCCGGCGGCGAAGAAGACGGAGTTCAGGAACTTGCGGACTCTCTATTAGTTGGACGGTCGCACGATAGACCGTTCATTCAATTGGGCGGTTAGAAGTAGACCGCCCAAACCTGGGGGCGACCGGGGGACTTTTCGCACAAAAAAGAGATAAACGGTCATCCACGGACCGTTTTTCGAGTTAGGCGGTCTTAAGAAGACCGTTTTATGACATTTTAAAAATAATATAAATTAAAAATAAAAATTAAAAAAGTTACTGTTCATGGGCGGTCAACTGTTGACCGTTTTACTGTTAGACGGTCAACTTGTGACCGTTCAACTCAAGAAACGGTCAACTGTTGACCGTTTAGCTGCCAGGCTCACATGACTTTAGAAATGGAAGCATATCTTGAAAACGGTGCAGAATTAGAAAAAGTGGTAGAAGAAGAAATTGTAGATAACTGAAATATGAACAATTTTCATGAAGAAACAAAGATGAAAAAACAATCATAAGAGAGAGAAAATTGGGTGAGAACAGAGAAAAATATTGAGACTTGAAAACGGTGGAGAACTGGATAATGGCGTAGAAGAAGAAAATGTAGGGCTTTGAAAGATGAACAACTTTTGTGAAGGACACATTTTGAAAAGAGGAAAGAAAGGAGGTGAAAAAGGACCATTTTCAAGACTACGCAACGAAAGGGGGCTGAATGCTTGAGGGACGCCGGCCTAAATGGGCCGTAAGTTGACTTGGAAGGCCGACATGTGATAAGATAGGCTCCTGGGCCCTAAGAAATAATGATATCCAAGGCTCAAATAGAATGGATTAATAAAATAGACTCGAAATTCATCCAAGGAAGGCTCCAAAACAATGGGTAATTTGGGACATCCAAAATTTGATGAATAGGAGAAATAACGCAACTTGCAGGCTAAAAACGGGTGTCAACAGATGCCCCTCCTTGATGTCCTCTTTGCAAGGGAGCGAGCGAAAGCGACGCGGAGGCGAAATGGAAAGGAGATGGAGTGAAAGCGACAGCGACGTGAAATGGAGATGAAGCAGAGATGAAGCGGAGAGAACTGATAAGCAGGCATCAAGGCAAAAGACACCCGTCACAACCAACAAGCGATAGGAATTCTCTCGAAAAATGTCGAACTACCCACCCGGAATGGCTGACGCGGATGAAACATGTCTGGAGAGCTAAACTAACAAAAGGAAGTGGAAACACGACCAACCTCATCGGGGACACAATCCACAGACAATGAGGGGGTCGGAAAGAGCACAACGCAAAAAGCAGGAGAAATATAACTAAGATAAAATCCAGACATGAATCACGCTGGCCAACCAGACCAAGCGGCAAGATCAGAGAAATCGTTAAAATTCAGAGTGGAATGAGAATCTCTTATCCAAGTGAATTGAAGTGCAATTAACCATTACTGAGGAACAACCTTGAACGGATCACGAGGCACTAATGCTCAAAATGACATGATGCATGCTGGGCTAAAAATAAAGAAATCATCAAAATGAATGCAAAGAAATCATAAAATAGAAAGTACTCGAGAATAGTATTACTAGATTGGAACAATCAGGGTCAAGACACTATACGCAACCACGGCGTGCGTGATAGAACCATCGTTCCCTAATTTTCCCAACCTAACGGCCTATCGATGATTAAACATGTGCACCTAGATCATCATCGTTTTTGTTATAGGGGAACATCAGATCCTGGAACACGTAGATAACCAACTGGTTCTCGAGATAATATAATAATATAGATACCATATAGTAATGCAACAATGAGTAGGCATAGAAGGCCATACCTGACTTACCTGTGCAGGCAAAATGGCATTTTTTTTGATTTTCATTTTCTGATTTCTTTTGATTTTTTCATGTATAAGACAAATATGATAAACAAGCAAGTGTAAACATAGAGAAAATAACATAACTATCAACTGAACGACAAACAACACGACATAACATAACAGTCAAATGAAATGGGAGACAATGCAACATAACATAACAAAGGCACACGAGCACATATGCAATGGCATGAACAAACAACATGCATGCATGAACACGGTGTGACAAGACAACAACGCGGTGGGACAACACACGGTTGAGACAAGAACATGACGGATGACCACACGGTTGGGACAAGAACATGGGACATAAAGGGGTGACTAACAACATGTGCAAGACAACTAACAACACTCGGTGAAGGATAAAACAACATGTGTGGGACAACACGGTGGGACATAAACACGTGACAAGGACACGGCGGGATAAAAGACATAAACAGATACGCCCTTCAATCAAAACCCAAGATCAGAATGAAACAGAACCGCCAGGTTCATAATCGTGAGGCAAAAGTCCTCTCATAAAGATATGATCATTGCAAACAAAAACTGAGAAGGACATGAGCTTCAGAACAGATCGAGAGAGTGGATCGAAGAAGGAAAGAACAGATCAAAGATGTGGATAGGAGGCAGAGCACAAAGATATAGCAAGGAACACCTGAGTACTTGCAACCTGCACACTTAGCAAACAGATTACGTATCTGTCCTTAAAATAAATGCAAATGTATGAAAAAGACACAATTTTTTGGATTTTTTGTATTTTTTTAGATTTTCAACAGTATTTCATTTTTTGGATTTTTTGAAATATTTGATTTTTTTAGATTTTTGACAATATTTGATTTTTTAGATTTTTTTGAAGTATTTAATTTTTTTTAGACTTTTGGTAATATTTGATTTTTTTTTGATTTTGACATGGCAATCCGCAGCACCTAAAGACGGGCTCAAACTACTAGCCAGGGATCAACGTTCCTACCCCTTTCACTAAAGGCTTCCCTTAAGCAGGGCGTGCATGTGAGGGTGGCTTACCACAACCAACTGCTTCTAAAGAACGGTGCCCCTACTAAGGCCATACCCGGGATACAACCCAGCATAAGAGGGAGAAGCAGAAGATAAATTGGAGACAAGCTTCGTGCAGGATGGGAGATATCAAGGCTCGAATTCCTTCCAGGGCACTACCCCTCAAAGAGATAGCATGTTGCGCAGGGGCTTTGTGTCTTCGATTTTTAGACCCATATTTATTAGGCACGCATGCGACCGGGCTCATGACGTCCCGCGGGGAACTGTACTGCCACTCTTGCCATGCCTTTGATTCATAATTTTGCTACATTGATTCATCATTGATTTTGAGAGCCCTTATTGGCCAGATATTGCATGAAAGCTCACTTTTGAGGGTCAAGACTGCCCCTATTTGAGACCTCTCTCGTATTAGGGAGCGCCTAGGTTAGTCATCTCATCCATCAATCTCTTACCCCTACACTTGGCCGAGTAGAGAAGAGAAAAGGCCTTCGTGCATACCCAAAGTATGGCCAAAGCAGCAACGTTGTTGCACTAGAGGGGTCGGCTATGGCTCGCCGTGAAGTGTGTGAAAAACCCATGCATAAAGGTCACCCTCCACAATCGAGGAAAGAAACTAGACTCCCAGCGCGGAGCAATCACCAGCCTAAGGATGCTGCAGAAGCTAACTTTTTTATTTGACACAAAGTTAAGATCCAATTAAACAAAGACTCCTAAAGCCACTCAATCATGTTAAGGAATCATGTGCAGAAACCACATAAATAATGGAAATGAAAGTACGTTCTTGCACAAAATAAAGATACATTTGCAGATCCATGGCGTGGAAACCAGCATCCTGAAGCGATTTCGATCATCGAGCTTTGAGGAGCGCGAGTAGCTTTGCATTCCTTGCTTGCCAGGATAAAGGATGAAAGGAGAGCAAAGGATTGGATTCCTCGACATAGAGGAGTGGCAGACATCATATTGGACGAAGAAGGGATAAAAAGGAAGAGAGACGAGGGCTAGAACTCCCTCGTTAAGGCACTGAGGCCCTGATAACAAGGAACCAGATACATAATAAACAAGGATTAACTGAGATCAAGGCGGGCTAAAGCCTCGAAAACAGCAAGAAAAAGGGTGGTGACCCTGAAAGGGTGAAGAGGAGTGAGAAGAAAGAGGAGGAGAAGAATCATCCAACATGGTCGGAGAAGGAGAGTAGCGATCACCCGCCAAAGGCGGGGAAGAAGAAGCATAAACACCCGACCAGGTTGGGGAGAAGAAATGAAAACCACCTGACAAAGTTGGAGAAGGATCAGAAAAATCACCCGACAAGGTCGGGGAACGAGCGCAAGGAATCCCCAATAGGGTCGGGGGAAAAGGATGAGAAGCAGAATCCGGATGTATCCGGGGAGAAAAACTAGAAGATGCCCCCGGATCAGGGGAAGAGGAGGACATAGGCAAAGACCTAGAATGGTGAGGACAGAGAAGATGGTAGAAATATAGTCAGGTGGTGGAAGTTACACCACCCAAGGATAAGAACTGAGCAAAAGAAAAGATGAATGGACGGAGAAGGAGAGGAGGAAGTGGACCCTCGAATGCACAACTGACAGCCTTTATACTTATGTCGCCACCTCTTCTTGGCAGAAATCTTCTTGAAACAACTCCGCCTGGCGCGGACTCGGGCCTTCGGGCTTCTTGTCTTGCAATATTTTCTTAAATAACGGTCCCACCTGGCAGACGGCCTAGCCCAGTTATGAATATGCAGCTTCATTGGGACGGTTGCCCCTAGCTGTGCGGTGCCAACCATAGAAAGGCATTCCAGAACAATCAACTCCTTGGGATGAACATCAGGAAGCCATGGAGTTTTATCGTTCGGCACTAGAACATGGAGCTTTGGCATCTTCACTCGGCAGCTGGGCATGAAGCATAACTCCCTTTTCAGCAGCGCAGGACGGAACTGAGGGAGGGTGATGCGTGGCGTTGACGTGGCCGCCTTACCAATAAGACGAGGGAGATGAGACAGAAAATGTAGAACGCCCCTGGTCAATCTCGAAGACACGGCCAATTTCCCCTTGAATGCTGAATTGATTAAACTTTTGGCGGCCGTGTAGGTTAGCACCATCCAGGCGGAAAACTCTTCTGGGCCAGTGAACTGAATAGCAATCAAGCGAGAGGTGATAACAACATCAACAGTGAATTCTCCGGTGAGCAAAGAGACTGCCACCAGCCTCGCTTTAGAAGGAACTGGTGCCAATGCTAGAGAACTCTTCTTAGTGACCGTCTTCATAGCAAATGTGGGCTCATTGCCCCTAGAATAGCCAGGGAACAGGGCTCGGACCGGCATGCGGCAAATAAAATCTTGAAGCTTGTAATGCACAGTCAAAACCTGATTCGGCTCTTTATCTCCCTGGGGACTAGACCCGAGGGGCACCAAAGGTAGCGTGTACCTGCTCCGCGAAGTGGGAAGTGGTAGAGGAAGGTTAGAAGGAGGAGGTTTGAAGGGCGCGGGTGGCGATGATGCAAGTGATGGGGGAATAATGATGATGATGGGCATGTGTGGAGGTGAAGGCAAAAGTGGAGATATGGGTTTAGGGTCGGTCCGCTCGGGCTCAGAGGATGATGGCGAAAGGGGGAGTGGAAGAGGCGACGGCAGTGGCAAAGGTGATGAGGGTGGCAAAGGGAGTGATGTGGTTGATGAAGACGGTGAAGGTGAAGGGGATGGATGTGAAGGTAGGGGTGGGGAAGAAGGAGGAGAGGAAGGTAGTGGCGTAGTGAGGGAAGAGGCAGGTGGTGGCACTCTTTGACGTATCTTCATGACTCGTCGAGAGGCGTTAGGGATAGGTGTGGTGGTGGAAACAGAGGGTAAAAGAGGGGTTGCCCGAGTGGAGGCTGGTGTAGGTAAAGGTTGTGGAGGAGATGGGATGGAGGAAGTAGTAGGTAATGGAGCAAGTATCTTATTAACTGAAGAAATACTAGGGTGCCCCTAGTCTTGAGGTGAAGACGGTTGCTTAGGCGGCACGGCTTGCTGCTGCTGCCGTTTACCGCTGAGGTCTGAAATAACTCGGCGCATGACAGTCCAATCAATCATATTCTTGTCCTCCCAGTTGTAAACAAGTTCCCAGAACTCGGGACAATCCTCAACCGAATGCCCCTGTTGACGATGGAATTCACAGAAATGGAGCAAGTTCCCGACCGCAGGTCGGCAAGGTATAACCGGAGGGAGTTGTAACGCGTCGGTGGCGATCAAAGCCCTGAAAACATCTGCGAAGGATTCTGGCAACGAAAAGTGAGAGGCCTGCTTCGGGCAAGGTGGATGCCGAAGGGTATGATGAGGTAATGGAGATGGGAGTGGAGGTTGCGTAGGCAAAGGGGATTGCGTAGGCAAAGGTGAAGGACTGAAATGATGTGGAGATGTGGAGGGCGTGGGAACGTAATGGACGGCATCTACCCGCTCTTGGTGCAGTGTTTCCCTGACCGGAGGTGGAGGGGTGTGGTGTGATAAAATAGCAGAGGGTTGACTCGTGGAGGGATGTGAGGTGGAGGCATATATGGGGGTATATGGGTGTGGGGAAGCGGGGGGTTGACTCGTGGAAGGATATGAGGTGGAGGGTGGACCCGTGGTGGATGGGGAAGAAAAGGGGTATGTGGAAGGCAAAGGTGGATGAGGCTCATGGTCAAAGGAAACTAAGAGTTGTTGGGTAATGAAGCGGGCTCGACTGTAAAGTTGCTGCCATGAAGTGATGTCATTCAGGGCTAAGATGCACCTAAGCTCGGGCGTTGTATTAAAAATAGCCATTTTGATCTGCTCGCCCTCCGAATATGCCCTGGGACTTACGCGGCTAGGCGACGCCAGCGGTCGGCGAAGGTCGAGAATTCCTCACCGGGCTTCATCTTCTCTTGGGCCAGATCAACCAAAGAATGTCTGGGCCCAACCTGATCCTGGTACTGCTGAATGAATCTTGCTTGAACGGCTTGAAAATTCATCATCTGCTCTTGCGGTAACGTGAAGAACCAATCCTTGGCTGGGCCCTCTAAAGATAGGCCAAACAAATAGGCCATCAAGCGTTGATCGTGCTGGAACTGTGCCGACTCATATAAGAACTCCTTCAAATGCATGTAGGGGTCACCGACTCCACCATAGAGACGATAAGCGGGAATCTGTTGACGTGGGGGAAGCTGAAGACCTCGGAATGCAAATGGGATATCCAAAGAAGTTTGAGGACTGATTTGTCATTGCAATTCATCAAGCTGGCGTTGGGCCTGAGTGATCATCTCCTCGGTAGGAAGAGTCTGAGAAGGATATGGGCCAGCTTGAGCAAGAGATGATGAATTTAGACCAGGATAATGTTGATGGGCCGGATAAGGGGATCCGGCCTGAGAAGAAGGAAAGCCCGCTCCGGGAATTGAGGAATACATGGGCCTGGAAGAATTACGAAGGTGGGAATGAGAATTGATTGGGCCAACAGCAGCACGGGTGGGACAAGAAGGCCCGTTAGAAGAATAGGGTCCAATGGAGGAATAAGGAGATGGGCCCGCATGGGAAGAGGAATCCACGCGGGGATAAGAAGACGGGGAGGAAGAAGGGTAATATACAGGAGAAAAATGACACTCCATGAGGGCAAATGGAGACTTTATACAGGAAAATCAGGGAAATACAATGAGGGAAGTAAGGGCTCAAATGAGGGGGGCTGACTCAATAATGCAAAGGAAAATAAAAGAAGAAAAAAAGAAACCTAGGATAATGAGACTAGACAAATGGACACACAGAATGGACTACCCTAAGTGGGCCTAATAACAAAATCTATATGGATGATGGGGGATGCAACACAAAATAACACAAGTGGGCTTGGACAAGCCCACACAACACAAACAATATGAAGGATTTCACCCAAGTCAAACAAGTTAATATGATGGGAAGTATTTTATTGTCAATGTTTTGGGTGGACCCTTTAATGATTTGAATTGAGATTAATTCCCTCAAGATAGGTGTCCTATAGGGAATAAGGTCCAAACTTTGGTTTGACTAAGGTTAATTCCTTCACAACGTATGCAAATGCAAGCATGAGGGGTGGAAAGATACAACCGACCCGGCGTCCGTGTGGGAATCCACGGCTCGCGGGGACTTACGGAGGTCCCGGATAAGATCACCTAGTCGAGCCCAAGGAATATGGGAGTGAGAGGATCACTTACCGAGGGGGAATGCAACTACAATATGCCAATATGCATGATTCTATGTGCACCGGGGTGCATGCAATTTCTAGCCTAAGTCTAGCAAATCAAGACAATCATGAAATCCTGCTAACATTACAAAAATATATGAAAAATGTAAAATAATATGAATAACAATGATGCAATACCTAAAATAGGGACAACTAGGCACTAAAAGGTAAGAAAAATCATCAAAGGAAAATGTACCTTTGTGTTTGCCCCCGGACCTACAAGTGAGTTTTATGCATAAAATGTAAAAATGAAGGCAATATTTAAGTAGGCAAATGAAGTCCAATGCATGCAAATAATATATGGATGTGAAGATAATACAAAAGACTATGCAATGGAATCAAAAAATAGCCAAAACATGCCCTGGAAGGCAATTTAAATCAGCAAACAAAACGGCCATGTGAATCTGTCCCGAATCTGCCTACAAACTAGATGCAAAAATAGAGGCACTTTTTAAATTGCAAATGATGTCCAATTGATGCAAACTCTATATGTATGGAAATACAATACAAAGGACAGCACAACGCAAAAAGAATCAGCCCAATCCAACGTCGGGAGACAAAGTTATGCCCAAATGAATAAGGCCCCTGTGAATAGAAATCTTGCCAGGCCAGAACAGTTAAAAGGTCCCTGAATGACCGTTTATACCCTTTGTGTGGTCTACCAGATGACCGCCCAACTGATGGACGGTCCAGGGAGGACCGTTTATAACTCCAGAGGGTTTGGGCGGTCCTGGATAGGCCGTTTAACGCGTTAGGCGGCCCTACGATAGACCGTGCAACCTTGACAGACCCGAAAATGGACAGAATGATAGAGAAACGTGGAGAAGCCTATCCAAACATGCATGAACACCGACCCAACATGTAAGAGAATAAAAATATAACGTGATGGGCACTAGGGGTCCCACCGTGATCGCCAAAAAACTGTAGGATGTAAATGTAATATACCCCGCCCCGAGCTAAACAATATAACCATGCATATAAGCGTGAAAGTGCATGAAATGGAAAGGGGCGATAAAGAAGAGGAACCTGACCGTGATCGCCACCAAGGTTCTACGGCATCAAAAGGATGAAGAAAGGATGAATACGGTGCCGTGTACCTTGGAAAATGAAGAAGAAGATGCGGCCTAACGGGAAGCCGCTACAACGTGTGATCGCGCTTGAAATGGGATGCGGGAAGCCGATGTGGGTGCACCTCCTCACCTCCTAGCCGGCTAGAAAGTGAGGGCCTCACGTTCTATCAATAGTCTCCTGTAAAATAAAGCCACAAACATAAGAGAAAACCCATTAGAAACATGAAAGTGTAGCACATGTCCGAACTGATGAAGTAGCATGAAAGAAAGGGGGAGAACGCACCGGGGGAGGGTTTTTAACCCCTATGAGTGGGTGTAAAAGTAAGGTGGGAGTGTTGTGCATGCATAGAATTTGAAATCATGGAATTTGATGGAGAAATGGGGGAGAAAAACGTTGTGTAAAACGGAGAAAAATGCATGAACGTGCCGAAACAGCGCAAAAAAACTAAGTGTAAAACTGTGATGATTTGTGAAAAGTGGAGGGAGAGAACTAAGCCTAGGTATGAAGAAAGAGAGCCCGGAGAGATGAAAAATGAAGAAGATACTCCCCTCTTCAAGATGAGACCAATGGAGGACGAAGAGGATGCCGGATGACTCGCCCCGAGCCGACGAAGGGCGCCCCATCGCACAGGTTCAAGAACTCGTGATGATTTGCAAAAAGTATGGGCGAAGTTAGGAGGGTAAACGAAGATGAAATCCAGCAAATAAGGTATCAAAATGAAGCCTATACTTCCCTCAATAGCCTGGGGTCGAAGGTTTGCGATGACGATTTGGCATGGCTTCGCCCCAAGTTCAAGAAGAGCCCCCCGTCGCGCAGGCGAACTGGGCATCTATTTATAGAAAAAAGGGTGAAAACCTTAACTTTCTTCTACGATTTCAGATGATAGAGTCCACCAAATCTAGAGATCTATGGATAAATCTCGAGATAATAGATAGGATAAGAGGTAGGAATAAACGGGACTCTTTTTGGTTGAAGATTGTGGAAGTTATGGCTCTTGGAAGAAGGCTCTGGAACCTAATCTGCATGGATTTTTGGTTACACGAAATGAGTAAATCCCTAACTTGCGGTCAAGATTCCAGGAGATCCGGTGCATGAAAAGTCATGCCCTATGGATCCAATTGAAGATAATACAAAGGGCAAGAGATAGAAACAAACGGAGGTCAATTTAGTTGAGGATTCTAGAAGATAGAGCCCTAACAAAGAGGCCTCGTTGCACAGGTTCGACCTTAGAATCCGGCGGCGAAGAAGACGGAGTTCAGGAACTTGCGGACTCTCTATTAGTTGGACGGTCGCACGATAGACCATTCATTCAATTGGGCGGTTAGAAGTAGACCGCCCAAACCTGGGGGCGACCGGGGGACTTTTCGCACAAAAAAGAGATAAACGGTCATCCACGGACCGTTTTTCGAGTTAGGCGGTCTTAAGAAGACCGTTTTATGACATTTTAAAAATAATAAAAATTAAAAAAATAAAAAAAATTAAAAAAGTTACTGTTCATGGGCGGTCAACTGTTGACCGTTTTACTGTTGGACGGTCAACTTGTGACCGTTCAACTCAAGAAACGGTCAACTGTTGACCGTTTAGCTGCCAGGCTCACATGACTTTAGAAATGGAAGCATATCTTGAAAACAGTGCAGAATTAGAAAAAGTGGTAGAAGAAGAAATTGTAGATAACTGAAATATGAACAATTTTCATGAAGAAACAAAGATGAAAAAACAATCATAAGAGAGAGAAAATTGGGTGAGAACAGAGAAAAATATTGAGACTTGAAAACGGTGGAGAACTGGATAATGGCGTAGAAGAAGAAAATGTAGGGCTTTGAAAGATGAACAACTTTTGTGAAGGACACATTTTGAAAAGAGGAAAGAAAGGAGGTGAAAAAGGACCGTTTTCAAGACTACGCAACGAAAGGGGGCTGAATGCTTGAGGGACGCCGGCCTAAATGGGCCGTAAGTTGACTTGGAAGGCCGACATGTGATAAGATAGGCTCCTGGGCCCTAAGAAATAATGATATCCAAGGCTCAAATAGAATGGATTAATAAAATAGACTCGAAATTCATCCAAGGAAGGCTCCAAAACAATGGGTAATTTGGGACATCCAAAATTTGATGAATAGGAGAAATAACGCAACTTGCAGGCTAAAAACGGGTGTTAACAGTACGGTCTCGTACCGCGATTTATTTGCTACAATTCACCAGAAGAAGGGGACTGATCAGTATGTGAGCGAGAGAGCTCGCTTGGTAGTGGTAAGATTATACATACACATTTCTTTTCTATTTTAATTTTTAAATATGATTGATTAATATGAAATTTATAATATTTTTTATTCAATTTGCAGGAGTCATATGACAGGCATATGATTGAAAAGTGCGGGGAAGAGGAGACGTAGCAGCCGCAGCTAGATCCTGACGCATGGGTAGCAACAGCCGGCCCACCGAAGAAAGGACGAGTATACGGTTTTGGGCAGAGCTTGGACACCAGCCCGATTCTAGCATCTTGTTCGGGCTCAGCTTCTTCCTATCCCGGTAGCAGTTCCTTCTCTACTCCCTCCATCGGCACTTCTACGAGGCAGATTACATCCATCGTTGAACATGCGGTAGAACTGGTCGAGGAACGCATGGAGGCACACTTTGCTCATGTGGTTGCTACCCTCTTGGCCCAGGCGGGGATTTTGCCTCAGAGAGCACCCTCGAGCACAACACAGCCCTCTCATGTGAGTACTTAATTTAATTTTTAATTTCGTAGACTTTAGAGTTATAATAGAGGAGAATCTGTGATACCAATATCGTGTGCCCTATAGGCAAAGTCGAAAGCAAGTATATGATAATGTGTGCACATTAGTATAGATCCTATATAAATTTTATGCTCAATTTTTAAGCCTAAGATAATTTAACACTCAGCTATCAAACCACGAGCTCAGATGATATATGTGAGAACAATATAAATGAAAGTGACAAGAATGCACCAACTAAGAGAATGCTACTTCACAGAATCCACTCAGATCAAACAGATCTAACAGAATGCAATACAACCACTTAGCGTATAGAGAAGATCAGTTCATACGCAAAATTGTGAATGGAGGCCTTAGATGATAAGGCCAATCACACCAATGAAAATCATGGCACACATAATTTTTAGGTGATTCGATCTGCCACGCAGATCTACGTCCACCCTACACTCAAACCTGAGTGTGACTTCCCCTTGCAACAGCAATAACCGCAGACTCAGTCTACAAACAAACGCTGACTTACAACTTGACCTAGAAGAACACTCTCCTCTCTTCTTCTGATCAAATTAGAAGGAACTGTGAGTGATTCCCACTTACCCACAACAGAGGACCAGTCCTCTCTTCCTCTGAAGCACAGAGGGAATCATTCTCTTCAACCAGTTTCATCATTCTTCAAATGTCAGCGACATGAGCCACTTTACACCACTGAACAGCCATTTGTCTGCTTTGTCCACCCATTTTCACCCTTAATCTGCAGCTAAAAAGTCTTCATTCATTCTGTAAATTCTTCTGTCAGAAGTCGACTTGTAAGTCCTCCCGAGTTGACTTGACGTTCTTGGATTTCAACTGTTTCACACATGTTGCCTATTTATTCACCTTTGCACTGTTATTTGTCACCATTGTTGCCTATTATTTACCTAGTCCATCTATTTGTCACAACTGTTACCTATTATTCACCTAGTCCATCTATTTGTCACCCTTAAGGTAGTATCTGTCACCCGTAATGCACATTTGTCAGCTTTAAGGGATATTTTTTACCCTTATTCTTCAGCAGGTACAGAGTCTATCTTAAGCTGATATATCAGCTTGTTCTTTCGACGATTGGAGGCTTCTTCTGTAGAGTGACTTCTAGGGCTGATGTGACACTGCCATGCTTATGCTTACCTGAATTCTTCAGATATTACCAGTTCTTCAAACATACATTCTTCAAGCATATAGACATAACAATTCAAGCATTCATAGCATTGACATTACAACTCTTCAAGCCTTCATATGAAAATGTTGTTCAAGGCATTAGAAAACATATCGACATTAGCCAGCACACATCAAATTCGTGATATAAAAAACTATTATCATAATATGATTCATAGTGTTAGACATCATTAAAATCACAGGGCAACAATAACATTACTACTTAGTTCAAAGAATTCACCTTTGAGAGTGAAAGAAATCATCTTCATGTTATCTACTTTCGGCCTTAGAAAATCGAAAAGATATTTAACTAGATTTATTAATAATTATATTTATTAAAATCTATTTATTATTAATTTTTTGTGATGTAGGATCCTCCTGCTGTCGGTGATGGTGGAGATGCTACGAATGACGAATGAGGATGATGCAGCAAATATCTCTTGATTTTTTTTAATGATATTATGAAAAAATGATACATTTCAATTAATGTAACTGTAACTTTTTTTATTCAAAGATTTATGTGTTGTGGACATTCTTTATTCTAATTTACAATAGGATTTTATCCTATTGTGTGTTGTATATCTTGTTTATTGCATGTTTTATGTTGAGTTGATTCGATTGTAGTGTATAAGTGTAGCTTTAAACAGGTTTTTAAAATTTTAAAAAATATGTGGAGAAAGTTTTCGACAGAATTTCGACCAACTAACAATTCGTCGGAACCAATTTCACGCACTTATTTCCTGACGTATTTATTTTCCAGTGCAAATCGGTCGAAAGGTTCATAGGTATTTTCGACCAACTAAATGTTCGTCGGAACAAATTTGATACACATTAGTTTCGACGTATTAATTATCCGTCTCAAATACGTCGAACATTAACGACGTCTTTTCGACCAAAGGTAGTTTCGTCAGAAGTAATTTGATTCAAACTAGTTCCGACGTATTAATTATCCGTCTCAAATTTGTCGAGCATTAACGACGTATTTTTGACGCAATAATAGTTCGTCGGAACTAATTTGACCCACAGGTTTTCAACGTATTATTTATCTGATAGAAATTCGTTGATAATTAAGGACGTATTTCCCACAAAAATAACTTTCGTCGGAACTAATTTAACCCATATGTTTGCGACGACATAATATATATGTCAGAAATACGTCGAAAACTTTAAACTTATTTTCAACTAAATTATGTTCCGTTGCAATGATTAATTAATTTTCGTATTATTAATTACCGACATAAATAGCCACCATAATTTCAACGACATAGTTTCGTCGGTAATTTCGGATGCATTTGCGACACTATTTTAGTACGTCAGAAATTTGCGATGAAAGAGTTCTGACGTCCATATTCCGTCGCAAATACGTCGAAAATTCACATTGCGACGTAACTCCGACGTATTTGCGACGGTAAATGGACGTCGGAATTTTCCTTTTTTCTTGTTGTGTTAGTCACTCCTAAGGGAGTCATTGATTTTGAATGAGTAGGGCTAAGGGAGGTTAAACAAAATTTAAACATGTAGCCTTAGTTTATTTCTATTAAGTATGAGTGCAAAATGTTTCAAAGAGTTTAATTGATAAGTTCTAAATTTATTATACTTAAACAAAGCAGAAAATAAGGGCTACATCATAAGAGATCATATAACAGAAGAGTCTGAAAATTGAAAGCTTGACTAAAGAATGATGTTTCAGATTGTGATTTTTACTGATGCAATGTCTTCTTGAGCTCCATGAAATAATTTGTCATCATAGAATTCTGATGCTATTCCCAAAATTTTGAAATGCTTAAATGGTATGTCACTACTACTGAAATTCTTTGTTTGATTACTTGTCTGCTGCTATTGATATTGCAACTTTTGAAAATCTCATCACTTGATTACACTGATGAATATTCCTTCTTCTCAATTGGTATCTGACCCTGCTGTTTTTGATAAGGTCCCATTCAGTTCTGAATATTCCTTGTCTGGATCCATTCCAATTTCTCACCCATTACTAAACACTCATTTATAAACATTTCTTGTTTGGAATTGCTCATCTCCACTTTATCAACCAAGCATCAAACTCTAATTTTTTTTTTGCTGATGTCAAAGGGGGAGATAGTTTGTTGAGTCATTAAGGGGGAGATGTCAGATGCCATTAAGGGTGAGATGATTGTCATTAAGTGGGAGATGTTGTGTTGATGCTATCTTGATTACATTGTTAATAATGACTCATAATGACTCATAGTTGCCATCATCAAAATGGGAGAGCATATTATGTCCCTATGGTTTTGATGATGACAAACTATGACTCATTTATGAGTCCTTATGTTTATTGATGATGTCAATGCTTTTAATGATGTTATATACATGTACATTCATGAGTTTGTGAAGACAGGCTCGACTCTGAACAAAGAAATGACCAGAAGTATGAAAATCAAGAAGCAGAGTCGACTCCATGTTGAACTGGAGTCGACACAGCCAAGCAGTCAACACCGCAAGATACCGCTGACAAATGTCAAGATGAGGGTGAATAATATATGTTAAGGGTGACAAATAGGTCTACACGGGTGAAAAATGGCTAACCGTGCAAACAAATGACAAATAACGTCGAAGCCAGTAATAGTCAACAGTTATGCAGTTTCGCAGCGGAAGCATGAGCCAAGGCCACCTTGTAGTCAATGCAATTCAGCAGTAATCATGCATCAGCAGTGCAATAGTATCTCCAGTAGATCTCTCCAGCTCAGTTCAGAAGCTCAAGTTCATCCGCAACAGTAGCCCAAACTCACTAAGCCATGAAGAGGAGTCAATGCCATGTGAAAGCAAAGTCGACTCCAGTGTAGCACAATCCCAGCATAATCTTTTTCCAACTCAATGCAAAGCATTCAACGGAGTCAATGCAAAGCCTGCTACGGAGTCAATGCAAAGCATCAGACAAATGGTGAAACAAGGGTGAAAATGGCCAAGAAGAAGCTTTCGAGAAGATAGAGTCGACTCCAACAGTCCATGGAGTCGACGCTAGTTCAGCCATGACCCACCCGCCAGCTGAAGCAACTAATGGTCACAAATAGAGGCATACGGGTGACAAATAGCTTTACAGTGGTGACAAATAGCTTGGCACGGGAGACAGAGCTAAGAAGCATGACAAATGGAAGTGGAGTCGACTCCAATTGCAAATGGAGTCGACGCAGTCACGCTGAGCTCACAAATATCAAACAACTGACAAATGAGGAACACATGCGACAAATGGAGCATAAGGGTAACAAATAAGTTTCAAGGGTGTAAAATACACATACAAAGGTGACAAATAGCTCTTGAATGGGAAGGTTCATTGGCACGGGTTTAACACGCTCTCCTGAGATGCCTGTAATATTAGGTTGCACCCACGCACCTCGACTCACAAGGAACACCTTATATAATTAAATAATATTAAAATTTAAAATATCAAATTAAATAATTCATTTCATTCTAATAGTTGATTTCAATATATAAAATTAAAAAACACAAACATAATAAAAGGAACTTAAAAATGCTTACATCTCAAGCTGATTTTTTTTTTGGACAACCAGACCCTCCCCCCTCCCCTATACCCATTGTACCCCCCTCTCCCTCTCCCTCTCCCTTCGTTGTGCGTGAGAGGACACCCCTCCCCTCCCCACTGTAACCCCCTACCTCTTCCGAACCCCCTCCCCTCCATGCCCCCCTTCCCCCCTCCCCTCCCCCCCTCTCCCCTCCATTTTTCCCCTCACCCACCCCTCCCCTCCCCTCCCCAATGTGCCCCCCTCCCTCTCCCGAACCCCCTACCCCCGCCCTCCCCACCGTACCCCCCTCCCCTCCCCACGTGCCCCCCTCCCTCTCCCGAACCCCTACCCTCCCACTATAACCCCTCTCCCCCTCCCTTCTCTTTGCGTGGGAGGACACCCCTCCCCTCCCCGCTGTGCCCCCCTCCCTCCCCCAAACCCCCCTCCCCTACCCTCCTCTCCCATCGCCTCCCATCCCCCACCTACCCCGCCACCCTCCCTTCACCTCCTCTCGCCTACATACCCCCCACCCTCCCCACCGTGGCCCCCCCTCCCCTCCTCTCCTGTCCCCTCCCTCACCCACCAAACCCCTCCCCTCCCATACCGGACCCCCTCTCCTCCCCCACCCCCCCACAGTTGATCTCTCCCTCTTTCACTGGTGCACACACACACACCCCGAACGGTAGGACACCCAACCCACCCCACCCCCTCCCTCTCCCTTCTCTATCTTATCTTATAAACAATAAATTTAAACACACACATAATAATAATGAATAATAATAAATTTAAAAATAAATTCAAATAAGATTAGATAAATTAAAATTAAATAATATATATTTATAAAAAATGTTTTACTGACCGTTTATTGATAGAAATGTCGCCAGAAATAAAGAATGAAACCTATTGTCATCCCCGACACTAATAGCTCTGCACGAAAATTTGATCAATGTGAGAGACAAAGAGAAAGGGTGACTGAATGGGAGGGGGACCTTGCCCCTGTCTATATGCGTGTGTGTGACAACGAGAGAGAGAGAGTAAGAGAGGGAGACAGAGTGAGGGAGAGGGAGACAGAGAGGATAGGGCACCCTCCCCCACTGTGAGTGAGTGCGTGTAGTGTTAGAGAGAGAGGGAGAGGGAGAGGAGACCAAGAGAGACCGAGAGAGGGACTATGAGTGTGTGCGTGTGTTAGAGAGAGAGGGAGAGGGACTGTGAGTGCGTGCGTGTACGTGCGTGCATGCTGGGTATCCATTTATGTTCTAAATGTTATTGCTGCAAACAGCCTCAAGAGGAAACATTGAATCACTTATTCATCAGTAGTGAAAATGCAGCTTTCATATGGTCATCTCTCCAAACCACAGGATTGTTGTTAGATGGTAATTCTGCAAAGTCCAGGATTTTGAACTCTATTTTACACAGCAGCACTAAATCCCTTTATGGCTTTTTGAGTTGTGGTCTGCCAGGAATATGGCCAAGTATGAAGGAAGGCTGATAACCAAGAATTGTCTGCTACATAAGATCAAAGCCCAAGCTAAGGAAATCTGTGATATATCTGTTTTAAAAGAAGTTCATTCCAGCAAGAGGAAGATTCTGGCTCAATTTGGTATTAAGGCTGCCAACAACAGAAGCCCCCAAGTTTTAGCAATTAAATGGTTATGTCCTCCATGGCTATCTCTCAAACTTAACACTGATGGGGCATGTAAGAGTTCGGGCAACTCTGGTGGGGGAGGAGTCATTAGGGACTCTAAAGGAAACATTATCCTAGCCTTTTCTCATTACTATGGCTCCAGTTCTAGCATTATCGCTGAAGTAAGAGCTCTCCTTGATGGCATCAAATACCTTTCCTCCGTGAATACTCATCCTGCTTTGATTGAATGTGACTCTAAGGTGCTGGTGCAAACTATCAGTAAACAGATAAACTGTCCACGGTCTATTCTATCCTATATCAGAGAAATTTGGGATATGCACTCACAAAGGGACTCCATAATTCACATATACAGAGAAGCCAATACTGTTGCAGATTCTTTAGCTTCATTAGCTTGCTCAAATAAATATAATCTTTTCTTTTCTTATCATGAGCTTCCCAAGAATGTTCAGGGTGCAGCTCGATTGGATAAGTTAGGTTTGTCTAGCGTCCGAATCTTGTAATTTTTTTCTTCCTTATTCACTCATTAATAAAATTAACCTCCTAGTGGTATGATGGGAATGCCCAAATTGGGCTCATTCTCCAAAATACTCCTAGGCAGGGTTTTCCCAAAAAAAAAGAGGGAGAGGGAGAGGGAGAGGGAAAGGGAGGGAGGGAGACCGAGAGAGGGAGAGTGAGACCGAGAGAGGGAGAGGGAGAGAGATCGTGAGAGAGGGAGAGAGAGGGAGACAGTGAGAGTGGGAGAGGTAGACGATGAGAGAAGGAGAGCGCTCTGACGAAAGAGGAGATGCCGAGAGAGGGAGACAGAAGAAGAGAGGAGACGTCGAGAGAGGGAGAGGTAGACAGTGAGTGTGGGAGAGGGAGACTATGAGAGAGGGTGAGGGAGACGGTGCTTACCAAAGGGAGCTACTTGCTGGAGAGAGAGAGAGATCGCCAGTGCCCAACGCGACAGAGAGAGACCGCCGAAGAGAGAGAGGGAGACCGCCACGAGAGGGTCAAGCGCGAGGGTGGGAGACGGCGTGGGAAGGGGGGCAAAATGAAATTGTTTCCGACAGATTTTTGATAGGAAGAAATTCTATCGAAAGTTTCAGATAGAAATTCCGACCGAACTTAATTCTGTCCAAAACTCAAACGTAAATAATATTTTAGTCACTAACTTTTTTGACGGATATCGGTTCGTCGGAAATGGGGTCAGAAGTTCATTTGGATCTTCCGACAGAATATTACTCCGTCGAAAATTCTGATGGAATTTTTGACAAACAGCTATCCATCAGAAATACAGACAAACTTTCCTATGGATCTTTTCCATCGAAAATTTCCATCGCTATAATCGCCTTTCCTTGTAATACCCCTCCCCGATCCCCTGTTCCCCCCCAACTGTCGGAACTGTTGAGTTAGATGGACGCAGTCTATCTCCACGAAATGTGGATCTAGAGGGGGGTGAATAGATCTACTACCTATTTAAAAACCAATGTAAGGTTCAAATGCGGAATATAGGCAAATTTGCTAAATCACTAACCCTGATACTAGATTTCAACATAAGCGAATCAAGCTCTTAAAGTAAACAAGACAACCAGTCGCACACAATTCAAAGACAATCACACAAACACAAGACACCCACGATTTTTAGGTCGTTCGGTCAAGGACCTACGTCCACCCCACACTCAACCGAGTATGGCTTACTGCTGCACAGTACAGCTTGCGTCTGCTGGGCATTACAGCTTGGCCAACAACCGCTGATACACAGCTTCGCTGGGCACTACAGCTTGCCGACCAGAGGAACAGATCCTCTGCAACTGCTGGGAAAATACAGCTTAACCCGTCCAGTGGAGACTTCCACTGTAAATCCGTTGACTCACAGCTTGAAGAAACAGGAATTCGGAAATGAAAGACAGAAGCAAAACGAAAATGAAAACCCAAATGGGAATGTAGCTCGAATGAGCAATGCTCAGCTCTGGTTTCTGAACCAAGAGATTGAGATACAACCTCTCAAACAAAAACTCTCACAATCTCACTCTCTCGATCAAGCTCTCTCAACTCATCTCTCTTAATCTTCTCTTCTCTCTTTTTCTTCTTCTCTATTTCTCTTCTCACAGTGGATCGATAGCGCTCTGCTGCTTTCAGACTGGTTGTATAGACTTTGCTCTCTTCAGTTTTTCGATCGGCCTCCATCCGAACACCAAGGTTTCAATATATACTGGCAGCAGGTGGATAAGGGCGCGTGGTTTCCATGTTTTCCCGCTCAAGGAATTTGCCAGATCCGAGGTAACTTTATCCACGTGTCATCATCTGATCACCTCGTCCTCCTAGGATCACGAGCCATGTCAGCAATCCCTGTAGAGAATCCCTGTCAGACAGAGTATCGGATCATCAACTGTAAGTATATATATATTGCAGTGTATAGACTTCGGTTTATAGCCGACGTACAGACATCAATGTATGGACTTTACAAGACAAACACAATGTGTATACTTGCTCAGTGTATGGACTTGTTTGAACAAAAAAACATTGTATATACTTGAGGCATGAAGGCCAATGTACAGACTTGGCCACAAGCTGAACAATCGGATGTATAGACTTTGAGCTAAGCAAGCTACAGTGTTGATGTGTAGACTTGGCCAATGTTCAGACTTGAATGCTCGACCAGTGTACATACTTGCAAATCATTCAGCAATGTGCAAACTTCGACAAAACACAACTTGCAGCAGTGTATAGACTTAGTTCCGTGAAAGCTATAGTGCAGTAGGATGTACAAACTTCCTATATGAAGGCAATGGCTGTACAGACTTCACCTCGAGCTATCTACAGTGCATCAATGTGTGGACTTGAGTGAAAGTGCATGCATTGTATGGACTTGTACAGTGAAACGATGTATAGACTTCACCAAGACACTGCATGAGCAATATGATGTGATGTACAGACTTGGGCTGTACAGAGTTCATGAACAATGCATGCTATGCATGAATAAGAAGACGATGTACAGACTTTCAACAATACTCTGTACAGACTTACATGATGCACTGGCAATGTACAGACATGATTAAGCGTGAACAAGCCGATGTACAAACTAAGCCTGTATAGACTTAGTGCATGAAGCCCTGACAATGTATAGACTTGCTAATGCAATCTAGGGCGATGTACAGACTTTGTCCATGAACTGTGCACATGCATGAACGATGTATAGACTATGCTGAGTGTGTAGACTTGTGAAGTGCATAGAACACACAGAGGCTGTCTAGACTTACAGCGTTGACGTTGCAGACTTGAGAATGCAATGTACACTCTTACAGCGTTGACGCTGCATGAGACGAGTGTATAGACTTGTGATCTCAACGATGCGTAGACTTGAATATCATTCAACAGCCAATGTGAAGACTTCCCGATGTATAGACTTTCAAAATGAAAGGCTGTATAGGCTTGAACAAAGAAGCAGCGAATGTATGGACTTCCAATGGAAACGACGGTAAAGCGATCAGTGTATAGACTTCAAGGGAGACGACGATAAAATTACCGATGTATAGACTTGAAGGAAAACGTAGGTGAAACTTCCAATGTACAGACTTCGAAGATGAACAGTTGGATGTACATACTTGGAAGATCACTGATGACTGTACATACTTTGCTTCAATGTATAGACTTTCCACCAACCAATGTGTAGACTTTGCAAGCCTAAGATGCTGAATGAGACGGTGCAGCTATAGTGGTGTACATACTTCATGAGACGCTCACTGTATATATTTACCACCGACAAATGTATAGACTTTGCGAAGCACAGTCCTTTGTACAGACTTTCAATCCTGAAGGCCAAAGTGTGGATTTGCATAGTAGCTCAATGTATAGACTTGATATGTGTGCTTCGACTGTACAGACTTCACTCTAGCAGGTAATGCAGCAATGTATATACTTTGAACTTGAACGTGCACTGTATAGACTATGCAATGCACTGTGGATGTATGGACTTTGCAACGACGGGCAATGTATAGACTATGCACAGTCCAATGAATGGACTTTAACTAAGGTGGACAATGTACACACATGTAAAGATGATGCAATGCGTTGACGCTGCAATGTATGCCAATGTAATGCGTTGCCGCTGCAATGTATGCCAATGTAATGCGTTGACACTGCAATGTATGCCAACGTATAGATGCGTTGACGCTGCAATGTATGCCAATGTATAGATGCGTTGACGCTGCAATGTATGCCAATGTATAGAGTTTCATGCTGCAAAGCACTGTGAAGACTTGTGAGTGTGTGCAGAACACAGTATAGACTCTGACTGCATTATGTACACAGACAACCTGATAAAAGTAATTTCATCAAAATAGGAACTATTGCCAATCAATCAAAACAAACAATCAATCAAGATAAGGTGTTGCCAAAGAAATGAAGCAAATGTCAACATCATCAACACAGAGGAGTCACAACAATCTCCCCCTTTTTGATGATGGCAACCCCTTATTAAATAGAATAGCAACATCCTGTCAAACAGATGTATTTTTATGTATTTTGATGAAAAACATGATTTGTTATTCAGATTGACATGTAGATGCTATGAATGCATGCTACTCCCTGCTAACAAAATCTCCCCCTTTTGCCATAGCATGATGCGTACACTCCCCCTAGACAATACTCTCCCCCTTTGCCATCAACAAAGAGGAGGGAAAGGGAATGCAAGGGAAAGAGCAAGAAGTTAGCTGACTGACATTCTGAACAAGTAGTTCATGAATAAGCATTTTAAAGCACAGAGTCTTCAGGTATATGAATTTAGAGACGACTTTCAGAGAGAGTACTAGTTTAAAGACTATAAAATGTTGAGTTCATGCACTACAATCAATAGATAAGTTCGCTGTGCATGATAAAACAATAAACCAGAATTACATTTGCATGAGAGAGTCAGTTTCAGAATATCTTACTTTCATAGTCAAAAAATTGATTGAGAGATACCAAGTCATGTATTGAAACTAAACAAATTGACAGTCATGAAATTTCTTTCGATGGAGCAGCATTTTCAATACAAGTTCATTAAGGGCATTCAGGTGTCATTGTCTTTTTGCATAAGGGTATACGTTTATCAGACGCCAATACCCCTAGATACTCAACATGATGGACCATTCTGCCATGATCAAACTCAATAAAAGTGATTTACACCTTTTGTGTGAGGGTACACGTTTATCAGACGCCAGTTACCCCCAGGTACTCAATGAAACCACCCTACTGTTTTGATCATTTTATACAGAGATAGCTGATACACTTCATGACATAAGTGTTGTCCACTTCTTTGATGGATCACTCAGTTTCTCAGTGATTTACCAGTCATTGCTCTGCCAATTTTATTCTACAATGATTTTCAATATTTTTCAATATCTTTCTTAGCTGTCCTTTACTCCTTTATATGTTTCAGAATGACTTGTTTAAGAACAATACACATACTTAGCTTCTCTAACATGATTTCAGATATGATTAGCTTTGTCTGACATGAAATAAGATAAGGGTTGAGAGTTTTATCAATTTTCAGCTTACTCCTATACTGATTGCAGTTTTTAAACTCCAAAAAGTTATAAAATTTAAACCATTAGGTCAGTCCTTAAGCAATTCAAATTCTTACAACTGAAGAAGTTCATTTTCTATTGCTTAGAAATCAGAACTGACTAACAGATTGCCATAATGTCAGAATCGACATTCAGAATTAAAGGATGACTGAATTCAAGAAAGTTGAAGACACTCTGAATTTCTAGCAGAAACTCCCCCTGTCTATATGCATGCAATTTTGTAAATGAATGGCAAGAATTGAATGAGAGAGAGCTTAGACACAATCATGACTAAATGATATGCAATGATGATCATGAGTGTGATGCCACATTCAACATCCACAGGTTTATTCAAGCTATCAGATGCAAGTCCAAATCAGAAATTTCATTCAAGGCAGCTGAACATATCATTCATCATGCTGAAATTTACATAAGCCAAGTTCTCTTCTAAGAAATTTGAATCTTTCATTCCCAAGAGGCTTAGTAAAAATATCAGCAATTTGGTTTTCAGTTTCTATGAAATTCATTTCAATCTCCTTTTTATTTACAGCATCTCTAAGAAAATGATGTTTTATCTCTATGTGCTTAGTCCTAGAATGATGAACAGGATTTTTAGCAAGGCATATAGCACTAGTATTATCACATAAAAGTGGAATACATCCCAAATTTATCTGATAATCAGTCAGTTGGTGCTTAATCCAAATTACTTGGGCAGCACAATTACATGCTGCAACATACTCAGCTTCAGCTGTAGATAATGCTACAGTGTGTTGCTTCTTAGATGCCCAAGACACTAGACAGCCATCAAGGAATTAATAATAGCCACTAGTGCTTTTTCTATCTACTCGACACCCAGCATAGTCTGCATCAGTGTATGCTAGAAGCTCTAACTCACACTTAGCAGGATACCAAAGACCTAGCTCTTGGGTGCCTAGTAAATACCTAAAAATCCTTTTCACAGCTTTAAAATGGGTTTCTTTAGGACTAGCCTGAAATCTAGAGCATAAACACACTGTAAATTGAATATCAGGCCTAGATGCTGTAAGATAAAGAAGGGATCCGATCATACCTCTATATAGCTTTTGGTCCACTGGTTTACCTTTAGGATCTTCATCTAAATTTGTTGAGGTACCCATTGGAGCAGCTATTTCCTTGAGGTTGTCCATTTTGTACTTCTTTAATAGATTCTTTATGTACTTGGACTGAGAGATAAAGTTACCATCCTTTGATTGTGTAACCTGCAGTCCAAGAAACAATTTGAGCTCACCCATTGAGCTCATTTCAAACTCATCAGTCATAATTTGAGAGAATTCCTCGCACAATTTGGGGTTAGTTGACCCAAACACAATGTCATCCACATAAATCTGAATAATAAGAATATCTGGATGACTCACCTTGGTAAACAATGTTTGATCAACTATACCTCTTGTGAAATTCTTGTCGGTGAGGAATTTGCTCAACCTGTCATACCAAGCTCTAGGAGCTTGCTTTAAACCATAGAGAGCTTTATTGAGTTTGTAAACATGATTAGGGAAGTCTAAACATTCAAACCCAGGAGGCTGTCTCACATAGACATCCTCATTAATTTCCCCATTTAGAAAAGCAGATTTCATATCCATCTGCTGAAGATTTATTCCTAGGGAACATGCATAAGCTAATAAGATTCTGATTGATTCTAACCTAGCTACAGGGGCAAAAGACTCTTCAAAGTCTATTCCAAATTCCTGATTGTACCCCTGAGCTACAAGTCTGGCTTTATTTTTAATAACATTCCCTGATTCATCAGTTTTATTTCTAAACACCCATTTAGTCCCTATGACTGTTTCATGATCATGAGGTGGAACCAAATGCCACACCTTATTCCTGTCAAATTGATTGAGCTCCTCATGCATAGCATTTATCCAATGCACATCTTGGAGAGCACAGTCAATGGACTTGGGTTCTGTGTTTGATACAAAAGCATAAGCATTCAGTTCATGTTGAATTCTTAAGTGGCCTCTAGTCCTAGGGGGATCATGCAGATTTCCAATCACATTATCTACTGGGTGATCTTTAAGATATCTAATGTTAACAATTTCATCACCATGAGTTTCATTTACCTCCCCCTGAGCTGTAGGCTCTTCTTCATTAGGCTCTTCATTTCCTTCATCATTTTCGGATTGGTCTGCAGGATTTCCTTCCTTCAGAATATCACAATTTTCTTCATTCCTGCATTGACCAACATTAGAATCTACCAAGGATTCATCAAAAACTATGTGTGGAGATTCTTCAACAGTTTTAGAATTCAGATTGTACACTCTATATGCTCGGGTATTTTCAGAATAACCAAGAAAGATTCCTGGTTCACCTTTAGGTTCAAATTTGTCAAGGTCTCTTTTATCATTTATATGAATGAAACATTTACAACCAAAAACCTTGAAATGAGCAATAGAAGGTTTCTTACCCTTTAAGATCTCATATGGTGTTTGCTGGGTAGAAGGTCTTACCATGGCTCTGTTAATTACATAACAGGTAGTGTTCACTGCTTCAGCCCAAAATTTCCTTGGTAGACCACCTTCAACAAGAAGTGTACGACCCATCTCCACTAGGGTTCTGTTCCTTCTCTCCACAACTCCATTCTGCTCAGGTGTCCTTGGTGAGGAGTACCTATGGTTGATTCCATTTGACCTGCAGAATTCATCAAACTGTGAGTTTTCAAACTCACCTCCATGATCAGTCAAAATGTTTTCAATTTTCTGATTTATTTTAACATAGAACTCCTGAAATTCTGAGAAGGCATCACTCTTATTAGATAAGAAATAAACCCAAGTATACCTAGAAAAGTCATCTACCATGACAAACCCATACCTCCTCCCTGATAAGCTGACAGATCTGGTTGGCCCAAAAAGGTCCATGTGTATCAGCTCATAGGGTTTGGAAGACAGATTTTCAGTTCTAGACTTAAATGACTTTCTAGTTATCTTTGATTGAGTGCATGCATCACAGATTTTATTTTCTTTCTTGAAGGAAACTTCAGGAAGTCCTCTAACCATGCCATGCTTATTTAGTTTGTGCAAAACAGTGTAACTAGCATGACCTAACCTACGATGCCATAAAAATGCTAAGTCTTCTCTACTGGCAGTAAGGCAAAGGTTAGTATGTTGAATGTCATCTAAATCTATCATGTATGTATTATTTACTCTTTTTCCAGAAAATTTGACACTTTCAGAATCAGGTTCAAAACCTTGCAGCATTGAGAATCAAATAAAACATTGTATCCTTTATCACACAACTGGCTGATGCTAAGTAGATTATAAGCTAACCCTTCAACCAGCATAACATCATCAATGCAGCAGGTAGAGCACTTACCTATTTTACCTGATCCAATAATCCTACCCTTTGTGTTGCTTCCAAAGGTGACAAGGCCTCCTAGTTTCTCAGTCAGCATGTAGAACTTGGCCTTATCTCCTGTCATATGCCTGGAGCAGCCGCTATCCAAGTACCACAAGTTGTTCTTGGCTGCCAGGCATACCTACATACACAATTAGGTAAAGAGGTTTGGAACCCAAGACTGATTGGGCTCCATAACAGATGAAATAGAAGCAAAGCAAGAAAGCAGGCTTTTCGGAATCCACATTTGTTTAAATGAATTTTGTTCAGTGGATCCTACAGATTTTCTTCTGTTGTTGTTCCTCTTCTTATTGGCAGCAGCATGATTATTGATAGTGTTGTTACTTCTGTGCCAGTGCCTTGGCCAGGGTGTGTTCACAAAGTTTTGGCCATAGTAGTTCCTGGGTTGGCTAAAGAATTGTTGGTTCCTAGGTGTCCAGTTGCCATACCCATTAACCCAATTGCTAGTGTAAGGTCTTTGATATTGTGCAGCCTGATATGCAAGACCTGTATGCCTCCCCGGAGTTCTAGTCCAATCTGACCTGTTGAAGTAGGTTGACTGTGCATTGTGATAGGTCTGAACTCTGGGTTGGTAAAAATGTTTGGGTTGACTCCTAGCAGCATTCTGTCTCCCCTGCACCTTGGACCCTGATGTCCTATTCATAGGTTTGTTTTGGGTATTCTTCAGAGGTGGTGATGATGGTGGAGACTTAGTGACTTTAACCTGGGGTTTATGAGACTGTGTAGGTTGACCCCTAACCTGAGTCTGAGCCCTAGGATTTTGCTTGGATGTGCTAGCTCTACTAGGCTCACTGACTTTTTGTTTACCCTTCTCCTCAGCACTGATCTTTTTCAGATTAGCAGTTTTATTCACAGAAATGTTTGAATTCATGCTAATTAGAGGTCCTTTTTCTTTTTGTGCAACAAATGAAATAGTTTTCATTCCAAAGGTTTTAGTTGCACTTGAATTAAATCCTAGGCCCTCTTTTCTGAAATTAACTTTTGACCCTAACAAAGCATTTAGATTATCTGTTCCTTGGGTCATTTTCTCAATGGTTTTCAGCTTATCCTCATTGTCTTTCTGAATTTCATCAATAGACTTTTTCAGTTCATTATTTACATTGAGGACAGCTTCATATTTTTCAGAAACAATTTTTACTTCACTCTCACATTTCTGAATTTTCAGCTTCCATTCATCAATTTCTTTTTCAAGCCTCACATTCTCTTCCCTAGTAGCTTTTAACTCATTTTTGATTTTGTCTAATTCAGAACATGCGAGTTTCAATTCTTTATTCTCAGAATCTAAGCATGCAATCTTATCAGTCAGTGTTGTATCATTTTGCATGGAGTTAGTTTTTCTTCTAAGATGTCTATTCTCTTTTCTGATATCATCTGTCTTATTAGCTATGTCATGATAAGCATCTATCCAATCATTGATAGTAAAATCATCGAATCTAGTGATTACCTCATCTGATTCTTCTTCTCTATCTTCTGAGCTTGTTGCTATTGCCATGAGACAAATGGGCTTCTCAGATTCGGCTTCACTGACTGAACTGCTACTGAAGGAGCCTTCATCTTCATCACTCCAGGTGCTAATCATAGCTCTCCTTTTCTTGTTTTTCTTCTTTGACTTGTCCTTGTATTTCTGATTGTCTGGACAGTCAGCTTTCAGATGGCCCGGTTTCCTGCATTGGTAACAAACGTTAGGTTCAGTTTTCTTAGCAGGTTTAGATTTATACCTTTTATCCTTTCGGCCGCCACTGTATTTCTTTTGGCCGAATCGTCCTGCTCCTTTTCTGAGAAATCGCCTGAACTCTCTAGTCATCATGGCCATCTCAGAACGAGTCATATCTTCTTCATTCGGGCTCTCCTCTGATGATGAAGAACTGCTGGAGCTGGATTTGTTGGAATTGCTTGAACCAGCCTTCAGTGCTATCGGCTTCTTCTTCCTCTCAGCTTCTTCTGTTCTTGGCATATTAATCTCATATGCCATTAGCGAGCCAATCAGCTCATCAGCTCTTGTATTACGCAAATCCCTTGACTCCTCCATCACTGTAGCTTTTGTGTGCCAAGCATGAGTCAAGGACCGCAGAATCTTCCTCACCACATCATATTCTGTCTGAGGTTTCCCTAGACCTCTAAGACCATTGGTAATGACAGTCAACCGAGCATACATTTCGCTGATGGTCTCGTTCTGCTTCATCTTGAAGCTTCGTATTCGGATACAAGAAGATTGGCCTTCTGCTCTCTTACTTGAGATGTACCCTCATGAATGACTTCCAATGCATCCCACATCTCCTTGGCTGATTTGCAGGCTGACACGCGGGAGAATTCGGTAGGGTGCAGAGAGCACTGGATGGCGTTTACGGCACTCCAATTCAGCGTGGACCTTCTGATCTCCTCCTTGGTCCAGACATCTTCATTCGGGGACAGCTCATAAGGTCCCTTGCTGACAACTTTCCAGATCTCGTAATCCTTAGCCCTCAGAAACACTTGCATACGATTCTTCCAGTATGCGTAGTTAGATCCATCGAAGAATGGGGGCTTCATTGTTGAGTGACCTTCAGCTATCATCCCTCGAGCATCCATCTCTACCTATCCTCTTCGGGCGATGAGTCCCTGTAGAAGAGTGTGGCTCTGATACCAATTGTTGAGTTAGATGGACGCAGTCTATCTCCACGAAATGTGGATCTAGAGGGGGGGTGAATAGATCTACTACCTATTTAAAAACCAATGTAAGGTTCAAATGCGGAATATAGGCAAATCTGCTAAATCACTAACCTTGATACTATATTTCAACATAAGCGAATCAAGCTCTTAAAGTAAACAAGGCAACCAGTCGCACACAATTCAAAGACAATCACACAAACACAAGACACCCACGATTTTTAGGTGGTTCGGTCAAGGACCTACGTCCACCCCACACTCAACCGAGTATGGCTTACTGCTGCGCAGTACAGCTTGCGTCTGCTGGGCACTACAGCTTGGCCAACAACCGCTGATACACAGCTTCGCTGGGCACTACAGCTTGCCGACCAGAGGAACAGATCCTCTGCAACTGCTGGGGAAATACAGCTTAACCCGTCCAGTGGAGACTTCCACTGCAAATCCGCTGACTCACAGCTTGAAGAAACAGGAATTCGGAAATGAAAGACAGAAGCAAAATGAAAATGAAAACCCAAATGGGAATGTAGCTCGAATGAGCAATGCTCAGCTCTGGTTTCTGAACCAAGAGACTGAGATACAACCTCTCAAACAAAACTCTCACAATCTCACTCTCTCGATCAAGCTCTCTCAACTCATCTCTCTTAATCTTCTCTTCTCTCTTTTTCTTCTTCTCTGTTTCTCTTCTCACAGTGGATCGATAGCGCTCTGCTGCTTTCAGACTGCCTGTATAGACTTTGCTCTCTTCAGTTTTTCGATCAGCCTCCATCTGAACACCAAGGCTTCAATATATATTGGCAGCAGGTGGATAAGGGCGCGTGGTTTTCACGTTTTCCCGCTCAAGGAATTCGCCAGATCCGAGGCAACTTTATCCACGTGTCATCATCTGATCACCTCGTCCTCCTGGGATCACGAGCCATGTCAGCAATCCCTGTAGAGAATCCCTGTCAGACAGAGTATCGGATCATCAACTGTAAGTATATATATATTGCAGTGTATAGACTTCGGTTTATAGCCGACGTACAGACATCAATGTATGGACTTTACAAGACAAACATAATGTGTATACTTGCTCAGTGTATGGACTTGTTTGAACAAAAAAGCATTGTATATACTTGAGACATGAAAGCCAATGTACAGACTTGGCCACAAGCTGAACAATCGGATGTATAGACTTTGAGCTAAGCAAGCTACAGTGCCGATGTGTAGACTTGGCCAATGTTCAGACTTGAATGCTCGACCAGTGTACAGACTTGCAAATCATTCAGCAATGTGCAGACTTCGACAAAACACAACTTGCAGCAGTGTATAGACTTGGTTCCGTGAAAGCTACAGTGCAGTAGGATGTACAGACTTCCTATATGAAGGCAATGGCTGTACAGACTTCACCTCGAGCTATCTACATTGCATCAATGTGTGGACTTGAGTGAAAGTGCATGCATTGTATGGACTTGTACAGTGAAACGATGTATAGACTTCACCAAGACACTGCATGAGCAATATGATGTGATGTACAGACTTGGGCTGTACAGAGTTCATGAACAATGCATGCTATGCATGAATAAGAAGACGATGTACAGACTTTCAACAATACTCTGTACAGACTTACATGATGCACTGGCAATGTACAGACATGATTAAGCGTGAACAAGCCGATGTACAAACTAAGCCTGTATAGACTTAGTGCATGAAGCCCTGACAATGTATAGACTTGCTAATGCAATCTAGGGCGATGTACAGACTTTGTCCATGAACTGTGCACATGCATGAACGATGTATAGACTATGCTGAGTGTGTAGACTTGTGAAGTGCATAGAACACACAGAGGCTGTCTAGACTTACAGCGTTGACGTTGCAGACTTGAGGATGCAATGTACACTCTTACAGCGTTGACGCTGCATGAGACGAGTGTATAGACTTGTGATCTCAACGATGCGTAGACTTGAATATCATTCAACAGCCAATGTGAGGACTTCCCGATGTATAGACTTTCAAAATGAAAGGCTGTATAGGCTTGAACAAAGAAGCAGCGAATGTATGGACTTCCAATGGAAACGACAGTAAAGCGATAAGTGTATAGACTTCAAGGGAGACGACAGTAAAATTACCGATGTATAGACTTGAAGGAAAACATAGGTGAAACTTCCAATGTACAGACTTCGAAGATGAACAGTTGGATGTACATACTTGGAAGATCACTGATGACTGTACATACTTTGCTTCAATGTATAGACTTTCCACCAACCAATGTGTAGACTTTGCAAGCCTAAGATGCTGAATGAGACGGTGCAGCTACAGTGGTGTACAGTCTTCATGAGACGCTCATTGTATATATTTACCACCGACAAATGTATAGACTTTGCGAAGCACAGTCCTTTGTACAGACTTTCAATCCTGAAGGCCAAAGTGTGGATTTGCATAGTAGCTCAATGTATAGACTTGATATGTGTGCTTCGACTGTACAGACTTCACTCTAGCAGGTAATGCAGCAATGTATATACTTTGAACTTGAACGTGCAGTGTATAGACTATGCAATGCACTGTGGATGTATGGACTTTGCAACGACGGGCAATGTATAGACTATGCACAGTCCAATGAATGGACTTTAACTAAGGTGGACAATGTACACACATGTAAAGATGATGCAATGCGTTGACGCTGTAATGTATGCCAATGTAATGCGTTGACGCTGCAATGTATGCCAATGTAATGCGTTGACGCTGCAATGTATGCCAATGTATAGATGCGTTGACGCTGCAATGTATGCCAATGTATAGAGTTTCATGCTGCAAAGCACTGTGAAGACTTGTGAGTGTGTGCAGAACACAGTATAGACTCTGACTGCATTATGTACACAGACAACCTGATAAAAGTAATTTCATCAAAATAGGAACTGTTGCCAATCAATCAAAACAAACAATCAATCAAGATAAGGTGTTGCCAAAGAAATGAAGCAAATGTCAACATCATCAACACAGAGGAGTCACAACAGGAACCCCCCTCCTCTCTCACCCTCGCAGACGCCCTCCTCTCCAGCCCCCACTCACCCTCGCCCTCGCAGACGCCCCCCCTCCCCGACCCCCTCTCTTAGTGCCCACCACCAAAAGCCCCCCCTCCCCAGCCCCTTCTCACCCTCGCCCTCACAGACACCCTCGCCCACGTGCCGCCCAAGTAGTGAGCACCTCGTGCCCACCGCCCTTGCTCCCCCTACTGCTCCTCTGCCGCTACTCCCCCCGCCTCCCACTTCGTGCCCACCGCTGCTACCCCCATGTTGCTCCTCCACGCTACTCCCCCTGCTGCTCCGCCGCCGCTACTCCCCCGCCTCCCACCTCATGCCCACCGCCATTGTTCCCCCTACTACTCCCGTCCCAACCCCTACCACCGGAGGCGACCCCGCCTCTCCCACCTCCGAATGTTCCCCCTACTGCTCCGCCGTTGCTTCCCCTCCCCCCCCGCCTCCCACATCATGCCCATCGCTAGTTCCATGTCCCTCTCCCACTGCTGCCCCCTCCACCCTGCCTCCCCTACTGCTGCCCCCTCCACCCTGCCTCCCACCTCCGACGAATCTCACCCCCCTCCAACGAAGAGATATATTATGACGCATACGGTCAGGACATCCCCTCATCTCTCTCTCTCTCTCTCTCTCTCTCTCTCTCTCTTAGAGGGGCATTTTGGTCATTTGAATATTAAAGAGGCATTTTAATCATTTGACTATCACTTAACAAAAATATTGGTATCTTTTAAAAATATTCATGATCTCGTCGACGAAAGTTAACTACGATGATATATATATCTAAAAAAAATTAAAATAATAATGACATGTGTGTTAATATATTTTTAAGAACGATATATCTTTACATTTATCAGTAATAATAGTTTAGATGCCAAAAAAATCCTTTAAATAACTAGCATAAGCAAATAGTGGGAGAATATGACAGTGGATTGCAGTATCATTTAACTCAAATGACATGTACGCGAGGTTTGGTACAAGGCGTGATCAAGCCCATGTCCTCCGTCACCGTGTCATGCTGAAACCATCGTACAATCATCCGCCGTGTGAAACGTAGATCCATCGTTGTTCCATCGTGAGAATGTTACGTGGATCATAATTACATTTCTAACCTGAATACAAGAGAACTTGGAAGGTGACGCGGATGGATCGTACCATCGGCCCACGTGGTCCTTTTCCCGTCACCTTTGGGGTTGGCCGTCTGATTTTTGAAATTCAAAAAATCATAATAATGATGCATACGTCAGCGGATCACGCTCGTGCGGTCAGCGGCGGGCAGGCCGACACCACGTTCTATCACCACCTATACGCATGTCGCCCGGCCTATAATTCCCTCTTCAGAGCTTCTTCCATTCGGTCGATATCCATCACCCGACGCTACTGCTCTGTCCTCACACGTAAACAAGCTCCACCACACTCGATCTCGACGTTCGATTCATTAATAACTAATAAACTCTGTTCATTGCTGCCCAAACTCTTAAGTTCGATTCCATTTTATAAATTAATTAATATTAATTGTTGCACCGCCCCCCTCGTCACAACTCTAGGATGTGTAGTAATTTTGTTTTTTTAAAAAAAATTGAGAGATGAGACCCACTCCTCTCTAATATGTTGTACATGACACACACCCATCTAAAAGCCCTTAAAAAAAACCGTGAGCATAAATTTTGTACTATTCGCATAATCTTTTTTTAAGTTTTTTAAATCGTCTGATGTGAAGATTGACATAAATAATAAGTTAGAGAGGGTGGATCTCACCTCTCAAAATGTTCAAAACAAAAATAAAGAAAAATTGCTGCACTCCGTCGAGTAATTAAGAGGGCGGGATGTAATAATAATAATAATAATTATTATTATTAAACTGTTATACAACGGAAGGTTTGATCCAAATATAGAATAAACGTTGAAGTAAGAATAATAGAAGTAGGACGGAACTCAGAAACGCGCGGGGGCAACGGAGGACACGGACTCCTCGTGATCATGCGGCGTCCGCCGCCGCTGCTTGTCTTTGTAATCGGCTCCATTGTCATGCTGTGGCGTGACTTTGCTATCCGTACTGTTCCCCGGTCACTGCGGCTTTGTTGCCTGCTGACACAACGGAGAAAAATCAATGGATCAAAATAGTAAAGACTAATTGCACGTCTAGCTAGTGTGTATCACACGATATGTATCGATGTGTAAATGATTTTATTGTTGTTTCTGAGATTCATCGGCAACCTAATTATGAGATATCAAAGTCCTTTTTGAATCCAAATAAAGTTAAAAAATGAAATTTAATTAGATCATCATTTGTCCAGTTTAACTTTTCAGTTTGAATCGAACAATGTACAACTCCAATTGTTTGATTGTTCCTGTACTTTTACACCGTGAACGGAACTCATTCTTTAACCAGATTTGAATGCATATAAAAGATCCTAGCTAGTTATTCAAACATTCTAAATGGATCACTGCAATGATAACTTATATGCGAGTTACTTTTAGGCTTCATAAATAAGAGTAAATAAATTCTCTACACGACTCTTCTTGAGATAAATGTTTAGATAAAATAACACAATTTTCAACTAAGAAAAGTTACTATCGTTTTATTTTCTATCAAAAAGTTAAAAAAATATTTCTATCATTTATAATAAAAAAACATTCCTAGCTCATATCATCACACCCTAGCATAATCATTCAAAATCTATACTCTCTGAACTGATGAAAACTAAGATTTTCTGCTGCAGCTGTGGCTTCCCGATCGTGCCACTGCGCAGCCCCAGTCTACAGCCACCGCCACGCACCCCGTCAGCCACTGCTACAGCTGCGGCCGCGACCCACCACCACGCAACTACCCGCCGCTTGATGTCACCGTATGGTTTTATATGGTTGAAACCAATGAAATAATAATAAATAATTAAAAATAAATAAGTTTAAAAGGAGTCTGCTGGGTCTTAATCGTTAGAACTAAGAGTTCTATTATTATCTGACATCTGGGTCTTATAGCAAACACCTCTTAGAGATACGACGACTCTCGGATAGACGATCCCCTCTCTCTCGTTGGCACCTCCTCGAAGAGAATTTTGTGAATCTCGATTGAACTTTAAAGACTCCACAGAAAAGAAAAACGCACAAGAAGAAAGAATATGTAACAGCTCAACCGAACAGAAGAAGACATTGATCACCCGAGACGATCAATTTATAGATCACGGGAGACGTCCGAGAGAGGAGCGTCCGCAGTTGACACTCCTCAATTGGAGCCTTCCCCAAATGTCAACACGTGGAAGTCATTTTCAAAATGTGGTGGACGCATATGCGATGTACGCCGTGACTCGCGTAAGTGTCATTATCACTCAACGATAACGCACAGGATGAAAGTGAGTGAACAGTGAGAATGAACATTGACACATAGTGTCAAACAATGAGGGAAATAGTAATGAAGGTTTTTAATCACTCACAAAAGTCTAACAATCTCCGACATAATTTAAAACCTTCAAATCTCGTAAAATAAAATAAATAATAAATAAATAATTGTTGAGTTCTATATATTATGTAATGGGTGAAATTAACTTTCGATTTAAATTTTCACTTAGTAATATTTGAGATTATCTTTGAGAATATTTAGTGGACTGTACCTTGAATCATGTCTCATAGTTCAGACTTTCCTAAGTTCACACACAATATAGCTTAATCGAGATTCTAAGTAGGTTGCGCTATTAATGTCCTTACATAGGTATCTCATATATATTTTAGAAGATAGCCTGCATCTCATAGTCACGGCCTTACGACTCCACACATATAGTTGAATCCTTCAAAGAGTGTGAGTAAGGTAACACCCTGCCTCTTGAGTCTTGGATCTATTAAGAGTGTAAACTCATCCTCACCCTGATGTGGCACAGATAAGGGGTGCAGCGGAAATGATATGAAGGCCATCGAACCTACCGACGCAAACACACTAATGAAGGTTCGTACCCGATGTCGGTGGACTAGCTCACAAGGCGCACTTCCTTTTCCTGGGGTGACTCGGGGATGGTAGGTCGAGTCCGAGGACCAGACCCTTGCTGGTTGGGGTAAGGACAAGGCCGAGAGGGGATCTCGCCCTAGGTATGGTGGTTCCCGCGACAATGGGTAAACCATGCCCCTTGGCGGGCGTGGGTAGCACTCGCTCTCACTCCCGCGATGGCCATTCGAGGTGGCTGGTCGGCCGGGGCCGGGCGCTCTCTTCCTCACCGGCAGAGCTCAGATATGATATAGAATGATAGAATTAACCAGGAGGAGGGTTAGGGGCTCACCTAGTTGGCTTGAAGAAGCCGACTCCGACCGGAGACGAGGGCGAGCAGGGAACGTGCGCGGCCCCGCATGTGCGTCGGTGTAGCTTGATCGGAGACCTGCGATAATTTTAATACAAAACTACGCCTCCCGTAGGAGGGTTGGCTTAGAGGTAGGGAAATTAAGTTTACAACCAAAATTTACCTCCACGTAGGGAGGGGCGCTCAGCCGGCCAGGCAGGGAAGGGAATCAGACGCGAGGGCACAGTCGGATCTTCAGTCTGCACTGCCAGGCGCTCTGTCTGCCATGCCGGGTAGCTGCTTCTTGTAAGTGATGGTACTTTCTGCTCCAATGGCCGATGGAGACAAGGTCGGCGCCGCTGGATCGCTGCTCGACTTGTGGGACACCAGGAAGAAGAATCGCTCCGATCAGAGCCCGGACGAATCGGGGACGCCGAATCCCGTGGGACTACGCAGACTACACCTTCTGCTTACCAGAGGGCTCTTGTTCGGGGTAGTACTCTGGGTTGGGATGTCGGATCGAGGCGGGACCACTTCTGACTGAAAGAATGACGATTCTAGTGTGCCTGTATCTCCGTCGAACTCGCCCGAACAACTTGGTGGCAGCTTCTGGATGCCGGTCGGGTCAGATTGAGTGGAGGAACAGAAAACTAGAACCGACTCACCTGGGCTATATCTTGCTGGTTTGATGCCGGATTGGGTCGGGGCCAGAGTCGACAGGAAGAAGGACGCCTCAAGAATGATCCATATCTAGAAGGATCACAATCTGAGGTGAGGAGCGCCTGATCCGTCCGTTCTCGCAAGGTTGTGTAGCCTGGGTCGCCAACAGGACAGGGGAGCTTTGTTGGGGTTCGTCCTCTCAGCCTTGGTGTCGGAATGAGAGGAGACTAGCGTTGAGTCGAATAGGGGGCTCCAGGGTCGGCCTACACCTAAGGTGATGAGCTGGAGATGCCAAAGGACAAAATGGTGCCTCCTGCAATCCGACTACTGCAGAACTCCTAGGGCTGGGGCGAGCAACCTGTGCATCCTGGGGAAAGAGGCCGGATAGGGGTGCTCCAGTGTCCGAATGGAGTTCTTCTTCTTGGAGGTAAAATAGGACTCTCAGGGGAACACCCTGACCGAAAATCGCAACAGACTCTTGAGGAAGAAGGCGAGCGGGCTTCTGCAACTTGCCTCTATCTACAGCAGGAGTCGATTTGCGCAGCTTGACGGAAACAGGTCTCCCGACCAGCTCCGACCTTGGATGGGGGTGCATGACCACTTGTTGGAAATCTGGCTTGGAGTAGAATCCTCTGATGCAGGCCTTGTCACCAGGTGGCCCGCAGGGGCATCGTGGTTGTCGCTGCAACTTGGTCAACGGCTCTACTGTTGAGTTTGCCTGGGTGGTAGGGGAAGAAGAGGTTGGATATAGGGGAGATGAGGGGGAAAATGGGGTGGAAAGGGGCTGGGAAGAGCCCTGGCTGATAGGGAGTCAAGGGGTGGGTGAACCAGACATGTGGGCGGGGAAAATGGGGTGTTGGGGATGGTTCTAGCAGGGGGTGGGAGGGAGCTACGAATTTGGTGGTGAGGTTGAGGGGAGATAGGGGGGAAGGCTTTGTTTGAAATTTTGGGCTCTAGTTGTTGGCCATCAAGGGAGACCTAGGGATTGAGGAAGGATGTGATGGGAGAGGGTGAGAAAGTCCTCTATGGAGGCTGTGAGAGTGATGGGGAGTGGTTGGGGTTGTATGGGGAAGTCAAATATTGACTAGGGGAGAGGTGGGGATTTCTATGGGGATGGTGGGAGTGTCGAAAAATGGGGAAAGTTAGAGTTATGGAGGGTTGAAATTGGGGAGAAAGGGGCCCTTGATGAGGTGGAGGGGAGAGATGGGGGGGCTGATGTGGAGGGGAGAGGAGAGAGAGTGGGGAGTGCCCCCCTTCTTGAGGAGGAGAGGGAGAGAGAGAGAAAGAGAAAGAGAAAGAGGGGGAGGCAAGAGTGGAAGAAATAGCCAAGGAATTTCTTCTATTCATTCATCCAAATGTGTTCCAAATGAGAGGGGATGGGTCCTATTTATAGGCAACCCACTTTTTCTATGACCAAAATACCCTTAACAATTAACTAAATGACCACTAGGTCCAAGGGGGGGGGCGCCCATGGGCCAGCCCATCTAATTGAGCCCAATAGGTAATTAAACTAGCCTAATGACCCATTAACCTAGCTAATTGACTCAATTAAAAGGAAAATTACATAGATGAGACTCATGGAAAAAATAAAATTCTATGCTAGGACTCGAAAAAAAAATAGGGCGAGGCACGGGATGTCCTCATCACACCCCTTCTAAGTGAGCACTGGTGCTATAGGGATGAGAGCAGAATGTAACAATACTCCACATAGTTACACATCAAATTTATTTCTAGCCATTGAACCTCCGTAAAGTTAGGTTGCCACCATGATAACTAATTTATTTTATGAGCTCAATAACATCTCCATTTACGCTTCTAGAACTCCCGTTCTAAATAATCCTTTTGTAAACACAACTGTAACGTTTCTTTCCGATTTCACAAAATTCAAGGTTATCAACTGTTGTTTCATTTCTTCTCTTATAGACTTGTGTCACACTTTTAAGTGCCTATTCATTTTTGCATCAATATTTGCCTGCATATATTTATCAATTGTTAATTTATAATCACATAAAATAGATATAGAAGGTAAAGAGCATGTCATCAATGGAATATCAATTAAAAGATCTCTCAACTATTCAGCTTCTGTGCAAGTACTGTCTAGTGTAATCATTTCATATTCTATTGTGCTTCTAACTAACACAGTTTGTTTAGTAGATTTCTATGACACTGCACCTCCTCCTAAGAGGAAAATAAAACTTGATGTGGATTTAACATTTAGAGAATCACTAATCCAGTTTGCATCACTATATCCCTCTAAAATAGATAGATAACCAGTATAGTGTAATCCATAAGTCATAGTGTCTTTTAGGTATCTAAGTACTCTTTCTAAGGCATTCTAATTACTCTCATTAGGGTTAATGGTGTATCTATTAAGCCTATTAACTGCATAGGCAATGTCAGGTCTGGTGTAGTTTGTAAGGAATCCAAATGATCCCATGATTTGTGTATCTTCACTTTGCATCACTAGATTTCTTAAGTTCTCCTTTAGGTGAACACTAATGTCATAGGGAGTGGATATTAGTTGACAGTCTATGTGATAGAACTTCCTAATTATTTTATCTATATAGTGAGATTGAGATAAGATTATTTCACCCAAATGTCTTATGATTCTAGTGTTTAGAATTAGGTCTGCATCACGCAAGTCTTTCATATCAAAATTGTGAGACAGAAATTCTTTTACTTTATTTGCAACTTGCATATTAGATCCAAAGATTAAAATGTCATCAACATACAGCCACAAGATGACAACATTTTCACCAAATATTTTATGATACACACATGTATCAGTTTGATTGATTTTAAAACTATAAGAAAGAATGATTTCATCGAATTTTTCATGCCATTATTTGGATGCTTATTTTAGACCATAAAGTGATCTAAGTAATTTACATACTTTCTTTTCTTGACGTAGAATAATGAAGTCCTCAAGTTGATCTATATAAATTTCTTCTTCTAATTCACCATTTAAGACATTAGTTTTTACATCCATTTGATGTATGACTGGATTGTATATAGATACCAAGGCCATTAAGACTTTAATGGTGGTGATCCTGGCCATAGGTGAATATACATCAGAATAGTCTATGTTAGCCTTTTGTGCGAACCCTTTAGCTACTAACCTGGCCTTTTATTTATCAACTGATCCATCTAATTTTAATTTCTTCTTAAAGACCCATTTATATCTAATTGACTTACAACCAGGAGGTAGATCAGTTAAGGCCCAAGTGTTGTTTTGAACTATAGAATTCATTTCACTATCTATGGTTTCTTTCCAAAAAGGTGAATCTATTGAGCACATAGCATCAAAGAAGGTAGTTGGGGAGTGTTGACACTCAAATTTGATGATGGGAATAATGACCTTACCCCATGGGTTTGACCCAAGCAAGGACAAAATTGAAGAAAATACACCGAGGATGGCTACCAAGTTGTCTTCAAGCCCGATTGGAGCAAGGTCAAGCTGAGCATGCCCTGAAGACTCGATGACGGCATAATCTGGCAACCGAAGCAGCCCAGAGCCTTGACACGACACCAACACCACTAAGAACAGCGATACGGCGACAATTTGGAGCACGCTAGATCAATTCAAAATTGAAGAACATACTCTGATGGGGGATACCAAATTATCTTGAAGCCCCACCAGAGTAAAACTAAGCTGAGTAGGCCCCGACAGTGAGACTACAGCATAACCCGACACCCAGAGCGGCCTAAAAGCCATGATGCGGCACTAACATTTCCCAGAATAGTGATACGATGTCAGACTAGAAGACGTTGGATCAGCTTAAACTTGCGTCCAGGAGGGATGAAGGAGACCCAAATTATAGCAGGTCATAGCACACCTGATGAGGCACCCGAGGGGAGGAGTCAACATGCTTCAGATCCAAGGTGAAAGACAAATACCAAGAAAAGCAACAATCAACCGGAATCGGCATCATCTCAGATTGCCGATATAGCTAATTGCTAAAATAGAACGGCGTCGTTTTAGGACATGTACGATGCCAGAATAGTGGTACGATGTCTTGTCCAGATGTCGGAACAAACCTCCACGCATATTGCGTGAACGCAACTCTGATTCATAGAGATGGTGTTAATCCACATGACTAAACACCTTTATAAAGGCCGGTCTTCATTCGTTTGAAAAAAAAGCGGGGAACGCAGAAGCAGAGAAAGAAAAAAAGGGAAAGAAAGCATAGAAGAGACCCAAAAAAAGGAAAAGTGAGGATAGAGGGGGGGAAGAGAAGAAAGAAAGGGGGGGGGTCAATTCTAGGTAGGGGCTTCTCTCCAGAATCTCAGTCTAGCGGTCCCTCCTTCTTGTACCATTTTTCTTTGTTTTGAGAAATGGAAATTGAAATTATGAATGATTTGTGAACTATTGATGGTAGGGATGTAAATAGATAGGGTTTGACTCGGGTAGACCAATACCATATCCTATCTGTGAAAATTTTACAAATACTATATCCAGATAGTACCCTATTATTTTCACGGGTATAGATACAGGTATATCTATCACGGATATGGATATACCTGCGGATATCCGTATCCGTCCATAAAGCATGAGTCTACATCCACATCTAAGGAAATGTGAGATTTATGAGAATTAGAAAAATAAAAATTCAGTCAATTCTTTCATTTCTAAAGTAATTTTTATATTTTATAAAAATGTCCTTATAATTTTAGCAAGAAGTCTAAAATCTAAAACTCAACAAGACGGGCAACGAGTTAAATTCATGTCAAAATCATAGGCCTAACATACACAATAAGTTATTAAGAGCGGGTTCGGATCGGGCATGGATTCGGGTGCACTAAATCCATACCCTATCCGAATATGAAACAGGTATTTTAAACATATCCGAACCCGAATCCATATCCGTTTATTTGGATAGTATCCGACCCATCACGGGTCGGGTGATGCGGGTAATCGGATTTGCGGGTATTTTTGGCATCCCTAATTTATGGGTATTCCCTCTACTCCCCATGATTGTTCCCCCTTTTCTATTATTTCCATCTTCCTATTTCTGCTACGGGATTTATTTCTCACTTGGTTTTCTCCATCACTATTCCGACGTTGCATTTTAGATTTCCTTCCGTTGTGGGGCTGCGACTTGCCCAATGCAAGAATGAGCATGATCTGATTTTCCATGAGGGAAAAAATCTACTTTCCCTTACAGAACTCTGTGCTTGGGGTTTGTCCCACGCCATGGATATGATCCCAAGTTGAAATCCTTTTGAAATCATTTTGTCATAATGAATTGTCACGCATTTTAGATTTCCTTCTGTTCCACCTAGACGATCGCACAAAGAGGCAATGTCCCTCACTTCTCTCTCGACAAATCGATTAATATTAGGGAGGCAGACCTCCAGAAATTGGGCCTCAAGGCCTACATCCAATTTTTCATGTCTCGAAGTGTGAGTCCAATGCCGTTTAGAGAGTCCATGTTTTGAGCCCCATATTGGGGTACAATTGCAGCACCTCGTTCAGCCCATTTTTAGGGATATAGTGCACCCCGGTAGGCTATTACAATGATTCCAAACCGAGCTTGTCTTAGCCCTACACCTGGCTACATTTGGACCCCTCTACCTCTCTTGATTCCTTTGGTATAATCAATTCACCGATGCTTTGTTCTGGGACAGTGAATGGTGCAGAAATAAGGCCTCTTATGAACTGGATCGTGAAGCCCGAGACTTCTCCCACCATGGCCGGGGTTTGAGCTCCTGAAGAGCCCAATATTTGTCCAGATTGCATCCTCCTAAACCCCCCATGAATTCTTCTACCATCTTAGCACTGGTTCCTCACTAGCAGAGTTTTAGAAGTATTAAATGGCATCGGATCGCAGACTAATCCCCGTTCAGGGGACCACCTATGTCATTGCTGCATTCTCAACATAAATCAGTCCCCAAATAGTGATTTGAAATGATTTTCTAGTTAACCATTCAGGCTTATGGCGCCTATCGATTCTAGACCTAGCTGTGCCAAAGGCATTAGCTCATCTTTGAGCCTCAATGTGAGGTCAGTGATAGGAAGAACATGTCTAACAACTTGTACAAGTGCAATTTTAGAAGTCCTGGATGATTCGGACCCTCTAGTAGGCTAGACCTCAGGGGCGCCGGATTCGATATGGGCACATGTGTTACTGCTTCGTGCGCACCAGAATAATTAAGGGATCATCTTAGATTTCTATGGACGAGCACCTGTTACATCCCCCCAACATGCTTCGGGACAGGGGGAGATGCTGCCAAAATTTGGTTAGAAATCGCAGTTTAAAAGTCCCCAAAAGAGTTGATTTGGATGATTATATGTTGATTTCCCCCTTCCAAGTTTGTTTTTCATACAATACTAATAATAAGGGTAAAATAATAATAGTAACAATAGTAATAATCGTGAACAACCAATAATTATGCAAAATAATAAAGTAGAGGTTGCCTTAGTGTGATAATTGTATTCCAGTGTGTGTTTTTAAAGGTGAGCTATATATAACAAATAGTGAAATAATAAATAATAATAATGGTAATAGTTATAATAAAACAACCACAATGGCCGTGATACAAAAAAATATGTGCAATTATTTTCTGCTAACTCAAAAGGTCTCACTGCAATTAAGTTCTATTTTTTTTACCATAAGTATCAAAACGTTTGTGTGAATAAACAATAATATAAATTTCAGGCCATCGGGCCCTTTTTCCTAGCAACTAATCAAGGGTTTTCTCCCTCTAGACAGATGTAATTAACGCCATATCCTTTATGGTGTGGTAAGTTGTTAGTCCTGATTCGATGCCCCCCTTTTGTATGATCGATTAGATTGCACACATATGTGGGACTTCAAGTCATTGGGTTTTGGGAGTCTAAATAAATTGTCGCCTCATGACTGGCAATCCTACGTAGATGAAATTATGAATAAACATCAAATCCTCCAAAAGAAGGAGAATTTAGTTAATAGAAAGAAAGGAAAATATTCCATCTCCCACGACATGGCATGCCTGGTGGGACTTCACCTCCCTTCATCTCTTCACCAGGATTAAGGGCCCTACAGCCATCCCATAAATACTGATGGTTTGCTCTAATGATCTGTAGGTAACGTTCCTTGATTGTCGTGGTTGGAGTTCAATTCGGACCAAGAGTCATCCATGACCACGCCAGGTATGGCTACTTGGCCATCCCGACAAGGTTCAGAGATTTCCCCTTAGTAGTGGGCTTTCCCAACTTCTTGGAATTAGCCATTGTGGACTTAATGACCACAGAAGTCACCGAGCCCGTGCAAACCAACAAGTCAATTGTCCAAGGAATTGTCAGTTCCACTGTCGGATCTACTCAGGCTGAAATTACACTAAGTCCTGCCGACTGTGCAACATCTAAGATGGCCAGCTGTTATGTGCACCATGTCTGCCACAGTGCTGGCTCAACTAACAAGAGGCCACCTCCATGCCAAAGGAGAGTCCCAAGAGACAATGCTGCTATGCCCTCCAGGAGCCACCTTTCTACTTCTGGCAAATCTGTTCTCATTGGGGATGTGAGGATTCATCTCAATACCAGAAAGGCTGAAGCCATTCAAGACCAAGTCATACCAATAGTCCCGGTGCATAATTCTTTCCAGGCACTAACCGAGAGTAAGAAAGAGTATGCTATGACGGGCTATCTACTAAGAAACAATTTGGCTCCAAAACCAGCCAAATTCAAGCAAGTCTGGGTGCCTAAGAGGGCCCAGCCCCCCCGATAGCTTAGCACAGACTCAAAGCAACTAATGAGAAGAAGCCAAGGAAAGGGGAGCGGGCTAACTTGTTGACCCCGGGGTTCTCTCCGATGATATTCAGAATGCATGCATGGCAAGGAAATGTGCTCTGTTACTCTAAATACCATGATAGGGTGGCTCACTTGGAGCGCCTGGCTTACATACTGCCCGCAGAGAAAAGGGCATCATCACCCACCTTCTCTTCTTCACAAGCACAAAGGGAGATGAATTATACTGTGCGCAACTATTTCCATAATCTAGGAAGTGCCTCTCTGGGCCAGCAAAGACTATTGAAAGCCCTAGAAGCTACTCGAGAAGAGCAAGAGTATCAGACTCTGTTGAATGGTGAATCAAAAAGCTGAGAAGTCAACTATCGGGAATCTCTATCCCAAAACGAGACGAAGCCAACGGTCTTAATTTTTGAATGATTGGTTTTTCCCTACAAGCCCACAAGAAAAGTGAAGCAAAAGAATGGTCTTCTACATACATACACTTGCCATATAGTCGGAGTGGCCAGTCGGTATGGAGTCTTGCCTACCAAGCACAAAGAATTGCCCAAGCTGGTTGAGAGGTCGGGCCCTCTCACCAGAAGGGGAAGAGCCACGAATGAAGCTTTAAAGATTCCCATTGAAGAGATGACCCGTGAGTCAGTTGTAGCAACTTTAACTGCCAATGTGGTGACAATTAAAGATGACGATGGAGTACCATCTATTCTACCAGGCGAGACCTCAGGTGAAGTGGGAGACAATATCTCCAGAACTTCTATACATGATCATGCCTTGATGACGTTACTACAGAAATACGAGCAAGATATCAAAATGCTAAAAAGGTAGTTGAATGAGAAAAGTGTTCATTCATTTACATCCAAGCAAGTGGAAGCCCCAGCTGAAATCTCACGGGGCGGTGTTGATTCACTTGAAGCTTCACCACAGCCAATCACACAACCAGCACCTGGTTACACTAGGGGCATTTTGCACCTCTAATCACACTAGCCAGCCCCAGCACAGCCTCCATCGCCCCAGGCGTATCAAGAGTCTATAGTAACACCCCATGCAACGGTGTTGACTACACCGCATATGCAACAAGCTCATTTCTACCCTAGTCTGGTGGATCCAGCGCTAATGAACAGGCTGATGGTAGAGCAAATGATTGAAAGGAAGCTAGCAGAAAGAGGTGATAGTGACAACACCTTATTCGATGTATACAGGGTGCCCTACCCAGCCCATCATGTTGCTAAAAGGATGCCTGCTGGCATCACCAAACCGCTCAAATTCGATAAATTCAATGGGCAGGAGTCGCCGAAAGAACACATTACTTACTATATCAATGTAATGGGCGATTTAGCTACTTATGAAGCATATTTACTAAAATTCTTAGGATCCTTATTGACGGGACTCGCATTTGAATGGTATTCAAGTCTTCCAGCCAGTTCTATTGCTGATTAGCTAGATATGCAGTGAAAATTCAAGGAAAGATTTCATATTGCTGAAAGAGAAGTGATAGTGGCTGAGTTGTATGCAACCAGGCAAAGAAATGATGAAACAGCTCTAGACTGCATCAAGAGATGGAGGAACCTCAGCATGAGATGCAGGCACCCCCCGTATCAGGAGGATGTCGTGCAAATTTGCAAATAAAATTTGAGAAAAGAAGTCCTAGAGAGGATGATGGACATCGAAATCAAATCCTTCAACCAGCTAAATAATGTTGTAGTCGATGTTGGCCCAGAGAGATGGCGGACAAGAAGGGGGGTTGAATTGTCCCCAAGCCAAGATGGCGGATTTTAAACACTTTCTAAACTAAACACAGCAGAATTAATATTAACTATGTTAAATAGCCTAAACAAACGTGAGATTTAAATCTTCTCTCAAGCTTTCCGATCTCACTCGAATAAACTAGACAATGGATGAAAGAACCTACGCCAAACACGGATTATCGATGTAAGGAACAATTAAAATTAATCCTAACAAGGATAGCGGATGAAGCAATGTGCGATGATGTAGTGAGCAAAGACCTACTAAATTGACCTGTGAAGGGAGATAGAAGAAATGAACAATCACACAGGCAATCACAATAGACACAGAGATTTTTAGGTGGTTCGGGCACACTGCCGTGTCCTCTACGTCCACCCCTCACTGAATCCTGGTGAGGCTTCACTACACGCTACAAAATGTAGCAACACGGGGACGAACGCCAACACCACACACGCTGCTTCCGTAGCAATCCACACACACGAGGCCTTGCCTCAAACCACTGCCACAGCAGCACACACACACAACGTCGAGGAACATACCCTGCACAAGTACCTCACACGGAGACACAGCTCCATCCATACACACAGTAATTTTCAGAATTCAGCAACATAAAAGGATTTACAATATATGCTCACAGCAATATGTAAATGGAGAGAAACTATCATCAAGAGATGGATTAAGGATGTAGAATGTTTCCCCTTGTTTTTCCAAAGGCCGTTTGTAGATTTTCCTTGAAGCTTCGGTTGGAGAGAATCGAATCTGCAATAGGATGGAGCACGCGGTCGTCTTCCTTGAAGATCCGGGATCGTCTGCAACTTCAGCAACTCGTACTAAGTATATCCTTCAAATCCTATCTCCAGTCAAACCTGCATACATCATAAAAATGATTAACTTCATAAACCCCTCTCCTCTCAACATTGTAGCCGCACTCCTCCTTCTTCTTCTGCAAGAGAATGGAAAGCCTTAGCTCATCTTGTTGCTCAGGATGAAAATTGCAGCACTAATAAGAGGGCAGCAAGTAGATAGACAAAAGAACATGTATATGTATATTGCACCTCTTAGATAACTATTCAAAACATTAAGCAATCTTAAACAAAAGCATAAAAGTGAAAGATCAAAACAACTCCCTCGGATTTTCAACGAAATGCTTTGATAGGGAGGTAGGGTGTGCTGGAAAATTGATCCACAGAGTGGGAAGCGGCCAGGCTTGCAGAATGAAACGCCCAAGACATCCGACAACGAAGAACAGCAACAACAGCCTTCTGATCGAACCTTAGGCTCGTGGATGACGTCTTCAGCAGCGTCTTCTTCCTCCTCCTGCTATGTGCATCGCCCTTCCTCTAGCTTTTACGTCCAGATCGTTGTCGAAGAAGCCTTGGAGCTGCAGCCATCCACCTGCACACACAAGGGTTAAGAACAGCCCGAAATTTCAGATCTAGCTTGGTTCCTTAGGGTTTACAACCCAATAAGATGTATTTATGCTTCTAGGACGGTCAAGGGACAGCCCTGGGACAAGATCCACAAATCATGGAGTGATTTGGGGCAGTTGGGTTGGAGTTAGAAGACTTTTGGAGCGCTTACACGAAGGTCATTTTTGACGGCGCCGCCCCGGACCGGAAAGGGTCGACCCTTGGGGTCGACCCTTGGGGTCGACCCTCGTGGGATTTTTCAAGAACCAGATTCAATGGGTCACCCCTTGGGGTCGGCCCTCGTGCCCCTCCCGTGAGGGTAAAAAAATACAACTCTCAGGGGTCGACCCTTGGGGTCGACCCTCGCGTGAGTGGGTCGACCCTTGGGGTCGACTCTTGCAGGTGTAGAGAAGGAATCGGCCGGGAGTAAAATTCAAGCTACCAGGGGTCGACCCATACAAGGGGGTCGACCCCAAGGGTCGACCTATGCAGACAGTCCTGCCAGAAACACTAAGGGTCGACCCCAGGGGTCGACCCATGCAGTTTGGGTTATAAAAACCCATCAAACCTCCATGAATTCAAGGGAAAAAAATGATTAAATATTACCATAATCCCATGATGATCAACCATGAATATTATCCCTGAAACACATGATAAAACAAGAGGTTAGATCAAAATCAAAATATCTAGACCAAGCATTAATATGTGGAGCTAGTTTTGAGACAAAGACCCAAATGACATGAAATATGATTATGAAAGCATTAGCATGAGGCACATAAGAATCCCCATGAAAGATCTGTATGAAAGCACTTGAGAACCCATTTTTCCAACTCAAGATTAGAAGAGTATCACCATGGATTCCAATATAAATTCTTACCTTGAATCCATCACATTGTGGGCAATATTAACATGCACTTTCTGAGAATTTAGAAGCAAGTTAATATTAAACCAACGAATCTGAAGATCCCAACTTCAACCCAATTCTCCCACAAACCATTTCAAGGCATTTAAGCCATATGATCAGAATGACAAGGAACCATCATTTATGCATTCATGATATACAAGAACCAGAGGAAATCTTCAACAGAGCATGTAATGAAATGGCTATGCATTTACACAACACAAGGCCATGCAATCAATTTCATATCCATAAGGACTCAATCATTCCACTGAGAAGCATAGTCTTCACATGAAACCTCCAAAGACTAATGAGCAGCATGCAACCTGCAAGATAAGATAGCAACATGTGAGTTCGTCTACTAGCATAGTCTTCACATGAAACCTCCAAAGACTAATGAGCAGCATGCAAGATTCAACATCAACCAACTTAGTAGAGCAACCTGCAAGATAAGATGGCAACATGTGAGTTCGTTTATCATGAAGATGTTTTCCACTAATCAAGCACACAATATGAATATCTTCACACAATATATTAGGATCATCAAAACCATTATCAAAGACAAGGAGGGAGAGACACGAACCCAACAGCCAAGATCGAGGCTTTCCTTGCCAAATACTCTTCGACTATTGCCACAAGCCAGAAGACCAAGCCAATTGATAAAAGGCCAGCACTCAAAGAAGCTCACACTGTAAAGTTCAAAGCTTTTGAGCAGTAGAAAGAGAAAGATAGGAGGGGCCAGCTGGTCCTCGTCTGGCTAAGTCTGCTAAACAAAGGGAAGGTCCTTCGCTGCGAGACAAAATGAGGAAGCTCTACTCCTTTCAAAGAGATAATCCCCGAGTCCTCTTTGAATGGGCTCACAAATACAACAAAATTATCCTCCCGAAGCCTAAAAGACCAAATGACATCAAAAGAAAGGATCATCCTCAGTTATGCCCCTACCATCAAATACTTGGGCACCCTATTGAGGATTGCTATGTATTCAAAGATATAGTCAAAGGCCTACTCAAGAAAGGCAAACAGTAAATGGGCGAACATAAGGTGGACCCGTCACGTCCCCATGAAATGCCTGTTCTGAAGATAGTAGCTAATATGATCTCTTTGTATCAGTAGTTGCTTGAAGAGATATTAGAAGCCAACACTGAACAAACCTACGAGGCATACATTCTGACACCTACAAAAGAATAAGAGAATTGGCTATCAATGCCTAGGAAAGCTAGAAGAAAACCAGCATCGGGCTCTGCTCCAAGTGTCCACATCCGTGGTATTATGCCCTGACCACCTCCACTGGCTGTTACCCCTGTTTGTCACAAAACAGAGCCTCAGGTGGTCATAAGAAGAGTCATCGGGAATAAGAAGAGACAAATTCCATTGCTAATGCACAAGGAATCAAACCCAGCTTCGAAACAGCTGCATGCAATCATAGATGGGCTAGATGAATATGAGCAGTCCAAATTGCAACATGTGCAGATGAAAGAATATGTGCCCCGGGAGCATTTTGAGCTCCTTGAATTAAAGCAGGAAGCTAAACAAGAAGTACAAGATGAAAAGGATGATCTATCTTGGGAGTAGATACCAATTACAAAGGGGAAAAAAGAGAAAGCTTAAGAATGGAAATGGGGTCAGAACCTTGCACTATAATACATTATCAACACTGTTCAACATGGCTCAGTCCAACGAAGAGGAAGAAGAAGAAATATGGTTTGCATCAGTAGAGGCGAATCAACCTGAAGCTTCAACTTCCAATCACACTACAGGGTCTGGAAGGAAATGGGGGCGCCCTCCGCCTACCAATCATAACATAATTTTCAGAGGCAAAAAGTCATATCAGATCCCTGAGCCTGAAGTTTGGGGTGTACAAGTCCAACCCCCACTTGACCTTTACCCAAAAGGTGAAAGCATCAAGGGCATTCCTTCATTTGCGGAGTTTTTTGCATGCATGCAAAGACAAACAACCACACCAAGAGACTAAGTTTGAAGTCAGAGCTACTCAAATCCAGCCTCCACCTGATCTTTCCCCAGAAGATGAAAATGACAATGGCATCCCTTCATTCGCCAAATTTTTGTAGGCGAGAGAGCCAGCTGAGCAGATACGGTAGACTCAAGTTGCGCAAGAAAATGAGACTGTGTTGCCCTATGAAACAACTCCGGTAGCATAAGATGTTGTTGTAGGTAATAAAAGTCACCCTCTTTCTTCTAGTGGGAAGAAGGGGGGAGAAGAGAAAAAAATGAAAACACATGTAGATGAAACGTGGGGCAGATGGACGACAATTAAAATCTAAAAGAAGGAACTAAGTAAACACATACTGCAGTGTGGAGCAATAAAACTAAATAAAGCAATGAAAGTAAAGAAATAACGAAGGGAAAAGGGAAGAGAACGTGACCATGATCGCCACCAAGGGTTGACAACGCCACCAGCAGTGAGATGGACCACTAGGTAACATTGTATGCCTTGGAAAATAAGAAGTGAACTGACTAGCACTGAATGCCATCTACCCTGCGGCCGCGATAGTATGGACACAGTCTCTATAAGAGCCGCAACCTGTCATAGGAGCTGGCGAAGCAGGTTCTTTTCCTCCTATCTCTTCAACCAGCCAAAGAGAGAGGGCCTCGTGCTAAATGTTGCCTCAACTTGTAAAGAAACGTGAGAAAAAACACAAAGAAACACCCAATTAGCTTAAGAACCAAGCGTAGATTCTGAAAGCCAATGATGAACAACACATAAAAGGAGGGACCTCTACTTGGGAGGTTGGGTGGTTTTTAACCCCTCTTTGAGGAGCCAGAAGAAACTAGGTGAGTGTGTGCAATGCAATAATGAATGCAGAAAATGAGAGAGAGAGATGCTATGATGCAATATGAACTAAGAAGAACACGAGAGAAAGCTATAAAAATAGAGCACTAGGAAGAACACTAGGAAAACCAACGAGGATGTGGAAGACGACACGAATCCCTGGTTGAAGAAGAGCCCAAAATGTAGTAGCACTTTGTGGCTAACTCCAAAAATCTCCCCCCTTCGAGCCCTAGGGCTTGGGGTGGTATTTATAGAGATCTAGGAACCCTAGCTCGAACACATAGGATAAACCCTACAAATTAGGGTCCTAACCCAATAAATCAATGAAATCTCGGTTGGATAATGACCCTAAGGCTTCCAGAAACTTTTTGGGATCAAAACAAACCCATATCCTCGATGCAAAATAGGACTCTAGGGCCCCCATCATCAGAGAATCAGAGTTTGGTCAAGAATAGGACTCTTCTGATATCATGGGCATTCATGTGACGGCCTTCTTAATGAACATAGTTGAATGCCAAACCACGATCAAGCTCTGTCGACAGGACCATTAAGCCTTGAAAATTTTGAAAACATGGGCCTTATGGGTGCCCAAATCAACCAGGAAAGGGCTCAGAATTGACCGGCAAATGACCAGATGGCTAAGGACACTCTAGGACATCAATAAAGGTGGATAAGAAATCGACCCAACTTGTGGGCATAAACTGAGTGTCTACAGATGCCCCTCCTTGATATCTGCTTTGCAAGGGAGCGAGCGAAGATGGAGCAAAGGCATTGTGAGAATAGGAGATGAAGCAAGAGTGAAGTGGAGCAGACTGAAAATCGGGTATCAAGGCAAAAGACACCCATCAAGCCCAACAAGAGATGGGAACTCTCAAAAAAATTCCGAACTAACCACAGCGGTAGGCTAGCATAGATGACACTTGTCTGGAAGGAAGCTACCTAATTGAAAAGAAAAGAGACACGATCGACCCCTTGAGATGAAAGAGGCACCCTAGCCTTGCTCAGCGTGCAGGCTACTCATCAACGTGAGCAGATCGTAAGAAATTAAACTAAATGAAACTTGAGAGAATGGAATCTAGACAAAGATTGAGTTGACTAACAGGACCAAGCAGAAAATCCAAAGAAGACCTTCAAATTCGAAATGGAATAAGACCATATACTAGGAATTATACACGATTGACCAGAGCTGATGGGAATTGCCAGACAAATAATGAGAATGCAAAATGCTCAAAAATTATATGATGCATGTTGGGCTAAAATAAAAGAAATCATAAAAACAAATGCAAAGAAAAAATAAAAATATCAAATACTCAAAGATAATATTGCTAGATTGAACAAACTTGGGGTCAAAAATCCCCTTGCAACCACGGCGTGCAGGGTAGGCTCCATCATTCCCTGATTTAGAAAACTTAACGGCCCATCCGGCGATTAACTGCATGTCCCTAGATCATCATCATTTTTGTTAAAGGGGAACATCAGATCGCAGAACATACCGAGAACCAGTCGGTCCTTGAGATAATATAATATTGTAAAATGCCATATAGTAATGCAATAAAGAGAAGGGATAGAAAGCCATACCTGACGTACCTGTGAAGGCGGAACGACATTTTTTAGAATTTTCTTTTTTTTTATATGAAGATAACAACAATAAGAAAAATATAACAAAACTAGAAAGATAAATAGAACTACACTTGCGGTGGGACGAAACATATGGTGGGAGACAGAAAGAAAACATGGTGGGACAGGCAGCACGAAGACACAGACTAACCATTTGCAACACCACAAAGCCTAGCTAAAAAAATGATAAGGTTAGACACGGTCTGTTGAAGGACCGTGACCAAGTACGAATGCAGAGCTATAGAGACCACAACCATGACCGCCCTATTATATAAATAAAATGGCCGTTCGAACCCTCATTCGAACGGTCGTTCGTTTCCCTCCCCCTTTCAAACATTCCACCCTCTTCGTCCAAAGGATGAAGCCCGAGCAACCATACACTCCACTCACCACCATGGTGCCTGAAAGGGTCAAGCAAGTGGTCAAGAGGGCATGCCACCGTCGGCACCAAGAGGAGGAGGAGGCGTCAGCCTCCATGGCACACGAGGAAGAGGAACAACAAGGGGAGGAAGACGCCCCAATGGCGGTCGTCCCCGAGGCAAGAGGTGAAGAAGAAAGGGCCGAGGCCCTAGCCTTAGAAGGAGAACGAGAAGAAGAAGATGAGGAGGTGAGAGAGGCCACGGGAGAGGGCACCGACGAAGCTCGCCAATCCCTCGAGGTAGGGCTCTTCCCCAAGAAACCCTAAAAAATGACTTTTTTCCTTGAAATTGATGAATGAGGATGAAAGAGGGGCCAACAATGCCTCTAGAACCAGGATGTAGGAATTTTAACGCCCCATGGACATCTTCCACAACAGGGAGAACCAGACGATCTCCAGACTGATATCGCAGTCGTCAGTGGCACCGTGTTTAGGAATAACGCGATGGCCATGTGCACCGCATTTAGGAATAATGCAGTGGCAACATGCACCACGTTTAAAACAGAATTTGATTTTGTCGCTTTCTTTCCCTTTCTTTCTATTTAAATACAATGCAATGCAATGTACTACCATGCCCATTTATTAATGTATGAATGCGAATCAATATTTGTGCAGGGGGCTACCCGGACCTATATCTCTTGGCTACTTGTGAGGGCAGTGTATCTAGCATTACCCGAGTACCAACGAGAGAGATTAGGGAGGTTGGAATTCGGGGAATTCCTGGGTATAAACATCCTTAGGGTAGACATAGCCTTAGTACAAGCCCTAAAAGTGAGGTGTGACGTCGAGTGCAAGGCGTTCATTTTCCCATGGGGTCATATGATCCCGACGCTTGAGGACGTGAATCGGATTATCAGGCTACAAGTGCATGGCCAAGCAGTGAGTGGCCAGACATTCAGGGACTATCGGGAGATGGCTAAGAGACTCTTGGGCTTGAGCTTGGAGGGAGAGGGATGGTCCTCTTTACTCCCTAGGGTGATGTTGCAGTAGAGCTTGGGCTTGAGAGAGATGGGAGCGAGGGTAGGAGAGACCCCGGCCCAGCACTTGTAGAGATTAGTAGAGGGCATGAAGGCGAAGGTGGCAGATGCGGCGGGACGGAGGGGAGACAGGGTCCTCTAGCACTTCCTGATCCTTATGATCAGAGACTCTTGCTGGGATCCCACGGTAATGCGGTGAGTTGCTGACACTTGCCCCTGCTCGAGGACTTGAGCAGAGTAGGGGAGTATGTGTGGGGAGCGGTAGTGCTGGCCCACTTGTTTGACAACCTTAGCATCTCCAGACGATAGGCTTCCCTTAGTGGATTCTACCCCTTGCTCCAGGTAAAAACACCCTGAACTTAAATTCAATTAATTTTATTTAATTTGTGCAATTTATGTAAATGTGATTATCTGCATTAACCCTTTATATTTTTAGGTTTGGAGCTACCTACCTTCCCTCAATCGCGGGACGAAGGTTAGACCCAGGCTGGTGCCCCTAGCACACCGGTGGGCGCCAGAGCGAGATGGCCGATCCTTGAGGTACCAAATCGCCACCATCCAGAATGACATCGACACTCTTCCATATGCAGTGGTAAAATTCCAAACTCAGCACCTTAGCTCTTAAATTAATTCAATTATGCAGATAACTAATCTTCCCTCTTAAAATGCTAGGATCACCCAGGAGATTCAATTTGTTGTGCCGAAGCTTTGTGTCCTTTTGTTTGGACCTACTCTTAACTGAGACACGCATACGATCGGGCTCATAAAGTCTCGTAGGGAACTATACTGCCTTCTTGCCATGCCTTTTCCCTTTTTTTTCTTTTTTTCTTTTTTCATGCCCTTTCTTGGTGAGATTTGGATTTAAGTTTTGTACCGGTAGGTTTTAATAGACTGTCCCTATTTGAGACTTCATCTTGTCGGGGGTATTTAGGTTTGTTGTCTCTCTCATTCCACCCCTTGCCCCTATACCCGGCAGAGTGAAGAAGACAAAAGATCTTGACACAAGCCCAAGTATGGCCGAAGCAACAATGGTGTTACTTAGAATGGACCAGCTAGTGTTTGTTGTGTAGTGTGTGAGAGCTGCACTCGGGGTCATCCCTAGTGATTGTGGGAGAAAATTTTGAAACCCCACCACGTGATTATCGTCAACCAATCCCTATGCATAAAACCATTTAAGATACAACCTATTCCATGGGTGAGACAGCTCCTCACCATCGGTGTTAACCAAATGATACACGTTCCTAGGATAAATCTCCTTAACAACGTAAGGGCCTTCCCAATTTGCTTATAATTTGGACCTTGGATCTCCGGGTCTAATGAAGATGTGTTTTGCGACCAAATTACCCACTTGAAACTTACGCTCAATGACCTTCTTTTGAAAATGCCTCGAGATTCACCTTTGATATGCAGTTACATGATCGACTGCATTGAAGCTCCTCTCCTCTAAGAGTTCCAACTGTACTAGTATCGCTTCTCGGCATTCGTCGAGGCTAAGCTCTTTGTCCAGTTGTACTCTTAAGGAAGGGGCGAGGATCTCGTATGGAACTACCGCCTCCATGTTATAAGTAAGAGAATAGGGGGTTTTCTCCATAGGTGTACAGACAAAAGTTCGACAGGCCCATAGAGCCTTCATTAATCTTTTCGGCCAATTCGCAAATTTATGTGACTCACAAGTTTTCTTTAAAATTTTGAGAAGGGTTTTATTAGTGACCTCAACTTGATCGTTGCCTTGAGGGTAATATGGCGATGAATGATGCAATGCAATATTGAACTTCTTACATAGATCCTGGAGTTATTGCGTGACAAACTGGGGCCCATTGTCAGTGACGATGCTGCTCGGCACTCCAAACCGCGAAAGGATTCTTCATGATAAATCGGCATACCGTGGTGGCTTTAATCACCGCGTAAGCTTCAGCTTCAGCCCACTTAGTGAAATATTTGGTGGTAGTTAAAATAAATGATTTTTGTTTAATTTGGGCATTAGGATCACCAAGGGGTCCAATGATATCAAAGGCCCACATGGAGAACGGCCATGGAGCGGAAAGCAGATGAAGAGAAGAAGGAGCATGAATCTAATCGGCATGGAGTTGGCACTTAACACACCTACGAACGTAGATGACACAGTCCTGCTCTAGGGTTGGCCAGTAATAGCCCTGCTTAAGAATTTTTTTCGCAAGCATCTGACTATTGACATGTCCTCCACATTTACTAGAATGATCACCTTCAACTACCTTCCATACTTCATCATCATCCAGACACCTCATAAGCATTCCATTGAGAGCGCGCCTATACAAAACTCCACCGACAACCGCATATCTGGCAGCAGCTCTTCTAATTGCCTTACATTCCTCGGCGTGAGCCGTCTCGGGATAGTTTCCTTCTTTGTAGTATTTCTCAATCTCAAAATACCATGGCAGTTCATCTTCCAACACTTCCCTAACTCGGTCAAAGAAACTTCCTGCAAATTAATATTATCCTTCCTAGCCTTCTCTTCCACACCTTTCCTAAGGTTATCAAACCATGGGTCCTATGGAGACGGGGTATCTAACCTCTGAATGATGATGGTCTCAGTGCTGTGACTGAGAGAGAAGGACAAGGAGGAAACTAACGATGCCAATGCGTCAACGAGAATGTTCTGAGAATGAGGAGTATGGATATAGATAAGCTTTCGGAACTACTTTGCCAAAAGTGTGACCAGATCTTGATAAGGCTTGAGCTTCAGGTCATGAGTGCAGTAAGTTGAGAGGATCTGCCAAAGGATGAGCTGAGAGTCCCATATAGTTTTCAGGTGACATGCACCTAAGAGGTAAGCATGCTTGAGACCAGGGAGGAGAGCTTCATACTCGGAAATATTGTTGGTGGCAGGAAAAGTGAGCTGGTAAGCAAGGGGAATTGTCACTCCCTTGGGAGTAAGAAGAATGGCACCTATCCCACGGCCCATAGAATTAAGTGCACCTTTGAAGTGCAAGGACCAGAAAAGGTCATGAGAGATGACCGAGAGTTGCTCATCGGGAAACTCATCTCGGATGGAATCACTATGAGGAAGAGGCATGTGGGTTAAGTGCTCAGCAATGGCATACCCTTTGACAGCCCTTTGGATGATGAAGGAGATGTCGAACTGGGAGACCAAACGTTTCCAATCAGGTAACCTATTGGATAGGACAAATTTTTCTAAAAGGTAGCGAATCGGGTCCATCATAGAGATCAACTTAACCTCATGGGCCAAGAAATAATGCTTCAACTTCTGGGCTACCCAAACCAATGATGTGCAAGTCTTCTCCATAGTGGTGTACTTGGCTTCTACAGGGTTGAAGAGCCTAAAGAGGTAATAAGCTACCCTTTCTTTGCCTTCATCATCATGTTGAGCAAGGATAGCTCCTAGGGAGTCCTCGATGACAGAAATGTACAAGATTAAAGGTTTCCCTAGGACAAGAGGTTGAAAAATCGGGGAATTAAACAAATATTCCTTCAAATCAGCATAGGCCTTTTGACATTCTTCATTCCACTCAAATTTAGCCCCTGCCTTTAGTAGTTCGTAAAATGGATGGCACCACTAAGAATGTTGGGATATAAATCTTCTAATGAACTTCAAACGCCTAATCAATCCTTGAAGTTCTGTGATATTTTTTTGGAGGGGGCATTTCAGCTATTGCCCTGGCCTTATTCGAATCAATCTCTATCCCCCACTTGCATACTATAAACCCAAGCAACTTTCCCAAGGAAACTCCAAACACACATTTCTTTGGATTCATCTTCAATTTATACTCCTTGGCTCTTTGCAAAACCTTAGCCAAGATCCCGGGATGCTCACCTTTAGTCTTCGACTTCACCAAGATGTCATCTACATAAGCTTCCATATAAACATGCATCATGTTGTGGACGATAGCCATCATTTCCCTTTGGTAGGTAGCATCTGCGTTCTTTAGTCCAAATATCATGACTACATAGCAATAGGTGCCCCAAGACGTGGTGAAGGAAGTTTTCTCTTAATCCTCTGGTGCCAGCTGGATTTGGTTATACCATGAATACCCATCCATAAATGATAAAGTTTCATACCCAGCCATGTTATTAACCAATACGTCAATATGTGGCAGCGGGAAATCATCTTTCGGACATGTCTTATTCAAGTCCCTAAAATCAATGCAAATCTGAACATTACCATCCTTTTTTATAACAGGGACGATATTTTCCACCCACTGAGAATAAAGAACAACTCTAATGAATCAAGCCTTATGCAATTTATCAACCTCTTCCTTCATCTTCAAGGCCATGTGGGGGTGAAATCTTCTAAGCTTTTGTTTTACGGGTCTTGCCCCTAGCTTGAGCACGAGCCTATGTTCTACCAATGAGGGGTCAACATCAGGCATGTCCTCATATGACCAGGCAAAAAAATCACTATACTATCTCAAGACTTAGATTAACTCCTCTTGACTTCGGGAGGAAGGTTAGCAGAAATCATGATAGGCCTGAGTTCTTCATCTATTCCAAGATTAATTTCCTTGGTAGGTTCATCCACCGCCATGGAGGGTTCGTCAAATCTCTTCAATCCTTGAGTATACAAATCAGCGGTGTCATCTACCTTGATGTCTTTCCCATCGGCTGGGTCCTTCTCGTTCAAGATCTCATATACACCCAATCCGTCGTCACCAGGCACCCCGTCCCATGCTTCTTCTTCTAACACCAGGGCTAGCTTCTTCGACAAATTTCGGTCATCTAAGAAGGGCACAACACCGCTGAGCGAGATCCTGGAGGAACCTAGGAGGAATAATTCTTGAGTAACACGACGTGGGGCACATCTCAAACCCAGAGAACGAGTTGGACGGACCAGCTAGACTTGATCCTACCCTATCAACTAACTCAACTGAACCTAAATCTAACCTAGAGGAGGACAAGGGGTCCTCGAAGAGAAACTCTAGTGATGATGAGAGAAAGACGGGAGGTCTCACCCTGACGCAGACGGAGTAAACATAACAATTTCCTCAAACGAAACATGAGTTTGAAAATTAGCATTTTTTGTTGGAATCGTCGAGGATCATGCAGCAAGAGAATTGAAGTGTGGAGAGGGATGAGATGGTATGATGAGAGGGAGAGAGAAGTTTAGGAGGAGATGATGGTCATTGAGTAGATACTGACACAGATAGAGGAGTAATGGGAGAATGCTTGATTGAGGAAGAATAAAACAACTGAGGAGATAAGTGAATGATGATTGGAGGTGTAGCAGGTATGGATTGAAGGCCTTGAAAGATATAAAATAACTTAGATGGGGATAGAGTAAAGAACATGATAAAGCCCCCAACCTCCCATGAGTTGACGGCCAGATTTCTTTGCTCCCGCCTGACCACTTGAATCTCCATAGCGTGGTCGCCCTCTCAAAACAGCCGACCAAAAGAACCTGAAAAGTCTGGCATATTGGCGCTAAGGCCTTCCGGCACTAGAGGTGGGCTAGATATCGGGCAATCAACACTTCCTCCCTTGTCGATCTGCTGAATTAGGGGCTTAAGTGTGTCATACCCCAGCTGAAGAGGACCTCGGACAAAGTGCTCCCGTAGTGTCCAAGTTAATGGCAGCCAATCTAGCATCAATGAGAGCGGACTCTCACGATATCCTAGTCCCCTTCGGTCTCTCATTTTATAGTTCGGGACTAGCTTAGTTCTCCCCTGGAGACGGGCACCCAAACCTCTACCTGGCTGGTACCCGAGTTTCAACATTATAGACCAACCCCTTGTATCCGATAGCTTAGACTTCACTATAGCCCCTACCTGTGCGGCCTTCGATTCACGGCATGAATAAGCCCATGGAAAGCCGAGATCCATTATAGAAATGATGGGCATGTTGGTCGGCCAGAGTGTTGGAAGGAGCTTTTTGGTAATGGCCTCAACCGTGCGAGCCATAGAGATACTCTCGACCTTGACTGCCCATCCTTGAAAAGGGAATTTGAGGAACTGGTGGGCGGTCGAAGCCACAACATTCAGATCATCGATCCATGGCCTTCCAAGAATAGCTTTAAACATCGAGTCTATGTCCAGAACATAAAATTCCACAAGCATAGACAGAGGCCCAAGTTCGACTTGCAAAGTAACAATGTCGTGACAAGGTCTCCTTGAATTATTATACGCAACAATGGTGCTAGGAGTCGGGCAAAGATGCTTCTCGAAAATGTTGCAAGCCCAAAGAGTGCTCAAAGGACACATTAATAGAGGTACCCATATCCACAAGAGCTGCTTCGATAGCCACTTTTTTGAGTGTGATAGAAATGCATAGTGGCATCCACCTGGCTTCGGGGGTGCCAATTCCACCTCGGAAAAGGTAATAGCTGGTCCCTTGGTGATAGTGGCCAGTGTGGAAGGTAGACCACCAGCTGCCATGTCTTCGTTCACCATAATCTTCTGCAACAAATCTCGGAGGGCATCTTGGTGAACCTTTGACCCCTTGATCAACTCCAAGATAGAGATTTTAGAGGGCATGTGGTCTAGATGATGCAACAAGTCGTATTGCGTGCCTAGGAGTGGATCTGCCTCCTCCTGATTTGTCGCCTGCTGCAAGATTGGGGATTACCCGTGGTTGGACTAGCTGGCGGGTAAGTGCGTTGGAACATACGACTGCTCCTAAGGGCAAGACTTTGCGCCGAGAGAGGGTTGATGGGCTCCGAGCTGGCGGTTTGATGGGCCCGGTTATAAAGATGTGAGAAATAGGGGAAGGTGATAGTGAGGTGGAGGTGTGAGAGGGGGCAGTAGGCCTAATGGGTCCAATTGGAAGGATGATGCGGGATGAAATGGGAATCAAGACCAATGTGATGCAAATCTGGGACTCTAGGCGACGATGCGACTAAATTGACGACGTGACCAGCGACGACGCGAGAAACTCGACACCAAAGAGCTCCAGAGAGGTGAATAAGTCCTCAACAAGAAGCACACGCTCACGATTCATCCCAAGCGAGGGAAATGCGTGGATTTGTGCGGTTGAGAAATCGGCAGTGAGTCAAGGGTGGTCAGCTCACACTCGTGCTCGGATCGAGTCACGGGACAGGTCACGATCTCTCACTCGCAGCGGTGATTGAATTTGATCGAGCTAGATATCCTATCTCACGCAAGCAGTGGCATTCAAACATATAGAAAATAGGCAAATGCGATAAAGAGAGGAGCAAAAACGTACCTCTACACTCGGGGCGTGGGGAAGACTTCCCTGCCAAGATGCGTAACTCCTGTTACAGTAAATATTATTAATTACAACACAAAAATTACGGCCCACTCCACGCAGGGAGGTAAAGGGCTACAACAGTAATCCAGGAGCGCCGATCTTGGGTTGACAGGCGGCAAACCGAAGGGGCTTTCGGGGCGGAGGTGGGCTGCTTGTCCGACTTGGCACTACTCAGATCTGCTGGATAGCAAGCACGTGCGGCACATGGGACGGCGACTTTAGGTCGTCTTCTGACAGCGGCGGTTGGCTAGGACGTTGGTGGGAGGTCCCTCTTCGATCTCTGAGGTCAGTGGTGGCTGGATCACAGGCGAAGGACCGACGGAGATTTTAGATCCCAGACCTACACCGCAGTCTTGTGACTTGGTAGATCTGCGCGACCCGGCAAAAATGCTTATTGTGCTCAGATCCGGAGGCGGATCAGAACGAAACCAACGCCGTTGCAAAGTATACTTGAAGAGATACAACATATGTGAAATACACAACCATCCAATGGCCTGATTCTCCATGAAAAACTCTGCAACAGAGGATCTTGATCTGGCAAGGGTGCAGGGCAGACTGTGATCTGCCTGAAGAAGAGGATTGACCGATGGGAAAATGATAAATCTGGGTGAAGGGATTAATATTGTTGAAAGAGGGGAACGAGGGGATCAAGCACAAAAAATTTGGTGGTCATCTAAAATGGTTTAGGGGGTGCAAAAATTGGTTGATCAGGTTTCTCTCTCGCAGATCTACAGATAGGCAGATTACGATGGGTGGAAAGACACAGGTGGGAGGAGAAGTAAACGGTGGCGGATCAACGTGAAATTTGAACTGGGAAGAGGTAACGACGTGGGGAATGATCTATAAAAGTTTTATGATCATCCGATGGCTGGATTTGGTGTACCAACCTTTTTATTGAGGTTATGTCCGGGATCTCAGAATTCAAGACAGCAAGGTGAAGATGGGGTTGTGGTGGCTCGGCGGCGGCACGGATGGCGGCGGCTGTGGCGATGACTGAGAGTCACACCCAGCAGAGGTGATAGAGGTGGGAATCGATCCCACGAACAAGGTGTTGCACCTTGGATCCACAACCATCGCAGCTGTAAGGAGGAGGAAGAGAGGAGAGAGGGGGGCGCCCTTGGCTCCTTGAAGAAATTCCTGAATTTTCTTTCATTAATTCTTATGAAAATAATGTTTGCAAGACATTTTAGATGAAAGGTAAACCCTAACTAAATAATCATTAGTACCCTCAGATCTAGGGTTAGGGAGGGGCACTTAGGGGATGGCAAATCCTCATTTCTTCTCCCATGGTCAAAATAATAACAAAAATACAAAAAGCGAGAAAAGGGGGGGTGCCCTCCTTAAAAAGTCCTACTTGGACTTGTCTTGGTCCAAGTCCACCATGGACCTTGGACCAACCCTTATGGGACCTAGAAACTAGGAAGTCCGATGAGAGAGAGGGTGGCCCAATTGGGCCTAAGTGGCCTTTGAGGTCTAATATGAGAATAAACCCCTATTAGACTCTTTTTAGGAAAGAAACCCATTAATTCCTAATGGCTAGTCCATTGGCTTATAATTAGCCTTACAAGTAAACCCAAATGACTCAATGATAAAAATGCAAACTAAAAAAAAGTGAGATGCTTTGCTTTGATGTCCCCATCAATTCTCTCCGGGTGGGAAGAACTCGACCCCGTTGAGTAAGGGGTGTTGTTGCTCTGGTATCCTCCAGCGGATCTGGATCCATTCTCTGTAGCTCTGCCCGGGTGATCCACATGTCATCAGATGTGGGCCGTTCTCTCCACCGTACCAGGTAGAGCGGGTACGCTCCACTCCTAGTAATCGTGACCTGCTCATCTCGTATATGTTCCATATGCTCACGTTGCTATGGGAATGAGGCTAGTGGTGGACACTCAGAGGCGGGGTCACTCTCAAGGGGAGGAGACGGCTCGAAAGACTCACTGGGAATCACCACTGGGTCCCTATAGATGATTAGATCCGAGACGTTGAACGTGGAGCTGATCCCAAAGTCTTCCGATAAGTCTACAACGTACGCGTTAGACCCGACTTGCCTGACACTCGAAAGGGACTAGCACTGCGAGCTTATGATTTTCTTCACAGTTCCAGAGGGAAACCGTTCAGGTTTGACCCTGATCATGACATATTCATCCACTCAGAACTCACGGAGGTGCCTTAAGCATAAAGCAACTCATTGCATTGTGCATTGCTGGCATGCTAGACGACAACTAGGAAACTTCCTATATGCTCGACACATGCATGTACAGACTCTTAACAAACTGTACAAATAAAGAAAAAATAGACTCACATATGACCCTTGACAAACCTAATGCTATGCAGACCCATACATATGCAATGGTGGTCCAGGACATCTGAATGTGGATTTAAGGTGCATAGGACCTCTATCAACTTGGGAGGACTCTAGGCATCCTAAAGTGAACTAGTCATGCATAGGCTTCCTAACAAATTTGAGAGTTTTGGGAGGGCCAGGAGAGCCAAAGTCACCTTCTTCATCACCCCTATAAGATGGTAAAGTATGTATCTCTTTCCGATGAACGTTCTCCTTACTAAGTGTAAGCTGACTAGCCCGTGGGGAAGGGGTGTGATAGTGGGCTCCCTTCACAAAATGGAGTAGAGATGGTGGGTCAAGAGATTCACTAGAGAAGAGATCGAAGGGATCAAAGAATGTGTGACCTCTCGCGATGGGTTCCCTCACTACACTAGCCCATGTTTGGAATCCATTAATGGGCAGATGGTCATCTTTCATCATCATGGTAGATGGGACAGTGGTCTCATGTGGAAGACAAGGTTCCTCCCTCGGGACAAGTGGAATGGAGCTAAGCTCATCAGGCATGGGGAGGAACAAAAGAACCTCCGTGGTGATATGACCCACGGTGAGCACAGAGGTATGGGATCTCAATGCTGGATGCGTGAAGCTACGACTATTGGGTCGGTCGAAGCCTGGGGCCAACATATACGTCCACGTCAACTGTCAGTCTAACCCCCTAATAAGTTCTTCTAGAGTTTCAACAAGGTCAAAGGACTAGAAGGTCATGTAGAATGAGTTGGCGGGCACTATTTGTAGTGCGGGGTCCATGGAAGGGTAGAAAAAGGCTTTTGAGACCAAACCCTTCTTTAACCAGCTAAGAAGTGGCTCTTCAATGATTATCTCACCCTTGGTAAGTAGGTATGGCTCCGGATGAAGATCGAAGGGTGAAGGTTCTGGCAAGGCATCTCCCTCGGATGGGGAAGGTACATCCTCTATGATGGAGGGAGGACCTTGGGTCTCCGTAGGTGGCTCCGGGATGAGAATGTCAGCCACGATCTCCTTAGGTTCTGGCAGGACTTCATCCTATATCGGAGGCGGGCAAGGGGAAATTTGTGGCCCAATATGAGTGCACATCCTATCCACCCGATCCGAAAATATTTTTACGAGTTCGGCAAAGGTGGGGTGTGGAATAGGGGCATCATGGTGGATTCGCCCATAATCAACATGCCTGGTCTTGGACCTAGGCTCATCTACGTGTGGGACCCTTCGTCTCCGACTATGACTTTCTTGGTTGGAGGTGACAGGGCGGGGCAGGTAGATTCTTCTAAGCTCATCCTTCATCTCACACCATGACTCGATGGGCCATTGCCTCCTAATATCCCTCAAGCATTCAATGCTTTCCCACTTCTCGGCAGCGTCATGAAAAAGCCTCTCTTTGGCAAAACTGACTTCCATGGCTCCGGACATTAAGTAACACGCAAAATATTTGTCCATGGTGGCTTCCCAATGTAGGTAGTTGCTCGGGACTTTGGAGCCATAAAAGTCCGAGGCTTCTGACCTACGGAAGAAGAGGGGTTGGTTTCCAAGCCCTTGGGTACTATGCCACCATTCATATTGCCTCGGCGACTGGGAATCCATGGGAAACTGGGGGAACTTACAGGATGGACATGTGATGAAGCTAAATGTAGGTTGAATGAGACACCTAATGCGAAATGAAGAACATAGACTTAACCAATATCCAGTACGTGGCGGAGATATGATCCGAAGATCGAACTCACGCAAGTGTGCTACCTTCCCAATAGGCGTAACCTATCGTTCTGAGAACACCTTTTGATATATCGAGTACTAGAATGAAATGCAGACCTAGGACAAGACTTCCCTAGATTCAAACCAAGCTTTGATATGACTACTCTAGACTCAATCTCGCTCTGATACCAATTTGATGCAGGATGAAGTGCGAATCGAGACCAATTTGATGTAAATCTGGGACTCTAAGCGATAACGCGACTAAATTGAGGATGCGAGAAACTTGACACCAAAGAGCTCCAGAGAGGTGAATAAGTCCTCAACAAGAAGCACACGCTCACGATTTGTCCCAAGCAAGAGAAACACGTGGATCTGCGTGGTTGAGAAGTCGAAAGTGAGTCAAGGGTGGTCAGCTCACACTCGTGCTCGGATCGAGTCATGGGATGGGTCATGCTCTCTCGCTCGCAGCGATGATTGAATTTGATCGAGTTAGATCTCCTATCTCACGCAAGCAGTGGCATTCAAACATATACAAAATAAGCAAATGCGATAAAGAGTGGAGCGAAAATGTACCTCCACGCTCAGGGTGTGGGGAAGACTTCCCGGCCAAGATGCGTAACTCCCAGTATAGTAAATATTATTAATTACAACACAGAAATTATAGCCAACTACACGCAGGGAGGTAAAGGGCTACAACAGTAATCCAGGAGCACTGATCTTGGGTTGACGGGCGGCAAGCCGAAGTGGCTTTCGGGGCGGAGTCGGGTTGCTGGTCCGACTTGGCATTGTTTAGATCTGCTGGACAGCAAGCACGTGCGACACGTGGAACGGTGACTTTCGATCATCTTCTGGTAGTGGCGGTTGGCTGGGACATTGGTGGGAGGTCCCACTTCGATCCCTGAGGTCGGCGATGGCTAGATTGCAGCCAAAGGACCTGCGGAGATTTTAGATCCCAGACCTATCCCGCAGTCCTGTGACTGGGCAGATCTGCGTGACCCGACAAAATCACTTGCTGTGCTCAGATCCGGAGACGGATCGGAACAAAACCAGCATCGTTGCAAAGTATACTTAAAGAGATACAACAGATGTGAAATACACAGATGTGAAAACTCTGCAACAGAGGATCTTGATCTGGCAGGGGTGCAGGGCAGACTGTGATCTGCCTAAAGAAGGGGTTTGACCGATGGGAAAATGATGGATCTGGGTGAAAGGATTAATATGGGTGAAAGATAAGAACGAGGGGATCATGCACACGAATTTTGGTGGTCATCTGAAATGGTTTAGGGGGTGGGAAAATTGGTTGATCAGGTTTCTGTCTCAGAAATCTGCAGACAGGTAGATTACGAGGGGTGAAAAGATGCAGGTGGGAGGAGGGGAAAACAGTGGCGGATCAACGTGAAATTTAAACTGGGAAGAGGTACAACATGGGGAATGATCTATAAAAATTTGATGATCATCCGATGGCTGGATTTGGCGTACCAACCTTTTTGTTGAGGTTCTGTCATGGAACTCAGAATTCAGGACAACATGGTGAAGATGGGATTGTGGTGGCTCGGCGGCGGCACGGATGGCGGCGGCGGTGGTGATGGCTGAGAGTCACACCCAACAGAGGTGATAGAGGTGGGAATCGCTCCCACGAACAAGGCATCGCACCTTGGATCGCAACCGTCGCAGCTGCAAGGAGGAGGAAGAGAGGAGAGAGGGGGGCGCCCTTGGCTCCTTGGAGAAATTCTTGAATTTTCTTTCATTTATTCTCATTAAAATAATTTTTACAAGACATTTATATGAAAGGTGAACCCTACCTAAATGACCATTAGTACCCACAAATCTAGTTTTAGGGAGGGGCACTTAGGGGATGGCAAATTCCCATTTCTTCTCCCATGGTCAAAATAATAACAAAAATACAAAAGGGGGGAAAAGGGGGGGGCCTTAAAGAGTCCTACTTGGACTTGTCTTGGTCCAAGTCCACCATGGACCTTGGACCAGCCCATATGGGCCCTAGAAACTAGGAAGCCCAATGAGAGAGAGGGTGGCCCAATTGGGCCTAAGTGGCCTTTGAGGCCCAATATGAGAATAAACCCCTATTGGACTCTTTTAAGGAAAGAAACTCATTAATTCCTAATGACTACCCCATTGGCTTATAATTAGCCTTACAAGTAAACCCAAATGACTCAATGATAAAAATGCAAACTAAAAAAAGTGAGATGCTTTGCTTTGATGTCCCCATCAAAGGATCATAGATGGAGGCGGGTGAGTGGACCGGGGTGGTTTAATGAGACCTTGCGAGTGGATTAAGGTAGGTGGTACGGCTATAGGACATGATGACGGTGGAGGAAGGATGAGAGGCTTGGCAGGCATGGAGGATATGGCAAGAAGAGTGGAAGGTGGAGGCGTCAGGTTCGACGGGCGTCGCTGGGGAGGTGGTAGAATGATGGTGGTGTTAGAGAGAGGCGAAGATCTCATGATAGGAGGGGTATGGGAATAATGGTGAAGGGCCATCAACTGTTGTGTGGGAGGCTCGTTGTCATAAGACCTTCCGGCTTGAGGAGCTGGGTGATGGAAGATGGGGTTGACCTGAGCTGGTGCCTGTGGTTATAGATTAGGAGCGGGCGGATGGTTTGGCATGGGGTTTTGCACAATCCCCCAAATCCGGCAAAGGTTGTTGCTACTGCGGTGGATGTTGTGCTTGTGGCTATTGTGCCTGCTGAGGTGGTTGTTGTTGACGGGGTGCCGAAGGCCTCCTCTTCTCCTTCATTTCAACGATCACTCGATGCATTTGAGCCCAGTCAATCATGTACCCTTCATGTAAGTCGTACACTAGATCTCGGAACTAAAAAGATGTATCTAGAGTGTGGCCACATTGCCGATGAAACATGTAATAGTGAGACTGATCAACCGCCAAATTCCAGATGGGCCTTTCCGGAGGGAGTTGAAGTGCATCAATGGAAAGTAAGGTCGAGAACACATCTAGGAGGGTTTCGGCTAAAGGCAGGTATTGAGCCCTCTTCGAACCCGGACGGTTGGGTGCATAGCCGTTCGGTGGGGGGACGTTGTTGTATTTAGGCCTGGCAATTATTTGTTTGAAATTTGAACCGAATTCGAATTTGTATTCGTTTAATCGCATAATTATCTGAATAAAATATCTGATGGATAATTTAATCGGATATTGGATATCCAATTATTAATCGGATACGAATTCAGATATTGAGATATCTGTGTTGAATATTATCCGACCGAATATGAACCCTTAGATAAAAATCTAAGAATACTCATATTCTATATATAATTAACTCAAATCTTAATATATTGTTTAATTAGACTTTTTTATCTTTTTTGTCTCAAAATATAATTTTAAAAATAAGAAATCCACTTACACCCATTTGATAAATTATCTCCTATTTTTTAGAATGAAGTCTAATCTTTTGATAAGATCTCCCAAAATAAAAATAACTTTCACTCTTTTTTTTTGAGAAAACAACATACGACGCGCTCACATGGCTCACACGACTCACCTCTAAGTAGGCCTAGCAATTATCCATTTAAAAATTGAATCAAATTCAAATTCCTATTAATCTGATAATTATCCGAATAAAGTATTTGACAGATAATTTGATTATTAATTAGACAATTTGATCATTAATTGGATACGAATTTGGTCGGCAAAGTCCTCGACCGGCTTCATCTTCTCCGCGACGAGATCGGTAAATGAATTCTCCGGGCCAACCCGATCTTAAAACCTTTGGATAAATTTCTCCTTCACCACCTTAAAGTGCTTAGCATCTTCTAACGGCATGGAATAGAACCACTCCAGAGCAACCCCCTCTAATGATCGGCGGAAGAGATATGCCATAAGGTGGTCATCATATTGGTATTGCATCGATTCATATAGGAAATCCCTCACATGAATATATGGATTGCCGGACCCATCATACTTACGGTAGGTTGGAAGCTTGGATTGAGGCGGGAGCCAGATATTTTGAAGATTGGGGACGGGAACATTGATAAGAGATTGTGGGCCGACCCACTTTTGTAAGTGGTCGATTTGCCGCTGCATGGTGGCCCATTTGTCAAATAATTCTTGTTCCCGGGAAGGAGTGGGTTGCACATTATGCATAGGCCCAAGAGGTGGATTTGAAGAATAAGAAGGCGGCCCATATTGAGTATAGTGGGTTGAAGAATAACCCATTGAAGGCGGAGTAGGGTGGGCCGGCCTAGGTTGGGTATACTCACTTGGGCCTAAGAGAACTTTGGGACCGGAAGGAATAGGTTGAGAAGGATCGACCCATGGAGATGGAGAGAGAAGAGCCTTCCCCTTGTTAAATGATTGTTGGGTTTGAGTAGAGGGTTGGCCTATTTCAAAGCTCACAAATTGAAGAAATCTAGGTTGGACTGGCGTGAGATCGAGCGGGCTAGGTGTCAGATTGGGCCCGTTAAAGGAGGATTGGGGGGCCGGATTAGAAAAAGGATCATGAAGAGCAGGAAGGCTGGCCAAAGTCCTTTGAAGATATTGATAAACCATTTTGATCTGGGCCGGGTCCAATTTGGCCATGATGCGGAGAATATCGGTAGTGGGATCCCCAGCCGGGGTGGAGGATAATGTCGCTTGGGTGTCCTCATTGGCTTGAGGAGGAGGAGGAGGATGGGCAGACCCTTCTCCGGGCTGAAGAACAGTGACCCTAGGTGGGGAGGAATCCTCGAATAACCCTTGAGGAAGAGTTTCCTCATTGGAAAAGGAGTGCTCATAAGAAGACATGTTGGAATTGTAAATGGTATTAAAGTAGGAGGATGCGATAGACAACCCTTTGGGAGATGAACTCAAATACTTAAAGAAACTCCACATGCAAAAGGAATTGACCAATCAAGACACAAACTATACACCAATACCTATATGCAAGAAAAATATATCACCTAAATTAACTGAGTTGCAATGATGCGCCAAATTGTAAAATTCCTTGTCATCCTTTAGCTATTTTAATTAAAGCATAATTATCTCTAGGAGTAGGGGTCCTAGGGAGGAAATTTAAGGACTTAGGTTGATCTAGGTTCAATACTCTCTCATGGATGTAGCCTAGACTCGATGGGGTGGGAAAGGTACAACTGTCTCGGCGTCCGTGTGAGAATTCACGGCTCGTGGAGACTTATGGAAGTCCCCAAGCACCTGGTCGACCACGAGGAATATGCAGCCGAGAGGATCACCTACCAGGGTAGTAATGCAACTAAAGTATGAGATGGATGACCCTACGTGCACCGGGGTGCATGCTAGTTCTAACCTAGAACTAGCAAATAATGTCAAAAGCATACTAAAATAACAAAAATGACCACTAGACACAACAGAGGATAGATACCCCGAAAAATGAAAATAATGAATAGGAGGATAGGCCTCGGGATGTGCACCTAAACGCGGTCGATGGGAGGACTGCCTTCTTCTGGATGCGACTTTGGGAGAGGCCGCGTTCAACCAGGGATTCTAAAAATGACAAAAAATTAAACAGAAAAACCAAGAAACAGAATCTAACAATGAACTAAACTGATAATGACAACAAGTAAGTAGAAAACAGTACGATGGGCACTAGGCGTCCCACCGTGATTGTCAGAAAAGGAGGTGTAGGCAATAAAAGTCACCCTCTTTCTTCTTATGGGAAGAAGGGGGGAGAAGGGAAAAAAAATAAAACACACGCCGAGGCAGCGTGGATCAGATGGATGGTAATGCGCTCGACAAATGTCATTTTACAAATATGCCGTGCCATACATAATTTTAAAATTTATAACCGCACTCACTCACTTAAATACCTTTGAAAATTCAAGTAAAGTGATGAGAATATGGGTCGATCCCACGAGGAAGAAATATTTTCAATTGAGCACTAGTTGGAAAACACTTGTATTTCAGAAAATCCGAGTTTGAGTGAGCCTAAATTAAAAGAAAGTAAAGATGTATGGACTTGAAATAAATCTAACTAAAGAATTTGAGAGGGATTAAGAAGAAAAATTTGGAAGAGATAGAGAGAGAAAATAAGAACACAATTCACCAAAATGAAAGTTTATTACTATAAAAATGAAAGGTACAATTTCATGGATTAAAATAAGAAGTACAACTTGTAACAAAGTAAAAGAAAGAGGAAGAAAATGTAGTCGGGATTGGAAGATTGCTGCGGTCTACGTCGTGCCGAGCGTTTGAGTCCGCCCCTCCTTGGAAGTGAATGCCGCCTTGAGGACACCGAGGGAGAATCTCCGCCAAAGGGAGGTGTGAAAGAATGTAGAGGGAGGAGAGATAGAGGGAAGAGAAAAGACTCTAAGACATGTGATGCATGAATTTAAAATGGAGAAGAAACTGGGTGAATAGTGAAGAGGAAAAGTGGGAAAAATAGATGGTCAAAGAAGAGAGAATAGTTTGAAATCGGAGGGGAATTAGGAGATGTGGTAGAAGACAAATTTGGAGAGCATAGAAAGGGGAAGAACTTTGATGAAGATAGTTGAAGCAGAAAACGTGAGGAGATTGGTGAAAAATGGAGGAGAATGTGACTGAAAAAGATGAAGAATAGAGGGTTGGAAAATCAGGAATAACTTAAAAACGAGAGAGAATTAGGAGGATATGAAGAAGAATAAATTGAAGAGCATTTGAAATTGAACAACTTTGATGAAGATTGACAATTAAAATAATGAACAAAAATACATGCAAAAGCTAAGCTAAATGATTGTGGAAAAGGAAATGAACCTTCGACACAGAGGCAGAGACGCAGAGAGACGAGGGATGTGAAGAAAGAGGGAATCAAAAGTATTCAAAAGAGGGGCCTAGGTGCTTCTTTTATAGAGTTTGAGGGCCCATAAATGCCCATTGATCGAGTGAGCACATCAAGGAGACGTTATAGAGGTTTCACAGGCGTCGGTTGCGCATCTGAATTGACGACTGGCGCACTAGTCGTTCATTTGAATCTGTGACTGGGCAGATGGGTGCCACTTTCTTCATTTCTTTATTTTATTTCCTACCTCGATTTGTGTGCAAGGGGGCGCCTGGTGTAGTACCCCAAAAATTTATAAGTAATTTTTGCATTATTTATAGAATTTTCTAGAATTTATAAAGGGTAAAATAGATTAACAAATTAATTAATATCAAGATTATAAGGCCCAATTATGTTAAATAACTAATCCAGCTTTGATAATTAAAACTAATAGGTTTATGGACCATGCCCATTAAGTTTGACCCATATTCTAGAAGGTTATTTAGCCTATTCACGAATTTTAAGGATAAATACAATTTTATTAGGTAATTATATGGAAAAATAAATAAAAGAGTTTGAATTTTATTGAATTTTGCACACATGGGATGTAGCGGTCTATCGCGCGACCGCCACAGTCATGTAACGTGCCTACCTTCGACCGTTACGCTCTGTTAGTTCCGTGAAGTGAAGAAAGAGCAAAAATATTAGATTTTTGCTAGCCTATCTCTTAGGGATCGAGATGGGAAGACTAATAGAGGTGTTAAGGACTCTTAAAAGTCTATCTAACAAGGACTCTAGAATCGATCTAATCCTTGAACCCTAGCCCAAACTCTATAAATAGAACTCAGTTCTGAACTGAGCGACCCATACTTCTGGCTCGTGAAAGAATAAGGTAAAGAGATAGAATCTCGGGTAAGTCCTTTGGAACTTTTTATTTCTAATACTAAGGTCTGACAACTCTCAAAATTTCATGTTAGGAGGTCGAGTGTCTAAGGAGTTAGGATCTTCCAAAGTTACTAGTTTCATCACGCCAACCCAGGAAACTGTGCAACAGGGTGCTGAAGATCAAGAAATTAGAGACCCTAAACGAGGTAATTAGAGTTAGATGCTTTTGAACATTTTGTTTCTCTTAATATCATCTTCTGAACCTCCAAATTTCATGTCCTTAGGTCAAGAGGTTGAGGAGTTAGAGCGACGTGAAGTTGCTGCAAATTCACAGGAAGAGAAGAACTAGGGCATGACTTGTAGTCCCAAATTTGAAGTTTAAAGCCCAGAAAAGAGGTAGCACATCTCATTAACAGCAAGAACATCAAGTTAGGAGTAAAAGCCCTCTGGTTTTGTTTGATTTCTTGCACTATAGACCATGAATTTCATGTTTTAATAGAACTATGCATACATACATATCTTTAGCCTTAATTGAAGATAAAAGATACTCCCTTGTTCATTCGCTTCAACCTATGCATCCAGTTAGCCTTTTTACTTCATTTTATCATGGCTAGAGTAGTTAAGTCTTCTCTAAAACATGATATGTTCAAAGCATGATCTTTTATCTTTTTATATACTGTCAACAGGGCTCTGACGGATCAGAGTTAGACCGTCACAGACGTGTAACGGCCTTATGATAAGCCGTCACATTCCCTGCTACCTTTAAATTTCTGTTGTCTCTAACGCACCATAACTGGAGCGTTACAACACTGTAACGGCCCCACGATAAACCGTCACAGACATGTGACGCGTCCATTCTATCCCGTTAGATTAATTGTGTTCTGTCCACCGA